>OY755241.1:84407425-85109925 GCA_963576725.1 Azorinus chamasolen
GCATTAGCGGGGTTTTACTGTAATATTCATGATATCATAATTTCTAGCATGACATCCATGGAGTAAATGGTTAATCCTAATCATGCCTGTTCATGAATTTCATTTTTCATAACTACATTGGCATCCTAGGAAATTTTGAGGTCAACTCTTTACTTCCTAGAGATGATTTCTGGCACCTTGCAAATATAGTAGACCCAGACCAGACAGCTCTAGTAGGGTCTGTCTGATCAGACTCTGCACTGTTCGTTACGAAATTATAAAAATCTGATTCTACAGTTTCTGTAATGGTAAAAAAATTGTTTTTTCATATAATTCCATTATAAATATTCAACAATTTCATTATCTCTTTCATGAATACTAGTGAGGTAATAATTTCATGACTCGGGGGGCAAATACAGATGGGAATTATGTGTGATAGGCAGTGGACTGACTGATGAACAGATAAATGGATTTACAGACAGGTGCACATCTCAATCCCTCTCCTCCTTTCATTACTGCCATGTTTTAAATGATGGATTTATGTCATAATGATATTCAATCCTGAGTTAGTAAGTGCAGAACAGGCAAATGGAATGGCAAAACATGCAGATAAGAAGGTCCCGGCAAGGAGACCCTTGATCTAGTCTGCAAGTGCTAGTTAACTTGATTTCCACACAATAACAAGTTTTAGTCTGGTTACTGGTTTATCAAATGTAACACAAAGTTTGTTACATTGCTTCTGCCTGTCCTAATCTGACCAGTCTGTTGTGCTTTGTTAAAAGTGCTCTCTAAACATTAGTTTGTACTACATGTAGTTAACATAACAAGAGGGCCAGAATGGCCCTGAAGCGCTCACCAGACAATCAGAGGAGAAGATTTTCAAAATTTTCACTATATGTTTCTATAGAAAACTAGCCGGCCCTGGGGCGGGCCAATTTTGACCCCAGGGGCATAATTTACATAAGTTTTGTAGAGGACTTAGACATGATGCTATGAGCCAAATATGAAAGCTGAGAACCTTTCAGTTTCATAAGATTTTCAAAGTTTGCTCTATATGTTTCTACTGAAAACTTACCCACCCCTGGGGCAGGGCCAATTTTGACCCAAGGGCCATAATTAATATAACTTTTGTAAAGGACCTGAAGATGATGATACATGAGTTCATATCGTTATTCAAATCTTAACTTATTTTTAACCCTTCCCATGTTCTATGTTTATTCAAAATTTCAATATCTACTGAATATTCATGGACAAATTAGTTGTAATGAAAAATAGAAAGTGTAGCCATTTTAGAAAGTAATGAAAAACATCTTTCAAATTCCATTAACAAACAGAGTAGACCCTAATTAGACAGCTGCTAATAGAGCCGCCTGATCTGGGTCTGCTCTGTTTGCAAATGCATGAAAAGGCATTTATATGAGGGAAAGGGTTAAGTAAACATATTATAAGTACATTGTATATTGTACACAAAAATGGAAATAATTTAATGCAATTTGCACTATATAATATCATAAGTAAACAGAGCAGATTCATCATATGGCTACTAAATGAGCCACCTAATCTGGGTCTACTCTGTTTGCAATGGTTCAGAAATGCATAATTATGGAGCAAAGGGTTAATTGTCTGTGAAATAGGCCAGATCTAAAAATATCAGTTGTCTACCAAGAAGGGAGGCAACCCAGTTGTTATCAAAAGTGCAAAGGGAGACCTAGCACAGTTTGGATTCTGATCTGACGTATGTGTAACTTCAAATTACATATGTGTCAGATCAGAATCCAATATTGTACTTCATAATTGTTTTGTACAAGAGAGTTAATTGTAAGATTGACATGTATTAAAAAACGATGTGAACAATCTTAGACAAGCAGACAACAATTCTGAAGCAGATAATACTGATACTGATAAAGAATGCTACAGCATAGAACACTTGACTTGTATTCAGCTAAACTTCACAAAAGATATACTGATAAGACTCTATATAGATATCTGAGACATATATGCAGGACATAGATATGCAAAGAGCATTTTGAGAATTATCCACTTAGTTTTCTCAATCTAAAATGAGTGTTTGTTATTTATTTGGCTAAACACAATTTCTACTCTACTGATTAGACTAAGGGTAAAACCACTGGAACTGGCTATAAAAACTAGGTCAGTCTCAGTGGACTGGGTTGTAGGAGAAACCTTTAGCCGCAGTTTCTGAAGTGAAAAAGCCAATTTTAAAGTTTAACCCAAAGGGCAGGACCAATTTTAACCTCAGAACTATGATATTAACACAATTCTTTAAGGTAAACTAAGTTAATCCATACACCAAATATCTAAGCTCTGGGACATGTAGTTTTTGACAAGAAGATACTAGTGTTTAAGCAGCAGTCAGATATGGAAAACTTGCCACCCCTAGGGCGGGGCCAATTTTAACCCCAGGGACATGATTTATATAACTTTTGTAGAGGACCTATAGGTGATGCTATGTGCCAAATATCAAAGCTGAGAACCTTCCAGTTTCAGAGAAGAAGATTTTCAAAGTTTCACTATATGTTTCTATTGAAAACTTGACACCCCCAGGGTGGGGCCAATTTTGACTCCAGGGACATAATTTATATAACTTTTGTAAAGGACCTATAGGTGAAGCTATGTGCCAAAGATGAAAGCTGAGCACCCTATAGATTCAGAGGAGAAGATTTTTAAAGGTTCAAATTGTTGACGACGGACGACGAACGACGCACGACGCACGACGCACGGACGACGGACGACGGACATCAGGTGATCACAATAGCTCACCCTGAGCACTTTGTGCTCTGGTGAGCTAAAAATTGTAACACTACTCTGAAATTAGTCCATCATACACGTACAGGACGTTCATCAACAAAAAAAAACACACACGTCTTTTCAACAATTGCTAAAATTTGAAAAAAATAAATAAATTGTCAAAACCCAGTTCCACCATAACACACAAAACTGTTACTTCATGCATATTAAATATATAGAAAACTATACAGAATGAATACCGTATTTGCTCTAAATATTAAAACAGAAAAAGGCAAACAGTGTAGATAAAGTTCGATAAAGGTCTACAGTAAACCAGAATTCTAGTAGAGAAAAATTTAGTTACTTTTCGGCAGGTGGTTGCTTAATGCAGGGTGAAAGTCATGCACAAAGCTCCTAGGAGTTGCTGCATGACTCTCATCCTGCATTAAGCTGCCACCTGTCTCCAAGAGTGATATTTATATCAAGCTTAACGTCCGGTTTCCAGAGCTTTTACTGTATACTATTTTCTATTAAACAAGTTTCTTTGAAAGATAACAAATTGTAGAGTATTTAACTTATTCAGCTTTATAAAGTGCCATAAAGAGGGGGATATTGGGTGTCATAAAAGTTAGTGTAAATACGGTATGAGCTGTCCAAGGATCAAAACCTTATAAGCTTTGCAAACGAGCATTTTTCAGAAGAAGGTCAGTAGAAATATTAACTCTCTGAATGCTGAATTTTCAAAATGGAATAGTCCATCATTGTTTAACAATTAAGCTCATTCAGTATGAAATGATATTATTTGTAAAGAGTTTGAATATCAAACAGTGCAGAGCCTGATCAAAGGGATCCTTTGGGAGCCCTCTGATCTGGGTATATACTGTTTGCAAATGCCAGTACACTTTCAAAGGGTTAATATACAATATCACCTAGACTCTAGGCTAGAGTCTATATTGTTGAAAAATATACAGGTTTAAAAGTTTGTTGACAATTAGTAAAGAATCCAGTCAGAAATCAAGGTCTAATAAAACAGCAGGGCTGAAGCTTTTGCAAATAACAACATGTGAGACTTAGCTCTTTACCTCATATATTAAATATTTTTTCATGTAAATGCAAGAAGACTAGACTCAGATCAGAATGTCTTAGTTAGGAACTGATCAGGGTCAGCTCTGTTTCTTTATGAAGTACAGTAAAACCCCGCTAATGCGACCACCTAAAAGAGGTATAATTCTGGGTGGCAGAGGCAGGTGGTAGCTTAATGCAGGACGAAAGTTATGCAGAAAGCTCCTATAGGAGCTTTCTGCATAACTTTCATCCTGCATTAAGCAACCACCTGCTTTAGACGACATCAGTGGCTGTTTATTAAGTGGTCGCATTAGCGGGGTTTTACTGTAATATAGATCTGGAGTCAAAAACCAGATAAATGCTAAATGCATGGCAAAATATTCATATTACTGTACATTCCTTAATTTCCTTTGGAACTTTCAGCATTACTTTCATTCTGCACCCAGCTATTACCTGTCTTACATACCATACATACACTTCCTTTTGAATGGTTGTGTCACAGAGAGTTTTTACTGTACTCGATTTCTTTTGACTGACTACGGACAGAGTGCCAAACAGCTTTGCTCCTTTTCAGACCTTGGGTAACTTTGTATCTGATCTTAATCAAAGCCACTTGCTAATGCCAGCTAACTTGTAACATGTTACAGTAAACCCCCTCTAATGCGACCACCAAAAAGGGGCATAATTCAGTGGCAAAGGCAAGTGGTAGCTTAATGCAGGATGAAAGTTATGCAGAAAGCTCCTATAGGAGCTTTCTGCATAACTTTTTTAAGCATTAAGCAACCACCTGCTTATGAAGACAGTTATGTCTGTTCATTAAGTGGTCGCATTAGAGGGATTTTATTGTATCGGTTAATATTTGTAAATGAAGGAAACAAGAGTACTGATATTAGCAGCAAACACTGCACATCCTGATTACAGTGATCCTAGAGGAGTCCTCTGATCTAGGTCTGCACTGCTTGTCATTCAAATCTTAGATAGTAACCTTAAGCATTCCATATTGAATGGACTGAACACTTAAACACTGATATACAATACCACTTTTAATATTCTGCATTCAAGGGTTTAAGTTTCAGAAGATTTAATGTATATTCATTACATATATTAATATATATATATATATATTAGGACACATCTCATATAATGCTGTACTCATGCTGGAAATAACTGCCAAGACATTACTAATAACATGATCTATGAGCCATCAATCAGGTCTGTTTAACCCTTTACTCCATACATATGCCTTTTTATGCCTTTGCAAACAGAGCAGATCAGACAGCTCCTATAGGAGCCGTCTGATCAGGGTTTACTCTGTTTGCTTACAAAATAATAACAAGAGTACCGCATACGGTACATTATACGCCCACTTGCAAACTTTCTCTGATTCAACATGCCTTATAAGTGTTGACATTTTCTAATCTGTGCTTCAGATCTTGATTTCCATATTAAGGTGATACTATTTTTTAAAAAAAATGAAATGAATATCTTATTAAATAAAAAAGTTACAGCTAATCCTCATTTTTGCAGATTTTTGTAAAGTGCAACGGCCATAACTCTGTAAAGACAAACTGAATGAACCTCAAAATAAACTCAGCTTCAAATTTTGTTGCTTAAAACATTTGTGTCAAGTTTCATTTACAGCGATATTTTTCCTGGGATTGTGAATGGGTCGGGTACCCCTTGAATTGTGAAAAATTAGCGTCGTTTTGGCAAAAATTGTGAAAAAAGTATCGGTGTTTTTACAAAAATTGTGAAAATTTGGATAAGTGGTTAAATGCACATTTTTACAAATTGAACAACCTTTTGAAAGAATTTTTGGCCGAATATAAATTTGCGGACTGAGACACATACGTTTTATTCATATTCTTATAAAAGCGTCCGAGACGTGCAAAGAAAAGTGATACGAAATTCGAATACATTGGACTTTATCCCGAGAAACCGTTTCAGATACAAAACTTTGCAAAGGGGAATATACCGATGTAAATATTGGTAAAATCAAAGTACTGACAGTACTGAAGGTTTCGGACCATATATATGTCAATTGTGACTATACAATACGAAAAAGGTTGGTAGGGAAGGACTGGTACCATTGATACATAGTAAGATGACCTCTAAAGCATTATTTCCTGAACTAAAATGGTGTTTAATGGAACTGTTTGTTAAAATTGACAGGTCATCTGAACATAATTGTAGTGAACTTTTCTGAAAATCCTGTCAGTGTTTAAGATATTGTTTAAAGAAATAAATTGATGACTAGTAGCACACAGTGCAGTTCCAATAGTTCAATTTGCCTGAAGTTTACTTGAATTCATATTTGAATTTAGTAAAGGGCCATTACTCTATTATTATTTGGCCGACGTTGGCGTCATACATTGTGCCTCATGCACCTATCCATGTAAATACCCCGTCAAATTTAAATGAAATCTAAGCAAGCTGTTCCAAGATATGACTTCTAACAGTCACATTTCCTATATGGCTATCTGAAAGCACAAAGGGTCATATTTCTGCTACTAACTGGTGGATTGTAACAGTATTTGGTGTGCATCAATCACCTATCCATCTATACACTACAACCAAGTTTGGATAAATCATAATATGCCATGTGAATCTAAATATCATACAGTTAACAAGATCTAATTGTAACAGAATATGTTGCAGAATGTCCCCTAAACGAAACTTACAACTGTTATTGGTGAGTAAAATATCTAAATTTCAACCAATAACAGGCCATTAGTGAGCACTTGGTTACATGGCAACCAGCACTTTTGAAACAACTGCATATATATCCCTACTGACCAAATTTTCCGAAACATCTAATATGTAAATTGTGACACATTCAGAGGACACTACTCCATTACCATGGCAATCAAGTATTTCAAAACAACTTGACTGAGTTTGGGATACCCAAATACCCCTAAATGCCAATTTTCAGCAAATTTGAATATCTAAACTTTTGACCAATCAGATCTCACTATTCAGTTTCTATACCAACAAATCATTTCGAAAGACATACCAATCAATTCTGAGTGTCAAAATATCCCGACATACCAATTTGCGGCAAAATCGAACAATATCTGAATTTGCCGAAAAATATCTAAATTTTCGACCAATCAGAGCCACCACTAAGTTACTATGGCAACCAATTCTTTAAAAAGACCTATAAATTAGTCCCGAGTGCCAAAATATACCGTAATACCAATTTTTAGCAAAATCAACCAATATATGTACTTTTGAAACACAAACCAATTGATTTGGAGTATCCAATGATACCAATTTTCAGCAAAAAATCGAATGATATATAACTTCGCCAAACAATATCTAAATTTCGACCAATTATAGCCAACCATTTAGTTATGGTGATTTTCAAAAAATAAAAAGTGGGATGTACATCTGCATGTATCAAGCAATAATCATATGAAGTTTCATTAGGATCGGACAATGACTTAGTCTTACTGAGAAATGCTTTGGACAAGTTCACGACGGAAGAAGAACAATTGGAAGAATCAGAATCGGAAGAAAGAATAATAAGAATAAGAAATGGAGCAAACACAATATGTCCCTCTACTTCATTTTGGGACATTATTATATACCAGGGGTGAAAATAACAGCATGCTTGTATGTTAACAAAGATTAATGCTGGGGAAAAAGCTTAGACACACACTACAAACAAAAAATTGTCAAGAATTATATACGTTCAGTATATGTTATAATTAACATTATGTAACACATACAATAAAATAAGTCCACTTTATCTTTTTTATAACTACTAACTATCTATAATTGGAGTAATTATCCTTAAATGCTTACAACCTGGTACCAAGTCTCCTAAATGGAAAAGTAGTAAAGTCAAGCAGGCAAAGCCACATGCAAGACGCAACCACCACCAAAACACCGATAGACAGCATGACACACACACACACACACACAAGAACCAGGGACAAACGTTCCACACATGAACAAATCACAAGCACAAAGACGCAAGGCAAACAAAAGGACATTACACACATTATAAACATGGATCTTAAAGAACAGAAAAGTCTATGATCAATGTTTACGATGCTTGTCACACATTATGTAAAATATAATTATGATCTAAACTGAATATAAATACTTCTGATGCATTCAGAATACAGATTGCTTTTGAGGCTAAAGGTTATCCATATATCTCCGGAACGTTTCACTACGGTCCGTGCTCCTTCGTGCAGAAGGGTCGATGCCGAATATTCAACTATAACTACAGTAAATTGAATTAAATAAATTAAATAAAATAAATAATAAATTATTAATAATAATAAAAATAATAATAAATAAATTAAATTATTAATTTTTATTTATTTATTAAATAAATTACCGTAAATTAAAGAATAATTTATTTATTTTATATTTATTATTTGTTTATTTTACTCGTCATGGCGAGCGGACGAGTAGAAATTTCCAGGCTGTTACTACTTATTATGCAATGAATATTAAATTTACGTATTTCAAATAATAAATATGGACAATATTAGCCAATTAGCTCGATAAAAGTTTTTTCTAATAAGAAAAATAATGCTTAAATTGTGGCCGACTTTAGGCTGCGAAATTCATATCCGCGGATATGAGTCATACCCGTCATATCGGGTGTTTATACTGTATCCTGCAATTTCCAGCCGTTATCTTCATTCCCATAGTTCGTATGTAGAGATTGACGATGTTCCGACCATTATTCATTACTGCTTTCTCCGTTACGTTGTCTGTAACAATCCGACAAATTCAAGAAATGCTTGTAGATTTCAAAATATACGCCCGACTTTTAGAAGTCGATTACTTTCTGGGCCATTTTTACCGGCGCTCTGTGATATATATTCGTACGCAACCAAATTTATCATATAACGTAGCATTTTACACGGCAAAATTATTGGTAATTGAAACAGTTGCATCCGCATTTTAATAATTGACACAAATACCAAATGAAAAATTATCGATATCGTTTATCAAATGCATTGCACTTGGAACTATATTTTTGTCTAGGGTGTTATCAAAATCACATTTTTGGCAAAATGAAAGAAGAAATACGGGTGGAATACACCCGTAGATAACTAAATCGCTAAATCGGCGCTACGTGATAAACATTTTGTCAACGTTAAACCGTTCAAAATGTCTGCATTTGGGCTAATGAACGTATGCATTGTAAGCATAAATTGATATTTCGTAGTATAACAGTGGTCTGATTGCGCATTATGGGATATGAATTTCTTTATAAATTTGCTTGAGGCATGCCCTGGGGATGCATTACTATTAGGTTTCGGAAAGTAGTCCGAAACCTAAAAATCGGTGTAAGTACAAAGTAAAAGGCCGATTGTGAAATAATTCAACAGCTTTGTGAATGGGTCCGACGGACCCTGCTTGTAAATTGTGAAGGTCCGTTTCAAATTGTGACAGGGTCCGTTTTACGGTACCAGTTATATAGGGAAAAAAATCGCTGATTTATATAGTTTTAATAGTTTTTCCAGAAAACAATAGACAAACTAAAAGTTGACCGACTAACAAAGCAACGAACACACGAAGTTCAAGGACCATAACTTTAGAATAAAATGACATATCAAAACCCCCGCAATATATGTGAAAATTCACATTAAGGTTTAATCATATAAAAAAAATTGAAGTAAATATCATTTCAAATGAAAAAAAAAATTGTATTATTTTTTTAAGTGCAAGGGCCATAACTCCGAAACAACAAATCAAATGATCCTCAGAATCGACTTAGCTTCAGGTCTTGATGCATTAAACATGTGTATGAAGTTTCATTAATATCTCTCAAATAGTTTTCCCAGAAAATAGCGGACAAATTATTTGTATTATTTTTTAAGGACAAGGGCCATAACTCTGAAACGAAAAATCAAATGAACCTCAGAATTTACCTCAGATTCAGATCTTGATGCATTAAACATTTGTGTGAAGTTTAATTAATATCTCTCAAACAGTTTTCCCAGAAAACAGCGGACAAACTATTTGCATGTATTTGCATTATTTTTTAAGTAAAAGGGCCATAACTCCGAAACGACAAATCAAATGATCCTCAGAATCGACTTAGCTTCAGGTCTTGATGCATTAAACATGTGTATGAAGTTTCATTAATATCTCTCAAATAGTTTTCCCAGAAAATAGCGGACAAATTATTTGTATTATTTTTTAAGGACAAGGGCCATAACTCTGAAACGAAAAATCAAATGAACCTCAGAATTTACCTCAGATTCAGATCTTGATGCATTAAACATTTGTGTGAAGTTTCATTAATATCTCTCAAACAGTTTTCCCAGAAAACAGCGGACAAACTATTTGCATGTATTTGCATTATTTTTTAAGTATAAGGGCCATAACTCCGAAACAACAAATCAAATGAACCTCAGAATCGACTTAGCTTCAGACCTTGATGCATTTAACATTTGTGTGAAGTTTCATTAATATCTGTCAAATAGTTTTCCCAAAAAACAGCGGACAAACTATTTGCATGTATTTGCATTATTTTTTAAGTAAAAGGGCCATAACTCCGAAACGACAAATCAAATGAACCTCAGAATCGACTCAGCTTCAGACCTTGATGCATTAAACATTTGTGTGAAGTTTCATTAATATCTCCCAAATAGTTTTCCCAGAAAACAGCGGACAAACTGTTTGCATATTTTTTAAGGACAAGGGCCATAACTCTGAAATGAAAAATCAAATGAACCTCAGAATCATCTCAGCTTCAGATCTTGATGCATTAAACATTTGTGTGAAGTTTCATTAATATCTGTCAAACAGTTTTCCCAGAAAACAGCGGACAAAATATTTTCATGTGTTTGCATTATTTTTTAAGTAAAAGGGCCATAACTCCAAAACAACAAATCAAATGAACCTCAGAATCGACTCAGCTTCAGATCTTGATGCATTAAATATTTGTGTGAAGTTTCATTAATATCTCTCAAATAGTTTTCCCAAAAAACAGTGGACAAACTATTTGCTTATTTTTTAAGAACAAGGGCCATAACTCTGAAATGAAAAATCAAATGAACTTCAGAATCAATTCAGCTTCAGATCTTGATGCATTTAACATTTGTGTGAAGTTTCATTAATATCTGTCAAATAGTTTTCCCAGAAAACAGCGGACAAACAAAATGTTGACGGACGAACAAACGAACGAACGAACGAACGGACGGACAGGGCCACGACAATATACGACCACCTTTATTAGGTGGGCGTATAAAAACTATAGATCTGATTTTACAGTTTCTACCATAGCCAAATTTTCTTGTGTTCATGTGCCTCCAGATACCATACAGATTCTAGTTTTAGCGGACAGGCACAGACCAATGACCATGTACTACACTGCTCAGACCGTCTGAACTGACTGGAAGCTAACCGAAGGTTGGATCGTACAATATAACTTGGCTGCTGATTAATGCCACAGTAGACCCTGATAAGAAACAAGGCAGTCCAAAGGACAGCTATATCCCCCACCTCCGCCACCTAAATTAAGACATTGACCTTAAGGTGATCCAATGGGTTTTAACGTGGTTGACATTCAACCTTCCAGTTGTTAAGAAAATAGGACGCAGAAACAAATATAATGGAAACTGAAGGTAAGAACACGACTTTCAAATGTAACCTTGACCTTGAGCCGACATGACTGCCACATGTGTTCTGCACATCATCTCAATTTGGTTAATATTTGACTCAAGTTTTATGAAAATCCTTCAAATGGTTTAGAAGATATGGAGCGGACACGAAATGTAATGGAAATTGAAGATTAAATCACTTGGCCTTCAAATGTGACCTTGACCTTGAGCCGAAATGACTGCCACATATGTTCTGCACATTGTCTCTACGTACTTAACATTTGAGGCAAGTTTCTTGAAAATCCTTCAAGGGGTATAGGAGATAACGAAACTATAATGGAAATTGAAGGTAAGAACACTTGATCTTCAAATGTGACCTTGACCTTGAGCCGACATGACTGGCACATGTGTTCTGCACATCGTCTCAATTTAGCTAAAATTTAACTGAACTTTTATGAAAATCCTTCAAAGGCTTTAGAAGATATGGAGCGGAAACGAAAATGTAACGGAACTTAAAGGTTAGAACACTTGACCTTCAAACGTGACCTTGACCTTGAGCCAACATGACTGACGCATGGGTTCTGCACATCGTCTCAATTCATTCAATATTTGACTCAAGTTTTATGAAAATCCTTCAAAGGTTTTAGAAGATATGTAGCGGACACGAAACTGTAATGGCAACTGAAGGTTTAAACACTTGACCTTCAAACGTGACCTTGAACTTGAGCCGATATGACTGCCACATGTGATCTGCACATTGTCTTAATTTGGTTAATATTTGACTCAAGTTTTATGAAAATCCTTCAAATGGTTTAGAAGATATGGAGCGGACACGAAATGTAATGGAAATTGATGATTTAATCACTTGGCCTTCAAATTTGACCTTGACCTGACATGACTGCCACATATGTTCTGCACATTGTTTCAATGTGGTTAACATTTGAGGCAAGTTTCTTGAAAATCCTTCAAGGGGTATAGGAGATAAAGAAACTATAATGGAAATTGAATGTAAGAACACTTGATCTTTAAATGTGACCTTGACCTTGAGTCGACATGACTGGCACATGTGTTCTGCACATCGTCTCAATTTAGCTAACATTTAACTAAACTTTTATGAAAATCCTTCAAAGGCTTTAGAAGATATGGAGCGGACACGAAAATGTAATGGAAATTAAGGTTAGAACACTTGACCTTCGAACGTGACCTTGACCTTGAGCCTACATGACTGACGCATGGGTTCTGCACATCGTCTCAATTCATTTAATATTTGACTCAAGTTTTATGAAAATCCTTCAAAGGGTTTAGAAGATATGGAGCGGACACGAAACTGTAATGGCAACTGAAGGTTTAAACACTTGACCTTCAAATGTGACCTTGAACTTGAGCCGACATGACTGCCACATGTGTTCTGCACATTGTCTTAATTTGGTTAACATTTGACTCAAGTTTTATGAAAATCCTTCAAAGGGTTTAGAAGATATGGAGCGGACACAAAAATGCAATGGAAATTGAAGGTTAAAACACTTGACCTTCAAATGTGACCTTGACCTTGAGCCGACATATCTGCCACATATGTTCTGCACATCGTCTCAACTTGGTTAACATTTGAGGCAAGTTTCTTGAAAACCCTTCAAGGGGTATAGGAGATATGGAGTGGACACGAAATTGTTACGGACAGACGGACAGATCTCATTATAAAGTAGAACCTGTCTTAAGCAGCCATCAAAGAGGTCTAATTCTGGGTCTGTAAGGCAGGTGGTAGCTTAAAGCTTAAGACAGGTTCTATTGTTGTAGATGTGAAGAGTTCTGCTCTATCTTCATTTCTCAGCCTGTCAGCCACAACCCTATCTTGCTGGTATTTATTAGAACTGCCTTGGAGAGAATATTCAAATGAGCATTGACACTATAAGATACATGTATGTTTGGTGCATTAACACAGAACTACTTCTCATATCCACAACACAGCTCTGGGTCATTTTCTTAACCTATTACTCCACTGATATTCATGGCAGACTCTATCAATTATGAACATTAACCAACTGATTGCTTTATATATAACAAGAGCACCACATGCAGGTGCTGACACTTGTCTGTTTGATTGTAGCTGTCAAAGTTAGGATTAACATAAATGTTCAACACGACAATGACAACGCAAATGCCAGAGTAACAATAATAGCTCGTAACTGTTTGTGAAAACAGCTATGCCAAACATTGGAGAAACAGATCAAAGATATTCTATAAACAAACAGAGCAGACACTGATCAGATGGCTCCTACAGCAGCTGTCTGGGTTAACTCTGTTTGCATAGGTACTTAAAGGCTTCTCTATGGAGTAAAGGTTAATATCCCTACTCATATCAATACAATGCATGCTACATGCAATGACATGAGAAATACAACACAAGACAATGTATGATAAGTAACCTGTGAAGTACTGGTCTGTGAATAAATGCAACAAAATGGCTTAATTTTTTACCCATTACTTCATAATCATATGAACGCTTTTTCACACCTTTGCAAACAGAGTAGACAGAGATCAGATGGCTCCAGCAGGGGATATCTTATCAGGGTCTACCCTGTTTTCTATGAAATAATATAGATAAAAGTCTGAAGTTTCTGCCATGGTAAACATTACCACAGATATAATACCATTATAGCTATAGCTAATTAATATTCATGATATCTATATTCTTACCAAATGTTCATGAGGTGAAGGGTTAATGTGATAATATCATTCAGGAACAACACATATCTGTGATTCATCATTTGAGTAGACTATCATATACTGTATTTATATCAAATCAACCTCACAAGCAGCATTTTACATACTGCTACAGACCAACTCGTTCATTATGAAAATGTGAAATTCTTACACAGAAGGGAGTGACACATGGGTCCTGCAACTTTCCCCTACTTAGCCCATTCCTCCATAGGCTATTTTCAGACACAACCTCTTTGAATGAATCTACCGAAAAGGAGCATGTACTAGAGAAAAGGAAAATGATAGAATTGTGTAGTATTGGAACTATTGTGTTAAATAGAGCATTTCCTCCATAGGATTAAATGCTCTATTTATCACAATGGTTTCAAGAAGTGACTAAGTAACAGAGGCGTAGAAAGGCGTATTTATGGAGGAAAGGATTAAACCTGTACTTGATACAGACATGTAATTATGAACCCAGATCAGAAAGCTCCTGTCTCTGGGTTGGCTCTGTTTGCCTTATGAACAATATGGATCAGATTCTAGTTTCTGCAAAAAATCAAACTTTTCCCTATAAATATTCATAAAGTAATATTTTCTTACATTGAAGTCATTCTAACATACTCATTGACTAAGTGTTTAAGCCTTTACTCCATACAGAGTAAACCCAGATCCTATAGGAGCTGTCTGATCAGGGTCTGTTTTGTTAGCTTATGAAATAATGTAGATCTGATTCTACAGTTTCTGCCATGGTTAAAACTTCCTGTGCTCATATAACATTATTAAAAGTCAGTTACTGTATAATTCATGGAATACAAGTTTAAAGGATTTTACCTCAACAATACATAAACCAGTTCCTCTAAATATCCAAAACATTTGCAAACCATGCAATTTTCTACCATTTCATCAATGCACTAGAAACATTCTAACAGTTCAGAACTGTTTTGGCGACCGCCAGCGGAGGCCCTGGTTCTAATGACATTGCTAAATGCTCTATGAAGATGTGAAGATTAGCATGAGGTGCTGATTAAATCTGTGATTTTTTCTTCTCATTTCCCTCTGACAAGGGAATGAGGAGGGAGAAAATCAATATCATTGGATATAGGAAGCTTATAGTTACAGAATAAAGGTGAACAACAAAAATGAGACATACTTCATTTGGGATTAAATTAGCCCCAACTAATAGACTATACAGTAAGACCCCTCTAATGCGACCACCAAAACGGGGCATAAATCTGTGTGGCAGAGGCAGGTAGTAGCTTAATGCAGGACGAAAGTTATGCAGAAGGCTCCTATAGGAGCTTTCTACATTTCTTTCATCCTTCAATAAGCAGCCATCTGCATATAAAGACAGCTATATTTATTCATTAAGTGGTCACATTAGAGGGGTTCTACTTATTACACAATATCCAGTAATTACACAATAATTTATGCCTAACCATTTGAATGCTCAAAGAGAAATAACTAAAATTTGCAAACAGTGTACACCAATATCACTTACATCAGGTCTGCACTGTTTGCCACTTCATTATTATCAGACTGAACTCAAATGGATTGTACCATAAAGCAAGGATGGGCAATGTCTTTCTATAAAAAAAGTTTTTAGCTTTCAAAGGATATCTTACAAGAATTACTAAAATGTGACAAACAGATGGCCTTAGAGAATAGATGAGCAGACAGACAGATAGACAGACAGATGGAAAGACAACAAAGAAGTGATTCCTACACTTAAGTAGATGACACAAAAAAATGTAAATGTATATACATGTTTATCTGGAAGACTTCAGTATTTTAGTGCTTTAACAATCAGAGTAACAGATAAACATGCACACTGAAGTACTAAAATCCTCATTTCTCTATGTTGTGACCACTCTTTAGAACCTTCTCTTTAAGACAAGTATAAAGAATGGTCACTACATAGGGTTTGGTGGATATATAAAGAAGTTTTCTTGAAATGTTTTAATTTTACATCTTATCTGGACCTCTGAATAATGCAACTGAGGACATTGTCTTAAATGATAAGCAATATAATATTAGTTATACAGATCATTGGCGGGGTATCTGACTTTTTGTTTCCTGCTGAGAAAAATCATGTTGCCCGAGCCGTCAGGCGAGGGCTACATGCATTTTCCTCAGCAGGAAATAAAAAGTCAGATATCCCGCCAATGATCTGTATAACGATTTTATTATACTGCAAAGTTTAATATTTGTAGCAGTTAATTAGCGTTGTTAATGTAGGCGTCGTTTTGCTTCCCCTCAGGGGCCTCTTACTTTATGGTAATGGCTTATATATCACTCTGCAACCTTAATTCATCGTGTATAATAACCAGTTCATTATATTTGTGGATAGAAAGGGATCTTCCAAGTGCATTAGTTTATCAAAGGATTGAAAGAATCAGACGTTAGTAAAACTTTCAGCAGATCAGCGGTTAAGCAGACACTATTTAACTTAATTGAGGGAATTTTGGCGCCATACCGACGTCATTTGGATGACGTCAAAATGACGGTTTTATAATATTCAAACAATGGGCATTGGAAGGAGCGGCTATACTGCAATTTACAGGTACGTGAACTGTGCATGTACTTAAATAAAATCTGAATCGAATTGGGTGTGGATTATCTTTGTAAAAGCGGGTTTTGGGGGCTAATCGGTACGTGCACAAGCACTTTGACAACATCTGCAGCATCAAAGCAGAATAAGACCTTCGCTACATATAGGGTTCATTTACATTGTTATACAACAACTATAACAAAAATGTTTCTAAATGGATAACTTTTTTCCGTCCCAAACTCTTGTTATTTCGTTTGAGAGCGGTTGTTTGAATCGAATCGACGAAGAGAAGCTGGTCGGCCATTTTTATTATGTTATATCAAGGAAGCGAGGCACTCGGCGGGGGAAATTCCATTGTTGCTCATGACTCCGTATATACATCAGAATTTAGAGGGATACACGGCTTTTATACATGGCTAACTGACCAATCAAAATCGAGGATTTTACTTTGCGTTATAATAATGCTTAATATGAAGAAAGCAGGAAAAATCTACTAAACAAGTTTGTTGAGCTTCTATCCTTGAAAGATGTTATCTTTATTTTATCTTCACTTGATAGAGATGCCATTTGGCACTTTTGCAAAAAGAGAAAACCCAGATCAGATAGATCTTACTGGTCAGGGTATGCTCACTTGCTTATGAAACAATATAGATCTGATCTCTGTCTCTGAAATTTTATTCTCACAAACATAATTCATGGTTCCGCGAGAAAAGATAAGCTCCGCCCACATTGGTTACTGTTGCTAATCACCCCAAGCTTTCACACAAAATGGCGGATACAGCTGCAGAGAGGAAGCCGATGTCAGATTCTCTGGCCAAAATACCTGATAATATATCTGTATCTTTTCTGCCGATTGCTAAACCCTTATAAAAAGGGTTTAAATTATTACACGTAATGTTGCATTCACGATGTTAAAGAGTCGGACGGAAATGAAGAAATTTGTTTAACCGTGAGATGCTGGCCTTCTATGCGAATAAAAAACTCCACAGCATAAACTGCACCGCCTTATAAAAGGAGACACTGTGGACGACTCATGTTGTTCATGTACTGTAGGGTATGAATATACATTTCAATTTATTTTTTATTGCAGAGGGTATGAATATACATTTCAATTTATTTTTTATTGCAGTCATATCTTAAGTGTACCTTTCATTAACTCGATTTGAACTAAGTTCGTGGGTCGCAAATGGCTGCAAGTTTTGCAGGTCGCTATAAGTACCATTATTTTTGCGATCAGTTATGAGATAAGCCAATTATCTATATACATGTATTATGCTTTTATTTAACACCCGAGCTGTACCAAAAGTGACCATGGGTGTCATAAAATATTACGTAATTTTATGCAATCGTGTCACTTACGGTTCGCACATGTTTAATCTGTGTTCATTGATGTGTAAATCAGCCTCCTTTGGCTATAGCTGTACGTGCACGTTTGGGGTGCTAATCCTCACTGATGTGTCAAAACATACTTTATTACAGGAATTACATACACGCTAAAATAATTGAACAAAACATATGAAAAATAATGATATATATTTTCTATAGTCAAAATCATTTGAATTGAATAAATTAGATCTTTGATTTATTTACAAGTCATTTTAAACACTTTAGAAGATCCAATTATCTTGTTCACACTGAATGGACTTGACTATAACTATCATTTAATACATTCCCTATTATTTACGCCCCTGTAAAAGTTACTTTTTGAAACCATTGTGATAAATAGAGTATTTGCTCACGAGACAATGGTTTCAAAACTACACAATTCTAAAATTTCCCTTAATTTTCTCTAGTAAATTCTTCTTTCCGGTAGATTTTTCCAAATTGGTTGGATCTAAAAATTAATTAGCCTATGAGGAAATGGGTTAACAATGATGGATTTTTGTATAGAAGATTCACCATTCAAAGGGTTAAGCTAGTTTCTCATTAAGCTAGTAAACATTTACATTCTTCCGTCTCAACAAAATTGTTTGTACATAGTACATGTTTCACAATTTGGCTATCTAACCTTTTACTTATTAACACTAGGCCTAGGCATGACATGATCACTTCATGAATACTCGCTATGCCAATTTTTATGGGAAGACAAACGCTATAGAATCAGATCTATATAGATCTCATTTCATATGGAAACAGAGCAGACTCTCATTAGGCAGCTTCTACGGATAACAGGAGCTGTCTGATCTGGGTCTACTCTATTTGCAAAATCGTGAAAAGTGTTTACAATTTTATATGAATAACAGGTTTAAAAGAATAGACTGGAATGTCATGTATCACAAAATATCTTTTGTGCGGAAATAACTGTTATCCTGCTTTAACCATTTCCCTTTTTCAATATTCCTGTAAGAAATACTGACATTGTGAATGTTTATAAGCTGTTTTTTTATGTTACATTTTCAATGATTTTTTGTTTGGCAAAAACTGTAGAATCAGATCTATATCATATCGAAAGCAAACAGAGCAAACCCTGATCAGACGGCTTATATAGGAGCCGTCTGATCTGGGTCCACTCTGTTTGCAAATGCGTGAAAATGTGTTTATATGGAGGAAAGGGTTAAAACTGATGTCTGCCTAACCTCTGATATGTTGTAATTGTTTCTGTAGATCTACTCCCGATTTGTTCAAACTTTTGAGAAGATATTGACTGAGGATAGACACCAAGTTAAATCAGAATCCAAGCCCTTTACTCCATGAATATTATACATGTGGAAAATAATGACATCAGGAATATTAATTGTATTTTTATAATGGCGTATGGATTTTTATGTGTTTTTATGTTATGAATATCCGACGTTAAATAAAACTTTTCTTTTGTCTAACTCAGTTATGAAGTTAGTTACGAATGTTTGTGGTTAAATATGGCGGATAGTGACACGGTGGTATGGACAGAATTTTATGCCGTTCTCTGATTGGTTAAAAATACCCGACCGCTTAACCATGAATTGCTTGATTCAAGTATTTTTCAAAACAGGTAGAAGGAGGGAGCCAAGAAATCATGGTTGAAAACTTCATATCAGAGAAATTGTAAGAAGACTCACCAATGGAAGTCTGGCGCTGCATCTGTGAGATTCTCCCTCCTGCCTGCATACCTGGAGATGGAGGTGGTGGCATCCCAGCCTGGGACTGTGACATTGGCCGTGCCATGCCAATGGGTGGCGGATGTGGAGGATGACCCATTGAGTGTCCCATCATGCTCATTGGAGCATGGGCAATACCCATAACTGGCGGGGTGCTTGGTGCATATTGTCCAGACACTCGCTGTTGTTCTTGCATCTGCTGAATGGAGGCATACTGTGATGGAACATTGGGTGGGGCAACAATTGGGGGAGGCCTTCTGAAAAAAAATCAGAAACAGTATGGACAAAAATATCATTTTGCTTTTTTATTTAGCCAAAAGAAGTCTCACTTTAACCCTTGCCCTCATATAAACATGTTTTTATGAATTTGCAAACAGAGTAGACCCAGAACAGACGGCTCCTAGAGGAGCCGTCTTATCAGGGTCTGCTCTGTTTGATAACAGAATTTGATAAATCTGTTTCTTTGCTTTCTAAAATGTGTACAATGTTCCACCTTCAATATTTCTTTATAATTATTTAATTAATGAATATTCAGTAGGTACAGTAAAACGGCGATAATCCGAGGAGCGATTTTCCGAGTATATGGCCTAATCCGAGGGAATTTGTAGGGTCCGGACATGAAATCTATTATTTTAATACAACTGTGTACGTGTAATCCGAGTCTCGATAATCCGATTTTTCGAGCATGCTTCTCGGTCCCTTCAATCAATTGCTTCATTAAATTACCTGCCTAATCCGAGCATGCATCGCGGACACTTCGAAGTCAATTTATCACACCTCCATTGTTGATGCCTCGCGACTCCGTGTGTCCCCAGCAATTAGAGGTGCCACTGTGTTAGTTTGCTACGATGTGTGAATAACACCGGGTCCAGCAGTATACACGTATGTTAGCAGTAATTGTGAGCGCATAGTTGTGTATAATGCATCGATTCTTTACTTATATATATAAGTGAAAACGGTAAACACCATTAACAGCCGAGACCGAAGTTTCACTGTAGTTTGCTCCGTTCAACGGACCCTTCACAATAAACCCAAATTTGGTTTCAAACTATTAGACATAGAACAGTCGTAGCTTCTAACCTCATACTTATGGATTTTAGTTTGCCTAAGTTTCCATTCGTCGACGTTTCATTTTAGTTTTGGATGTTTAAAAACAATATCGCTTCGCTCCCGTACTGTTTCGTGATAAGAAAAATCAGGGCGAGTTGAATTAATTAATAATCGGAACACTCGGTGTTATTCGTCTGAAATACTCAATAAAGATTGTTTACTCTCGTAATAAGCGTTTGGTTGAACGAAACTTTTCTAAAATACGCAAACATATCAATTTATCTTTTATGCATTCTGTAGGCAAACAACACATGTATGTGCATCCACGTTACGATATATTTGACACGTTGAATCTACAAAGTATGAATTTTTTGGATAATCCGAGGGTAGCGGTAATCCGAGCATTTTCTCAGTTCCCGACAGTCCTCGGATTATCGCCATTTTACTGTACTGAAATTTGGCCTGCATACAGAACAGGGAAACGGTTAAGTTAATACAGGATTTAATCCTCTACTTCATGAATATTCATGTAAGAAATAATGATACAATGACCATTAATTAGGTGAAATCTAATAATGGCATATGAACCGATCAATTTTTAGTCATGGCAGAAACTGAAGAATTGGTTCTATATTATTTCATAAGCAAACAGGGCATAACCTTATAAGATGGCTCCTACAGGCGCCATCTGGCCTGGGTCTACTCTGTTTGCTCAGACATTAAAAGGCATATATACAGAGTAAAGGCTTAAGTTAATCATACAGAAGAACCCAAAGAAACTGTCTGCTCTACTTGCATTCTACATTAAGTAGCCACTGATTTTGAAGACCTCATATCTCTTCACAAAGCCATCACAATTAAAACTTTAATTGATGAACATTTGATGAACATTTCTCCACTCTGTCCTTATGGATATTATAATTTATTACAAATCAAGTTGAGTATTAATTCTAAAACAAGGCAATACATTGCCCTGGCAAACAGTTGAGAATCTGATAAATAAAGGCAAAAACAAGTACAGGCTTAACCCTTTGCTTCACAGATATACTTTTGCCAACAGGGAAACCCAGATCAGACAGTTCCTGTAGAAGATGTCTTTCTTACCAGGGTCTGCACTGTTTGCTTATCTGATACTACAATTTCTACCATGGAAAATATTCCTTTGCTCAAATGCCATTTATGATTATAAAAAATAATCTAATAAATATTCATTATGCAATGAATTCTTACATGAATATTCATGAAATCAAAAGAGTTAAAGTGTAATATAACAAATAGATGCTGCATATACCTATAGTCTGACAACATTTGCTGCCCACTGGCCTTCCCTATGCTACCCTGGGTGCTGGAAGGTGGGGTTGGAGGATGCTGCGATGGTGCAGGAGTAGAGCCACTGCTGATTGAGGGACTCCGTCCTGGGGTAGTGTGACTCTGAAACAGGCAAAATTGGAGAGCAAAACTTAGTTTTCTACATCATTTGCAAGTATTCATGGTGATTGAATATTACAATTTTAAACAAACCAGTCTCTGTAATACTGAATATTATTTAAGTTATTATTATTTACGACAAATTGTACCAAATCAAGGTCCATTTAACCAATTACCTGATAGAATCACCTTTTGACACTTTCACAAACAGAGCATATCAATCTGCCCCTTTCCCATTACGGTACCGCAGTCTGTTTAACCCTTTACCTGATAGAAGCGGCTTTTAGCGCGTTTGATTTATTCCTCCGCTGAAGAAAATAGTTCAAATTCATACAGTCATGAACATATTGCATAATAAATATTTTCTATATCCTAGTAGGTGGTAGCTTAAAGCAGGCTGAAAGTAAAGCAGAATGCGCCTTAAGGCGCATTCTGCTTTACTTTCAACCTGCTTTAAGTGATCATATGTCTTCAAAACTAGAAACAGGCTATTGGGTAAAGGGTTAAACTAGGCTTTTCTGTTGTAGATCTGTTTCATTACTTAATACATCTGAGATTTTACTCAACCATTTCTTGTAAAAAATAATAAATATTGATTAGCCAACTTTTTATAGTGGCATTATGACAAGATTTCTTAACCATTGCAGAAACTGTAGAATCAGGTGTACAATAGTTCATATGCAAACAGAGAACACTTTGACTAAATGACTCTTACAGAAGTTGTCTGACCTACTCTGTCAGCAAATGGAAGAAACTTTTGTCTCTATCGGGTCAACGGTTAAACATCAAAACTCTTACAGAGCACCAGAAAAAATTGTGTCAAATGTGAGTTGATGTGACACTGAAGTGATATATAAAAGGTGAAATAATGTGGGCCACTTCTTTAATAAACCCTTTACTCCATGAATAATTATGATCTAGGGTCCATCCTTTTTGCATTGCTATTACAGTGCTCCCTCCCTACAACGACCCTCTCAATAACGATTCCCTCCTTACAACAACGCATGTCACTGTTTCCGAAACAACAAGGATCCAGAAACAACGTTTTCCATCGTATTTTCTTTACGCCCCCTTCAAACCCTATGTTGTGACCACTCTTTAGAATCGTCACTTTGTGACGATTCTAAAGAGTGGTCACAACATAGGGTTTGATGGAGATATAACGGTTTTAGTTCTCGAAATACACCTTATCTGGGGATCTGCGCACAAGCTAATTATGTTTGATTTTCACTCCCTATAACAACTCCCTTTGAACAACACATACAATCTTCGTATCCCAAAGGGTGTGGTTGTAGAGAGGGAGCACTGTATCTTAAACAGTATTTTGTTATGTACATGTATACACATAAATTGACATTAATGTTTATGAAAGGCAGGTTAAACTCTGTCTCATGCCAAAATGATCCTGAAGAGAAACAGTAAAGATGACCCCCCATTAGATAGCTCCCATGGGAGCTATCTGACTTGGGTTTACATGTTTGCAAAAAGGTGTAGCATATGTACTGAGTAAAGGGTTCAAAAACTTGCAGTTTTGGTTGGTAATTAAACTAATTATCTATCTGGACCTTTGAAATACATGTAGGTAAACCAATAGAAGTCTCTGTTCCATTCAAAGCTCAAGCTGGAGCTCTCTATCAGGGAGAAATTTGGTGACATTCTGGAAGAAGTTTTGGCCTTGATTTCGTATCGTCCTATATGTTCTATATTAACATGTATTCAAACTTCTCCCTCAGCTTAAAACAAGGAGAAATCAGCAGGATTATAGAGAATTTTTCTTTCCCAAATCACCTCTAGCTTGAGCCCTGCCTGACACAGAAACCATGTACTAATTCTGCAAAAGCATTATCATGCAAAAAAACCTTTGTCAAATTCTCTCTATAAATCCGTAAGCATCCAAAGCTTTACTTATGACCATTTTGATATATCTGCTGACTACATACCAGTACCGATTCAAAAGAACATCCAGAATATATGGAAACATTCTGTGTATTACATTGAAATAGTGTCAGAAAATGAGATTTCTTGCTACACAGGCACTACAGTGTCCAATGTTAATTTCTCTGTCCATTAAAGTCTTGTGTTAGTAACTGCAGTTAAACATACAAAAGTCACGCTGAACTTCATAAACTATTGGTTTATATTTGCCTGCTATCTTCACTAACTTCATAACTTTTGTAAATGTTTTATAATTCACGCGTAGAAAAAAAACCTGTATACCTCTTTCAAAGAGGGAGTATACTGTAATGAACAAGCAAAATTTTAAAAATAACTTGCTGTTATACCATTTGCATTTAAACACTTTAACCCTACTGCTAATTGTTACATAGTTTGCAAATAAACCTGATCAAAATGAAAACTGACTGAAATCTATTTAAATTTCTCAAAAATGGAGAAAAAAATATATTTTGGCTAGGTGTTCAGCTGGGCAATATCATGACATATGTAAGCTGAATTATTATAGAATTATTATTTTACAGGATTTATGACCATGGGAGAAATACATTGTACAGTAAAACCTCTCTATAATGACCACTAAGTTGTGTTAATTAGTTGGTATTCAAGACAGGTGGTTGCTTAAAGCAAGGTGAAAGTACTAGAACTGTAAGCCAAAGGCTAACGAATACCCCCACCTGTCTGCTTGTCAGAACACCTATCATCAATCTGAACATATGTACATACAGAAATGTGAAGAGATTTAAAAACAATACATGCCCCAACCCAATTTATGTAATAAAAATGAAGAATAATTCAGAGAAATAAGATCCTTTCATGAGGTTTTTGTCAAATCCAAAGTTCTAAAGCTAGGTACCTTTTCAGAAAAACATTAAGTTCTAGGACCATAACTCTGACAAAAAATTATTCAACCAGACCGATAATTGAACTTAAGCTGTATCTCATCTAGATCTATTTTTATGTAAAATATGAAGTTAATATCTGCAAGCACTTCCAAAGAAAGACCGGAAAATTGAAAAATTTACAAAAAAATAAAGTTCAAGGGCCATAACTCTGGCAAAAATTATTCAAACAGACTGAGATTGGGAATTAAGCTGTAAATCATCTAGAGTTAGCTTTATGCCAAATATGAAGTTAATATCTGCAATCACTTCCAAAGAAGGACCAGAAAATTGAAAAATTGACCAAAAAATAAAGTTCAAGGGCCATAACTCTGGCCAAAATCATTCAAACAGACTGAGATTGGGAATTAAGCTGTAAATCATCTAGAGTTAGCTTTATGCCATATATAAAGTTAATATCTGCAATCACTTCCAAATAAAGTCTGGAAAATCCAAAATTTGAAGAAAAAAATTAAAGTTCAAGGGCAATAACTCTGGAAATAATTATTCAACCGGACTGAGATTGTAACATAAGCTGTACATTATCTAGATTTAGCTTTGTACTAAATATAGAGTTGATATCTCAAGTCAGTTCCATAGAAAGTCCAGAAAACCGGAAAACATTAGTAGGGGACTAAAAAGGGGAGATAACTCCTGAAGTATGGGTCCGATCGTAACGGAATTATGCGGTGCACAGGTTTATATGGTCATATGGCTACATATGAACTTTCAACAAAATTGAAGCAAAACTGTAGAAGAAGAAGGCCGGACAAAATTGTGTCCACGGACGGACAGACGGACACACTCACAAATGGGTAGTTGTGTGACTTTTTCCTTTGATCTTTTCTTTTGGGACTAGTCCCACAAGTAAAACGTATTTTTGGCTCTAACTTTGGAATAGAATGATCTGGAAGCTAACCCTAACCCTAACTCTATGTCCCACAACTGGCCAGGTTAATGTCACAAGAAATGGCCAGGTTAATGTCACAAGAGATGGCCAGGTTAATGATTTTACTTGTGCGACTAGTTAGAAAAAGTCACACAACTACCCATTGGTGAGTGCGGACGGACAGACAGACAGACGGACGGACAGACGGACAACCTGATTCCAGTATACCCCCCCCCCCCAAACTTCGTTGTGGGGGGTATAAATACAAAACGCTCCTACAGGAGCATTCTGTTTTACTTTCACCATGCTTTAAGCAGCCACATGCCTTAAACACAAACTATTTGATGTAGTTTAGTGGTCGCTATAGAGAGGTTTTACTATATCATGATGAAATTTATATAAAACCATAGGAAACAGTACCGACCAAATGTGTCCAAAGGTGTATATTAAGGTACAGGGTTAGAACTTACAGATTAGACAGATTATTTGACTTAGTCATGATATCATACCCACATACACTTTGATTAAGTTTGGTAAAGACCTGATAAAAATTACATGTACTAAACTTTTTTAAACTGCACTTTCTCCTAGTGGTCCCATAATGTCTCATCAAAAGATGGGTATATATATGTTCTGCGCATTATTGGAATATGGACAATTCTAGAATTGCCCTGCGCATTTTAGGAATTCCAATAATGGCGGACAGTATTGGAATTCCTAAAACGCGCAGGGCGATCCTAGAATGGTCCGTGCGCGTTTTAGGAATTGTGGACAAAGTTGGAATTTTCCATTTACAGTACATACATTTATAGATTATCAATTATAGTCTATTTTATTCACTGCCTATATGAATTGCATAGTCGTAGAAATGCATATTTATGGAATAAAGGGTTAATATCTTTATCATGTCATAAGTAAACACAACATGGTTCGGTAAGACGCACTATCGTATCACGACGATACGCTCTATCAATACCATAAATAATAAGGTAATAATGACCACAGGGGTCTGAAGTGTGCCTGGACCCCAAAATTGCACACCTGTGTAAAAAAATCCATTCTGGGTCGAAGCCATTGATTACATATATATACATGTATATATATGTAATCAATGATTTCGACCCAGAATGGATTTTTTTTACACAGGTGTGCCATTTTGGTGTCCAGGCACACTTCAGACCCCTGTGATAATGACCACAAAACAAACCAATTTGAGAAAAACAAAGACTAAGTGTACCGGCATCAAATTCTCTTTTTTTCTCGCCTCACAATAGTAGAACATAACAACAATGCTAATGTAAGTTTGCCTAGAATCGCGCAGGGCAATTCTGGAATGGTCCGCCATTATTGGAATTCCTAAAACGCGCAGGGCAATTCTAGAATTGTCCGCATTCCAATATTGCGCAGAACATATATATATTAAGCAGATGAGAGTCTGCACTAAAAGAAGGGTCAACCCATTCAACACTTTTGATCTGCAAAACTTACTTGCAGCCTCCAATAAGACATATCTTAAGCAACCAACAAAAGTATCTAATTATTGGTCTGTTAGGCAGGCAGTAGCTTAATATAGGACACAAGTAATGTGAAAAGCTCCTATAGGAGACTTCTGCAATACTTTTATCCTGTATTAGGCAACCACCTGCATCCTAATATTCCTGTATTCAATCAATATAAGATCACTTAAGACAAGACAAGAATGATACATGTACCCTTTCCTATACATGATATTTTTTCTGATACATGAACATGAATTTCTTTAACCAGTCAAACATCTTGAAAATAGACCGGTAATTTAAAGTCTCAAAACTGTTTGCAAAGGTAATCACAACTTTGTCCATATTGTTGAAAGGGTCTAAATGTATACAGAAGGTGTGCTAAGTTACACTATACTGCCTTGGTAAGGCTCTATTGAATCTCACTGCAAACCAACACTATTCCACTCTGAAAAGAATGTATCATATTATCTTTAATAAACACCTCCTGGGGCATAACCTTTCTTAAAAGGAGCTTAATGCAGAATGAAGGCAATGCACAAAGCTCCTAGTGGAGATGTCTAGATTGCTTGCAGTCTGCATTAAGCTTCCATCTATATTTTGAATAATTTGTATCTTCATGAAATAGTTATAATATAGGGTTTTAGTTGTTTTTTTCCATTGTTAGTTTCATTGAAAAAAGGTGTTTATTAAGAATATGTTAAGCCACACTTTGACAGAATTCACCGTATTTACCCTAAATATTAAGACACCAAGTCTCCCCTCCACTAGTTTGTAAAAGTAAATTTGTCAAATTTTCCACTATTTTGATAATTTTAAAGTATTCCGATAGAGTAACAAGTAGTGTAGACCCTGATCAAACTAATCCTTGAGGAGCATAATGATCTGGAACTTCACGATTCCCCTAAGTTTAGCCTTAGTTTGTCCGTCTCAATACTTAAGTAATTAGGTTACTGCTTTGAAAACACTAAAGACCCAGACTAGCAACTATGTCACATCAGATCTCCTCTTTTGTTTCTTGACTATTAAGGACTCATACTTTAATTTCAATAGAACATTCATAATTTGCCTTTATATGACAGATTACTAATAACTGTTCAAGCACTTTCCTGTATGACAGCAAGGGCATGTAGATACTACATGTATATGGTTTTGAATTTCAGCGAAGCATCAATATATAATAATATACTTCAAATGGCCGATTACAAACTTAAAGGAAATCATTCAATAAAAGCCATTCACAGTTATGCTTAAATAGGAGCACTGCAAGAGATGCCAAAGTTTATCTATCAGCAAAAAAGCCTAGGTACTCATTTTAGTCCCAAAAGGCATGTGTTAACTTGTGTTAACATAATCGTATTTACAAATGCCAGTGCTGGTAAGTGTGAAGTTTGTTCAAGCTGACAATGTTGATGTTACGGTTTAACCCTTTCCTTCAAATAATCACCTTTTCACTGTTTTCTCTTATTTGCAAACAGAGAAGACTCAGATCAGATGGCTCCTGTAGGACCCGTCTGATTAAGAGTCTGCTCTGTTTGTTTATGGTATAATATAGATATGTTTCTATAAGTTTCCTGCGTGGACAAAATATCCTTTGTGAAGTTTGCTCCGGCTGCAGAAGTTCATTGTTCAACCCTGTTCAATATTCATGAAAAAATACTGGTAATGACACCATGAATATTTATAAGCTCAGTTTTTATAGTAGTTACTGTGTATGTACACAGGATTGTTAGGTGTTTGTAGAAACTGTAGAGTCAGATCTATTATAATTTCAGAAGCAAACAGCAGACCCTCATCAGACAGCTCCTTCAGGACCAGTCTAATCTGGGTTTACTCTATTTGCAAATAGGTGAAAAAGCAATTATATGAAGGAAAGGGTTAATATTTTTAGAGCTATGGAACACGCCTATCCCTCTGTGAACACTCCATTCCCTCAGAACTATCTCTTTACTCCATGAATATACATACAAGAAATAACGACATCATGAATATTAATTATTTGAATTTTAATAATGGCTTGTAATCTGAGGACATTTTGGCCATGGCAGAATCAGACATCTATTATTCCATAATTAAACAGAGCAGTCCCTGATCAGATGGCTCCTACATAAGTTATCTGATACAGAACTACTCTATTAAAAGGCATTAAAGGGTGTATCTATGGAGTAAAGACTTAAACAAAGAAAACATCATGCCGAAAGTACATGTAATTACATTTTTAAAAAATGTTATAGCATTGTGAAAATTGTGACAATCATCAAAATAAGAAACTGTTAAGAAAATAAATACAAATGCAATTAATACAGCTGAATCAAACATTCTTTCCTGGCAAAGAACTATATATGGGTATATATAATAAATACATGTAGATGGAAGGATCATTAGCACTCAAAGCTCTCTGCACATAAATTTCTGATTTACTAAGACATCAACCTTGAGATCCAAGACTGGATGATATTTGGTTGGATTCAAGAAGTTTTGTTCTGGATTTTGAATCTTTCTGTATTGTTTGCATTTAACCCATTCCCTCATATTGACAACTTTTGACACCTCTGCAAAAGTCACCTGTTGAAACCATTGTGATAAATAGAGCATTTTGAGGGCTTGGTGGAAAACTATTCTAACTCCTTCACTTTAGTGAAGGAGTTAGAATAGTTTTGCACCAAGCCCTCGATTTGCTCCTGTAGAAGAAAAATTTGATGCTCTATTTATTATAATGGTTTCAAACTACACAATTCTGAAATTTTCCTTTTCTCTAGTTAATGCTCCATTTCGGTAGATTTATTCAAAGTGGTTGAATCTAAAAATAGCCTATGAGGGAATGGGTTCCTAAACTTAAAATAAGGAGAAGTGAGCAGGAGAAGGGAATTTTTTTCTTTAAATACCGCACTCTAGATTCACTCTATACTCCATAAATGTGCCTTTCTATGCATTTCTAATCAGAGTAGACCAAAATCAGACGGCTCCTACAGGAGCTGTCTGATCAGGGTCTGCTCTGTTTGATTCTGGAATGATATGCATCTGATTCTACAGTTTCTGCTTTGGCAAAAAGTTTGTGTGCTCATATGCCATTTCAAAAAAAAATCAGTCACTATTTATGATGTCATCATTTCCTTGATGAATATTCATGGAGGAAAGGGTAAAGCCCTGCTACCAACCTTATGAAATGTTGAGTAACTTGATGTCGCCACGATATAAATTAAATGACACTAACATTGTGATAATAAAAAACAAGATGGCCATGATGGCCCTAAATGGCTCACCTGGTTACTATAGACATATGCATACACTGTATTTCTATGTAAAAAATAAGTAAGCTTCAGATTGGGGCCAATATGAAACCAAGGGCCATAATTTTAGGCCTTGAGTTTCAAATTTGAACAATCTAAATAAAGGAACATTAGATGATGCTTCATATAAGTTTCAAAGTTCCTGCCCTTACAATTTCACAGGAGATTTTAAAGATTTTCCTATGAAAAACTGATAAGCAAGGGGCAGGGCCGTTTTGGTCCAGGGGTCATAATTTTAACAATCTTGGTAGAAAACCATTAGATGATAAATACTAAATTTCAAAGGTCTTGGCCTTACAGTTTAGGAGAAGATTTTAAAAGATTTTCTTATGAACAAGAGGGCCATGAGGCCCTGAAGCGCTCACCAGACATAACCCCAGGGGCGGGCCATATTTGACCACAAGAAATCATGTGTACACCCTTGGTAGAGAACCACAAGGCAAAGCAATATGCCATTAATTAAAGGTCTAAGCCTTATGGTTTCAGAGAAAGATAATATTTATATTTTTCCCATGAAAAACTGATAAGCCCTGAGGCAGGGCCAAGTTTCGCCCAGTGGTCAGGGTCGTAAGTTAAACATTCTTGGCAGAGGACCACAAGCCACAGCTACATATTTGTAGAGGATCATTAGATCATGTTACATACCAAATATCAAAGGTCTAGGCCTTACAGTTTCAGTAGATTTTTAAAGATTTTCCTATGAAAAACTGATAAGCCCTTGGGCGGGGCCATTTTTGGCTTGGTGGTCATAATTTGAACAATATTTGTGGAGGACCATAAGATCATGCTACATACTAAATATCAAAGGTCTAGGCCTTACAGTTTCAGAGAAGAAGATTTTTAAAGATTTTCCTATGAAAAACTGATAAGCCCTTGGGCGGGGCCATTTTTGGCCCGAGGATCATAATTTGAACAACTTTTGTAGAGGACCATGAGATCATGCTACATACCAAATAACAAAAGTCTAGGCCTTACAGTTTCAGAGAAGAAGATTTTTAAAGCTTTTCCTATGAAAAACTGATAAGCCCTTGGGCGGGGCCAATTTTTGGCCCGGGGGTCATAATTTGAACAATATTTGTAGAGGATCATAAGATCATGCTACATACGAAATATCAAAGGTCTAGGCCTTACAGTTTTAGAAAAGAAGATTTTTAAAGATTTTCCTATGAAAAACTGATAAGCCCTTGGGCGAAGCCATTTTTGGCCCCGGGGTCATAATTTGAACAACTTTAGTAGAGGACCATAAGATCATGCTACATACAAAATATCAAAGGTCTAGGCCATACAGTTTCAGAGAAGAAGATTTTTAAAGATTTTCCTATGAAAAACTGATAAGCCCTTGGGCGGGGCCATTTTTGGCCCAGGGGTCATTATTTGAACAATATTTGTAGAGGACCATAAGATCATGCTACATACCAAATATCAAAGTTCTAGGCCTTACAGTTTCAGAGCAGAAGATTTTTAAAGATTTTCCAATGAAAAACTGATAAGCCCTTGGGCGGGGCCAATTTTGGCCCGGGGGTCATAATTTGAACAATCTTTGTAGAGGACCATAAGATCATGCTACATACCAAATATCAATGGTCTAGGCCATACAGTTTCAGAGAAGAAGATTTTTAAAGATTTTCATATATTACCATATATGGAAAAAACGACCACGCTCTCTGGCGGCCATGTTTTTTGCCGGATCAAAATTCTTTTAACAACTTTTAAAGTCTATCAACTGAGAAACATTTTGGTGAAAACTATATTCAAATCGGACAAGTCATTCTGGAGAAGAAGATTTTTCTAGATATTGCGTACAGTTGCCATGGCAACAAGACCGATGGCCCCGCCCACTATCTTTTAACAACTTTTGAAGCACCCACCCACAGTATGTATCTGACCAAGTTTGGTTACAATTGGGCAGTCGGTTTCAGAGAAGAAGTCGTTTGAAATTGTTGACGGACAGACAGACGGACAGACGGACAGACGGACAGACGGACAGACGGACGACGGACGCCGGACACAGGGGTATCACAATAGCTCACCTTGAGCACTTTGTGCTCTGGTGAGCTAAAAACTGATAAGCCAGGGGCCGGGGCCATTTTTGGTCAGGGGGTCATAGTTTGAACAATCTTTGTAGAGGACCATTAGATGATGCTACATACCAAATATCAAAGGTCTAGGCCTTACGGTTTCAGAGAAGAAGCTTTTTATGAAAAACTGATAAGCCCCCGGGCGGGCTATTTTGGTCAAGGGATCATAATTTGAACAATCTTTGTAGAGGACCAATAGATGATGCTACATACCAAATACCAAATGTCTAAGCCTACAGTTTCAGAGAAGAAGATTTTTAAAGATTTTCCTATGAAAAATTGATAAGCCCTGGGGCAGGGCCATTTTTGGTCTGGGGGTTATAATTTGAACAATCTTTGTAGAGGACCATTAGATCATGCTACATACCAAATATCAAAGGTCTAGGCCTTACGGTTTTAGAGAAGAAGATTTTTAGAGATTTTCCTATGAAAAACTGATAAGCCCCGGGGCGGGGCCATTTTTGGCCCGGGGGTCATAATTTGAACAATCTTTGTAGAGGACCATTAGATAATGCTACATACCAAATATCAAAGGTCTAGGCCTTACGGTTTCAGAGAAGAAGATTTTTAAAGATTTTCCTATGAAAAACTGATACGCCCTGGGGCGGGGCCATTTTTGGTCCGGGGGTCATAATTTGAACAGTCTTTGTAGAGGACCATTAGATGATGCTACATACTAAATATCAAAGGCCTAGGCCTTACGGTTTCAGAGAAGAAGATTTTTAAAGATTTTCCTATGAAAAACTGATAAGCCCCGGGGCGGGGCCATTTTTGGTCCAGGGGTCATAATTTGAACAATCTTGGTAGAGGACCATTAGATCATGCTACATACCAAATATCAAAGGTCTAGGACTTACGGTTTCAGTGAAGAAGATTTTTAAAGATTTTCCTAAGAAAAACTGATAAGCCCCAGGGCGGGGCCATTTTTGGTCCGGGGAACATAATTTGAACAATCTTTGTAGAGGACCATTAGATGATTCCTCATACCAAATATCAAAGCTCTAGGCTTTGTGGTTTCAGAGAAGAAGATGTTTAAGTAAATTGTTGACGACGCACGACGCATATACGCACGACGCACATACGCACGACGACGGACGCCAGACACTGCCCCCTCACAATACCTCACCTGGCACTTTGTGCCAGGTGAGCTAAAAAGAACTAATTGATGGCTTTTTTATATTTTTCTGACTATATTCTTTATCAAACCGCAAATGCTGGCTTTTCTCTGGCATTTATCAGGTCTTTTGTCTACAAAACTATAGAACACCCCCCCCCCCCCCCCCCCCCCCTTGCATACATATTATACTATGTGATTTGATTACAGTATGTGGTCGAATCTCCAGAGGATGCCATCATCATCAGTGATGAAGACCGGTCCTTCTTCAATGACGATGCCGATTTCAACCCCCAAATGGAAGCCCCAGAAGTTACAGCTATGATCGAGCAAATCTTTGACGTTGCTGTATACAGTGGTTGTTCTAATGAAGGTATTGTTTTCTATACATCAAAGTTTGAGACTAAAAGGTACTCTTTTCAGCACTAAGCTCTTGATATTTTGCAAATATGCTATTGTTCAATGTATTTTGCTGTGTTCTTATGAGCTTATTTTTTATCTTATGCAATGGTCAATTTAAAAATAGTTTTCCTCTTTTTTTGACACATTTTCATTGGTTTGTATTTTGTAAGTTATAATAATTACAAGAAGAAGTGAAATTAAGCCACGCATAAATAAAATAAGACTAAGTAGTGTCAATATCAGTTGAATTTTAGTTTCTTAATGTACAAAGCTTTATAAGAAATAATCAATTTGCATAACTAATAAATCATTGTTGGGAGTTCAATGTGGAGGAACTTAATCATGAGTGTGTCATTTAAATTGATAAAATTAAAGTTTGGTTGGAAAATGCTTTTTGTAAGTGATTTTGTTTCAGCAAAAAAATCATCTACTAACCCTTAACCTGCCAATCGCGACCTTGGTGCCATATGCAGCCAGCTTGGAACCTGCCAATCGCGACCTTGGTGCCATATGCAGTAAGGGTGAAACGATTAATCGCGATGTGAATTGAACCGCGATCTTTTGCCCTCGATTCGGTTCGGTTCAATTCGGTTCAACAGACCTCATTTTCGATTCGATTTTTATTATTAAAGGATAGTTTCTTAATGATTGGTAGCGAAATGAAACTAACCTATGAAAATTCGCCGTGAAAAGTCGAAATACTTGTTTTCCCGCATTAGAGCTGTCAAAACAAACATACTCATCGAATTCTGATAGACCCAAATCGATTGGATGAAGGCCAACTATTTTAGCCAATCAAATAACACGTTGCAATCGTTGTACTTAGTCTGATCGTCTGGGCGCTTTATTCAAGCGTCTTTGTGTTCTCTCAAATGTCGGATGCTGAAGCTGTCAATCTACGTGCTACCCCGAAAAACTATCGCTCCAAAATGTGGAGTTTTCAGATTTCGCGAGAGCAACAACACAAATAAACCAACATATACAGTAAGATTATTTTACAAATATTCTCTGCAACACAGGAAATACGACGAATCTGTCAAATCGTATGGAACGGAAACACGGTACAGTTTGCAATTTACGTTTCGTCTTCTTCCAGTAAACTTGGTTGCAAATTTGTGTATGCTTAAAATTTATGAAGCTGCGTATTGATAACTGGCTAAAATATACTCGCAGCAATGTCCATTGCTTTTTGCTCAGAGACAGGGGGATGTCATATCTCTCTTCAACTGATAGCTATCTGTATCAGATGAAGAGAGACATAACATCTCCTCCAAGTGCTCAAATTCTTTTTTTCAGAAAAACTTACATGTTCTACATAGTTAGGCTGTTTAGTCAATTAGACAATTAGCCAAGACTCATTATGTTAGTGTTACCATTTTGCTTGGTTTTAGTGACCAGTTATAAAAAAAAAAAGCCTTCCAAAAACAAACTGCAGAAAAGTTTGGCTGTTAAAGTCAGATCTATCTGTGACAAGGCTATTATGATTTTTTCCACCTGTTTATGTCCAAGAAGTCTGTTTTCAGAGTTGTTAATACACAGGATTTATTCTACATAGTGCATTCTTTTCATTACAATCTTAAATCGAATCGAATCGAAAATAATCGAATCGTGTTGTAAAAAATCGAAATCGAATCGAATCGAATTTTTTTGAATCGTTTCACCCCTAATATGCAGCCAGCTTGGAACCAGATAAGATGCCAAATTAATCGGTATCCCATCTTGATCCAAGCTGTTTGATACTCTGACAATATTTTCATTGAATTTGAATGAGTAAAGCACCTTGAAAATTGTAGCAGACAAAAATAAATCAACTGACAACATTTTGTCATTAGGATGAGGGTTAAACTTATGATGTTTAAATATGCTTTCTAGCAAACATTCAGTCTGAACATGCTTGTAAGCAAACATCTAGTATGCACAACTGTAACAAGTTTATTTAAATACAAGGGGTTTTAAATATAAACTAAAGTTTAAGACAATTTTGTTCAGCAAATCAGTTGTTTTCATATATTTAGCTTGAAAACAGCTGCTTAATTTGAAAATAAATGTTTTGATAGACGATTGATCAAACCATAAATTCAATAAAAAACTAGAGGTTTTTGTCAAACAAAACGGATGTCTCCCCTCTAATAAAAACAATATGTAAAGGGAAATCACTATAAATGTTATGGTCTTGATGAATGATACTTCCCCTCATTATGCGCTTTCCACACTACATTTTTCAAGAAGAAAATGATAACAGCTAATAACTCCAAAAATACTGATACCAGATTTATGGCCCTTGTGCATGACACTTACTTTTATCATGCTCTTTCCAAAAAAAAAAAGTCATTCCAATAGCATCAGTCGAACAGGAGTTATTGATCGGCCAAAAAATGTAACAAAGGGCAATAACTCCAAAAGTATTGAAGCCAGAATTATGGACCTTGTTCATGACACTTTCTCTCATCATGCTCTTTCCATGAAGTATGAAGTATGAAGTTTCAATTCGATGGCAAGAGCCATGTAGGAGTTATCGTCCGGACAAGAAAGAATTAAACAAATGTACAAGGGGCAATAACTCTAAATTTATTGAAGCTCGAGTTAAGGAACTTATGCATGACACTTTCTCTTATCATGATCGTTCCATGTATGAAGTTTCACTCCAATGGCATGTGTCACATAGGAGTAATCATCTGGACAAAAAAATGTGATTTTTTTACAAAGGGCAATAGCTCCAATATTAGTGAAACCAGACTTATGGACCTTGTGCATGACACTTCCTCTCGTTATGATCTTTCCATATATGAAGTTTCAATCCAATGGCATGAGCCATATAGAAGTTATCGTCCGGACAAAAAAGTGTGATTGTTTTTACAAAGGGCAATAACTCCTATATTAGTGAAGCCAGAGTTATGGACCTTGTGCATGACACTTCCTCTCATTATGCTCTTTCCATATATGAAGTTTCAATCAACTGGCATCAGGCATATTGAAGTTATTGTCCGGACAAAAATTATGATATTTTTTACAAAGGGCAATAACTCCAATATTAGTGAAGCCAGAGTTATGGACCTTGTGCATGACACTTCCTCTCGTCATGATCTTTCCATATATGAAGTTTCAATCCAATGGCATGAGCCATATAGGACTTATCGTCCGGACAAAAAAGTGTGATTTTTTTTACAAAGGGCAATAACTCCAATATTAGTGAAGCCAGAGTTATGGACCTTGTGCATGACACTTTCTCTCATTATGCTCTTTCCATATATGAAGTTTCAATCAACTGGCATCAGGCATATTGAAGTTATCGTCCGGACAAAAAGTGTGATGGACAGACGGACAGGCGGACAGACGGACAGACAGACAACTCTCACGAAAACAATATGTCTCCCCCATATAAATATGGGGGGAGACATAATTACTTCAAAAATTGTGACATACATTTATACTCAAACAGTGCCACTTTATCCATTACAGCTTGCAGAAAAAAGAAGATGAATAATGGCATCTGTCCTGTCTGCAACGGCTCACTAAGCAGCAAAACAGTGCGTCTATCTGTAGAAATCACAATGGACACCACCTGTTTGAAACAGACACTTACTATCTTTGAAAAAGATGTGAGAAACATTTTTCAATTGGACCTAGCCCAGGAGGAAGATGACCTTGTCCTCATGCTCGTGGAGCAGTTACCAGTGAATGTAAAAGGCACGATTGCCAGAAATGTGTTTGTGAATGTCCACAAAGTTTAAATATTCTTTGTGAATATTGATAGTGTCAATCCCAAACCACATATTGTCTTTTTGTGAAGAACTTTTTTTAATTTAAATCTTATCAGCAGTTTTGCTCTGCATTCTTTGATTTCCTTATAAAAGTACTGTTCCCGTTTTAAAACCTTCTGAAGGTATTATGTGGTTTGGGATAGACTTTGGTATTTGGTATTTTGTTAGAATAATCTCAAAAAGAAAAATTGAAAAATTGATAAAAAGAAGGAATTTATTGAGAATTAGTCAACATATTGCTGATTAAAAGTGAATTAATGTTTCTTATCTGGAGCACTGTTCCTATAGGAGCTCTAACTGTATTTTGATTTTTACAAAAAAATACCTAGTCAATACTTAGCTGTTGACATTTCATGTAATTCAAATGGATAATGCTCCTATGCAGAGCTCCAGATAATGTACATGTTTCAAATTCTTACATGTTGTTTAGTGAAAGTGGTAAAAAGAAGAATGCTTTATTGAGAATTAATCAAAACATTGCTGATTAAAAGTGAACTTTTGTTTTGGACAAGTAGTTGCATAACATAGCACAACAGTGTTGCAGATAGCTCTTACAAGGCTTTCTGCAACACTATCATGCTTCATTAAGCAACAGACGGAGTCTATGACTGTTATCTATATAAGTGTTTAATTTTCAAAGGTTTTACTGAATTTCTTTAAGTCCCCAACAACCAAATAGTTACTTTAAAAAAGTCATGTATTTTTGGTGTTTGATCAAACATAATAAAAAAATTTTTATGAAACTTGGTGCTTTACGTTTGTTTGTTTAGTGCTATGAAGATATTGCCAAGACTAAGTGCCATTTTGATAGTGTTCCTTGTAAGAGTGGAGTTTTTTCTTGATGGATATTGTAATTGTTAACATTTTTGTTTCTTTTGAACAGTCATATTTTTAATGTTCAACACAGTATTGCATTATAGTAAAGAATATTGTGTAAATCTAGCTGGTTTTATATGACAATGCACATTATTGCAATGTTGGATCTTTTCATTAATTTATTCAACACTAAGATACCTTTACTAGCAAACTAAGAAAACTTACACTGATAGATCCCTAAACTATATGGATATCAGATCCCCTCTGTGACTAGGTTCAAGGCAAGCCCTTTGCAATAGTAAAAGTCATGGAACATATCCAAAGTTTATGTATTTATTGTGCAAGCCACCATATTGCATTTTCAGACGCTTTACCCATTCAGCCTGAATGACACTTAGGCAACAGCAAATACCTTACCTAAATGCCTGAAGCTTCCATGTTGTTTGTTGCATTTTATCACAAAAGACATAATTTTTTAATATGTCCCATAGTCTAAACATTAAGAAGAACTTAGTGTGTACCCAGTCTACTAATGAATGCAGAACAATGGTTGGATCCAGGCACTAAGGTATATCTGAGTAACTAAGGATCTGTCAATAATTGGTTTTAGGATCCAGCTAAGGCTGAACAAGTTAAGTATACGTTTTGCAAATAAGCAATAATTCTTATGTTCTATTTTCCATTTTCAAGGTAATGTAAAAGATTAAACAAAACTAGAATTTAAAACTAGAATTTAAAACAAGTTCCTCATATCTGTTTCTGATACTCCAAAACAATTATTGTGAAGGAATGAACAATGAACTCAATGAACAGTCTCAATCAAACCGAGACAGCTGTTTTCAGTTGTCTTCCTTTGCATTATTTGCTTCTGAGAGATCATATCACCAGAATTTATCACGTCTGTCTCTGATTTTTCATATTTCATAATTATGTTGTTATGACAGTTTAAGTTTTACATATAATCAATGAAATATTGTTGTTTTTGTTTTCCAAAAATATTTCCTTCTTCTAGAGCTACAGATAAGGTTTTGATGTAATTTAACTTTTACATCATTGGAATTTGCTCATTTTTATTGAGTATTGGCCTAGATTTAAGTAGGGTTTTATTGATATTCGTATTTGGTATGCAAAAATATTTTGCTTTTTTTTACTCTGCACCTTTCCTGCATGACTCATACTTTTCCATTTGTTTTCTTCACAAATTTACATTGGGTAAATGCTCCAAAATGCAACTTATCTGTAGCTTTTATTTTTTCTCATATTTCATGCCTTATTATTTTGACAGAGAAATTATTTTTGTTATGATGATAGTATCATATGCAAACAACTTTGATAAGACTAAGAAGCCCAATAAAGTTGGTATCTCAACTAAAATCAGCTTTTTTACCACTGGAAAAAACATTTATTCAGTTCTTAATTACCTTTAGGCAAATCAAACATTGATATGTGTGTAAAATTTAGTAGAAACTATTTTAAAAACAAATTGATCATTAACTCATTACCTGATAGAAATGTATTTGACCACATCTGGAAGATGTTATCTTTAAAAAACATGCTGAAAAATGGAGCATTTGATCCTTAGTAGCCAATGTTCCAATTTACATCATGTTTTTAAAACTATTGGAAAATGATTCTTTATTTTTTGATGTTTTAAGTATCTTTTAAAAAAAAAGAAAATGATAGGAGTTCTTTTCATTTCAAACATATGATAGAATTAGATACATTTCATGGTAAATGCTAAAAAAGTGATAGATATTTAAGTACTACACATTTTGAGCGCCTTTGATAAATGCATTTGATTGGCATAATGATGAACAAATAAAGTCTAATCAAATATTAATTGCCTTATTAGTTATTTCTTTTTTATCACAATGCATCTTCTTTCACAAGACAAAATGTATTTTATGGAATACTATTTTGCAAATGAAAATAGAATCTATGCTGAAACCTTACTGTTGCATTAATGTGCTTTCGTTTGTGAAATACATATTTGAATCCCATGAAATATATTTCCTCTTTTACATGCTACAAGGCACAGGAAGATTTTAAAGAAAAGCTAAACACACATTATATTTTAAAATTTAATGGGTTTTTATTGTTTTATTGTCTTGAAAGCCATAGAAACATGTGTTCTACTACATGTAAAAACTCAATATCAAGCAATCCAAACATTTATTTTAAAAGGTTCTAAATATGAATAATTCCTGCGGTGACCATTTGATGCCTACATCAAAATTTTACTTGTATAACTTTTGTAGAGGACCTGAACATAATGCTATGTGCCAAATATGAAAGCTGAGAACCTTCCAGTTTCAGAGAAGAAGATTTTTAAAGTTTTCACTATTTGTTTCTACTGAAAACTGCCCAACCCTGGGGCGGGGCCAATTTTGACCCCAGGGCCATAATTTATATAACTTTAGTAGAGGACCTGAACATGATGCTCTCTGCTAAATATGAAAGCTGAGAGCCTTCCAGATTCAGAGGAGAAGATTTTCAAAATTTTACTATATGTTTCTATTGAAAACTTCCCACCTTTGGGGCGGGGCCAATTTTGACCCCAGGGGCATAATTTATATAACTTTTGTAGAGGACCTAAGGATGGTGCTATGTGCCAAAGATGAAAGCTGAGAACCCTGTAGATTCAGAGGAGAAGATTTTTAAAGGTTCAAATTGTTGACGACGAACGACGCACGACGCACGCCAACGGACGATGGACATTAGGCGATCACAAAAGCTCACCCTGAGCACTTTGTGCTCTGGTGAGCTAAAAATTATGATATCCTGAATATTAATTTTTTTTATTACCGGTAATTTTTAAAATGACATATCAACAAATGATTTCTTTGCTACAGAAATGATTTTATGAAATTATCAAATTTCTGAAAATTAACCTGTAACCATGATGATGATGATGTAAAACGGGTTACTATCATATATGGCTACCGAAAGAAAAATATTTAAACATTTTTCTCTCCAAAACCGGTGACCCAATTTGAATGACATTTGGTAGGAATAGTCACCATATAACCCTAAGTTTTAAAATTGTAAAAAATCAAATTGATATTTGAATCAAAGTACTGACAGTACTGAAGGTTTCGGACATAATATATATGTATTATATTGATTGTTTGCTGTGGATTTTTCTGAAAATCATGTCAGTAGTTTGGAAGACATGTCACACACAGGGCGATTCCAATAGCTCAACTTGCCACTTTGTGCCAATAGAGCCAAATTGATGTTTAACGTAGAATAGAGCCATCACTCCATTATTTGAAAGTAAGGGTCATACTTCTGCTACTATCTGGTGGACCATAACAGTAATTAGCATGCATCATTCACTTATCCATATATACACTTCCACCAATTTTAGACATGTTCCTTATGATTTTACATACCCTACAAATAATTGCCAATTAACAATATGACAAATTATAAAGTAACAAATGTATTTCAACTTAGCATGGCAGGATACAACAGGGGAAATAAAATTAACTAGAATATTGTTTCCAAGACACTTATGCACCCCTCCCCCTAACAATAGTGTCTCTATTTCAAGCACTTTTGACTATGTGTTATACAGTGAAGAAAATTTCAGAGTCCCATAACTCTGGTAAAATGGTCAGAGCAATAATTACATTCTTTAAGAAAATCTTTGCATCAAGGTTGACAGCTTATCATATGTGAAAATTTTAGGTAAAACCTTCCATTGGTATATGGGTTGTAGACACATAATATTGTTTCACTTTATATTATATAGTGAAGACGATTTCAGGGTTCCATATCGGGCACAATTGGTCTTAGCCAAAATAAGCCTTTCTATGCTTTTGTAAACAGAAAAGACCCTGAAGTTCATAGAATAGTTTATCCATGCCTATACCTTGTCTTTTTGTGTGATTGCGTTGTATTTGCTTACTTTTTCCTGAGGAGACTGCGAGTGTGAGTCTGTTCAGGGCCAATTTGTGAGTCTGTGCTGCAAACAATACATACCCCGATCAGTTACCACAACTGGCCAGGGTCTTCGCTATTTGCAGCATCATACATGTAACAAGTATATCAATAAATGATATAATTAAAAATAAATTATAGTCATATATGCAAATTACAGTTAGTGCTGTAGTAAACACTACAGACCCTGATCAGTAACCGGCGTCATAGAAATAAATGATATGAACTAGAAATAAATTATATACATTACTATAAGATACTATAAGACACTATAAGATACTATAAGCCTGACACGCAAATCAATAAATGATGAAATGTATATAAATTAAAAGATAAGAAAGTGCTTTGTCTCATTTTGTTTGCCTTTCTCCTTCTTTCCTTTTAATGATTTTTTAATAATATAAAGGATACAAAAACCCTTGTTTCCTTTTAATAGTAATTGTTAATACTACCATCCAATCTACTTTAACAATAAAGGTTGGCAAAGTGCGACACCCTGTTTGGATTCAGATCTAACACCAAGTAACTGTCTGACCAAAATCTAAACTGTTTACAACTTGTGACAATTTTGCCTTATTCCAAATGCCTAGAACTGATCCTTTAGAAATTCAAATGATGACAACCTGAAGCAGACGACATTACAGATCTCTACAGCTTGCTTAATCCTTACAATGCTGAGTGATTTTTCGTTTGCAATAATTGCTGTCTGCTTCAATTCTTCAATAAACTTCTTTCATTTTATGCAAAAATATGGTCAAGATGACAAACAGTTTGGATCCTGATGAGACGCAGAATTATGTGGTATCTCATCTGGATGCAAACTATTTGCATAGGTAATCATAGTTTCGCCGCTAGCGTGCAAAGAGTTAAGCGTATGACCTCTAGAGATTTTAGCATGATGTAACAGTTGCCCTGCACTACTGACCACCAGTGCTATAGCCTAACCTTTATACTGTAGGTTCTGATGTGAAGAACAGAAGAAGTCAATTTAACCCTTAATTTACCCATACGAACTTGTTTTCGTGCATCTGCAAACATATTCGATGCAGATAAGACAGCTCGCTCCCATAGGATCAGGGTCTGCTCTGTTTGCTAATGGACCAACCTTCCATATTTCATTATTAATATTTTGTAAGATTCCGGAACCGGCTTGTAAGCCAAGCACTGCACATGCGCGTATTCTCTTAAGGGGAATTCCCGCTAGGTAGCGCTCGTGCAATAGGGTTTTCCGCCAGAGTTTGAGTCGCAATCCATTTTATAAGGATTTCGGCAAAAGCCGAAACCCTAAAAACCAGTTAAACTCTTTCCCTGTTCTATATTTAGTCCAAATTTCAATTCCTACTGAATATCCATGGACAAAATACTTGTAGTGTAGTTATAATTAAATATGGAAGGTGAAACACTGTAGCTATTTCAGAAAATAAAGAAACAGAGATCTATCAATTTCCATTCGCAAACAGGGCAGACCCTGATCAGACGGTTCCTATAGGAGCCATCTGATCTGGATTGACTCTGTTTGCAAATGCATGAAAACACGTTTATATGAGAGAAAAAGTTAATGTTGATTCTCAGACCACTACCTCCTGTAGTATAAGCAGATTCCTAGGTAAACTGGAATCTTATCCTTAAAAACTCAAATATTTTAAACCAATGTGACTGATCCTAATAGGTATAACATATTGCGGAGATCTCCCAGAGAAAATTCTTTTGTTTGTTATTTTGTAAACAGCCAGTGTAGACAACAGATATGAAAGAGCTCTCCGAAATGAGGAATTGCTACATTGGTGCCAGAACTTACAAACTAGAAGCCAAATACACTTAAACTTCATGTTCAAGTAATTTATGCAAATTGTTTAAAATCAAGGCTTTTATATTTCAGCTCACCAGAGCACAAAGTGCTCAGGGTGAGCTTTTGTGATCGCCTGATGTCTGTCCGCATGCATCGTGTGTGGTCAATTGTCAATAATATAAACCTTAAATCTTCTCCTCTGAATCTACAAGGTTTTCAGCTAGTTCATCTTTGGCACATAGCATCATGTTAAAGTAGCTATTGGTTTTTTCCAGTTGTAATACCCGAGACTCTATCGCAACCCAACAAGAGAAAGACGTCCGATTCAACTGATCAACCTGGTTACCAAAAGTGCAGCGGACACTACAAATTATAGATGCAGTTTGCCAAACAACTGATCATGATTATGTAAAATCCAGCAGTCCAGTACTTTCTGTGATTGACCGCACAGAACTAATGGTTCCATGAGCATCCAAGTTGGACCCATGGACAATATCCAATATAAATACTATGACACTGGCAGTTAATTTTGTATCGAAATCATGGGGAGGCAGGTCTTTTGTCAAGCACAAAAAACTTTACAGTGTGAAGCTTTCATGTATGGACAGGTCAGACTGTAATAGCTGTTTGTGGATTCAATATAACAAGTGACCTTAAAAAGAAAGATGTGAACATTTCCAAAGCCAGTGTACACATTGATAGAATAAGTCAATGAAAAGACTTCAACCTGGACTGGAGCAGTTAAATCATTCATTTAAATATGCAAGATTTGGTGAAGCAAATTTTCAGTGTGTTCATATCTCACATACTTTAACCCTTTCCCTCATACATGTTTTTATGCATTTGCAAACAGAGTAGACCGAGATCAGACAGCTCCTATAGGAACCGTCTGATCAGGGTCTACTCTGTTTGCTAATGAAATTTGATAGATCTGTTTCTTCAGTTTCAAAATGGCTGTAATGTTCAACCTTCCATATTTCATTATAACTGTATTGGCCATGAATATTCAGTAGGTAATGAATTGTGGAATAAATAAAGAACAGGAAAGGGTTAAGCTGTCAATTAGTTGCTGTTGACTTGACTTTTTTATGTTGTACAGTGTACCAGAGGAGCAGATAATAACTATAGTTTGAGTAATTCTCATTTTAAAAAGTACTTTAGCATCAGACAAAACAAATTGGGTACATGCACCTGGTCTAAGGTATTTGGACGTTTTAGATTAAATGAACTATTCCTAATTGTCATTTAATACATTTACTTCAAATAAATATAGTATCTACATAAATAAATGTCCTATTGGTTTTTGTGTCACCTGCTGAGAAGCTGTGTGCCAGATAGAGATCATTTTTCTATCGTCTGTCCGTCAGTCTGCCAGCCCGTCACACATTGCAAGGTTCAGATTTTAGGTCAGTCTCATCGGCAGATGACACATGTGTTCTGTGAACACCTCTTGTTACTCAAAACACTATGTTCCTCTGGTATACTAGAATTGATTTGACTGAAAAAGTGTTTGGATACTGTATATTATATGAATAAATATTATTTATGAATGATAGATATTTAAGTTTAACGCTTTTCTCCATGAATACTCATGTAAGAAATAATGACATCACTATTATTTATTTTGCCCCCACAATATGGGGGCATATAGGGTTTGCTCTTGTCCGTCCGTCCTTCTGTATGCACATCTAGAAGAATTTGTCCGGGCTCTTTCTTTGAAAGTATTTGTCAAATCTACACTAAACTTTACACACATGTGTGTGACCATTATATCTTGGTCAAGTTTTATAGCCATGTAAATTGCTTCAGTGGTTTAGGAGTTTCGACCCTTTATTTGCAAGAATGACTTTAAACAAGAGGGCCAGAATGGCCCTGACATCGCTCACCAGGCACAGAGGAGGAGATGTTCAAAGTTTTCACTATATGTTTCTAGAGAAAACTAGCCATCCCTGGGGCGGGCCAATTTTGATCCAAGGGGCATAATTTATATAACTTTTGTAGAGGACCTGAATATGATCCTATGTGCCAAATATTAAAGCTTAGAACCCTGTAGATTTAGAGGAGAAGATTTTCAAAGTTGTCACTATATGTTTCTATTGAAAACATGGCACCCCTGGGGCGGGGTCAATTTTGACCCCATGGGCATAATGTATATAACTTTTGTAGAGGACCTGAACATGATGCTATGTGCCAAATATGAAAGCTGAGAACCTTTCAGTTTCAGAGAAGAATATGTTCAAAGTTTTACCATATATTTCTATTGAAAACTGGCTACCCCTAGGGCGGGGCCAATTTTGACCCCAGGGGCATAATCTATATAAATTTTGTAAAAGACCTGAACATGATGCTATGTGCCAAATATGAAAGCTTAGAACCTTCAAGTTTCAGAGGAGAAGATTTTCAAAATTTCACTATATGTTTCTATTGAAAACTGACCACCCCTGGGGAGGGGCCAATTTTGACCCAAGGGGCATAATTTATATAACTTTTGTAGAGGACCTGAACATGATGCTATGTGCCAAATATGAAAGCTGAGAACCCTGTAGATTCAGAGGAGAAGATTTTCAAAGTTGTCACTATATGTTTCTATTGAAATCTGGCTACCCCTGGGGCGGGGCCAATTTTGACCCCAGGGTCATAAGTTATATAACCTTTGTAGAGGACCTGAACATGATGCTATGTGCCAAATATGAAAGCTGAGAACCCTGTAGATTCAGAGGAGAAGATTTTCAAAGTTGTCACTATATGTTTCTATTCAAAACTGGCTACCCCTGGGGCGGGGCCAATTTTGACCCCAGGGGCATAATTTATATAACTTTTGTAGAGGACCTGAACATGATGCTATGTGCCAAATATGAAAGCTGAGAACCCTGTAGATTCAGAGGAGAAGATTTTCAAAGTTTTACTATATATTTCAATAGAAAACAAGGCACCCCTGGGGCGGGGCCAATTTTGACCCCAGGGACAAAATTTATATAACTTTTGTAGAGGACCTAAAGATGATTCTATGTACCAAAGATGAAAGCTGAGAACCCTGTAGATTCAGAGGAGAAGATTTTTAAAGGTTCAAGTTGTTGACGCCCGACGACGGACGACGCACGACGGACGACGCACCACAACACGACGACGGACATCAAGTGATCACAAAAGCTCACCCTGAGCACAAAAGTGCTCTGGTGAGCTAAAAATAAATATTAAAAATGTTAGTGTCATTCATTTTACAATGACACTAAAATCCCGAAAATTTAACTTTCTCTTCCCATCCATATCATAAAGACTGCCCCCTGTTGTGACAAACAAGCCCTCAAGGCAGATTAGTGATAGGGCTAATCTCTGTTTGGCAAAACAATAGTTAGCCTACACATCTTTTAACGACTGTGTTGGTTATGAATTGTTGATTTCTGTACATTTACTATATCCTCTGACAATAATGACAACTATTTTTTAGTTTCTAAGGTTATATACAAGAAGAAACTTGAATTAATCGAACCTATAAACTACCAGCTGAACTTTGAAACAAGAGGGCCAGAATGGCCCTGAAGCGCTCACCAGACAATCAGAGTAGAAGATTTTCAAAGTTTTCACTATATGTTTCTATAGAAAACTAGCCAGTCCTGGGGCGGGCCAATTTTGACCCCAGGGACATAATTTAGAAAACTTTTGTAGAGGACCTGAACATGATGCTCTGTGCCAAATATGAAAGCTGTGAGCCTTCCAGTTTCAGAGGAAAAGATTTTCAAAGATTTCACTATTTGTTTCTCTTCAAAACTGCCCACCCCTGGGGCAGGGCCAATTTTGACCCCACGGCCATTATTTATATAACTTTTGTAGTGGAACTGAACATGATGCTATGTGCCAAATATGAAAGATGAGAGCCTTCCAGTTTCAGAGGAGAAGATTTTCAAAGTTTCACTATATGTTTCTATTGAAAACTGCCCAATCCTGGGGCGGGGCCAATTTTGACCCCAGTGCCATAATTTATATAACTTTTGTACAGGACCTCAACATAATGCTCTGTGCCAAATATGAAATCTGAGAGTCTTCCAGTTTCAGAGAAGAATTAAGATTTTCAAAGATTTCACTATTGTTTTTTATTGAAAACTGCCCACCCTGGGGCGGGGCCAATTTTGACCCCAGGGCCATAATTTATAAAACTTTTGTAGAGGACCTGAACATGATGCTATGTACCAAATATGAAAGCTGAGAACCTTCCAGTTTCAGAGAAGAAGATTTTCAAAGTTTTCACTATTTGTTTCTATTGAAAACTGCCCACCCCTGGGGCAGGGCCAATTTTTACCCCAGGGCCTAAATTTATATAACTTATGTAGAGGACCTGAATATGCTGCTCTGTGCCAAATATGAAAGATGAGAGCCTTTCAGTTTCAGAGGAGAAGATTTTCAAAGATTTCATTATGTTTCTATTGAAAACTGCCCACCCCTGGGACGGGGCCAATTTCGACCCCAGGGTCATAATTTATATAACTTTTGTAGAGGACCTGAACATGATGCTATGTGCCAAATATGAAAGCTGAGAGCCTTCTGGTTTCAGAGAAGAAGATTTCAAAGTTTTACTATATGTTTCTATTGAAAACTTCCCACCCCTGGGGCAGGGCCAATTTTGACCCCAGGGGCATAATTTATATAACTTTTGTAGAGGATCTGAATATGCTGCTCTGTGCCAAATATGAAAGATGAGAGCCTTTCAGTTTCAGAGGAGAAGATTTTCAAAGATTTCATTATTTGTTTCTATTGAAAACTGCCCATCCCTGGGGCGGGGCCAATTTTGACCCCAGGGTCATAATTTATATAACTTTTGTAGAGGACCAGAGCATGATGCTATGTGCCAAATATGAAAGCTGAGAGCCTTCTGGTTTCAGAGGAGAAGATTTTCAAAGTTTTACTATTTGTTTCTTTTGAATACTTCGCAACCCTGGGGCGGGGCCAATTTTGACCCCAGGGGCATAATTTATATAACTTTTGTAGAGGACCTGAATATGATGCCCTGTGCCAAATATGAAAGATGAGAGCCTTTCAGTTTCAGAGGAGAAGATTTTCAAAGATTTCATTATTTGTTTCTTTTGAAAACTGCCCACCCCTGGGGCGGGGCCAATTTTGACCCCAGGGTCATAATTTATATAACTTTTGTAGAGGACCTGAACATGATGCTATGTGCCAAATATGAAAGCTAGCAGCCTTCTGGTTTCAGAGGAGAAGATTTTCAAAGTTTTACAATATGTTTCTATTGAAAACTTCCCACCCCTGGGGCGGGGCCAATTTTGACCCCAGGGGCATAATTTATATAACTTTTTTAGAGAACCTATAGGTGATGCTATGTACCAAAGATGAAAGCTGAGAACCCTGCAGATTCAGAGGAGAAGATTTTTAAAGGTTCAAATTGTTGACGCCCGACGACGGACGACGCATGCCGATGGACGACGGACATCTGGCGATCACAAAAGCTCACCCTGAGCACTTTGTGCTCTGGTGAGCTAAAAATATCTTGTCCAGACTCTTTCTTGGAAAGTATTTGTCCAATCCTCATCAAACTTTACACACATGTCTGTTGCTATTATAATTATTTTAATTATTTTAATTATTGTATTGTTGTAATTATCATTATTAATCGCTTCAGATTTTACAGCAGTGTAAATCGCTGTAGCCGTTTAGGAATTGCGGCCCTTTTTTCTTCAAAACATTACTTTGAAAATATCTTGTCAGGACTCTTTCTTGGAAAGTATTTTACACATGTTTGTGGCCATTATATCTTGGTCAAGTTCCATAGCCATGTAAATATCGCTTCAGTCATTGCATACTTTACATATATATAATCAATTTTTAGCTCACCAGAGCACATAGTGCTCAGGGTGAGCTTTTGCGATTGCCCGTTGTCCGTCGGCGTGCGTCGTACGTTGTTCGTCGTCAACAATTTGAACCTTTAAAAATCTTCTCCACTGAATATACAGGGATCTAAACTTTCATCTTTGGCACATAGCATCATATTCAGGTCCTCTACAAAAGTTACATGATTTATGCCCTTGGGTCAAAATTGGCCCCACCCCAGGGGTGCCTTGTTTTCAATGGAAACTTATAGTAAAACTTTAAAAATCTTCTCCTCTGAAACTGGAACGATCTCAACTTTCATATTTGGCACATAGCATCATATTCAGGTCCTCTCCAAAAGTTATACAAATAATACCCCTGGGGTCGAAATTGGTCCCGCCCCAGGGGTAGCCAGTTTTCAATAGAAACATATATAGTGAAAACTTTGAAAATCTTCTCCTCTGAAACTGGAATGTTCTCACCTTTCATTTTTGGCAGATAGCATCATATTCAGGTCCTCTACAAAAGTTATATAAATAATGCCTCTGGGGTCAAAATTGGCCCCGCCCCAGGGGTGGCTAGATTTCATTAGAAACATATAAGGAAAACTTTGAAAATCTTCTCCTCTGAAACTGGAAGGTTCCCAGCTTTCATATTTGGCACATAGCATCATATTCAGGTCCTCTACCAAAGTTACATAAATTATGGCCCTGGGGTCAAAATTGGCCCCGCCCCTGGGGTGGCCAGTTTTCAATAGAAACATATAGTGAAACCTTTGAAAATCTTCTCCTCTGAAACTAAAAGGATCTGAGCTTTCAATAATGGCACATTACATCATATTCAGGGCCTCTACAAGAGTTCTATAAATTGTGCCCTTTGGGTCAAAATTGGCCCCACCCCAGGGCCGGCTAGTTTTCTATAGAAACACATAGTGAAAACTTTTTAAATCTTCTCCTCTGATTGTCTGGTGAGCGCTTCAGGGCTATTCTGGCCCTCTTGTATGATAATCATGGCACTTACCGTCTTTGACAAAAATCTGAAGTTGGGGCATGAGTGTCCTAATGGCTATGGACACATTTCTTCTTAGATATGAAATTTACATTAAAACAAGAACTTTATGACTGTAGTCTACTAGAATGACTAGAATCAGGTCTATAATTATTATTTTACAAGTAAACAGAGCATACCAAGACCAGACGGCTCCTATAGAAGCCGTCTTATCTGTGTTTATTGTATGAAAATGTGTTCAAAAAAAGTTATTATTAAAGGGTTATTACAGATGACAGGGGCATGCAGTCTTTTTACATGTACATTTGTAACAGGTATAATTTACACTTTCAATACTGAATTTCCATTTTGAATCTTTTATTTTCTAAAAATTATGAGTTTGTATTGGCAATTTTATGGGTGTTTTTTTTTTATCAAACTGATTTATGACAAACACTTCAGACCCTTATGAGAGGGATTCTTGAGCCCTCTCATCTTGGTTTACACTGTTTGCAAATGGCATTGAATCTCAGTTGTGGCATTGTTAGGGTAAGGTTTGGTGTCATCATATTACGGTTGTAATTGCATATTACAATTGTAAATTGCCTTTCTATGAAGACAAAAATATCAAATATCAAATATAAAATATGAACTTGTTTACTCATGGCACCTTAACTCTTTCTCTATTCTATATTTTGTAAGAATTAATACCATCATGAATATTTATTACCTGAATTCTATGATGGTGTATGTAGACAGGACGTTTTTGCTCAGGCAGAAACTATAGAATATCTTTACATGTACTCTACCATAAGTAAGCAGAACAGACATTGATCAGACGGCTCCTATAGGAGTCATCTGATCTGGTCTACTCTGTTTGCAAATAGTTAATACAGAAAAGGCATTTATATGAAGGAAATGTTAAATTTCTCAAACTCTTGCTCGAGTCTGATCAATAAAAATGTGATACAAATGTACTAGGTCTACACTCTTTCAAAGTTTGCAATGCCGTGCATCCCTTTTGTCCATACAAGGAACAAATTATCAGGACTCTTAACTACAGGGAGTACCCATTCTCCAATTGCATATTTCTCAACCATTTCCTACTGTGTGTGTTCTCATCAGAATTGTCTTCTGACTATCTAATGAATAGTCACAAAGTAGATCTAGTATTTGGTAGAGAAATAGTAAAACTTTTGTTACAAAATATTGATATTCTTTCTCCCAATCAAGAGATATTGATTATGTTGTTAATAAACATCATGAACTATATACATCTATTACTTTCTGACCCTTTCAAAAACGCTCACTTTCAGTACTTTGATTTTTCTGCTGTCCACGAAAATAGGTAACGATACCCGCCTGTAATGACGTCATTTGCTGTGCTGATCAAAAGGACAGCGCTTATGCCAAAATTAATATAATATGAAATAGGCACAGCCTTTGTAAGCGAGCACAGAGCTCTGCCAAATGCATTCAACTAAATAAAGTGAAAGCATAACATCAAATATATGGTGAATTTGATGATTTATACATCAGATACAAATGAAATTAGTAACAGCAATTATAACCCTCTAAAAGTAACAGAACAATAAACGAATACAGTACAACTTGATAAAAGTTGAAAGCACAACTTCAAATAACAAACTTAAACCAACAATCTTACTTTTCTTTTATAAATATCCAAGTCGTAAAGTGGTTGGTAGATCTACTTTTGGTCCAAGACTGTGACATCTTATTGGCTGATGTTGTGTGTTACAGACTTATATAATTGACTGTCCTACTGTAATTTATTTAATGTATGTTTAATTGGTTAGCGACGATCATGTTACCCACCATACTATGTTGATTTAAAAAAAAAGGCTTTAACTGAACCTTGGCAATAAGTACTGTAATATTAATGTGAAATAGTTGTGTATTGGTTAGTGATATTCATGTCACCCACCATACTTCATTCAATTTCATATAAACAAAATACTACTGTTAGTAATAAAATCAAATATTGTAATATAATGTGAAATAGTTGTGTATCATGGTTAGCGACGATCAAGTCACCCACCAATGTTTTACAAGTTGAATGTTGTAATATATCTATGAAATAGAACTTTGTGTATTGGTTAGCGACTTTCATGTCACCCACCAATTTTTACAAGTAAAATAAGAAACTCATAATGCTGCGATATATGATGTTTAAATTATTGACATGGTCTAAATTACGAGACAGTAGATTAGAGATATTAACCCTTTCCTCCATTGCCAGAAGGGCTTTACAGGTATAATGTAATACTGCTTAAAGCAAACTGAAAATTCGGTTTGGTAATGCTTAAAGTAAGATGACAGTAAACCAGAAAGCTCAAGGAGCTTTCTACTTTACTTTCATCATGATTTAAGCTGCCATATGATCAGATCTGTATTCGCCATCATCAATAAAAATTAATTGTAGAAATATATGCAGAGGAATTTAAGGGGTGAAGGTGTTATATGGTGTTAAATATGCAGAGGAAAGGGTTAAAATGGCAAGACAAGCTGTGTGTTAGTTGTGGTTTATTTGAATGTACACCAGGTGCATTGAGATAGAAACATGCAGAAAACAGAAGACATTGATAGAGCTGTAGTGTTAGTAACTTAATTCAATTGTTGCTAATGATAGTGATGATATACTTTGAAGTTACTGGATAGGTTATAAGTATAAGGACAATACTGCGTGCATGCATGTATTTATTAACACATGTAACATTATAATGTTTAGCTATATTTCCTTTTTAGCATGGAGGAAAGGGTCAAACATTTGAACTATGTGTTACATATGCACACAGTATATCTCAGTGGTATTTTAAAAGCTATTTTCGTTTGAAATCCCATGAATCAGAATCATTTTCATCATTAGAATTGTAATCAATAGCATCATCATCATTAGCAGCAGCAACATCTTATAGGGAAGAAGGACAACTTAAGTCATTCTGAACTATCTTGCAAACAATGGAAAACCACTTGTAAGATAGCCAGTGATCAGGATGAACTCCATCATACATATGAACATAAGTAAATTTTCTACATTTTTTAGAATTTTGGGCATGCCTCCCTCGTTTTTTTGTGCTTGTTTTCTGGATGTCTCTATCCCATCTGATTGTTGGTAGATTGTGCTGAGTGTTTATGTGTGATATTTTTGTGTTTATATGGTTTATGTCCTCTTCTAAAGATTTTTGTTGAGTGTGTATTTCAGTGTCAGAGAATTGGCTTGAATGAAATTTGCTGTGCTTGTTTTCGAATTCTGTGTATTTCTGAAGTGATGCTGGTGGTATGCTCCCAACCTTTAAAGTTGTAATGTCTGTGTTGAATGAGGTTGCGAAGTCTTCAAGTTGTTCAATTATGTTATTAACTTTCTGTGTAGAATGATTGTATGTGAGCTGTATGCCATGTGTGTTATGTATTTTCTCTGTTAAATTACAAATGCCTGCAAGTACTGTAATGTGTGTTGGTGTTGGTGGTTGTTTTGAAAGTCTTTGTGTGATTGCATGTTTGAGAGTGTTTATATTTGCACCTGGTATACAAATAATGGAAATGTGAGTGTCAGGTGAAAATGGTTTGTGTTGTGTTATGAAATTGTGTAAATGTCTTCCTCTTGAATCACTGGCAATAATAATATCTGTGTTCATGATGATGATAATGATGATGGTGGATAAAGTTATCTACAAAAAGAAAGAAAAGTAATCTGGTTCCGATAACTTAAATAAGGGTAAAAAAATCTCAATTCTGTTAGCTGAGTAATTTATTAGTGCACAAATTATGCATTATAATATATAAAACACCCCCCCCCCCCTCCACTTTAACAAAACTTCATGGGATGATAGAGTGCCATTTAAAAATATTCATGAGGAAATAGTTGTCCTTTTTTGACATTACAATGGCAAATATATTTTGCAAGGTGGAGATAAAGAGGATCTGTTGCGGGTTGTCTTTTAAGATCACGTTTCTAACTGAGCCTTTTCTTGGTGAGTTTAGGAACATGTGATCTTAAAAGACAACAATTAAACATCAGATTCTTTTTCTCACATAACCAAAACAGTGTAGATCTAGATATATTTTTGCCCTTTTAATGACATTTAAACATTGGTTTTCCATGTTTGTCGTCATATCTAATGTATGACGTCATATATATTCTAAAGTGTTCTTACACATGTTACTGATAAGAGAATCTTAACCTGTTGTTCTAACCCGGAGATAAGGGAAGTTACGTGAGAAAATAGAACTTTAAGTTTTTTTGTGTCATATGCTTTGGTAAGCGTAACTCATCCTACACCGTTGATCAGATCTTGATAACACTAACAAGTTAACAGATAAAGATATGCATGGTTTGTATTGTTCAATTACAACATTTCCAAGGGGAGATAATTGAACTAAGAATTAAATTATTGTTTATGATTATTAGGTTATAAGCAATGGTAAGTGCAACTCCTCCTAGACCATATGTCAGATTTTTACAGAACTTTACATGATGATAGAGCACCATCTGAAAATATGTATGAGGGAATATTTTTCAATTCCACCATTTCCAAGTGAGCCCCTAGGCGACAATTGTAGTTTAAACTTGCAAATAGTTTAAACAAATCATATTTTGGTATATTGTCAATTTAATTTACTGTGACGAAAACTGATTAGATACCCGTTCTTTCGGCCCTTTGATTACTAGATAGTTTGGTTAGAGTTATCCAACTTGTTACAAAATTACACTTCCGGCAAACCCCATGTGAATTAGTTGCAACAATTAAGGTCAGTAAATCTTTATCGTGGAATGACATGCTTGGTTAGCACATGCTTTATGTTCTGTATAGTTTAATGTATCTATCTGTATGGGTCTAATATGCATTTCTCAATGAATTGCTTGAACAAGTCCAGTCGCCCATAATAATAGACGACGTATCTCATTCGGTAGTTTCCGTAAATAAATCGTTAATCTTCGGTATCCACTAGGGGGCAGTAAAAAATAGTAGGCGGAACATTGAGACCATGTGACACAGGGCTGTATATAAGCAGAGTTTCAGCTAATTTCGAGGAGACGGCCTGCAACTTTCGTGAAGTTAACACTGACGAATCTGAGAACAGGGTTATATAGTATAGACTGGTTGGATTGCAGATTGGAAGCTTTGGGTGTGTTAGTCATAGACGTTTTCCTTACCTTCTCTCGGGAGCCTCGCTTCATTGAGAGGTTTGGAATAAGGGTCTGTGGCATGTAGCCCGGGCTACAATCTGTAGTCTACACTGGTCTATGTGAGATAGGTCTACGTTGAAGGAGTCAAGGAAGCCTCGCTTTATTGGCTCATTAGGAAAGACCTATGAACTATTGAGCAGTCAGTGTTTGGAACCTTTTTATTTAGAGAAAAGGTTGGTGGTTATAGAAAGTTAGTTTCAAAGCGCCAGCCTCAAAGAAGCCAGCCTCAAAGCGCCAGCTTCAAAGAAGCCAGCCTCAAAGCGCCAGCTTCAAAGAGCCAGTCTCAAAGAGCCAGCTTCAAAGAAGCCAGCCTCAAAGCGCCAGCTTCAAAGAGCCAGCCTCAAAGCGCCAGCTTCAAAGAAGCCAGCCTCAAAGCGCCAGCTTCAAAGAAGCAAGCCTCAAAACGCCAGCCTCAAAGAGCCTGCTTCAAAGCGCCGTCTTTAGGAGGCTGTATTACCAGAGCCAGCTTCACAGCACCGGTCTCAAAGCGCCATCTTCAAGAAGTCTGGCTTAAAAGAGCCAGCTTCACAGCACCAGCCTCAAAAGTATAACTAGGCACCATACAGATATATTGTAAATACGTTAAATCATAATTGTTTTGTTCAGTTACTGTTCTCGCGTTTATTTCACATTTGTTTTACTAATCATTTGGACAGGTAGTCCACAAGGAAAATTATATTATACATATTACGCTCGGAAGTTAGAGAGAAAACGTTACAACTGGTGGCAGCGGTGGGATACAGTTGACAACATCCCCATTGTCAAACCCATACGTCCGTAAACATGGCCTCAAATACAATGGACACAGAGGCTCTTTTAGAACATATAGAAAAGTTGGAAAAGGAAAATACAGAGCTTAAGATGCACTGTGAGATAAAAGACTTAGAGCGCCAGCTGCAAGAATCTCACATTAGTCAACCTTTTGGTGAACGTAGCCCTCGGGTCAAAATAGGACCTGATAGTAGGTTAACTTGTAGCACGCCTGCGCCAGAAAAACCAGGCAAACATATAAAGGTGGAACAATCTCTAGCAGATGAGAATGTTACTGTTAGGGGTGGTCGCCAACCTACAAATCGAGGTGCGATGGTTAAGGCTGCTACATATGATGGTACTAGCTCATGGCTAGACTACAGGGCACATTTTGATACATGTGCTGAGATAAATGGTTGGAGCTACGTTGATAAGGGCCTATATTTGGCAGTGTCACTGCGAGGACAGGCACAAGGTGTCTTTGGGAATCTGTCTGCGGACTCCAAAGACTATAAGTCTCTGTTAAAGGCATTGGAGGAACGTTTTGCTCCTCCAAATCAAACAGAACTGTACAGAGTTCAGTTGCGTGAAAGACACCAGAGAGCTACAGAGACACTGTCCGAATTAGGGCAGGATATCAGGAGATTGACAAATCTTGCATACCCTTCCGCTCCAGCGGATTTAAAGGAGACATTGGCTAAGGAGCAATTCATAGACTCCCTTATAAGTGTTGACATGCGTTTAAGAGTCAAACAGGCTAGACCCACGAGTCTCAATGACGCTGTGCGTCATGCTGTAGAGCTAGAAGCCTTCAATCGGGCCGAGCGGTCTAAATTAGACAACCAAGGAATAATAAGCTCTACGGACGTGTCTGTCAGTAAGGCCGCTAAGCAGCAAGGCAGTGACGACCTAGTGCGCTTACAGGCAACAGTAGACAGGCTAGAAAAGCAACTTCAAACCCTACAGAGACCCTGGAGCCAAGAGAAGCGAAGTAACAGAAAAACATGTTATAAATGCGGCTCAAAATTTCATCTGCAAGCCAAATGTCCGAAGACTAAGGACAAAAGTTTGAATCCCCAGAACACGCCTGGAAAGAGATCGGAACAAAATTCAGCAGACAAGAGTTGTACTTTCAGTGCAAATTCTGTTGGTTCTGGATTGTTTCTTCCTGTTAAATTCGGAGGTCAGGAACTTGATTGTTTGGTTGACACTGGAGCCACATTGACGGTCCTGTCAACGCATACATGGGAATCTTCCGAACTGAGCAAACAAGGAATCCTGACAGAATATAACAAAACGCTTGTAGCAGCGTCGGGTACTCCTTTGGATGTGAAAGGCAAAACGCAGATCTCAGTTAACATCAACGGCGAAAGGTATGAAACTGAGGTAGTCATCGCCAATGTAGACAATGATCTAATGATGGGGTTAGACTTCATGAAGCGCTATAACTGCAGCATTGATATTTCTAAAAATGAGATGACCATACAAGGGAAGAAATTCAAATTGAACAGACAAGGGGCCAGAGGTTGTTATCGAATATCTGTGTCAGAGAACATTACAATCCCTCCTAGATCGGAGATTATCATTCAGGGTAATGTACCTGGTATCTCCTGTGGTACAAATGAACTGTTCATGATAGAGCCTTCTGAGAGAGTTGTCAGAACAGGGAAAGGCTTGGTCGCCAAAGCTTTGATTAGGGGCAATTCTAAGGTACCTGTACGGATGATGAACGTGACAAACGAAGAACATACTCTACACAAAGGCACTCATATAGGCAAACTTTACCCTGTTGTCGAAGTTAAGAAAAGTTCTAAATTGACTGAGACTTGCAAAGTCCCAGATCATTTAGAAGATCTTTATGAGCGCACTACGACTGGGATGACTTCATCACAATGTGAACAAGTAGCTAGGCTTCTGACAAAATATTCGTCAGTATTCTCCGAGTCAGATGAAGACCTCGGAAGGACAGGGTTGGTGAGACACAGCATTGACACGGGAGATGCACATCCTATCAAACAACCACTCCGGCGACATCCTGTGCATATGGCTCCAGAAATTGACAAACAAATCGATGACATGCTTCAGAAGAACGTCATACAGCCATCTACTAGCCCCTGGAGTAGCGGGATAGTGCTAGTCACAAAGAAAGATGGCTCGAAGCGCTTCTGTGTGGACTACAGGAAGCTGAATGACGTTACGGTCAAAGACTCGTACCCCCTTCCAAGAATTGATGACTCTTTAGAACAACTGGCTGGAGCTCAATGGTTCTCCTGTCTAGACCTTAACTCTGGTTACTGGCAAGTTGAACTTGAGGACGTTGATCGGCCTAAAACGGCTTTCAATTCAAGACGTGGATTATTTGAATTCAGAGTCATGCCGTTTGGCCTTTGCAACGCTCCAGCAACTTTTGAGAGGCTAATGGAGTCTGTCTTAGCTGGGTTAAATTGGCAAATATGCCTAATTTACCTAGACGACGTGATTGTTCATGGCCGGACATTTGAAGACATGTTGTCTAACTTGGAAACTGTGCTAGAGAGACTGCAAGAAGCAAGTCTTAAACTAAAACCACGGAAATGCCAGCTCTTTTGCCAAGAGGTGTTCTACCTGGGACATGTTATTTCCGCTGAAGGAGTTAAAACAGATCCAAGAAAGACACAGACTGTCAGAGAATGGCCCGAGCCTGAAAGTGTGACTGAGGTCCGATCATTCTTGGGGTTATGCAGCTATTATCGTCGATTCATTCATCGATTTTCCGATATAGCTAAACCTCTGCACAAGCTGACTGAAAAGGGTCACACTTTTGAATGGACAAATGACTGCAGGGAGGCTTTCTCACAACTGAAACAGTGTTTGTGTGAGGCTCCTATACTGGCACACCCTGACTTTACTAAAGAGTTTGTCCTAGACACCGATGCTAGTGACTTTGGTATTGGTGCAGTGTTGTCACAAGTAATAGATGGGAAAGAAAGAGCAATAGCCTACGCTAGCAAGTCCTTAACCAAAGCTGAACGAAGATACTGTGTCACGAGGAAAGAACTGTATGCAGTTGTTCACTTCGTGAAATATTTTCGTCATTACCTTTATGGTAAAAGGTTCACTTTGAGGACAGACCACGGGTCATTGCGTTGGTTGATGCAATTTAAAAATCCAGAAGGACAACTGGCCAGGTGGCTTGAAGTTCTTTCTTCCTATGATATGACAATCCAACATCGCCCAGGCAAACAACATCGAAATGCTGACGGACTTAGTAGAAAGAGGTGTAAGCAGTGTGGAATGGGGAACAATAGTTCCAAAGATGAGCAGCTGAATGAAGTCATCACGAAGGATGATAACGAACTATTTGACCTCAAAAGGGCACAGGAGAATGACAAAGACTTGTCGAAATTGAAGAGATGGATAGAAACAGGAGATAAACCCAACCGACAGGAAGCAAGTTGCGAAAGTCAATACCTCAAAGCACTTTTGTGTCAGTGGGAGAGATTGGACACTCAAGACGGCATGCTTATGAGACGGTATGAAGACCAAAGTTCAAATATGACCAACTGGCAGGGGATAGTTCCGCTTTCTATCCGCAGAGAGGTGTTGAGATACTCTCATGATATTAAGGCTTCAGGGCACCTTGGAGTCAAAAAGACTTTAAGACGGATTAGGCAAAGGTTTTACTGGCCAGGAATGCAAAACGATGTCAAAACCTATGTAGGAGGCTGTGAACCCTGTACGAAGAGAAAAGACCCAATGAAAACAAAGAGAGCTCCAATGGAGATTTTGCAGAGTGGCTTCCCTATGGAACGAATAGCGATAGACATCCTTGGAGAGTTGCCACAGACCGAGAAAGGCAACAGATACATTCTGGTGATAGGTGATTATTTCACAAAATGGACTGAGTGTCACGCCATGCAAAACATGGAAGCAAGGACAGTGGCTACCATTCTGATAGAACAAGTGATTACTAGATTTGGTATCCCCCAGCGTATTCATTCAGACCAGGGGCGACAGTTTGAGAGCCAGCTTTTTGCTGAAATGTGTAAGCTCCTACAAATTGAAAAGACAAGAACAACACCTTACCACGCCATGTCCGATGGTATGGTAGAAAGATTTAACAAAACTTTGGTAGCCATGCTCAGTGCCTTTGTGAATGACAACCACACCGACTGGGATGAACAACTCCAGTATGTGATGATGGCCTATAGGTCATCAGAGCACGAAACAACTGGTTGTACTCCCAATTTATGCATGCTAGGCCGAGAAACCACTACCCCGTTAGACCTAATGTATGCAATGCCTAGAGGAATCAAAGAAATTCCAAAGAACCAGTGGGTATGGGAGCTGCAAGAACGACTGGAAGATGTTCATCAAATGGTTAGGCAGAATACTAGTGTTGCTATGAGACGACAAAAGAAGTACCATGACCACAGTCTTTGGTATGAGAAATTTGAAGCAGGAGACAAAGTGTATGTGTTCTTTCCAGTGAAGAAGGTCGGGTGTTCACCCAAGTTTACCTCATTTTGGAGGGGACCTTATGAGGTGAAAGAAAAGCTTTCTGATATCTTGTATAAAGTTAACTGTGGGCGAATTGGGAATGTTCAAGTAATTCATTGCGACAGAATGCGCAAATGTAAGCTTCAGATGCTTGCTGGAGAAAATGTCCGAGCAGATCAAACTTCTGACATTGAAACCGATCGCGATCCTATGCCTGAAATGACAGATTGTGGTGAAGTAGAAAAGAGAGTAAGGCGGAAACCTGCTTGGTTTCATGATTATGTCTTTTCTATTTTCAGTCTGAAAGATATGCCAAAGACAAAAGAAACACCACGCAAGGCGACAATGATGTGTGCTAATTGCCAAGAGACACTTGCACCAGATGAGTTCAGATATCATGTAGATAAGTGCGTGATGAAATACCTGGGGTGTGACTCGTGCAAGAAAAGCTTCAGCACAAGAAAGTACTACTTACAGCACATGAGGAGAATCCATGAGTCTGCAAAGGAACAGGACTGTGAAGAACCCAAGAGTGCAAGTAGTGTAATTGATGACGGTGAGGATGACGACATTGGGTCAGAGCCAGATTGTGAGCTGATGGAGGAGGAAAGGCGTCAGGACATAGTGAATGTCCTTGCTGAGGGACGCATGTTTAACAAGAAAACCAGACCAGCTCCTGTATTGGCTCCAATCAAAAGAAAAGCCTGTGAAGTTTCAGCAAGTGAAGGAGGCCTCAGTACTTCTGGAAAGCAAGCAGAAGCCGGTGTGAGTGCAACAAAGATAATGAAAGAGGTAAAAGTGAAATGCAGCAACTCAGCGGAGGGTATTCAGAAAAGGAGAGAAGTAGTTGTAGAGGATAAAGATGAGGGGGAAATATACTCATCAAGACTGAACTGTAAAAGTCTGGGTACTACCCGACTCAACCTTGGAGAGATCATTGGAGAAGGACTGGTTAACACACAAGACGTGGATTTAACCATTACCCCTGCAGGACAGTTCGTTCTGGAACTGAAGTATCAGTAGATACAGTGTGCATCCTATAAGGTCAATTCTTATAGACAGGGAAACGGTGCTAGAGATTTGTGTTCACATTTGTTTTTACATACATACACTCAGGAAGAGTCTTTGATTTGTTCTGGTTTATTAAAGTTTATTGTTTACTGTTATGATGTACTTTTCTTCATCCAATGAGCGTGTGATGGTGAGAGAGAGAAAGAGAGAGAGATCTGAAGAATGGTCAATTTGAAGTTTGTTTGAGTGTAAAATAACTGCGGGACGCATTAAATCGGAGGCGTGGGTAGTGTGACGAAAACTGATTAGATACCCGTTCTTTCGGCCCTTTGATTACTAGATAGTTTGGTTAGAGTTATCCAACTTGTTACAAAATTACACTTCCGGCAAACCCCATGTGAATTAGTTGCAACAATTAAGGTCAGTAAATCTTTATCGTGGAATGACATGCTTGGTTAGCACATGCTTTATGTTCTGTATAGTTTAATGTATCTATCTGTATGGGTCTAATATGCATTTCTCAATGAATTGCTTGAACAAGTCCAGTCGCCCATAATAATAGACGACGTATCTCATTCGGTAGTTTCCGTAAATAAATCGTTAATCTTCGGTATCCACTAGGGGGCAGTAAAAAATAGTAGGCGGAACATTGAGACCATGTGACACAGGGCTGTATATAAGCAGAGTTTCAGCTAATTTCGAGGAGACGGCCTGCAACTTTCGTGAAGTTAACACTGACGAATCTGAGAACAGGGTTATATAGTATAGACTGGTTGGATTGCAGATTGGAAGCTTTGGGTGTGTTAGTCATAGACGTTTTCCTTACCTTCTCTCGGGAGCCTCGCTTCATTGAGAGGTTTGGAATAAGGGTCTGTGGCATGTAGCCCGGGCTACAATCTGTAGTCTACACTGGTCTATGTGAGATAGGTCTACGTTGAAGGAGTCAAGGAAGCCTCGCTTTATTGGCTCATTAGGAAAGACCTATGAACTATTGAGCAGTCAGTGTTTGGAACCTTTTTATTTAGAGAAAAGGTTGGTGGTTATAGAAAGTTAGTTTCAAAGCGCCAGCCTCAAAGAAGCCAGCCTCAAAGCGCCAGCTTCAAAGAAGCCAGCCTCAAAGCGCCAGCTTCAAAGAGCCAGTCTCAAAGAGCCAGCTTCAAAGAAGCCAGCCTCAAAGCGCCAGCTTCAAAGAGCCAGCCTCAAAGCGCCAGCTTCAAAGAAGCCAGCCTCAAAGCGCCAGCTTCAAAGAAGCAAGCCTCAAAACGCCAGCCTCAAAGAGCCTGCTTCAAAGCGCCGTCTTTAGGAGGCTGTATTACCAGAGCCAGCTTCACAGCACCGGTCTCAAAGCGCCATCTTCAAGAAGTCTGGCTTAAAAGAGCCAGCTTCACAGCACCAGCCTCAAAAGTATAACTAGGCACCATACAGATATATTGTAAATACGTTAAATCATAATTGTTTTGTTCAGTTACTGTTCTCGCGTTTATTTCACATTTGTTTTACTAATCATTTGGACAGGTAGTCCACAAGGAAAATTATATTATACATATTACGCTCGGAAGTTAGAGAGAAAACGTTACAAATGTTTGTTTTCAAATTTGACATGAGCATTAATATGTATATATGTATATTATATATTACAATGGGCTACAATTTATCAAAAGTTAATCAATATTGAATTTATGATGTGAACATATTTTTTTGCTTATTACTTATCAAATGACAGGTTAGCGATTATCATATCACCCACCTCATTGAGAAGTAAATTGAAGTAAATGATTATGAATACATTGTATTTGCATTAAAATAACAATATCTATTGAAAAAGTTGACTGTTTGGACAAAGCAGAAAGTAAAATGCATGATATTACATCTTAGCATTCACAAAAGCATAACTGATCACAGTACAAATTATTAGAAATGCTGATTATTTAACCTCATTGACTTTGAGCTGGTACGTTCTGAAGCAAACATTCTGGTGAGTTAGATTAATTGCCACAACAAAGATGCAAATTGGAGACTAGGATTTTGCCAAAAAAATTATCGGTATGTACAGTAAAACCTTCTTATAGCGGGCACTAAATCAAATCAAATATTTTGTGTTTAAGGCAGGTGTCTGCTTAAAGCAAGGTGAAAGTAAAACATAATGCTACTTTAAGAGCGTTCAGTTTCACTTTCACCTTGTTTTAAGCAGCCATGTGTCCTAAATACCAAAATATATACACAATTTAGTGGCTGTTATAGAGTTTTAATGTAAACATGAATAAGTTGTGTTGGAGCTAAATCCAAAAGTTTGATGCATTGCAAGGCAAAGATTGTCCAGATTCTGTAAAAGAGCTGAAACTGCAAAGGTTTGAGCATGTACAGAGTGCGAAAGGTGTTATTTTTAAAAGTAAAAGCAATCATACACATTTCTATACAGAGGTTAGCGAAATTTTATTATATCTGTTGCCAACCACTGAGACAATTACATAATTTTATAGGAATATTGTCAAACTCAAGATGACTTAAAAAAAAGAGCTAGGCCACTGTTTGAAGAATGATTGTCTTTAAGCACAAGTGACCACTTAATGCAGGACAAAAGTACATGATTGTGTAATGCATAAAACTATAGATGGTGGAGGTTTGCTTTACTTTTGTCCGCAATTAAGCAACCACCTATATTAAGTACTGAAACATTGTCCTTTTTTAAGTGACCACTAAACAGAGTTTGCAGAAAGTGCAATGATAAGACAACTTTGATAAACATTTGACATTTTTATGTCTTTACAAATGGATGAATTATGAATTACTTTGGAGATTCATCTCAAGGAGATGGTGCTACCTTTTGGAGGAATTGCCAAGAATTTGCCAAAAGCAAATGCTGGAACAGCTCAAACCTACGAAGTCAAAGGTGTGTTTGAAAGTTCAAAGAAATAATTGTAATTATACATTTATAAATATCTTAATGACCTGTCTTAGTGTACGTACGATGATGGAAATGAATTGTTTGATATTGCAGATCATTAAGTGTTGAAAAAAATGAAAAATTTGAGGACATTGAAAGTTCTTATTATTGGCATGTTGATGCTTTTTGAGAACAGCAAAATATCTGAACAGAACTGTAGATCTACAGCAGTTTGAGCATACAGAGTGAAAAAGGTGTTTTTACTAATAGTAAAAGGAATCATACACTTATCTAAAGAGGTTAGCGATTATCATATCACCCACCTCACTGACAAGTACATTAATAGGAGTTCAGACTAAATTGTTTTAAGAGGCCACTGTTTGAAGAATCATGATTGTCTCTAAGGACAAGTGACCACACCGTGCAGGACAAAAATAAACACAATTACACAATTTACCCCCCCCCCCTTATATACACAGTATCCAGCTGTTCTCCTGCAGTGTCCAGTCAGGGTCCATAGCCATAACAGATAAAGTTATGCAATTATACATTGATCATCCGTGATGGTAGCCCGTCTTATCAGTTTGTGTATCAGATACCTGACAGTCAGCTCCCAAAATACACAGCATGGGGTTAATGGGTCAACATTTCTTTCGAAATGCCTTTAACAGCAATAATCAATGATGAGGACAGTGGATATAGAGGATCTGTTGCGAGTTGTCTTTTAAGATAACATGTTCCTAAACGGACCTTAGAAAATGTCATTAAGCGAGCCTTGGCGAGCCTAATAACATTTTCTTGGTGAGTTTAGGAACATGTGATCTTAAAAGACAACGAGCATCAGATTCTTTTTCTCACATATCAAAAAAGAGTATTTTCGCCGTTTAAATGACATGTAAACATAGGTTTCCATGGCTTGACGTCATATATGACGTCATACGTTCTAAAGTGATCTTACACGTGTTACAGATAAGGAAATCTTAACCCGTTGTTCTAACTCGGAGATAAGGGAAGGTATGTGAGAAATTGTATGCTGTTTGACAATGACAATTGCCAATTACAGATCAGTGTAAAGAACATAATGCTACAACAGTTTCAACCAACTGGGTGAAAACACAGTGGTCCATCATTTAGAGACAGTGTACTTGTGAAGAATACACATACATGTTCTTATCTATACAAACAAACAGTGTAGACCCTGATCAGGGGTGATTTAAGGTTGAAAGTCCCTAATGAGATCAGATCATACTAATAGTAAAAGGAATCATACACTTATCTATATAGAGGTTAGCGATTATCATATCACCCACCTCACTGACAAGTACATGAATAGGAGTACAATTTAGATTTAACAGCAACAATCAAGGATGAGGACAGTGGATATTGTATGCTGTTTGACAATGACAATTGCCAATTACAGATCAGTGTAAAGAACATATGCTACAACAGTTCCAGCCAACTGAGTGAAAACACAGTGGTCCATCATTTAGAGACAGTGTACCTGTGAAGAATACACATTTTCTATACAAACAGTGTAGACCCTGACCAGGGTTGATTTAAGGTTGAACGTCCCTAATGAGATCGGATCATAGCAGTCCATATTGGTAATCTATGTATCTAGTAATTAGCCATTCTTATCAACTGACAGTTCATACTGAACCGAATGGCCGATCGCTCTATGAAGAGTACCGATATTGACACTTCAACCTTAAAACATAAGGTATTACTCTTCACAGGTAAACTGCTTATCAGCAATAGTATTAATGTGAAGAATGAGATTTCTTGTCCCAAACAGATGCATAAACTTCTTCTTAGTTTCACATGCAAAGGATGCAAGTGATGCGATCTGTTGGTCTCTTGCCCTTGTGGTTGGTGTGACTACCACATGACAGAGTCTGTCTTCGTTAACTAGGACAGATGGATTCCATGCAAAGTCTGGGTCGCTACAATTATTTCCACTACACTTTGCACGAGACAGTGCAACATTCATTGCCCCAGGGTTCCTAGATTCAAAACTTCTAGTTCCTGGATGTATTACAATATATCGGTTAGGTTCATTCTGACCTACAGTCATACCCTGACACCGATGTATTGTAGTTGCCCATCCAAGACGAAGTGGAATTTGTTTCCTTGTACAATTGTGACATCTACAGTCAATTTTTCTGGAAATAGGAACTATGGGAACAACTTTTGGATTGTGCTTTATAAATGATGGGCCAGTGTAACTATGAAAACTAACAATGACGGCATCTGGAAAGCAGTCATGAGATTGTTGACCATTTTTGTATATTATGTCCAACACTTTGCCAATTGCTCCATTGAACAGTCCAAACTTTACATTTAAATTGCATGTGAGCATAACTTGTGCATCTTTGCAAAGGAAAAGTGTTGGTAGGAGGCCATTAGCCTTATCATTATCACCAATATTGGAGTGAGGCCCATGCCCAACTGCTTTGATTTTGGCAACTGGATGCAGCCGATTTAAATCTAGTAAGCATGCAGTGTTACGCTGATGTTCTTGCTCATGTGATGGAAAAACGAACAGGTCAGATTTGTCCATCCTTTGCATGAGTTCTTCACCATATTGAGATTTTAAACTATCCCATTGGAACTGTTGAAGCCATAATGCCTGTTCTTTACTTGTTCTGTACTCTCTCATGGACAAAAGAACATCCCTAAAAACTTGCTCCTGATTGCCTTGCCTGATGATGTTTTTCAAGGTAACAACTGTTTTAAACTCGTTCCAGACCAAGACCCCATGCATTGCTGCAGGAAGTTTACTGCTGCATTTATACACAGGTGCGTCAAGGACTGGTGGTAGCTGTACATCATCACCAAGAAAAACAACAACAGGCAATCCCCCCCATAAACTTTTTTGGTTGAAGTTAGTACTAGTCCCATGGCCACACATGAACTCCATCCATCCTAGAGTTGTGGCACCAATTAATGAACGTTCATCAACTAGTAACACTTTCAACTCTGCACAGTTTTCTTGAAGTGCAAGTCCCAGTGAACCGTCAGGGGCTTTCATATCACCCCCTCTGCTATAAGTGGGTATCTTAAAAAAACTATGCAGAGTAACTCCAGATATTATATTAGCACTATTACCAGTTGGGCAAACAACCTGTACAGATTTGTTTGATTGAAAGAGAACTCGGACAGCTTTGACTATGCATTTTATTAGATAGGACTTGCCTGATCCAGCTGTTCCACTTACAACCATACGAAGAGGTTCATAGTGCTCTTGGTTGATGAATTTGAGAACAGTTTCAATAACAATGTTAAATGCAAATGTCTGATCCTCATTCATCATTGAGACGTCAACATCAGGAATTTCAAGACTATCACCCTTATTATCAGAAAATGCAGTTATCGTTTCAAGCCAGGACTTCCCCAAATCATTTGGATACTTATTTGAAGTGTCTGACCAGTCATAATCTGGGCTACCATAATCAAAGGATATATCTGGCTGGATTTCATAGTTGGCTATGGGTTTAACCAATTCCATCCACTCGGGTTGGTCAATGTCATCTGTGTCCTCACTATCAGAGTTCTCAAATTCTTCAGCTTTATTTTGGCACTGCTTGACTCTTTCAACTTGAGCAATAACAAAATTTGGACAAGTTGGCATTTGTAAGAATTGTTGAATTTTTTCTGTCCAAGTCATTTCAGAATTTAATGTCAGAGAGAACCCGCCAATTAGGCCAGTGGAGGAGAAGCATTGTTCGACAATACTCATCCTCTAAAGGCCATGTGGCTTGTGTTGAAGGTCCATTTATAACAGGAACTTTACCAGTTGTGCATATAAAATTGTAAAAGGAAGTGGATTCATTATTTTTTCTTCCCAAATATTTGTCAAGTGCAGTATTTCTTGTGAGTGCAGAGCCATTATTTTCTAGAACTCTAGATCCTGACAGACTGACAGACTGAAATGTATGACTTGACCGATACAGAGGAAGACCAGACAGTTCATAAGAGGCCTCAACAGCAGAAATATCTCGTTTCACTGTCCCCATCAAAAGTTTTGAGCAAACTGATTTTGCTTCAACTGCATCATCTGTGCTGTTGACCATATCATTGAACAGGTCTGCAATGGCACCAGTTGGCTGATTGCCCTTGCATGCATATCCAGTGATATATCTTTCAGTGGCTATGATGTCATCCACTGAGGGATTTTTTGTACCACTTTTTGACAAAATAATGGAAATGTCTCCATTAGCCCTCCATGCTTGTGAATGCCATTTGGAATGCTGGACTAGCATCGGATGATCTCTTGGCATTTCCAACCGCATTGCCTTATTGCGGTCTCTGACGATTGCTGGTAAATGCCGTAAAGTCTTTGGAAACTCCATCCGACAGACTTTATTGTCAGACTTTGACTTAGAATTTGTTAGGCAGTAATCAGAACAGCGATGCAGATTAAAGCGATCAGAAAGTAATAGGTGATCCTCTAATAAAGAGGCTTGAGAAGAACTCACATCCATCAACAGTTTTAAAAGTGGGTTTTTCTCTTCAGGTGGAGGTGGTGCATTTCCCTCTGGAGGAGGCCATAGGTCTGTTCTTGGTTGGCCATTCTCATCCTGGCCAGCAGGATGCATGGCTGTCAATCCAGTCTTGGATTGTGCCCACTGCGACAGATTTTCAGCAATGTTATCATCAGACAATCCATTTTGAACAGCTTCAAATAGAAGCTCATGCGGCTGTTTGTCTGAACGCCAACAAAGACCATGCCAATGTACCATTCCCCTGGATTTGGCAAATTCTTGACGGTACCAAAAAGCATCAACACCAAAAACTGGACTCATAACATTTTGAAAGTATGATTGGGTTCTCAAGTCAAAATAGTGGGCTACAATGTGAGTGTTTTGCTGTAATGCTTCGAATAATACTGTACGGTTGGACATGTCAAGTACTTTACCAGTAGCTGCCTGAGTATATGCTGAAAGTAACTTATGCAATGGTTTAAAGTGAAACTCAGCACAGCTACCGGTGCAGAAATATGAAGGAAGACCAGAGCCTTGGTTAATTTTGAATTGAGTGAGTGCTCTTAATTCTCTTCCTCTTTGAGCCCAATACTGAGATGTACCACAAAGGCTTGCGCCAAAGTAAAGAATTTTCTTTCCAAGAGATTGGTTATTATTTTGAATTTGTTCTTTAAGGCTGGCAACAGTCAAATGTTTATCGCCAAGTTTTTGATTGACAATGAAACTTGCATTGTCAGCGGCTCTTTTGCGCATTATCATGTTGTGGATAACAAATTTGAAATAATGATGATGAGCAAATCTTCCATCATTATACCACAGCAAATGATCAGCCCAATCTGACATTGAAGAACAGGTTCTTGGTCTGTTGGAAAAAAAATCTCCTGTACCAAATGGGAACAGTGTAGGAAAAGCCATAGTGAAAAAACATTTTGTTGTGTATTCAGAAAGAGGAATATTACCTCTTGTAGGCCAAGGAATAGTAACTATGTTGCTTTTGTTTGAAGATACTTCAGCATTAGAGCCAAGAACATCTTGAACCACAGATTGCACTTCTTGGTGTATATTAATTGGAGGATCTGGTAAAATAACACTTGAATGTGTGATGCCATCTGCATCAGCAGGTTTGAGCTGTTCAGGTGCAGGACCTTGATCATTACTGTGTTTAGTGTGTTCAATGAATGTAACAGTTGTGACATCACTACAATCTCCATCAAGTGGTAAACGTTGCAGCCTTTCTTTAGAAATAGTTATATCTGTGTAAGAAGGGTTATTATTTTTGAGCCATATTAAAGCATTTTCAACACTGTAGCGCCGTACTCTAAAATCTTTTGAAGAGTCGTCTTTGCCTTGCATGCATACTTTAATTATTTCAATTTCATCTGGTAAGCGTGGAAAGATTTTGGCCGGTTCATTTACTTCCTGTGGAAAGGTTACGCAATGTCCACTGGAGGCAATGCCACCATGCTTTAACATGTGAACATTTATGCAAGGAGATATTCTAGAAATTATTTGCTGCTCAATAATTGAAAGATTTTGAAGTTCTGTGGGTGACTGTTTAGGGTCCATATTATTTTCTGAGGAAAACATTTTGATGTCATCTCTTTCATTATTGCACCGTAAACATACTGTTGGTGAAAACATTTTCATTTGAATCCTACACTCATGACAAATTTCACAAGAATTAATTTTATAAGACATTTCCTGAAGCTCAAACTTACGTATGCAATCCAAGACCTTGTCAATATCCGTATTGCCTGATGGTGGTGGTGGTTCTTTTATTTCAATATGAGAGTCAGCACGTGCTTTTTTGTGGTAATGAATGCGGCGTTTAATACGTTTTTGTCTTTTCTGTTTCTCAATTTTGGTTTCATTATCATGGGGAGACTCATATACAATGCCCATTTTTCTGCATGAAGTGATCATGTCATTTTCATTAGTTTTGGTACTATCTGATTGCTTATTTTTTTTAATTCTATAGTTGATCCTTCTTAGTCTTAATTTTTGTTCATATTTTGATTCATATGTAGTTGGAAAGTCATATTGAACATTATATTTATTGCATATGGACATTAGTTCTACTTCTTTGTAATCCAAGTTAGAGTAGTTCTGTGTAATTTCATTTTGTGATCCACAGTCAACTGTATTATGGAATGAACTTGGGCACTTTTTTCTTAGTTTTTTGTCTGAATCCATTTCATATTACTTAATATCTTCAAAGTTTGATGACGGTGATGGAGGGCATTTAGGATTTGAATTACTAGGAGGTTCACTTGTTACTTGTAAATTTTTAGATGCTTTATTGACATTTTTACGTCTTATCTTATTTGACTTTGGTGAGTACAATAGGTTTGCACCCATGCTTATTCTTTTTCTATTCATGGTTCCGCGATCGGTTATTTTTGACCAATCAGAGAACGGCATTAAATTCTGTCCGTACCACCGCGTCACTATCCGCCATATTTAACCACAAACATTCGTAACTACCTTCGTAACTGAGTTAGACATAAGACAAGTTTCATAACATAATAACACATATAAATCCATATGCCATTATAAAAATACAATTCCGATGTCATTATTTTCACATGTGTATTCATCGCGTAAAGGGCTAATATTGCCTAGAAGAGCCTAGCTTTCATGTGTAAACAGCTTGGATTCTGATTACCTTGGTGTCTACCCTCGGTCAATATCTACTCAAATCGGGAGTAGATCTACAGAAACAATTGCAACATATCAGAGTTTAAGCAGAAATCAGTTTTAACCCTTTCCTTCATATAAACGCATTTTCACGCATTTGCAAACAGAGTAGACCCAGATCAGACATTAGGAGCCGTCTGATCATGGTTTGCTGTTTGTTTTTAATATGATATAGATATGATTCTATAGTTTTTGTCAAACAAAAAAATCTTTGAAAAGGTAACATAAAAAACCCAGCTAATAAACATTCACAACGTCGGTATTTCTAACAGGAATAATGAAAAGGGAAATGTTTAAAGCAGGATAACAGTTATAAATTTCCGCACAAAAGATATTTTGTGGTACATGACATTCCAGTCTATTCTTTTTAACCTGTTATTCATTTAAAATTATAAACACTTTTCACGATTTTGCAAATAGAGTAGACCCAGATCAGACAGCTGATGTTATATGTAGAAGCTGTCTAATGAGAGTCTGCTCTGTTTCCATATGAAATTAGATCTAGATCTGATTCTATAGCGTTTGTCTTCGCATGAAAATTGGCATAACGAATATTCTTGAAGTGATCGTGTCATGCATAGGCCTAGTGTTAATTAGAAAAAGATTAAATAGCCCAAATTGTGAAACATGTATTATGTACAAACAATTTTGTTGAAACGGAAGAATGTAAATGTTTTACTAGCTTATTAGAAACTAGCTTAACCCTTTGAATGGTGAATCTTCTATATAAAAAAAATCCATCATTGTTAACCCATTCCCCCAAAGGCTAATTTTAGATCCAACCATTTTGAACAAATCTACCGAATAGAAGAATTTACTAGAGAAATTTGAGGGAAAGTTTAGAATCGTGTAGTTTTGAAACCATTGTCTCGTGAGCAAATACTCTATTTATCACAATGGTTTCAAAAAGTGACTTTTTCAGGGGCGTCAATAATAGGGAATGGGTTAAATTGTAGTTCTAGTAAAGTCCATTCAGTATGACTTTAAAATAAATCAAAGATCTAATTTGTTCAATGCAAATGAATTTAACTATAAATAATATATATATCATTATTTTTCATATGTTCTGTTCAGTTATTTTAGTGTGTGTGTAATTCCTGTAATAAAGTATGCTTTGACACATCAGTGGGGATTAGCACCCCAACCGTGCATGTACAGCTATAGCCAAAAGGACGCTGATTTACACATCAATGAACACAGATTAAACATGTGCGAACCGTAAGTCACACGATTGCATAAAATTACGTAATATTTTATGACACCCATGGTCACTTTTGGTACAGCTCGGGGTATTAAATAAAAGCATAATAAATGGCTTATCTCTTAACTGATCAAAAAAATAATGGCACTTATAGCGACCTGCAAAACTTGCAGCCATTTGCGATCCACGAACTTAGTTCAAATCGAGGTAATGAAAGGTACACTTAAGAAATAAAGATATGACTGCAATAAAAAATAAATTCAAATGTAAATTCTATACTCATACCCTACAGTACATGAACAACATGAGTCGTCCACAGTGTCTCCTTTTATAAGGAGGTGTAGTTTATGCTGTGGGTTTTTTTCGCATAGAAGGCCAGCATCAAATCATTAAACAAATTTCTTCATTTCCGTCCGACACTTTAACATCGTGAATGTAACCTTGCGTGTAATAATTTAAATCCTTCTCCAGGACCTTTTTTTAATAAGGGTTTAGCAATCGGCAGAAAAGATACAGATATATTATCATGTATTTTGGCTAGAGAATCTGACACACCGGCCTCTTCTCTGCATCTGTATCCGCCATTTTGTGCGAGAGCTTGGGGTGATTAGCAACAGTAACCAATGTGGGCGGAGCTTATCTTTTCTCGCGGAACCATGAATTATCATTTGTTTTCGCTGTATTATTTTGTTCATCATAATCAATATTGAAACAGTTCAAGCTATAATTATGATCTGTGTCGCAATGAATAACTTTCTCAGTTTTAGCATATGCATGATCAGAGGAAATTTGTTCTGAAAAGAAGCCATTTTGTGTTTCGCAACTTATGCCATTTCCACGATTGTTTTCAACTGATTTTTGGTTTGTCAAATTTGAATCCAGAAAGTCATGTAGAATATGAAAATGGTTGTTTTCCAAAAGCAAATTTATATTTTTATCTGAATGTTCAAGACCAAATGATGTGTGTGTGAAACCATTTCCAATGCCTTTCAACCAAACATTTATTTTGCATCCTAAAATAAGGGCAGCTGCTTCTATTTCACAAGAGGTTGCCCATCCATTCTGTCTAAGCATTGTGCTCAAATAAGTGAGTAACTTCGGGTATATTCGACACCTTAAGCTTTAATAATTTGTAAAAATATGCATGTCGAAATTAGCCGACAAATTACTTCAAAATGGTATATAACGATAAGTTCCAAACATTTTCGAGTGATATGAATGTATAAAACACCGTCAGTTGCCTAGTGATGGGTAACGGTTGTACATACTGTGCTTCGGGTAATTTCGACACTGTTCGGCCAATTTCGACACTTGTCAAATTACTTGTCCAGAAAGGATTTATTGAACAAATTAAAGTCTCCTTTTTGATATTTTACAGAGCACATATTTTACATAACACTATCCGCATATTTGTGTAAACACTTCCGTTTTGAGGCGAGGTCTTGTCGCCAAATAAATTGTAGCATTTGTTCACTAGAATTAATTAGACGTGGCTTTACCCGAGACGAAGACACGCTAAACATCACAAATTTTCGTTACGAATAAATCTGTTAAAAAGTTGAGGTAGTATTGGAAGTGCTAAGCAGAAGTATTAGTAAGTAGTATAATACATAGTAGTAGTGGTAGCAGCAGCAGCAGCAGCAGCAGTAGTAGTAGTAGTAGTAGTAGTAGTACATAGTAGTTGTTAGTAGTAGTAGTAGATTTTAGTAGTAGTAGCAGCAGTAGTAGTACTTAGAAGTAGTAGTAGTAGACCAGTAGTAGCAGTAGTAGGTAGCAGTAGGTAGTAGTGGACTGCTACTAGTAGTAGGTGCTGGTAGATGGTAGGTTAGTATGTACTAGTAGGTGGGTTGGTAGTGGGTGAGTTAGTAGTAGGTGGGTTAGTAGTATTAGTAGTTAGTAGTGATAGCTAAATTACTAATTAGTAGTAGTAGTAGTTAGTAGTAGATCTAGTTAGTAGTAGTTAGTAGTGGTAGCAATTAGTAGTAGTAGTTAATAGTGGTAGTAATTAGTAATAGTAGTTAGTAGCTAGTAGTAGTAATAGTGGTAATTAGTAGTAATTGTTAGTAGCCTAAATCTAATTGGTAAGTAGTAGTGATAAATCTAGTAGTAGTAGTAGTAGTTAGTATATAGTGATAGTAGTTAGTTGTAGATCTAGTATAGTAGATCTAGTAGTAGTAGCAGTAGTAGTAGTAGTAGTAGTAGTAGTAGTAGTAGTAGTAATAGTAGTAGTAGTAAATCTAGATCTAGTAGTAGCAAGTAGTCAATAGTAGTTAGTAAGTACTTTAGTTAAGTAGTAGTAGAGTCTAGTAGTAGTTAGTAGTGGTAGTATAGAAGGTGTAATAGGTAGTAGGTTACTTCTAGTAAGCTTTAATTGTGTTTCTTAGAAACATTAAATTGCCACATAGATATCAAAAAAGTGGGTGTGTAACTGTCTTACAGTAAGTGACGAAATTACCCGCTTATGCAAGATTATGTCGGCTAAATTCGACACCCCTCTTATCATAGCTTGCAAACGATTACTCTTTGAAAATCAAGGTCATACAGATAAAAACAATGTCTGCGTGAGATTTAGCTTGCGACAAATGACAAAGAACAGTGAACAGTTAAAGATAGAGCACTCCTGACATACTGTCCCTTCTTATGAAATCTTATAACGTCGTCTAAAAATAGCGTAACGTCACTAGGTCAATATTTACATGACCCACATTTCTTCAAAAGAAACCCTCAAGAGAATCAATGACATTCTTATGATGTCATGGAATGTTATTACGTCATAATGTTTGCACACAGAGAAATGATCAGCCCAATTATAATGAAACACGAATGGATAACAAAGTATGTGCCGAAATTGCCCGACTGTCGAATTTACCCGAAGTTACTCTACTGGTTTACATGTTGTCCATGAAATAATTCAACTTTGTCTTGCCAGGTATCCCATTCATTTAAAATAGTTTGGCATATTAAGTGCCTGTATTGTATGGTATGTGAATAATCATCATGAAAAGAAACTGATATGGAATGAAAAAAACAATTGCCATCGCCAGGCATGTTTTGAACAATGTAATGATGCCCTTGTATTGATATTTGATTATGAAGTGAAATCATGTTTACAGTTCAAACTTACTCCGACTTCAATTTGTTTATTAAGAGAATATTTCTGCAAGGCTGTAGATCTATTTCTGGTATGTTAGATGTGGTGTGTGAGGCAGACACACAAAATGATGTATCAACCAGTAGGCCTATTTAAAGAAGTCAGACAGTTCAGCTAATTTATGTAAAAAAGTATTTAAAGAAGGACAGATAGACTTTAAAGAGATAAACGAAACTTCTCAGTACTTAAACAGTACACTGACAGACAGACCTGCAGACAGGCAGACTGGTCGGAAAGAACAAGTCAGATTTCACCAAGATTTAAGCTATAAATATCAAGATGTAGATTCTAATTCAAATAATGTGATGTGTTGTATTCACAACTGATTCAAATGAAAGAAAATTTAAGAATAAATGTCGAAATCACTCACATACAAAGTTATTGACAGTAGGAAAACAGCTGAGCCTTGTGTGTATACAAAATTCACTGCAGACGATGAATGCAAACAGAGCGTGACATAATTCCACAAACACTCGGCCTTTTCCGCTAACTCGATCACGGACGGAGATGTTTACCGAACGGAAAACATTAATTTTCTGGTAAATAAATAGCGATTCAAATAGTTATATCTAAATCTACACCGAAACGAGATGCAAGTTACAATTTAGTAAGTTTAAGAAAATCGATTTTCTACGTAGACGAACGTTGTTGCGATTTGTGTGGACTGTCGGGTATTGAGTTGATAAATTTGACATTGAATAAGGTGTAACCCGTCAACTTCCGGTAATATTATCCATGGACCAATCGTAACTACTCGCTGTATTCCGTCAGAGTTCGGAATATAGGAATCACTCGGAACACCTCGGCTATTTCGAGGTGTTCCGATTGATGAATGGATCAAACCGGAAGCGAAAAAATCGGTACAACCGATTCCAGGTTAACAATGTACAGCCTAGAGAACCAAAATTATATCCTACGCGTTACCATAGAGCTCACTTCGTTCGCAAGAATGGCCTTCGGCCATTCTTGCGAGCTGTGCTCGCTATTACCACAATTTGTACATTTCTTTAGGGGCTAAATAATGCAATATTTGCTTTTTTGTTGGCGTGTTTCATTTTTAAATTGTTATCTCGTTATGTTAATCCGCGATTGAATGGTTATCCACACGAAAACTAGTAACTCGAGGGTAAGCCTTTTTGAAATATCCAAATTTCGCGAAAACTGTTGACAAAATGTCAATATCTGCTTGATAAATTGAATGTTCGCTGCTGATCTGGTATGTCCTCTTCGAAATATACCAAAACATACTTACTCTTTCTTTCGGTCCCATCTCTCCAAGGATTTTTCGCGCATTTATTACTGTATCATTCGGAATACCTCTGTTATTTCTACGAAATAATATTCCGAAACCTGGCGGAATACGACGAGTAGTTCCGAATGTAGCAGGATGCTCATTGTTGTGGATGGTAGAGAGAAAACGAGGGAAGGGAGATAACTGCTTTCTCACACATTATCTGCCTATAACCAAAGGCGTTCGGCTCATGAAATATGTCTAAAATAAGTTAAAATGTCCCTACATTGACGTTTTGTAACATTTGGGGTCGAAAAAATAATGCCTGGGGCGTTTTGAGACAAAGCTGAAATTTCGTATATTCTATAGAATATACAAATTTTCAGCTTTGTCTCTAAACGCCCCAAGCATTATTTATTCGGCCCCAAATGTTTCAAAACGTCAATTTAGGGACATTTTAACTTATTTTAGACATATTTCATGAGCCGAACGCCTGTGCCTATAACCCAACACGTAGTTTTGAGGGCAGATGCTCGGACGTGTTTTTTTGCCATTCACCTACTTTGTATTTAAAATAGCATACCGTATATCAGGGAAGATCGTCATCTGCCCAGATTGCATGTCATCTGCCCATGACGAGGGTGAGAGGAACACGATTCTGCCCAGATTTACGGCATTATTAAACTATATATATATACATGTATCTTCACTGTGTACACGTATTTCGCTATGCAATCACTGCTGTGGAGTGCACTGGTTGCACAATCAACTTGTAAATAGTGCGGACCATGATGAGACAGCTCCTGCAAGAGCTGTCTCATCTGGGTTTTCACTATTTACAGGTAGGTATATTGACGTGAAAAGCAAGCGAATGGTTAATTTCGAAATCGCTTCAGATTCAAATACAAGTAAATAATATTTTTCATAACGGGGTAAGAGTTAAATTGTTTGACAATCTCTTATGTTAACTGTTAGTCATTAACCTATTCAAAGACCTATGTTTTATCATAGGTCTTTGACCTATTCTATCATTGACGACTTTTGGTGCCTCTGTACAAAGACCTATGATAAAACGTTTTATCATAGGTCTTTGCTCTGTACAAGTCACTCTCTGAGACCATTGCAAATTTGATTCTCTTGTGTTGATTTAGAGAGAGAAAAAAAACATGCAAAACACTTATCGAGATTCGAACCGGAGATCTTTTATACTCATACGCGTTACCACTGAGCTATTAAACTACATGTAAAGTAAATACGCACGCACATACGAACATACACGCGCACGCACTGACGTACATACGCACGCACGAACCCACGCATATATAAACGAATACGTGTATAAGAAAATACGAGAGCTTTCTGAACTCTGTATCTCAAAATGTAATACATATAGCAATCTATAGCTCGAACAATTTGACCTGGACTCTCATGCACCTTTATGCAGAATACATATATAATGAGAGAGATGATGCTGTATGTTACCACTGAGCTATTAAACTACATGTAAGGTAAATACGCACGCACATACGAACATACACGCGCACGCACTGACGTACATACGCACGCACGAACCCACGCATATATAAACGAATATAATAAGAAAATGCGAGAGCTTTCTGAACACAGATGCCCACATGTCCAGAAGAGTATCACTACAGGTCTGTATCTCAAAATGTAATAGCAATCTATAGCTCGAACAATTTGACCTGGACTCTCACCTTTATGCAGAATACATATATAATGAGAGAGATGACGCTGTATAAATAAAACTCCGCCGGAAAATCGTGAAGTCAATTCTCGCTGAAATTACGGGAGAGCGATAACCCGTGCATATGTAAACCATGCAATCACGAGACTGTCCATGCATAGTTGCTTAGCGGGACACGTGCCGAGGATAACCCCGTGCAATTAAGTAGGTCAGGGTCCAGTTCAAATTGTTCGAGTTAGTAATAGATACAGTACGAGTCTTACTGCCAAAGTGTCTTCTTACAACCGTTATCAGGACAGTTTGTTCGCATGACCGAAGACGTGTCCGAGGCGTAGCCGAGGACACTTGTCTGAGGTCATGCGAACAAACTGTCCTGATGACGGTTGTAAGAAGACACTTTGGTAGTAAGACTAGTACATGTATCTTACTTGTACGACAGTATTAAAAATGAATAAAAATGAATATTTCACAAATGAGTACAAAATGTTTTCCCCTTGGTTCACCCAATTCAAATCATAGGTAGATAGGTTTTAACCACAAGAATGACGTGCGTACAAAAGTGTCCACTTACAACCGTTATCAGGACACTTTTTCAATAGCTTTGCTGGGGGTCTGTCGTACAATACCCAATACAATACTCTGTACACTGTACTATACACATGAAGTCTAGACAAGGTAAATGTATACATGCATGCAAGCACACCCATTTCTAGAAGACAAATACAGTATATAATCTATTACAGTAATATTGTGATGTCCCTTTAGGCAGGTGGCTGCTTACAGGATAAAGACATGCATACAGCTCCTAGAGGAACTGGCTGCATGACTTTCACCCTGCATTAAGGTACACTGTCTGCATGACTTTCACCCTGCATTAAGGTACCACCTGTCTGTAAGATCGATGATGATACTTGTTTAGACTTCGACCTGTCGAGGGCTTACTGTAATAAACAATACCAAACAAGTTATTACTTAGGCTACTCACCGTATATTCATTCCATAATCCATGCGTACATCATATACCAAACTTAGCATTATCACTAGAAATATGTATACGTCCATTGTTTGAAACGCTTAATATCCGTACATGTATACAGTGATGTGTCTTTAATGCGGTCAACTTTCCAAGCAAATGACTCCACTGTGCCCAGCTTGGGTATCCAGTGTGGATTTCCCCGGGGTGTTCATCGCGCGCGTCTCGTGTAGATCAAGGCACACTTAATGTCTGCGCCGCATTACTTACATTCTTAATGGGTTTAAATTTTATGTCACCTTATTTCTAAAACAAGACATGTTACAGTATGGTATTCTCCAGTTAATAAATGAATACAGTGTATCCAATAGCTATTGCCGATCGTCATTTCATACGATCTTTCAATCAATCTATCCCATGTTGGGTGCCAATTTCATAGGATTTGTCATAAAAGGTCTGGTTCTATGTGGATATAGATTTTATTCTAAGGGATCTGAAACAATGCAAAATACTTAAACAAAATGAATATTGGATTTCAATAAATAAAATCCAATATACATTAAAACCTCTCTATGTCGACCACTAAATTGTGTTTATTAATTGGTATTTTGTGCAGGTGGTTGCTTAAAGCAATGTGAAAGTACATGTATAACAAAACGCTCCCATAGGAATGTTCTGTTTTACTTTCACCTGGCTTTAAGCATCCACCTGTGTTTAACACAAAATACTTGATGCATTTTAGTGGTTGTTATAGAGAGGTTTTACTGTATCTGATTGTCGTACACGACAGGCAAACAAACGTACATGTTCGGCGGTGCCTAGCATATTAACACATCTTGCACACATCGTGCGTAAACAAGAATAATTATGGATGAAATGAAGATAAAATTACCTCTGGGTAAAATGATAAATTTCCCTCAGATACAATGTATTTTATAAAACTCTACCCAGATTATGAAACTGGATGTCGACTCGATGTATCGAAAAATACAAACGACCCGCGATTCTCGTGCTTAGAGTTTTTTTTTCCCCCTATACCTAAACCACAATTTGTTAACTAATATTAATATGTAGTTACAAAAAGACATGTTTCAGTCTTGACTTATACATATTCATTTCTTCGCTATGACAAACTTATTGATAGTTAAACAAAACGCAAAAAGTACACGTAGATATGTATCTAAACCTATATTTCATGAATATTTATGAAAGAAAAAAATGACGTCATGAATATTAATTAGATTCACTTAAGTAGTCCCCTTTCGAGTATTGATTTGGACGTGTTAAACCTTTAAGTACTGCATGAGTATAATTATGTATGACAAACTCATCCATTATAAATACAAATTAACTAAATGAAGTTAGTAAAATACAGCCAAACCCCATTAAAGCGACTGTTCAGTTTGGTATAAATATAGGTATTGGGGACAGGTGACAGCTCCTCAAGGAAATTTCTGCACGACCTTCACCCTGCATTGAGCAGCCCCTTGTCTAAAGGTATCTTAACCATTCTCTTGCTGACTTTTAAGATACATTTCTCCTTTACCCATGTCCTGTCGTATAATTATATATATCTTCAATTCATGCAAATATGCGTCTGTGCAATCACAGCTTTGGAGTGCACTGGTTGCAAAATCAACTTGTAAATAATGCAGACCCTGATTAGACAGCTCCTGCAATATACCTGCCTGTAAATAGTGCAGATCCTGATGAGACAGTGTCTGTAGGAGCTGTCTCATCAGGGTCATCATTATTTACAGGTAGGTATATTGACGCGAACAGCAAGAGAACTGCTAATTCCTCTCCAGAATTCCTGCTTAGATGGGTTTTACTGTATACATACAACTATACAAAATAATATAGAATGAGATCTATGCTATTCTATAAGCAAATGGACACACTCTGATCAGACGGCTCTTTCATGAGCTGTCTCTTTAGGGTCTGCTCGGCGAAGATGTCAAGTGGTGTCCCTATCGCGTAAGGGGTTAAATCGATCGTTTAACTTATACATGTAACTAAAATCTGTGAACATCCACCAGACATGTAAAGCGCTGGGTGAAGAGAGGGGAGACAACTGCTTCGAGGTTGTACAGAGCCGTGTAGTAGGTATCCTCGGTGGAACTGTAAACACTGAAGAGGCAGTCAAGAAGTCCAGAACCTTAAAAAGTCAGACGACAAATATCTAAAACAGTTCTTATGTGTATTACAGTAGAACCTGTCTTAAGCGGCCATCAAAAAGGTATATTGATGAGCCTGTAAGACAGTAGGTAGCTTAATGCAGGTCAGGTTTCAGAAAGCTCTATAGGGACTTTCTGCATTACTCTTGCCCTGCATTAAACAACTACCTACTTTTCAAGACCCCGTGATCAATAAATGAATGACCGCTGAAGACAAACATTGTAAACCCATACTATCTGCCAGTGTCTGCAGTGTTCGACACCTATCAGACTGTCTGCCGTGTTTGACACCTATCAGACTACATGCCAGTGTCTGCAGTGTTTGACACCTATCAGACTACATGCCAGTGTCTGCAGTGTTTGACACCTATCAGACTACATGCCAGTGTCTGCAGTGTTTGACACCTATCAGACTACCTGCCAGTGTCTGCAGTGTTTGACACCTATCAGACTACCTGCCAGTGTATGCAGTGTTTGACACTTATCAGACTACCTGCCAGTGTATGCAGTGTTTGACACCTATCAGACTACCTGCCAGTGTCTGCAGTGTTTGACACCGATCAGACTACCTGTCAGTGTCTGCCGTGTTTGCCACCTATTAGACTACCTGCCAGTGTCTGCCGTGTTTGACACCTATCAGACTACCTGCCAGTGTCTGTCGTGTTTGGTATCTATCAGACTACCTGCCAGTGTCTGCAGTGTTTGACACTTGTGGAAATTTGTTCTCGTGGAAAAGGGTATAATTGCATTGAAAACAGTAAAGACTCAGATCAGCCTTTGGGGTTCTGCACTGTTTAACATCCATCAGAATCAGTAGAATGGTGTTGTTTGTCTTTCAACACTGGCTAACACTTGACTGCAGATCTCATCATAGAGGTGCTGTGTAATCTGTATCTATACTATTTGCAATGCGATGAGAAATATATAACGTCAAATTATAACAACAGTTAACCCATTCCCGCATATTGACGTCTCTGTAAAAGTCACTTTTTGAAACCATTCTGATAAATAGAACACCGTGGATAAAACATCCGTGCTGCTTGAACCAACACGTGGATAAACCTTTAGGCTGCTATGCCAAACACGTGGATAAACCTTTAGGCTGCTAGGCCAAACACGTGGATAAACATTTAGGCTGCTAGGCCCAACACGTGGGCAAACCTTTAGGCTGCTAGGCCCAACACGTGGATAAAACATTTAGGCTGCTTGGTGTACATTCCGTACACTCAAAACATGTACATTACCACTTCCAAACACATCAGTGTTGATTTTGCCCCTAAGGGATTAGTCCAAGGAAAGATTTGTTAGCCCTTAGCCTGTTAACCAAGACCTGATTAGCATTTGCAAACATCTAGGACCCAGATGAGACGCCGGGGATCCAAGCTGTTTGACACTCCGTCATTAGTTTCTCAAAAGCTTTTCAAATCTGAACCGGTCAATATTGTACCACATCCAGATTGGAGCAGGCACTATTCTCTTTAATGCAAAGGGGTAAGGAATGATTAACCCTTTACTTCGTATAAATGTGTTTCATGCATTTGCAAACAGAGTATATCCAGCTATAGGAGCCGTCTGATCAGGGTCTGCTCTGTTTGCTAATGGAATTTGAACGATCTGTTTCTTTACTTTCTAAAATAACTACAATGTTCCACTTTCCATATGTTATATATAAAAAAAACTAATTTGACATTTGGAATTAACAAACAACAGGGAAAGGGTTAACACGGGGACACTTATCCGCCGCATAGTTATGTGTATACACCATACATGTACCAATCCTAAACTAGAAGAAGTGTCGCTAGGGTTAAAGTTCAATTCATTCTCTAACAATCAGCACTGGGCGAATTTCGTGGAAAGGTGTGAAGTTTCGTGACATGTGTTCTGTCTATATCGCATTGGACACGACGAGATCACGTGATAAGCATCCCGCGAATTCAAAACGTATTCTTCGCCATACAGATCGCATGTGTTGTAAAGATAGGAACAAAGATAGGAAACGGCGGACATAGCAATACAGGAGAAACACCACCATGTGCCATTTGGGTGGTAAGTGTAAAATTGTTTGTGTTCGTTTCATGTTTTAGTACAGACGTCCAGATGAGATGCGTAAATTAAAACATTTTCAAGAATAGCTTCTTTATTTCTCCGCCAAACCCTTTGTTGTGACGTCACAGGGTTTGGTGCAGAGTGACGAGTTTAGTATTTGAGTACCCACCATTGCCTCTTGCTCTGAATGTTAAAATCAGTTTGGTTTTCTTATGTCTTATATTTGCCATAGATGATAAGAACAGGCGGTTGCTTGATGCAGAACTCCTATAGAAGCTTTCGTATAACTTTCATCCTGCATTAAGCAAACGCCTGCCTTCAAGACCCAGAATAAGACTTAATTGTAATGTAGACATGATTTACTGTATAATGGATGTTTTTCGCGCCTTTATTTGGTTTACCATTTGCCAATGTAATAATTGTGCCATATTTATCTATCTATCAATACTGCCCAACTCCGCTTTCGCGTATTATTGGTATTATATTTATAAAGTAGGTTTAGCTGTTTGTAGATTAATGTTATGTGTTCATATCGTTGGTCGGCTCTAAATGACCACCAGTGTCGATGGGACTAGTAAAACAACATTCATTCATTCATATTCTTGAGAGTAGTGATCCTTTCTCAGCCAAACATTTTCATTGGCTGCTATGTTATCCTCTCTCTCTCTCTCTCTCTCTCTCTCTCTCTCTCTCCTTCCTCTCTCTCTCTCTCTCTCTCGTGCTTTCACGCATTTGTAAACAGAGTAGACCCAGATCAGACGGCTCCTAGCTAGAAGAGCCGTCTGATCAGGGTCTGCTCTGTTTGCTGATGAAATTTGATAGATCTATTTCCTTACTTTCTAAAATGGCTACAATGTTCCACCTTCCATTTTTCAATTTAACTACTTTGTTCACGAATATTCAACTAGAGATAAGGAAAAGTTTAGAATCTTGTTTTTTTTTTAAATCATTGTGATAAACAGAGCATCTGCAGAGGCGTAGAAATGCGTATTTATGGGGGAAAGGGTTAAAGACTTCGAATAAATACTGAAAAGGGGCATTTAGTAATTTACCATAGAAAAGAAGCATTTTAGAACTGTGTAGTTTTGAAACCATTGTGATAGACTAAGCATTTGCCCCTATGGACCTCAGCCTGAACAGTAATTGTTGTTTAACCCTTTGAGTGATGAAGTTTGTCTCAGCCTATTCAATATAAATCTTGGACTGATACTTTGCTAGAGTATTTTAACCATTTTCTTCATAAATATACTTTTTCTAAGCCTTTGCAAACAGAATAGACCCAGATCATTCGGCTCCTATGGGAGCCATTTGATCAGGGTCTGCTCTGTTGCTTATGAAATAATTAAGAAATGAAATAATGATTCTACAGTTTCTTCTTTGGCAAATATTGTATGTGTTAATATTCCACTATAGAAATTAATCTAATTAATATTCATGTTTTCATTTCTTTCATGAATATCCATGGTGTAAAGGGTTAAATGACAAATGTATTTGCAAAGCTACAACTGATGTCATCCACCAGCAGGAAGTGTTTCTTACACAAACTGCAGCAAGGCAATACGACAATTTTATTACATTGTTTTATGGTCTATTCAGTATAAAAAGATTGACTTTGCTTGAGGACTAGCTGTAACCCTTTACTCCATAAATACAAAGAAAGTCGACACATCAGATGGTTCCAATAGAAGCTGTCTGATCAGTGTCTACTCTGTTTGCTTATGTTATGGTATAGAAATGATTCTACACTTTCTGCCATGGCCAAAATTTCCGGTGTCCATGGGCTATTATAACAATTAATCTATTCATGATGTCATTATTTCTTACATGAATATTCCTGGAGTAAATGGTTAAATGACAAACAGTTCAGACCCTGATCTCCCCAGGTACCCTCCTGTCTGTATCTACATTATTTACAAGTTCAATTGTTTCCCCGATTCAGATGTCTAAAGAAAACTAGTCAGTTGCAGGTGTGACTCCATTTTTTGGTGCTTTGTATTTTTATACGCCCGTTTGAAAAAACGGGACGTATTATGGAATGGCGCTGCCTGTCTGTAAGTCTGTCTGTAACATCTCTTACTCAAGCTCCGCTTAGTGGATCATTCCCAAATTTAACCACAATGTTTATCTGGACATGCTACAGTAGCATGCCCAGTCCTGGTATGTACATCAAAGGTCAAGGTCACACAGTTGGACTTAGAATTTGCGTTTAGCAAAAATGTTAACCTGTCAGTTTGTTTGTAACATCTCTAACTCAAGTTCTGCTTGGTGGATCCTTCTCAAATCTCACCACATTGTTTATCTGGGCATGCTACAGTAGCATGGGTGTTTCCCGGTACGTTTATCCAAGGTCAAGGTTGCACAATTGGACTTAGTAAGTCCACTTATTTACATAAACCTTTGAGATACTTAAGCTTTGAAACTTGGAACACTTGTTCACCATCAGAAGCTTCATCTGTATTTCATCGCAATGGTTTCAGAACAGCACAACTCTAAAATATTCATTTTCTCTAGTTAACCCTTTCCCTGCTCTCTGTTTAATTTCAATACCTACTGAATATTCATTGACAAAATATTTAGAAAGAAATATAGAAGGTGGAACATTGTAGACATTTTAGAAAGCAAAGAATCAGATATATCAACCTCTATTAGCAAAGAGAGTAGACGCTGATCAGACGGCTCCTAGGAACCGTCTGATCTGGGTCTACTCTGTTTGCAAATGCGTGAAAACACGTTTATATAAGGGAAAGGGTTAATGCTCCTTTTCGGTCAATTTATTCAAAAAGGTTGGATCTAAAAATAGCCTGTAAGGGAATGGGTTAAATCTTTTAGCCCTTTACCTCATGAACACTTATAGTCCAATTCATGGCCTTAACTATTTATTAGCTTAATTTTGATAATTGCCAATTATAACAAGGAGTGTTTTGGCCATTTCAGAATCCGTAAAACCAGATCTACATGAAAAATAGATTATTTGGTCAAGGCAGAAACTAGAATCATAATCATCAGAGCAGACCCGTTATCAGATGACTCCTTTATCTACACAGTAAAAGGTAAATCTATAGTTAATATCAAATGTTTTCTGTATTTCTCAGCCAGGCCCTATCTTGCTGGTAATTATTAGGAAAAAAGAAATTGAAGAAAACTCCACTTCAAAAATAATTTTAGCAGAAAACATTCTGTTTTGGAACAAAAATATTAAACCATGAGAATCAAATAAAGAATGTGTGCATTTTCCACAGTATCCATATGCCAGACAATTTAGCTTGTGTGTGTAAATAAAATTGTCTTTCGCTAGCTATTCAGTTTGCAAAATGTGTTGCCTGGTTAAAACAGTTTAGATGCTTACGACAATTTGAGTCACATGCATTTTATCTGGATCCAAACTGTTTCTAATTAATATGTCATCTTTTATTTACAGTAAAACCCCTTATACTTGTGTAAGACCTTGGGATAGTCGAGGAGAGCTATGATGTAGTAGTGCTGTACTGACGTCGGACCTTGAGCTGGCCTATACTGATGAGCTACGATACAGTAGGCCTTTACTGGAGATGACCTCCTACTTATCACACATATTTCAGTGACGTGTACCCTAATTGCCCTAAGTATTCAGACACATAATGTCACCTGTCCATGGGTTTGACAATTTCACATCTTTGTGCTTACTTTAAAATAGACATGAAATAACATAGCTAACAGTGCAGACTCAGATCAAAATGCCCCAGTTTGATCTAGGTCTGCACTATTTGCCCATGTTTGTCTTGTCCAATTGCACAGGGTAACTAGCGTATACTCATTCACACATATACATATACACACACATACACTTTTACCACTTTAGTTAAGGCTGATTCTTTGAATGCTGAATTATCATAGCAAACAGCAGACCCTGATCAAACAGCTCCTATAGGAAGGAGCCAACTGAACTGGATCTACTCTGTTTGCAAAGATGTAGAAAGGCGTATTTATGGAGTAAAGTGTTAAAAATGATACCCATGAGGTATGAAATGATTAGTCGTTTGCTAGGGGATTTTGAATGACAGTGCAGACCTTGATCAGAAGGGTTATGTAGGAGCCCTTTGATCTGGGTCTACTCTGCTTGTATGCCAGTTAACCCTGTTCCTGTATTCAGAGGGTTGAATTGAGAATAATAGATTGATGCTACTTAGGCTTGTCTGTCCAAATGGACTGAGAAACCAAAGACGGTTATTCTTTGTACGGAATTCTAGCCTCGAAGGATTTGGTGTGCTGGAGAATCGTGAATAACAAGCAGTGCATATCCTGATCAGAGCTCCTCCAGTTGACCTCTGTCTTGGTCTACACTGTTTGCAAATGCTGGTTAATTCATCCTCCACTTTCAAGTGGTTAAACCACTCTTAGTCACCTCTCTTGATTTTGTGATAGTTTGACTGTGGTCTTGAACTCTCGTGCCTATTCCAGTAAGCCTCAGAACCACATTGAGTTGTGCATGACTGTAAATGATTTAAATATGAACACCCAATTTTGACTGGTCATGGGGCAGATGTCAAAAGCACAAATCCGCAAACCCACACAACAATAGATCAATTAGGGGTAAAGCTATAGAAGCCTGGCAAATCTCTGACGATTTACTTATGGGTTATTAATTTATCTCATGTTGGTAAACTGTTTTCTTTCTATCTGTACTTTGACATAGAAATGTGCTTCAAATTTTCTACAACCTTAATTAGTTATGCAATAATGTTGAAATCTGTAAGTACCCTTTTTTCCATCATGGGGTATGGAATTCATAAAACTTTCACGGTTTTAATTTGATTGTTCAGTCAATGACAAGTTACTTGAATAAAACAATTTGCCAACAAAGGTCTCCATGATATCTTGGTAGGGATAAGAACGCATTGGTGATTTTCATTTTTCTAGATCATTAATTTGAAGAAACATATTTTTCTATTAACAGTGTGATGATGCTTATCATCATGACATTGATGATGCTTATCATCATGACATTGATGCTCAAAGTTACAGTGGCTGCAACTTTACATTATTTTAAATGCATTTTGCGGACTGAAACCTTTTTTAGAACCCTTTTATCATGTGGAAGGATATTAGAATATGTATATTCTTTTTTAACACAGCACTTGTTTAACACACACGGTTTATACTGACTTAACATAATCATAACATTATCACTTATAACTTATACTTAACTTAATATACATATTCTAAATTCCTTTTTTTTGCCCACTCTAATTATTTCTATTTTTTTGAGCCACTGGCAGCTTTGACATTTTCAAAATGCAGCAGTCTGTTTTTTTTAAAAGGTATTTTTACAGATACATTATTTCAATGTCAATATATACTACACCAAGGAACAAATCCATTGTTTAGAATTTGGAGATGAAAACCCTCTACCATTCTTCTTGTATTCACCATGAAATCACGGAGGCCATTGATGGAGAATTGTTTTCTTCATGTCACTTGACAGTGGCTAAGAATTTACTCCAAGCCCATGCACGTTTCAAGGGTTGGATGTTCCATGTTGGATTAGGATACCCGTCGGTTTCATGATTACTGTGTAAATATTTAAGGTTATACAGGGATGTGGGCAAAAATTTGAAGATAAAGCTTAGAAACTGTGATGCCAAGCTTCCATTGCTTCAAATCTAGTTGAGCGTCTGTTGGCAGGTGTTTGCAAAATCATGTTGTTAGCTTCGAAACCATCTGATCAGGATCTGCTCTGTTTGCTAATGGAAATTGAAAGATCTGTTTCTAAAATGGCTACAATGTTCCATCTTCCATGTCCATGAATATTCAGTATGTATTGAAATTTAGAATAAACATAGAACAGGGAAATCTTTCCCAAACAGAGTAAACCCAGATCAGATGGCTCCAATAGGATTTTCTATTTTTTTATGGGAAATCTTTAGTTTCTATCGCGGCCGAAATTTGTTCATATGCTATTGTAAGTATCATTACAGTCGTTTGTAGCTCAACGTGGTTTCTAGGCTTGCTTGAAAGAACATGAGAGTTGAGGCCCCTGCCATACCCTTGCATGGTCATAAGAGGTGTCTAAGAGGGGTTTTACCCCTTAACTGTCGAGAACGAGTTAATTAGCATTATGCAAACATGCAGACTTTGATCAGAGGGCTTCTGTAGGAGCTGTCTGATCAGGATCTGCGCTGTTTGTTGTTCAAGATCCTCTTGTACATCTTATCCTTTGAGGCCTGGATTCCATATACAGGGTAACCCTGTTTGGTTTTTCGGCCCTCATGGGCAGATAAGTCTGATAGCACCAGTCTGCTATTCAATATTTAGCCCTTTAAATGCAGGAAATAAGTTGAATGTCATTTGCAAATAGTTCAGATCCAGATCAGAAGGTTCCTAGAGGATCCCTCTAATCACGCTCTGCACTGCTTGTCTTTCAAAATCCTTTAGCAACTCTGATCCTTTCACACTTAATGGCTCGTACTGTTGAACACTGTTGGACCATTCCACATTGTAATTTCAGCATTCAGTCTCAGGATTAACAAAAGTGGTCAATGTCATAATACCATGTGACATTATAGGGTGTTATGGTGCCGCTAGTATGATTCAAGTACTTGCTCAATCCACCAACCTCCCGCAAGTGTCCATCACGAAGGGCTTTGAACTTACAAGTGAATGCAGCGGCTCCATAAGATACAAAAGGTAAATCACTAATTGTTGTCATCATGATGTAAATATTATTCCATATCCTAATTACCCTAACTATTCAGACAAGCAAATAGTGCAGAACTAGATCAAACTTCTCTTGAGAGTTCGTTTTTCAGGCTTTACATTGTTTTTTACAATATCAGTCTACTTTTAAGTTATAAAATTGTGCTGAAGTGAATTATTCATCTCTTCAAACTATTGGAGAGAGGAGATTTGGTGTTTGAATAGTTTGGATAGTTAGGGTATTTAACCCATTCCCTCATATTGATGCCTTTTGACGCCCCTGCAAAAGCCACTTTTTAAAACCATTTTGACATCGAGGATATTTGTACGTTTATTTTCATTGTATAAGAAGGGAGATAACTCATTGTTCCCACGAGGCTTGTCTATTATTTGCAATACACCCCTTCTATTCCATGAATATTCATTAAGAAATAATGACATCATGAATATTCATTGGCTGAACTTTTATTAGCTGAAATTCAAAAATGGAACACAAGGAGTTTTTACTATGGCAGAAATTGTAGAGTTAGATCTACATGTATACAATTCCATAAGCAAACAGAGAAGACCCTGATTTGACTGCACCTACCGTTACAAGATGTATTTATGGAGTAAAGGGTTAACATAAATAGTGCAGAACCAAATCAACAAATGCATTTCGGGTTGAAGTTACTGTTGCTAATACAGATCCTGACCAGAAACATAAATAGTAACAGCTCCAGATATCATGCACAGATTAAATTATTTTCACCAAATCCTATATTGTGACCAATCTCTACGTAGACTTATCTCGAAGAGACAATTCTAAAGATTGGTCACAACATCGAAATGACAATTTTAGTATTTTGAGTATGCATCTTTTTGTTTGCAGGATAAAACAGATGTAGCATGAGCAATGACCCCTTAGATATGGACAATTGAGTTAATTGGCAGACTTGGACCCAGATCAGCACTGTTTGACATTAATAAAGATGGGACACAGACCCAGATCAGCAGTTTGACTTTAATTAATATGGGACTCGGACCCAGATCAGCACTGTTTGACATTGATAAAGATGGGACTCGGACCCAGATCAGCACTGTTTGAATGTGTACGTGTTCATACTGAATAGACTGTACTGTTCAATAAGGTTGGAACCACTTGCTTCGCTACTTTGAATTAGCAAGGTTTTGCTGTATTTTGATTAGTTGACTTGTTAACCCTTTCCCTGGTATAAACACTTTTTCATGCATTTGCAAACAAGGTAGACCCAGATCAGATGGTTCTTATAGGGGCCGTCTCATCAGTGGCTGCCCTGTTTGCTAATGGAATTTGATAGACATGTTTCTTTAGTTTCTAAAATGGCTACAACGTTCCACCTTCCATATTTCATTAAACGTATTCTGTCCATGAATATTCAGTAGGAATGAATATAGAACAGGGAAAGGGTAAAGAGAATTATGAAATATTACCCCATTCCCTCATATTGATGACTTTTGGTGCCTCTGTAAACTTTAATTCCTGAAACCATTTTGATAAATAGAGCATTTGTTCCATAGCAGCAAATGCACTGTTTATCACAATGGTTTGAATACTACACTAAAAAATTCCTTTCCTCTAGTTTCTGCTTTTTGGTAAATATACTCAGGTAGGAACTACAAACAGCCTATGAGGGAATGTGTTAAGGATCAGATCCTACAGCTTGTACCATAGTATCAGATTTCTTTGTTCATGTAATCATAAAACTTCGTTGATAGTCAGTCTTTAACCCTTTCCTCCATAAGCCTTTCTACACCTTTGTACAATCAGTGGTAGACCCAGATTGGATGGCTACTTTAGGAGCTGTCTGATCAGGGACTGTTCTATTTGCCATTGATGTAATAAAGGTATAATTCTACAGTTTCTGCCATGGCCAAACATTACTGTGCCCATGTGCTGTTATAACTAGGTCTAGCTCTAGACACTGATGACAGGTACGTTTAATTGTGTATTTGCTCTATGGAGCTAAATAGATTTTATTTTATTTTTTATTTTATTTTTTATATTTTTTTATTTTAATTTTTCCCGATATAGCCCCAGAGACCTTCCTACCTTGCCGTGGTTCTGGGGCCTAATTGCCAAAGGGGATGTCTCTGTTTATTTGACAGAGATTATCCCCTCTGCCAAGAACTAAAAGGAAGCCCCTGTTAACCCTTCGCTTGCTGAATTTTAAAATACATTTCTCCTTCTTTACCCATGCCCTGTTGTATAATTACATATATTTTTACTGTGTACAAGTATATTGCTGTGCAGTATGTGCTGTGGAGTGTACTTGTTGCACACTCAACCTGTAAATAGTGCAGACCTCATCTGGGTCTTCATTATTTACAGGTACATATTTTGACATGAATAGCAAGCGAAGGGTTATTTTTTTAGATACACAATTCTAACATTTTCCTTTTCTCTGGAGGAAAGGGTTAATAAATGTATTATTTATATCCTTGTCCAATTTCTATCTTGTTGGTACTCACTAGAATTGGCTCGAGACAAATCTAATGAGTACCAGCAAGAATGAGTTTGTCAGAGAAATTGAACCCTTTACTCCATAAATATGCCTGGTTTCTACACGTTTGCAAACAAAGTAGACCCATACTAGACGGTTGCTGTGCCTTTTATGACTACCAGCAAGAATGAGATGGATATTTTAGCTGAAGTTTAATGATGTAAACTTTTTAAGGAATTTAGTTTCTTTGACACAAACTGTAGAATCAGACCTGTGTCATGTCTAAAGCAAATATAGTAAACTCTGATCTGACAGCTCAAATATAGTAGACTCTGATCTGATGGCCCATATAGGAACCATCTGATCTGGGTCTACTTTGTTTTCAATTGTGTGAAAGTGTGTTTATATGAGGGAATTGGTTATAGATCTGTAGCCGGATAGAGATTATGGTGAAACAGTTCAGTCATAGGTTTAACTGTGTGGCTTGGTAGCTCAGTCGGTAGAGTGTTGGTCAGTAAGCCAGAGGCCCTGGGTTCGAATCCCAGTCGAGTCGCACACAATTTGGATCCATATAAAACATCAAATAATGAGTTGACCTTTCTACACTGGGGGGGGGGGGGGGGGCGAAGAAGTCTGTGTTTGCAGTATATTTGTAAAATCTACACTGATGAATTTGAAGAATTTGTTTTTTTCGTAAATAATTTATGTTGAAGAAGTTTCCATAAACAAGAGCTGCGTGCGGCACCAACGCTCGTCTGATATGGTGCTTGTCCAGCAAAATTAAACATTTTGAAAAATATAAAGGGTCATATAACACCAAAAATTTCTTATGTAGGGGCTTTCCCCTCAATGAGATCTACTTACCTATTAAATTTCATGTTGGTACCTCTTAATTTACTTTTCGAGTTATGGTCAATGTTAAGATTTCGGACTACAACGTACGATGACGACAACACAGACTCCGGAGTTACGACAATAGCTCGTGATTTCTTCCAAGCAAAAAACTAAATTTCAAACATAATTACTAACTACGTTTATGTCTTGTATTCAGACTCTGCCTATAGGATTTGGACTGCATATTTTCTGTCTTTGATGGATGATACTGTCAGAATATTAGAATATATCTCCTTCCCTGTATCGTTTACACTGCTCTGTTGGCACATGCACTTAATATTTAACCCATAACCATTGCACCTCAGCACTTGTACCCCTTAAAGGTGTTTACAGGAATATGCAAATATCTGCAGCAAACCCTTTATACATATACAAAATTTTATTTAAACTTGCTTAACCCTTTACCCGGTAGTATTTTTATGCCTCTAAAAACAGTGGACACACATGTCAGATGGCTCCTGCAGGAACCGTCTGATATAAGTCTGTTCTGTTCCTGCAAATTATGTAGATATAATTCTGAAGTTTCATTAAAAAAAAAAAAGAAGTATTTGATAGAAACCTATTTGTGTAAAAAAAAATCATATTTAAAACCTGTTCTTGGATGCCTTTGGTTCATGCAGGAACCGTCTGATCAGAGTTGGCTCTGTTTATTCCTTTACTTATTGAAATATCATTCTATCAGCAAACAGAGTAGACCTGATCAGATGGCTCCTCTTGGAGCCATCTGATCTGGGTAAGAGGAGCCATCTGATCTGGGTCTACTCTGATTGCAAATAGGTGGAAATGTGTTTATATGAGGGAAAGGGTTATGTAATTATGTAGATGTAATTCTGCATTTTTGATATCACTGGATCAAAACCAACAAGTTTTAAAATGTCTTTGATAAGCTTTTTCTTGAAACTTTGAGTAAACTGAAGACTTAGTGTCACATATTTGCAGAATGAAACTTAGGAATTCTATGTATATTGATGTTCCATACTTCCTGTAAACAACTAAATTTATCTCAACTGTTTTAAAATATTCTGATGTTATATCTCCATAGTGACTGATTCCCAATCTCATCTGATCTTGCTTTGTGAGCAAATTACTATTTTCTAGGTGGAGTCTTTTCAAGTCAAATTTTGAGTAACTAGTCTTAAACTAATTTTTAGAGTTTTAGCTCGTCTATTTCGAAGAAATCACTGGCTATTGTCGTTGTCGTCGTCCAAAATCTTAACATTGACCTTAACTTCAAATTTTCATTTACAACCTTCAATTTTAGTATGCATGTTCATCTGGACAAGGCCTATCCACATATACCAAAATGAGAACAGACGAGCGTTCGCACCCGCTTGCCCAGGTGTCTCTGTATCCTCTCTCTAGGGCGTCCAATTAGCCCATATAATGAGCAGAAACGGACGTAAATCAACGCAAAGCACCGGCTTGCGGTGCTCTTATTTATTTGCATCTTATGAAAAACTTTCATGTATCAAAAACCTGCACAAATGTTTTCAAGCATTCCAATAATTTTATTACCGGATACTTCACTATGGACAAAAATTCAACTCGGTTTCTTTTTAAATAAGGTATTTAACCCATTCCCGCATATTGACGCCTTTTGACGCCCCTGTAAAAGTCACTTTTTTAACCCTTTCCCTGTTCATTACAATTTTCAAAACCTAATGAATATTCATGGACAAAACAGTTATAATGAAATATGGACGGTTGAACACTGTAGCCATTTTACGAAGTATAGACACAGATTTGTTAAATTCCATTAGCAAACAGAGCAGACACTGATCAGACGGCTCCTATAAGAGCCATCTGATCTGGGTCTTCTCTGTTTGCAAACACGTGAATACATGTTTATATGAGGGAAAGGGTTAAACCATTCTGATAAACAGAGCATTTGCTCCATAGGAGCAGAATAGACCCTGGCCAGGTGACTCTTGTATGAGCTGGCTGTCTGAACAGGATCTGCTGTGTTGAGTATGGAAATGTATAGATGTGATTCTACAGTTTCAGTCATGATCAAAATATCTTGTGTTTATACGCCATTATAAAAAAATAAAAAAATATTATAATATTATTTCTTAACCCTTTCCTCCATAAGTATGCCTTTCTACGCCTCTGTAAAATTCACTTTTTAAAACCATTGTGATAAATAGAGCATTTGTTCGATGCTCTATTTATCACAATGGTTTCAAAGCTAAACAATTCTAAAATTATTTTCTCTAGTAAATGTTCCTTTTCGGTAGCTGTATTCAAAAAAGTTGGATCTAAATATTTATAGCTTGGGGGGAGGGGGGGGGGTTGGTTAAATGAATATTCATCAGGTAATGGGTGGATTAGAATTTACATTGTGTACAAATACAAAAAAATTGTCTTACTGTTCTCTTATGTTTTATCTTAATTTTTGTGCCATTGTCTACTACATGTTTTGTGCAATGAATAAGATGTATCATGGGTGAAAGGACACTGTGACAGAGCAAACCCAAAGCCGAATTTTCAGAGAAATGGCCTACATTGGTTAATTATTCACTATGGAAGGCTTATTTTTTACTTTGCTAGATGATTTTAATGATAAACAATGCTGACTCTAGTCAGACGGTTCTTACACTGTTTGCAGCTGTCACTATACAGAATGTTACCCCTCTAAACCAGACATTGAATTAAGTATAGATATCGGTCTTGGAGACAGCTTAATGCAGGGTGAAAGTCATGAGGGGTTTTACTGTACATGTATATTTATACATGTACATTCAAAGGGTTAGCTAATTCCCTAGGAATTTTTCAATCTTTTCAACCTTTTTAGCTGTGGAATGTGATTATCAATGTAAGCACTTTGGAACAAAACACCATGAAATGTTGCATCTCATCAGAATACAAACTATTGACTATTTTAAGAAACTAGCAGACAGCAACCCTTTGCAGACTATAATTAACTGAATTTGTATATTGGTCAGTGCCATTTAACAAACTGTATCTGAGTAAACAGTAGTTTCTGATCAAATGGCTCCTACAGTGGCGGTCTGATCTGAGTCTATTCTGTAGGCAAAGGTCAAATGGTTCCTACAGTAGCTGTCTGATCTGGATCTACTGTTTGCAAAGGTTAAATGGCTCCTACAGTACTGTCTGATCTTGGTCTACTCTGTTTGCAAAGGCCAAATGATTCCTACAGCAGATGTCTGATTTGGATCTACTGTCTGCAAAGGTGCCAAACAGCATTTAGTTTACATTAGAGAAAGGGTTAAACATTTTACAATTATGAGGAGCTTTCTGTATAACGTTTATCCTGCTTTAACCCTTTCCTCCATAAATACGCCTTTCTACGCCTCTGTAAAAGTCTCTTCTTGAAACCATTGTGATAGAGCATTTGCTCCTATAGGAACAAATGCTCTATTTATTGCAATGGTTCCAAGCTACAAAATTCTAAAATTTTACTTTCTCCAGTAAATGCTCCTTTTGGGTAGATTCATTCAAAGAGGTTGGGTCTAAAAATAGTCTATGAAGTAATGGGTTAAGCTGCCACCTGTCTTACAGACAAATATTGATGCTTAGTACTTTAACCCTTTCCATATTCTGTATCTTGGCCAAATTTTAATTTTAATTTATAATTTATTTTAATATTCATTAACAAACTATTTTAAAGAAATATGGAAGGTGGGACACTGTATACCTGGACCCTGACCTTCTTAATTTTAATAAATAAAAATTCGTAACATTGTATAGGTTTATCTTCAGCACGTGTCCAGGTAAGCAACTATGCAATGGACACGCTCATGCTTGTATGGTTTACACATGCACAGGTTAATTTCATTGATAATAGACTTCATGATTTACTGGCGGAGTTTTATTTATACAGCATCATCTCTCTCATTATGAGGGTCCAGGTCAAATTGTTTGAGCTATAGACATTTAAGATAGCAAAGAAATAGATCTATAAAATTTTATTAGCAAACAGAGCAGACCCTGATCAGACGGCTCCCCAATGAGCCGTCTGATCTTCTGTCTACTCTGTTTGCAATTGTTAAAATTGTTAGCTCTCATTGTTAAATGTTATTGTTATATTGTTAATTGTTATTGTTGAGATATTTTTGTGGTTTGAGTTATTATTGTAATTGTTTTTTATTAGTTTTCAAATTGTTAAATTGTTAATTGTAAGCTCTCAAATTGCTAAATTGTTATTGTTATATTGTTAATTGTAAGCTCTCAAATTGTTATTTTGTTAATTGTTATTGTTATATTGTTAATTGTTAGCTCTCAAATTGTTATTGTTGAGATATTTTTGTGTATTGGGTTATTATTGTAATTGTTTTTTATAAATTTTCAAATTGTTAAATTGTTAATTGTAAGCTCTCAAATTGTTAACTGTTATTGTTATATTGTTAATTGTTATTGTTGAGATATTTTTGTGTTTCGAGTTATTATTGATATTGTTATTGTTAGTTCTGAAATTGTTAAATTGTTAGCTCTCAAATTGTTAAACTGTTAACTTAAATTGTTAATTGTTATTGTTGAGATATTTTTGTGTTTTGAGTTATTATTGTAATTGTTTTGTATTTGTTCTTAAATTGTTAACCCTTTCCCTCATATAAACGTGTTTTCACGCATCTGCAAACAGAGTAGACCCAGACTAGACAGCTCCTAGAGGAGCCGTCTGATCATGGTCTGCTCTGTTTTCTAATGGAATTTGATAGATCTGTTCCTTTACTTTCTAAAATGGCTACAATGTTCCACTGTCCATATTTAATTTTGTAAATGAATATTCAGTAGGTATTGGAAATTGGCTAAATATAAAACAGGGAAAGGGTCAAACTGTTAGTTATTTTTATGTTTTGAGTTATTATTGTAATTGTCTTTGAGGTATTTTTGTGTTTTGAGTTATTATTGTAATTGTTTGTATTTGTTCTTAAATTGTTAACCCTTTCCCTCATATAAACGTGTTTTCACGCATCTGCAAACAGAGTAGACCCAGACTAGACAGCTCCTAGAGGAGCCGTCTGATCATGGTCTGCTCTGTTTTCTAATGGAATTTGATATATCTGTTCCTTTACTTTATAAAATGGCTACAATGTTCCACTATCCATATTTAATTTTGTAAATGAATATTCAGTAGGTATTGGAAATTGGCTAAATATAAAACAGGGAAAGGGTTAAACTGTTAGTTATTTTTATGTTTTGAGTTATTATTGTAATTGTCTTTGAGCTACATGTATTTTTATGTTTTGAGTTATTATTGTAATTGTTTGTATTTGTTCTTAAATTGTTAACCCTTTCCCTCACATATAAACATGTTTTCACGCATCTGCAAACAGAGTAGACCCAGGCTAGACAGCTCCTAGAGGAGCCATCTGATCAGGGTCTGCTCTGTTTACTAATGGAATTTGATAGATCTGTTCCTTTTCTTTCTAAAATGGCTACAATGGTTCACTGTCCATATTTAATTTTGTCAATGAATATTCAGTAGGTATTAAAAATTGACTAAATATTAAACAGGGAAAGGGTTAAATTGTTAGATATATTTTTGTGTTTTGAGTTATTATTGTAATTGTGTTTTATTAGTTCTGAAATTGTTAAATTGTTAATTCTCAAATTGTTAAACTGTTAACTGTTAATTGTTATTGTTATATTGTTAATTGTTATTGTTGAGATATTTTTGTGTTTTGAGTTATTAATGTAATTGTTTTGTATTTGTTCTTAAATTGTTAACCCTTTCCCTCATATAAACGTGTTTTCACGCATCTGCAAACAGAGTAGACCCGGACTAGACAGCTCCTAGAGGAGCCGTCTGATCATGGTCTGCTCTGTTTTCTAATGGAATTTGATAGATCTGTTCCTTTACTTTCTTAAATGGCTACAATGTTCCACTGTCCATATTTAATTTTGTAAATGAATATTCAGTAGGTATTGGAAATTGGCTAAATATAAAACAGGGAAAGGGTTAAACTGTTAGTTATTTTTATGTTTTGAGTTATTATTGTAATTGTTTGTATTTGTTCTTAAATTGTTAACCCTTTCCCTCACATATAAACATGTTTTCACGAATCTGCAAACAGAGTAGACCCAGACTAGACAGCTCCTAGAGGAGCCATCTGATCAGGGTCTGCTCTGTTTACTAATGGAATTTGATAGATCTGTTCCTTTTCTTTCTAAAATGGCTACAATGGTTCACTGTCCATATTTAGTTTATTCTTGTTGGCGTTGTGTTTCAAAGGACAAAAATGACCTACCATGGCATCTGATAGCACACAACAGATAATCTGTGGGTAATTCTAAGGGTTCTGCTCCTTAAGCTCCCGTTAGGTTAAACCCCTCCCCCTCTCTTCCTTCGAGGTCTAGATCTAGCCACTTTTATTTTTATTCATTTTTATTTCATTTTATTTATTTTCCCCCATATAGCTCTCACTCTAGACACTCTCTGCATCAGGCCGGACTCTCTGAGAGGCATAGACAGTCTGTTGTCAGTTCAACCTTCTCGACTGCTTTGACCCCTGTGGTCACTCCAGTTTCAACACCAACTACGGCCGTCATGGCCCTTTCTGTTCCCACAGCTCCTACAGTTATTCCTGATCTGTATACCCTGCAGTATTGGAGCCCAGAGGCCTTCATTGAAGGCAATCCTCTGCTCCGGGGAACTCTGGAAGCGAGCCATTTCTTGCCAGCGTTATGTCTCAAATGTCCTATGCCATTTGACAGTGCACAACAGATCTGTTTCTGCGGGTAATTCTAAGGGCTTTGCTCCCTTAGCTCCCGTTAGTTTTAAATGCCCTCCCCTTTCCCCTTCTAGAGCTCTAGATACTGGTGACTGGTAGGTTTTAATCTTATTTTATTTTTATTCTATTACTTGTGCCCCAGAGACTTTCCTACCTTGCCGTGGTTCTGGGGCCTAATTGTCAAAGGGGATGTTTTTGTTTATTTGACAGAGATTATCCCCTCTGGCAAGAACTAAAAGGAAGCTCCTGTTATTTTTAACACCCTCTCCTACCAACCCCATCCCTTCTTCCCCTTCTAGGTCTAGCTCTAGACACTGATGACAGGTACATTTTAATCATGTATTTGCTCTATGGAGCTAAATAGGTTTTATTTTAATTTTTCCCGATATAGCCCCAGAGACCTTCCTACCTTGCCGTGGTTCTGGGGCCTAATTGCCAAAGGGGATGTCTCTGTTTATTTGACAGAGATTATCCCCTCTGCCAAGAACTAAATGGAAGCCCCTGTTAACCCTTCGCTTGCTGAATTTTAATACATTTCTCCTTCTTTACTCATGCCCTGTTGTATAATTACATATATTTTTACTGTGTACAAGTATATTGCTGTGCAATAACTGCTGTGGAGTGTACTTGTTGCACACTCAACTTGTAAATAGTGCAGACCTCATCTGGGTCTTCATTATTTACAGGTACATATATTGACATGAATAGCAAGCGAAGGGTTAATTTTTATAGATACACAATTCTAACATTTTCCTTTTCTCTGGAGGTGAGGGTTAAGAAATGTATTATTTATATTCTTGTCCAATTTCTATCTTGTTGGTACTCACTAGAATTGGCTCGAGACAAATCTAATGAGTACCAGCAAGAATGAGTTTGTCAGAGAAATTGAACCCTTTACTCCATAAATATGCCTGGTTTCTACACGTTTTCAAACAAAGTAGACCCGGACTAGACGGCTGCTGTGATTTTCATGAGTACCAGCAAGAATGAGATGGATATTTTAGCTGAAGTTTAATGATGTAAACTTTTTAAGGAATTTAGTTTCTTTGACACAAACTGTAGAATCAGACCTGTGTCATGTCTAAAGCAAATATAGTAAACTCTGATCTGATAGCTCAAATATAGTAGACTCTGATCTGACGGCTCATATAGGAACCATCTGATCTAGAGGAGCCGTCTGATCATGGTCTGCTCTGTTTTCTAATGGAATTTGATAGATCTGTTCCTTTACTTTCTAAAATGGCTACAATGTTCCACTGTCCATATTTAATTTTGTAAATGAATATTCAGTAGGTATTGGAAATTGGCTAAATATAAAACAGGGAAAAGGTTAAACTGTTAGTTATTTTTGAGTTATTATTGTAATTGTCTTTGAGCTATTTTTATGTTTTGAGTTATTATTGTAATTGTTTGTATTTGTTCTTAAATTGTTAACCCTTTCCCTCACATATAAACATGTTTTCACGCATCTGCAAACAGAGTAGACCCAGACTAGACAGCTCCTAGAGGAGCCATCTGATCAGGGTCTGCTCTGTTTACTAATGGAATTTGATAGATCTGTTCCTTTTCTTTCTAAAATGGCTACAATGGTTCACTGTCCATATTTAATTTTGTCAATGAATATTCAGTAGGTATTGAAAATTGACTAAATATTAAACAGGGAATGGGTTAAATTGTTAGATATATTTTTGTGTTTTGAGTTATTATTGTAATTGTTTTTTATTAGTTTTGAAATTGTTAAATTGTTAATTGTTAGCTCTCAAATTGTTAAACTGTTAATTGTTATTGTGATATTGTTAATTGTTATTGTTGAGATATTTTTGTGTTTTGAGTTATTATTGTAATTGTTTTGTATTTGTTCTTAAATTGTTAACCCTTTCCCTCATATAAACGTGTTTTCACGCATCTGCAAACAGAGTAGACCCAGACTAGACAGCTCCTAGAGGAGCCGTCTGATCATGGTCTGCTCTGTTTTCTAATAGAATTTGATAGATCTGTTCCTTTACTTTATAAAATGGCTACAATGTTCCACTGACCATATTTAATTTTGTAAATGAATATTCAGTAGGTATTGGAAATTGGCTCAATATAAAACAGGGAAAGGGTCAAACTGTTAGGTTTTTTTTATGTTTTGAGTTATTATTGTAATTGTCTTTGAGCTATTTTTATGTTTTGAGTTATTATTGTAAATGTTTGTATTTGTTCTTAAATTGTTAACCCTTTCCCTCATATAAACGTGTTTTCACGCATCTGCAAACAGAGTAGACCCGGACTAGACAGCTCCTAGAGGAGCCGTCTGATCATGGTCTGCTCTGTTTTCTAATGGAATTTGATAGATCTGTTCCTTTACTTTCTAAAATGGCTACAATGTTCCACTGTCCATATTAAATTTTGTAAATGAATATTCAGTAGGTATTGGAAATTGGCTAAATATAAAACAGGGAAAGGGTTAAACTGTTAGTTATTTTTATGTTTTGAGTTATTATTGTAATTGTCTTTGAGCTATTTTTATGTTTTGAGTTATTATTGTAATTGTTTGTATTTGTTCTTAAATTATTAACCCTTTCCCTCACATATAAACATGTTTTCACGCATCTGCAAACAGAGTAGACCCAGACTAGACAGCTCCTAGAGGAGCCATCTGATCAGGGTCTGCTCTGTTTACTAATGGAATTTGATAGATCTGTTCCTTTTCTTTCTAAAATGGCTACAATGGTTCACTGTCCATATTTAATTTTGTCAATGAATATTCAGTAGGTATTGAAAATTGACTAAATATTAAACAGGGAATGGGTTAAATTGTTAGATATATTTTTGTGTTTTGAGTTATTATTGTAATTGTTTTTTATTAGTTTTGAAATTGTTAAATTGTTAATTGTTAGCTCTCAAATTGTTAAACTGTTAATTGTTATTGTGATATTGTTAATTGTTATTGTTGAGATATTTTTGTGTTTTGAGTTATTATTGTAATTGTTTTGTATTTGTTCTTAAATTGTTAACCCTTTCCCTCATATAAACGTGTTTTCACGCATCTGCAAACAGAGTAGACCCAGACTAGACAGCTCCTAGAGGAGCCGTCTGATCATGGTCTGCTCTGTTTTCTAATGGAATTTGATAGATCTGTTCCTTTACTTTCTAAAATGGCTACAATGTTCCACTGTCCATATTTAATTTTGTAAATGAATATTCAGTAGGTATTGGAAATTGGCTAAATATAAAACAGGGAAAGGGTCAAACTGTTAGTTATTTTTATGTTTTGAGTTATTATTGTAATTGTCTTTGAGGTATTTTTGTGTTTTGAGTTATTATTGTAATTGTTTGTATTTGTTCTTAAATTGTTAACCCTTTCCCTCATATAAACGTGTTTTCACGCATCTGCAAACAGAGTAGACCCAGACTAGACAGCTCCTAGAGGAGCCGTCTGATCATGGTCTGCTCTGTTTTCTAATGGAATTTGATAGATCTGTTCCTTTACTTTCTAAAATGGCTACAATGTTCCACTATCCATATTTAATTTTGTAAATGAATATTCAGTAGGTATTGGAAATTGGCTAAATATAAAACAGGGAAAGGGTTAAACTGTTAGTTATTTTTATGTTTTGAGTTATTATTGTAATTGTCTTTGAGCTATTTTTATGTTTTGAGTTATTATTGTAATTGTTTGTATTTGTTCTTAAATTGTTAACCCTTTCCCTCACATATAAACATGTTTTCACGCATTTGCAAACACAGTAGACCCAGACTAGACAGCTCCTAGAGGAGCCATCTGATCAGTGTCTGCTCTGTTTACTAATGGAATTTGATAGATCTGTTCCTTTTCTTTCTAAAATGGCTACAATGGTTCACTGTCCATATTTAATTTTGTCAATGAATATTCAGTAGGTATTGAAAATTGACTAAATATTAAACAGGGAATGGGTTAAATTGTTAGATATATTTTTGTGTTTTGAGTTATTATTGTAATTGTTTTTTATTAGTTTTGAAATTGTTAAATTGTTAATTGTTAGCTCTCAAATTGTTAAACTGTTAATTGTTATTGTGATATTGTTAATTGTTATTGTTGAGATATTTTTGTGTTTTGAGTTATTATTGTAATTGTTTTGTATTTGTTCTTAAATTGTTAACCCTTTCCCTAATATATAAACATGTTTTCACGCATCTGCAAACAGAGTAAATCCAGATCAGACGGCTCCTCTACCCAGATCAGATGGCTCCTAGAGCTGTCTGATCAGGGTCTGCTCTGTTTGCTAATGGAATTTGATAGATCTGTTTCTTTACTTTCTTTTGTCAATGAATATTCAGTAGGTAATGAAAATTGGCTAAATATTAAACAGGGAAAGGGTTAAATTGTTAAGAGTTTTTTTGTATTTTAATTATTGCTTAGTATTAGTTCCTAAATTGTTAAATTGTAGAGCTATTTTTGTGTTTTATTTTGTATTAGCTTTCAACCCTTTGCATTTACAAGTTTGGGTCCAATTGAGACACTGTCCAAATTAAATAAAATATTTACCAACACCGAAATACTGTTTGTTATTAACCCTTTCCCTGTTCTTTGTAATAGATACAGTATGAGTCTTACTACCAAAGTGTCTTCTTACAACCGTTATCAGGACAGTTTGTTCGCATGACCGAAGACGTGTCTGAGGCGTAGCCGAGGACACTTGTCTGAGGTCATGTGAACAAACTGTCCTGATAACGGTTGTAAGAAGACACTTTGGTAGTAATACAAGTACATGTATCTTGTACGACAGTACGTTGTAGACTTTTAATTTTGATTAAAAATGAATATTTCACAAATGAGTACAAAATGTTTTCCGCTTGGTTCACCCAATTCAAATCCTAGGTAGATAGGTTTTAACCACAAGAATCACGTGCGTACAAAAGTGTCCACTTACAACCGTTATCAGGACACTTTTTCAATAGCTTTGCTGGGGGTCTGTCGTACAAGTTTATTTCAAATGTCAATACCTGAATATTACAATATTGAGTACTGAATATTCATAGACAAAATATGTACATTATGGACACAGTAGCCATTTTAGAAAGATCAAACAAACAGATCAGTTCAATTTCATTTGCAAACAGAACAGACCCTGACCAGTCTGCTCCTCCAGGAGCCGTCTGATATGGGTCTACCCTGTTTGCAATTTGTTTATAGGAAGGAAAAAACCTTTAGCCTGCTGCGGTAAATTGCGTCTGTGCAACATTTGGTACGATTTGGCATTAGTATTCTGGCAAACAAATTAAGGCAAATAGTGCAAGGAGCAGTTTTATCACTATATGTTCATAATTTGAAGTTATCAAAATGTTGCCAGATTGAATTAATTTGTGGAGATTATGTGTCGGAGGGTAAACATCATGGGATCTGACGAGATGTCAGGATACACAATGTTTAATGGGAATCCAAACTGTTTGAAACAGTAATTAAAAATTCGCCCGTAATAGGCTAAAGGTTTGTTACTGTACATAGGTCCAGATAAGATGTGTAAATTAAAACATTCTCCACCAAACCCTATAAAAGAGACGATTCTAAAGAGTGGTCACAGTATAGGGTTTAGTGGAGAAATGATGAGGGGTAGTTCAGAGACGTATACATTGATTTCGTGTAAATGAAATGGTATGATGGGTCTCCTGTCTCCCTTCCTTAGACACCAACAATTTACACATGTGTCAAACCAGACTACCATAGTAGCCATAGACTACCCTAATTATTCGGACTTACTTACGCAAATATTGCCAAACCAAAAGGACCAGTTTGATTTTTGCTTCTACAGTAAAATACCACTAATACGACTACCTAAAATAGATATAATTCTGGGTGCTAGATGCAGGACAAAAGTAAAGCAACCACCTGCTTATAAAGACACCCATGTTTATTCATTAAGTAGTCCCATTTGAGGGGTTCTACTGTGCTGTGCCTTCTGAGCTGGCTCTGCACTATTTCACACACATCAGTATCTACCTTATTTTATATGCAGCAAACAGTATTATATATATATCGCTACTTATCAGATGTGTAGATGATGGAGAATTTAATCTGGGTCTACACTGTTAGCTGCACTATTTCACACACATCAGTATCTACCTTATTTTATATGCAGCAAACAGTATTATATATATATCGCTACTTCTCAGATGTGTAGATGATGGAGAATTTAATCTGTGTATACACTGTTAGCTGCACTATTTCACACACATCAGTATCTACCTTATTTTATATGCATCGCTACTTCTCAAATGTGTAGATGATGGAGAATTTAATCTGGGTGTACACTGTTAGCTATTTAATCTGGGTATACACTGTTAGCTATTTAATCTGGGTATACACTGTTAGCTATTTAATCTGGGTCTACACTGTTAGCTATTTAATCTGGGTATACACTGTTAGCTATTTAATCTGGGTCTACACTGTTAGCTTGTTATCAACCCTTTACTCAATGAATATTCATGTAAAAATTAATGACATCATAGTAATCTTTAAAATGGCATATTAACACAGAATCTTTTTATATCATAAGTATTAAGTAAACAGAGCAGACCCTGATCGGACGACTCCTTTAGCTAGAGGAGCCGTCTGATCTGGGTCTACTCTGTTTGCAAAGGCGCAGAGAGGCGTATTTATGGGCTATAGCTTATTCATGGATTGACCCATCTATATGACATGAAGTTTGGCTTTCAAAGTCACCATATGGTTATAAAATAACATCTAATCACATATGAGATTATACTAAACATTTTCCTACAGTTAGCGGGATTTCATTCTAAACCGGAATTCTGGTAGAGAAGAATTTAGATAAATTGTACTTTTAGGCAGGTAGCTGCTTAATGCAGGATGAAAGACATACAGAAAGTTCCTAGAGGAGCTTTCTGCATGACTTTCAACCTGCATGAAGCTGCCACTTGTCCCCAAGACCGATACTTACACTGAATTTAACGTTAAGCCGGGTTTAGAGATGCTTTATTGTAAATAAGTACTGGCCAATTAATATTAACGAAATGCATAGCTCAAATGATTTAAAACTATCAACATTGTGTTGTTAATTACACAACATGTGGTTCGCATATTTTTTGAAGGAATTTTTCCTGAGGAAAGCAAAGGGTTTGATTTATCATTTAGGGCAATAAAACAACCCATACACCACAAAAACTCCTGCCGGTCAAATCTGATCTGTGTGGCTCGTCTATTTAGAATTTTATTTATATGAAATCAATTTTTAAGAAAGATATTTGCTTGTACACAGCATGTTTATTGTTTTGCCATTGAAACTAGGGAAAAATAGTAATAAAATGTCTGACAGATATGTACATGTTTACTCCATAGATATGCCTTTCTACCCTTTTGCAAACAGAGTAGACTCAGATCAGACGACCCCCATGGGAGCCGTCTGATCAGGGTCTGTTCTATTGGCTTATGATATAGTACATATATGATTCAACAGTTTCTGCACTGGCTTAAAATTCCCGTGTCCATATGCGGACCTGAATCAGATCTGGGTCTGCCCTGTTTGCAAATGCATGAAAATACATTTACATGAAGAAAAGGGTTAACTGGTGATAGGCTATTTTTAGACCCAACCTCTTTGAATAAATCTACCGAAAAGGAGCATTTACTAGAGAAAAGGAAAGTGTTGTGTAGCATTGAAACCATTGTGATAAATAGAGCATTTGCAGCTTTGGAGCAAATGCTCTCTATTGATCATATAATGGTTTCAAGAATTGACTATTTATATTACAGATGCGTAGAAAGGCGTATTTATGGAGGAAAGGGTTAACTCCTTCTCTGTACTACGTTTATTCCTAATTTCAATACCTATTGAATATTCATGGGAAAATAGTAACAACGAACTATGGAAGACGGATCATTGTAGCCATTTTAGAAAGTAAAGAAAAATATATTTCAAAGTCCATTAGCAAACAGTACTCTGATCATACGGCTCTATAGTTTGCATATGGGTGAAAACACATTTTTTTGTTTGTGTTGATTAACATCCGTTTCTGTTCCCTATGGGCAAAATGGACGCCCCAGAGAGAGGTGAGGATACAGAGAAATCCGGGTGCATTATGCCCTACTCTTATTATCAACAGAGTTTCTCTGGTTCTTTCAGATGCCAAGTGTAAAGCACTGATATATCGGTACTCGGTTTAACCCTTTCCCTATTCTATGTTTATTTCAAATTTCAATACCTACTGAATATTCATGAACAAAATAGTTATAATAAAATATTGAAGTTGGAACCTTGCTTTAAGCAACCACATGCCCTAGATACCAGCTAATTAACACAATTTAGTGGCCGTTATAGAGAGGTTTAACTGTATATACATTTGTACATGTAATAGTTAACGAACCCTTAGTCTGCTATAGAAATAATGTCAACATTTTCATGTGCATCCGTTTCGCTCAAGCTTTTGAGAAACTGTCAAACAGCTTAGATCCTGATGTAATGCCGAGTTACTCGGTGACGTCGGTGTCTCATCTGGATCAGTGATGTTTGCAAATGCCTACTAGTATCTGATCACCCGTAGCAGGCAGGAGGCCAACAACAACAACAGAATCGACACATCAGTTGATATTTTTATTAAGCATTTTACATACAGAGATGAATGTTTTTAGATTTACACCAAATCTGACTTAAGCGACCAATTACAGATCAACCATTAGGATATAAAAAATGCAGGTGATTGCTTAATGCGAGAACTGCTTAAGCAGTGCATTTAGCTACTACCTGTGAATACTTTACCTCTCAATGTATAAACTGTAGATCATGCTTTCATAGATATACAAACTTATATTTATAATGATCAATAAATAGAAACTGTAGCAACAGATCTCTATAATTTTATAAGCAATCGGAGCAGATCCTCTTCAAACGGCTCCTATAGGAGCCATCTGATCTAGGTCTACCCTTTTTGCATTAAAATGTGTCGCGAGTAAATGGTTAAGGATCAAATATTAGACTTATGTAATGGGACACTTAAATGAGGGTGTACTGTGGCTATAACTCTTGAGATGAACCACAATCAGGTATAGAAGAAACTGCCATAAGCGATGAATCATTCATTGAATATAATAATCTTATGATGAAAGCGGCTGCTTAATGCTTAATACAGGGTAAATGTAATGCAAAAAGTCATCCGTTGAAACCATTGTGATAAATAGAGCATTGCTCCTATAGGAGCAAATGCTCTATTTATCACAATGGTTTCAAACTACACAGTTCTAAAATTTTCCTTTTCTCTAGTTAATGCTCCGTTTCGGTAGATTTATTCAAATAGGTTGGATCTAAAAATAGCTTATGAGAGAATGGGTTAAGCCAGCCCTGCTTTAAGATTCAGAATTATGCCTATTTTAAATGGTCGCTTAAGATCGGCTCTACTGTATGTGCAATGTTCAAACAAAGGTGAAACAAATTGATGCAGTTAATCCCCTCCACAGTGTGCACTCACAAGTATTATGTGTTTTTAAATGGACTATTCTAAAATTCATAAGGCCAACCATACAGTGAATGTTCGGAAATATTTTTCGCAAAACTGTAATATGACAAACAGTGCAGACCCTGATGAATGGTCTCCTCTAAGAACACTCTATTCCCGGTCTACAATGTTTGCAAGGGGTATTGGTGTTCCGTTTTTCGCACCAAAAATGTTAAAGAAAGGAGTAGCAGCTTCATGCTGAACTGATAGAATCTTCTATGCATTACATTAGTTCTGTATGAAGCCGCCAACTGCTTTTAAATAAACACAAAATTGCCCAGTAAGACGTTACTGTAGAGAGGGTCTTCTGTTGATTTATTTAGACAGAATTCAAAGTCGTTCTCATGCAAAACTTCACATTTTTGCTAGAAAATGAGTACAAAATTGTAAAAAAAATAAAATATATATTATATACGTATGTCTACCTTAAACCACAGGGGTCTGGACCGCTTCATGGGGGTCTATATGTACTATATAATATAACTAGCAGAACGGATTTCTGTGTACCACAGACTGAACTCTTACAATTTAAATGATAATTTCGCAAGTCTTTCGGCTATTGAAAGCCAATATATTTTTCTATCAAATGAATATAATTTAATAACGGTAACTTGTGAATAAGTATCAATCCAACAATGATTTCCTCAAATTTCTATTGCATTACTTTTGTCCTGCATCTAGCACCCAGAATTATACCTCTTTTAGGTGGTCGCATTAGCGGGGTTTTACTGTACTTCTCAAATTGATTGCAATAAACTTTCTGCTGACACTATGATTGATGGCATGGGAAGTGTTAAGTAATAGATACAGTACGAGTCTTACTACCAAAGCGTCTTCTTACAACCGTTATCAGGACAGTTTGTTCGCATGACCGAAGACACGTGTCCGAGGCGTAGCCGAGGACACTTGTCTGAGGTCATGCGAACAAACTGTCCTCATAACGGTTGTAAGAATACACTTTGGTAGTAAGACGAGAACATGTATCTTACTTGTACGACAGTACGTTGTAGACTTTTAATTTTGATTAAAAATGAATAAAAATGAATATTTCGCAAATGAGTACAAAATGTTTTCCCTTTGGTTCACCCAATTCAAATTACAAAGAAGCCGCTCGTTGATCTCTAAATAGCCACCGGCCGCATAGTGGCTCGAGCAGTACCCTGCACGAATAAATCGTGACCCATGTTTGCAATATACATGTTTCACATGTGTACTAATATAGCTGGTGTTCAAAACTGTTCATTACACCTGCTTAACACAGATCAGATGTTGAGCGATTCGGCTTCTGAGCTGGCTCTAAGCTGTTAGATAGTTCATGTTTAGTCTGCATTTATACAAGTGGAAGCGTTAAAGAAAGCTGCAGACGACATGCTTAGCAGACCCGTTTACACTCGTGACCGAGATTAGTGGAACGTGGTAACGTTGTTACTACACAGCATGGAGCACGTGACATTGGGCGGTACTTCCAAATGCACGGGCTCGATCCTAGGTAGATAGGTCTTAACCACAAAAATCACGTGCGTACAAAAGTGTCCGCTTACAACCGTTATCAGGACACTTTTTCAATAGCTTTGCTGGGGGTCTGTCGTACAATGCACCTAATTCAATGGTACAGGCATATATGTAACAAGTACAGTAAAACTCCCCTAAATCAGCCGGTCTTCTGAATGCCATGCAGAAAGCTCCAAGAGGATAAGAACTTCATGAATATATTTATAAGATGGAAAGTTACTCTGGCGGTTGAACACAATAGATTTTGGTACCGATATAAATAGATCTGTCATAATTTCATAAGCAAACAGACTAAACCCTGATCCAAAAGGGTCCGTCTGATCTAGATCTACTCTGTTTGCAAATATGTGAAAAGGCGTTTATATAAAAGAAATGATTACGCGTTCACTGTAGGGAGAATTCACTATACAAGAAAACACAACTAATCAGTATATACCAGATATACAGTAAAACCCATCTTAACCGGAACTCTAGAAAAGAAGAATCTATATACCTGTAGACAAGTGGCTGCTTAATGCAGGATGAAATCATGCAGAGGAGCTTTCTACACGACTTTTATTCTGCACTAAGTTGCCATCTGTCTCCATGATCGATAGTTATACTAAATTCAACTTCCGGTTCAGATGAATTTTACTACATTATTACAATGAGTTACGCAGTGCTTAGTGTCCCTAATATGGACTATACACTGGCAGCCAATATTCATATGGGACGAGGCGAAGCCATATAGTTTAATTTCAAGTATTAATTGCATCATAGGCCTACATGCATGGCTTTTCGTGGGGAAACAAGGGTAGTAAGTCTTAAAAACTTGATATTACAATAAGAGCAGAATAAATTACCTCCCTTTAATAGAATTTTTTTTTTTTTTTAATTGCCTTAAATATCAATTATGTTTATATTTCCACTCCAATCAAAGCATAGATTCCATGTTTGCATTTTTAAAACTTTAAGGATGAACATAAATGATTATTATAAGTAAGAGAGAAACATATGGCTGTCAAGTAAGGGAAGTAACTCTTCTAAAGCCATGATAAGAATTTTGATGCAACTTTACCTAAAACTTTTTACAGTGTACAAATATTGATATTCCTGATGTCATGAAGTTAAGGGCTGAAAAAACAGACGTGCATTGGTTTCGTCAGAAAATACCTTATACATCAATTCTTAAATTGGATATTTTTCTCCATCTTTAATAAAACTACCGGTATGTGAGTAACAATGAGGATAACGGTTCACCCGGCACGTGATTAAAACTGCAATTATATGAATGGCAATGAGGTCACTGAGTCATCCGGCGCGTGACCAAAAGTACAGTTGTGTGAGTGGCAATACGGAGTCATCCGGCGTTTGACCCAAAACTACTGGTATCTGAGTTGCAATGAGGAAAGCGAGTCACCCGGCATTTGATCCTAACTGCCGGTATAGTAGCCGTATAGACAATCTTACTGAGCGTTCAAGATCCAAACTATTTGCAAATGTAATGACCTCTTTACCCGTTATATTCGCCGGTAATGGAGCAAGGCAATGATTTGTGCGTTCTATTATAGTTTTTGTGTTATGCTCCGGAAAAAATTAAGTATGAAAAATAACAAAGGGCAATAATTCCTTAAATTATGCAAGAGAGTGTACTGCACTTTTCCTATAATCGGGACCAATCTACCTTTGAAGTTTCATGTTGATATATATTACTGGTTTTGTGTTATGCTTCGGACAAAGTTCGGAAGGACAAACGATCGGATGAACAGATGGACGGACGGACGGACAAAGCGGCGGTTATAATATGCTCCGCAACACCGTTGTTGGGGAACATTAACAATCAGAAAATAAGCAGAAAGTTACGAATTGGCGCGCCTCGTTCTGAATCATTACGTTATAATCACTAGCAATGCTACTAAGCAATCTGACACAATTTGTCTGACCACTGACCTGGCAGCAGTTTTCATCGGTCTCGATACAATTAATTAGAGTGTTGTCAGAACGTATACAAAGGTATATGATATTGAGAGTAAGAAATTTAATACCTTTAAATGTTTATTTTCGCATTATATAACAGTGAATTGAACAGGAGCTTAAATACACAATGGTGGATCTAACATACTTGGTATTGCAATGTTTGTATATACAACGTGTTGAATCATTTCGAAAATTGAAACACATCTAGCTTTTGGAAACAAATTATTCAAATAAGACTTTTGGCATTTCTACTTTTGCTTTCCAAAGATCACCCATTTTCAGAATATTTGGACTTTTTCTAACTTCCCCTCCTTTGCGCTAGATGTGGATGGGTGTTTATGATACATATATATATATTATAACTGGCAATAGAATACAACCGGAAAGGATATATATATATATATATATTAAAAAAGACTAAATGTTATATGGCTTTAAAATCTTTAATTATTAACTTAAAAATGCGCGATGAGTCTACACTTTCTGAAATGGCTGAACATGCCCATAATTAAACTTGAGGTAAAAAATATTCATGAAGTTATCAATTTGTGTATGAATATTCATTAGGGAGAGAGGTAAGCCTGTAGTCCGTGTATATTCATAATAGAACTTTTGACATCATGAATATTAATTAGATTATTTTTGAATGGCACATAAACACATGAAACTTTGGCCAAAGAGGAAACTAGAATTATATCTATATTATTCCGACTGCCTTAAGACCCTTCTGATCTGGTCTTCTCTGTTAAACAAGAGGGCCAGAATGGCCCTGACATCGACCTGCAATCAGAGGAGAAGATTTCACTGTTTTCAAAGTTTTCACTGTATGTTTCTAGAGAAAACTAGCCATCCCTGGGGCCGGCCAATTTTGATCCCAGGGGCATAATTTATACAACTTTTGTAGAGGACCTGAACATGATGCTATGTGCCAAATATGAAAGCTGAGAACCTTCCAGTTTCTGAAGAATATTTTCAAATTTGACACTATATGTTTCTATTGCGAACTGGCTACCCTTGGGGCGGGGCCAATTTTGACCCCGGGGGCATAATTTATATAACTCTTGTAGAGGACGTGAACATGATGTTATGTGTCAAATATGAAAGCTGAGAACCTTCCACTAGTCACTATATGTTTCTATTGAGACATGGCAACCCCTGGGGCGGGGCCAATTTTGACCCCTGGGGCATAATTTATATAACTTTTGTAGAGGACCTAAATATCAACCTATGTGCCAAATATGAAAGCTAAGAACCCTGTCGATTTAGAGGAGAATGTTTTCAAAGTTTTCACTATATGTTTCTATTGAAAACTGACCACCCCTGGGGCGAGGTCAATTTTGACCCCAGGGGCATAGTGTATATAACTTTTGTAGAGGACCTGAACATGATGCTATTTGCCAATTATGAAAGCTGAGAACGCTGTAGATTCAGAGGAGAAGATTTTCAAAGTTTCACTATATGTTTCTATTGAAAACTGACCACCCCTGGGGCGGAACCAATTTTGACCCCAGGGGCATAATTTATATAAATGTAGTAGAAGACCTGAACATGATGCTATATGCCAAATATGAAAGCTGAGAACCCAGTAGATTCAGAAGAAAAGATTTTCAAAGTTGTCACTGTTTCTATTCAAAACTGGCTACCCCTGGGGCGGGGCCAATTTTGACTCTAGGGGCATAATTTATATAAATTTTGTAGAGGACCTGAACATGATGCTATGTGCCAAATATGAAAGCTGAGAACCCTGTAGATTCAGAGGAGAAGATTTTCAAAGTTGTCACTATATGTTTCTATTGAAATCTTGCTACCCCTGGGGCGGGGCCAATTTTGACCCCAGGGACATACTTTATATAACTTTTGTGAGGACCTGAACATGATGCTATGTGCCAATTATGAAAGCTGAGAACGCTGTAGATTCAGAGGAGAAGATTTTCAAAGTTGTCACTATATGTTTCTATTCAAAACTGGCTACCCCTGGGATGGGGCCAATTTTGACCCCAGGGGCATAATTTATATAACTTTTGTAGAGGACCTGAACATGATGCTATGTGCCAAATATGAAAGCTGAGAACCCTGTAGATTTAGAGGAGAAGTTTTAAAAGTTGTCACTATATGTTTCTATTGAAATCTGACTACCCCTGGGATGGGGCCAATTTTGACCCCAGGGGCATAATTTATACAACTTTTGTAGAGGACCTGAACATGATGCTATGTGCCAATTATGAAAGCTGAGAACCTTCCAATTTCAGAGTAGAAGATTTTTTCAAAGTTTCACAATATGTTTCTTTTGAAAACTGACCACCCCCGGGGCGGGGCCAATTTTGACCCCAGTGGCATAATTTATAAAAATTTGTAGAGGACCTGAACATGATGCTATGTGCCAAATATGAAAGCTGAGAACCCTGTAGATTCAGAAGAAAAGATTTTCAAAATTGTCACTATATGTTCCTATTCAAAACTGGCTACCCCTGGGGTGGGGCCAATTTTGACCCCAGGGGCATAATTTATATAACTTTTGTAGAGGACCTGAACATGATGCTATGTGCCAAATATGAAAGCTGAGAACCCTGTAGATTTAGAGGAGAAGATTTTCAAAGTTGTCACTACGTTTCTATTGAAATCTGGCCTCCCCTGGGGCGGGGTCAATTTTGACCCCAGGGGCATAATTTATATAACTTTTGTAGAGGGCCTGAACATGATGCTATATGCCAAATATGAAAGCTGAAACCCCTGTAGATTAAGGAGAAGATTTTCAAAGTTTTACTATATATTTCAATAGACAAGAGGGCCAGAATGGCCCTGAAGCGCTCACCAGACAATCAGAGGAGAAGATTTTCAAAGTTTTTTCACGTTTGTTCTAGTTTTCCACCAATCAGAAACTATGTTACATTGTAATTTGCATATGACCTACGAGTATTTTCTAGTAAACCGTATTTTCATTAGTTAATTCCTTGACTGGCATACAGCCTTTTTATAATGCCCCTACACATGGCCAAACTAAATGTAGGACGATTCGGCATAGGAAGTTTCGTCCGGGATGTTTCGACCCAGGACGTTTTGGCCATCTATTTATTCGGCCTAGGACGTTTCGGCAAAAATTGAAAATTTGTATTAAAAAGCAAAAATTGAATAATCAAAATCACTATCTATATGTTAAATATTGATATGTGGTCCATTTTTTTGGTTTATACAGATCAGGATATTAGCTTAGCAGGTGACATATTCACACTTGCTCAACCTTGGGTACAATGAGTGATAAAGAGGCGCTTTCAAATACTATAGTCACATTGTTTAGTCATTAAAACAGCCCCAGACCACATAACACATTACTAATGACTTACTATCCCATTCAGTTTTGATTTTAGTATTGGTCCAAACTGTTTGCCACTCACTTTATGATTTTTGTTTTCAGTCAAAATGTTGCTTAGTTCAACTTTTGGTGGATTCAAATACATGTACAATACTGTAGTCACATGTTTATTACCATGACCGGTAAAACAATATGAAGTATTTATTATTTTGGTCATTATCAAAACTAGAGTATATAATACATAAACAATATCACTGAATAAAACTGTATAGATCTATTATCCTCAAAAGGTGTGGATCAATTTTGACTATTCAATTTTTGGTGTGTCATAACCACTATTAAACATTTATTATCATTTTGCTATCAATTTAAAACCACATTTGATCACACCCACTTTGACGAACAGGTAGTTTGCCGAAACCACCATAATTCACAGGCAATGCTATAGGAATTAAAGAAATGTTGTTTAGTACCGACCACAGCACCAATTAAGGCTCTGGTTATTCGCTCTCTGTGATATAAAGCTACTTGCTGAAGGATATTGTTACGGCTCTATCACCTGGCGCTCTGGGTCGAGTAGTAGGTTGAGATAGCTAACTTAATATTGTTTTAAAAATACATGTATATTCAGTTAATGGTGTCACTAATGATAATGCACACACGTCAATTAATGCGTTGATCCAGGCTATAGATAAATACCTTTCTTTAAGTAATTAAAGCCTCTGCACAAACAAAAACTAAATTATGTATGCTTTATTTAAAGTATATTCAATTAGTTATCTTCATATCAATATAAGTATACATGCTTTCAAGAATTGTTTAATAATAGGTAAAATGAAGAACTAACTTCAGATAGTTTTAAAAAATACTTTGACATTGTACATTTTAATAGTGATTTCCTATAAAAGTAACTTTCCATAACTGCTTATTCAACTCCAAGTCATTTCCATTGCATGCTTCTCTGCTAGTATAATTACAAGCAACCCTTCATAGATCTAGTTCCCTGTACTAACAGAATCTCGAAACATTGAAATTAAGTTGGCGAAGATTTAATATCATTATTGTTTTGTGCATTATGTCAATATTTGAATGCCGCTGAATATCTTTTTAAAAGATATTTCTTGTTACTATATATTTCTATTGAAAACACTTCAGGTGGGGCCAAATTTTAACCACAGGGGCATAATTTTAAACAAGGCCATAAAAAGTTCTGACTAAAGGCGATCAACTGTTCTTCTGAACGGGTATGTGTACCCTAGCATTCCAAAATGATTTTTTTGCATTTGAATATTATTATAAATTATTACATAATAATTTCATATTCATAAGTTTAACTTAATAGTTTCAAGTAATACAATTTCATATTAAAAAATATTTCATAATATATTTAAAACCTTTAATTTGGCATTCTGGAGTCTTTAAATGATTTACCCTTCTTCTGAACTGCAGGGCAGGTTTTAATAATATCATAATGCCAAATATCACTATTATTAATTAACCCTTCCCTCATATAAACATGTTTTCACACATTAGAAAACAGAGTAACCCAAGATGAAAGCTGAGACCCCTGTAGATTCAGAGGAGAAGAATTTTAAAGGTTCAAATTGTTGACGACGCACGACGAACGACGCACGACGGACATCAGGCGATCACAAAAGCTCACCCTGAGCACAAAAGTGCTCTGGTGAGCTAAAAAGGCACATAAAGGCGTATTTATGGATTAAAGAGTAAGAGAAGCTGAATTAATTAACCCTTTCCTTCATATAAACATGGTTTAACGCATTTGCAAACAGAGTAGACCCAGACCAGATGGCCCTTACAGGAGCCGTCTGATCAGGGTCTGCTCTGTTTGCTAATGAAATTTGATAAATCCGTTTCTTTACCTTCTAAAATGGCTGCAATGGTCCACCTTCCATACTTCATTATATCTGTTTTAGTTTACGAATATCAGGTTGGTATTGAAATTTGGAATAAACTTTGTGCTCTGGTGAGCTAAAAACAAGGCACCCCTTTGGCGGGGCCAATTTTGACCCCAGGGGCAAAATTTATATAACTTTTGTAGAGGACCTAAAGATGATGCTGAGAACCCTGTAGATTCAGAGGAGAAGATTTTTAAAGGTTCAAATTGATGACGCCCGACGACGGACATCCGGCGATCACAAAAGCTCATCCTGAGCACAAAAGTGCTCTGGTGAGCTAAAAATGCACAGAAAGGCGTATTTATGGATTAAAGAGTAAGAAAAGCTGAATTAATTAACCATTTCCTTCATATAAACATGGTTTAACGCATTTGCAAACAGAGTAGACCCAGACCAGATGGCCCTTACAGGAGCCGTCTGATCAGGGTCTGCTCTGTTTGCTAATGAAATTTGATATATCCGTTTCTTTACCTTCTAAAATGGCTGCAATGTTCCATCTTCCATACTTCATTATATCTGTTTTAGTTTACGAATATCAGGTTGGTATTGAAATTTGGAATAAACATAGAAACAAAATTACTGTTAAGTCTTTTAAACAACCACTGAATAAATAGGTACAAAAATGCCATTAAGACACTTCTTGTGTTCTGCATTAAGTGTTCACCTGTTGGTACTAGTTTAAAACTGGCTATATGGTTCCTTTCATATTTAAACTCCTTATAACGGCAACCTCGTTGTACCAGCAAAATGTCTGGAAACAAACACCTCCGTGGTAACGACGGTTCACTGTAGTTCCGGCAGGAGCATTCTGCATTACTTTTGTCCGGCAAATAAGAAGACATCTACTCTTTACTTCATCGATATAGATGCAAGACTACATCTTTTATGAATATTAACGAAATTTCATTCATAAAAAGGGAAATCTGTTGCTAACTTGCTATGGCAATAGAGATCAGATCTGTAACATGCAAGAAGGCAGAGGATACCCTGATCAAACAGTCCCTACAGAAGCCAGATGGATAAACAGACAGATGTATGGACAGACAGGCTGGTAGACAGAGGGACATATATGTAGATGGATAGACAGACAGATGGACAGACCACTGGCACTTGATCGAAAAAGACTATAGTTTATAGCAACTAGTACATTAATACACTACATGGTGCGGCAGCCGATTCTCCCCCTGTTCCGTTCCGGCGGAAATTTCCGATGTAAAACGCAGATCAACGTGGAATCTACTCATCGGTCGGGAAGGAAAGACATTCATCTCTGTAGAAACTGTAAGTTCTTGTCCATAAACAAGCCTCTATCTAATGGTGTTTGATTTTGTCGCCGTTTTCCTTGCTAGTCAACTTCCGGTTTGAGCGACCTTCAAGTGTCTCGGTTGAAACGGGCGTTTTCATTGGACAAATCAGAGAGGTGTGTCAAGCGCTGTTGTTCCCGCGGTCTGTCAAATATTTGTCTTTCAAATGCAAATGTTGGCAATTAAACCATCTTAAAAGGCCACAACTTTGTGGTTACTGGTCACTATGACGAGGCTAGTGAGGGATGATGATGCAATTGGGCTATGTCCGTAAGAATGTTTTGCGAACGGATGTTTTGTTATTTGAGGAAGATTCAATGTTATCAAAGAAAGACACGCTCATGACGTCATTTGGTGACGTCATGATATTTAAAGTAACGACCCAACGTCACCATGACGCTAGATCAACATTTTTCTCTTTGATTTTATGGCTGAATGCATGTAACAAAAATGTGACGAGTATTTTGACATGACAATCTTTGAAAAAGGCCCTTAGTGGTCGAAATGTTAGATCAGAGCTGTTCAAGTATTTATGTTTACATGTAGTTTGACTTCGAGCAGACAGTCGAAATAACCGGGTCATTGTCAACCAATCAAATGGCTCGTAACATTTTCTCGGGGTCAGAGGAGGTCACCGGAAGTTAACACGGAATGAAAGTCCTGACAAATCAACTCTGTCAATTTCTCCCTGAAATATCATCAAATAGCTTCGATAGAGGTTTGTTAATGGACAATAACTGACCATTTCTGCAGAGACAATGTCTTTTCTTCCCGGCTGCTGGGTAGATTTCGCGTTGATCTGCATTTTATATCGGAAATTTACTCCGGTACGAAACAATAGACGAATCGGCTGCCGCATCATGTATATGATATAACTATTATATTACACAACTATAGTCTATTTCGATCAAGTGCTAGTGGGACAGACAGATAGACAGGGAAGGGTGGGGAAGTGCTCCTTAAGTGTCATCCTGCAAAAGCAAGAGACACAAACAAGAGCCGGGTGCAGCGCCAACTCTCGTCTGATTTGGTGCTTGTCCAGCTAAATTAAAAAAATAAGATAGAAAAAAATAAAGGCCATATGATAACTCCAAAATTTTGAAATCAAGAGTTATCATTCTTATGTAGGCACCATCCCCTCAATGAGATATACTAACCTGTGAAATTTCATGTTGATACCTCTTATACTTTTTGAATCATGAGCTACATTAATATAAAAGTTTTATATAGATCTATTATATATTAAAGTTGGTGACTCCGACAACAACGCCTACGACTCAGTGATCACAACAGCTTGACCTTTCTTCGAAAAAGACAAGCTAAAAATAAAATGGATAGAAATAAATCTTCATTTGATACATATAATTCAAAATTTTAATAACATCAACTGTTTTAACTGCATGGGTGTAATTCTACACCATTTTTTTGTCATTTCACCAGTACTATCTTTGTCTTTATATCTTTGCTTCATTATCTCCCATTTGTAGTATCTTCATCTTCCAAGCGGGCAAAACTTGACCAAGGAATGATGTTTATACTTTTCCTGAAAATCCAGCTTCAATGCTTCCTACAGCTAATCCATACCACATAATCAATCACATCATTATTTTTCCATTACCAGGAAATAAATTCTGAAGCTTTTTAAGAATACAGATGAAGCAAATAAGTGTGCATTTTGCTCATCTAATTCTTTGCCTAGTACCTCTTCCTCTTAATGTTTAGACTATGGAAACCGAATATCAATTTATCTTGCCATCCTCAACGGGCCAATAACGTTGTCTGTGTCCATTACAGTATCCTGCATTTGCCTCCAAGACAGAATTCTGTATCTGTGTCCCATGTATACAGTATTCTGTATTTTCTCCTATACAGTATTCTGTAGTTAGGTCCCACACAGTATCTTGTATTTATATCCATTACAGTATCATGTATTTTATCCCATACAGAGTCCTGTGTCTGTGTCCCACACAGTATCCTGTATTTATATCCATTACAGTATCCTGTATTTTTATCCCATACGGAGTCCTGTGTCTGTGTCCCACACAGTATCCAGTATTTATATCCCATACAGAGCCCTGTGTCCCACACAGTATCCTGTATTTATATCCCATTACAGTACCCTGTATTTCCATTCCATACAGTGTCCTGTATCTGTCCCACACAGTATCCTGTATTTATATTCCCATTACAGTATCCTGTATTTTTATCCCATACAGAGTACTGTGTCCCACACAATATCCTGTATTTTTATCCCATACAGTCCTGTGTCTGTGTCCTACACAGTATCTTGTATTTATATCCCATTACACTAACAGTATCCTGTATTTCCATTCCATACAGTGTCCTGTACCTGTCCCATACAGTATCCTGTATTTATGTCCTATTACAGTATCCTGTATTGTTATCCCATACACTATCCTGTATCTGTGTCCCATACAGTATCCTGTGTATAGATTCATACATTAGTTCTGTGATATTTCTCGCTCAGCTCTCTTAAAGTGTTGGCTGAGTTCTCTAGTTGCTCCTTTTCCTTGTGCAGCTGCACAGTCTGCAAAAAGAACGCAAATGGTAAACCTATAGCACACATGCTTCCAGCACTGCTGTATGTGGGGCTTTAGCATAAACTCTCTAACAATACCATCAAATTGAGGTATAAAACCGGGTCTTAAATGAAGGTGGTAGCTTAATGCAGGATGAAAGTTATGTAGAAAGCTTCCATAGGACTTTTCTGCATTCCTTCCATCCTGTAATCAACAACAACCTGCGATTAACCCTTTCTGTCATATAAATGTGTTTTCACACATCTGCAGACAGAGTAGACCTGGTCTGATCAGGATCTGCTCTGTTTGCTAATGGACTTTGATAGATCTGTTTCTTTCATTCTAAAACTGCTAAAAAAATCCACTTTCCGTATTTCATTGTAACTATTTTGTCCATGAATATTCAATAGGTATTGAACTATGAAATAAACACAGAACAGGGAAAGGGTTAAAATGCCCTACTGAAATTTATTAACTTTTTCCTCCATAAATATGCCTTTCTACACCTCTGTAATACTCACTTCTTGAAACCATTGTGATAAATAGAGCATTTGCTCCTATGGAGTAAATGCTCTATTTATCACAATGGTTTCAATACTACACAATTTTTACATTATACTTTTCTCTAGTAACTGCTCCTTTTCAGAAGATTTATTCAAAGAGGTTGGATCTAAAAATAGCCTATGAGGTAATGGGTTATGTGGTCGCATTAGAGAGATTCCACTGTATAACGTTCTCTTGCTAACTTATATTCCAGTATGCAAATAAGTGTCCTCTTTGGATGCATCTACCGAAAAGGAGCATTAACTAGAGAAAAGGATTTTTTAGAACTTTGTAATTTGAAACTATTGTGATAGAGCTTTTGCTCCTATAAGAGCAAATGTTCTATTTATCAACAGGTGACTTTTACATAATATGGCATAGAAACTTGTATTTATGGAGGAAAGGGTTAAACAATGCAAAATCTGTCTGAAGAGATCATTAGCCCTTTAAAAGCATGACATGCATGCACTGGTATTTGTAAACCGTGTAGACCCAGATCAGAGGGCTCCTATAGGGACCCTCTGATCTGGGTCTGCTCCTATAGGGACCCTCTGATCTGGGTCTGCTCCTATAGGGACCCTCTGATCTGGGTCTGCTCCTATAGGGACCCTCTGATCTGGGTCTGCTCCTATAGGGACCCTCTGATCTGGGTCTGCACTATGTCATTGAAAATCCTCTAGCAAGTCTAACTTGCTCTAAAAATGAGTGGACTACTCAATTAAACACTGACAGGCTATTTCACTCTAAATATCAAAGAAAGTATTTTATTGTGCAAAAATACTTGAATTGCTCTGATCTAATATTTCGACCACTAAGGGCCTTTTTCAAAGATTATCATGTCAAAGTACACGTCGTGCAGTTCAAGTATTTACGTATTACATTAATTCTCTGTTTTTGGAATATTGTCTTCATTGTGTATTTTATTGTGATAAAAAGTGTCCAGCTACAAACCTGGCTCTGTAAATCCTCAAGGATCGTATTGTTGTTGGCAGTCATCTTCTCTATACGCTTCTTCACCGTCTCTGATTTTGTCTCCACCGATGTCTGCCTTTTAGCAATGCGGGCAACTTCAGCATCAAAATCAATTACACCCTAAAAAGAAGCAAAATGAACGTAAGTTGAAGCATTACTTTAGACATGCATTTAGCTGTGATCTTAAGAAATTGTCCAGATTAGAAATCGGATAACTCGAACTTCTGTTATCCCGAACTTATTTGTATGGTCCTTTAAGCCCTTCCGTGCCACAATGACGGGTTTATGATATCACATGCAAACAGTTTGGTAACTCGGCGTCTCATCAGGATCCAAACTGTTTGACACTCTGTTTACTGTTTTATAAAGAAAATGGAAGAAATGCACACACTTACACTAAAAATAAACAAAACTATGCCCAGCAGACGACAATGCTGGCACCGAAAGGGTTAAAGTAAGGAAAGACGAGTTTGTGACACCAGCTACCAATGATTTATGCCAAAATATTTACATTCGCCCTGCAACGTCCTTATATAACCTTATTCTAAAAGGAAAGTTGCATAACCTCATGAACACCGGAAGCACGTCATTCAGTTCTTAAATATAAGAAATACAATGGAATATAAATATAGGAAATAAATGACGTGTTCCCGGTGTTCATGGGTTATGCAACGCATAGCTTTACGAGCAAAGATTCACGTGAAGCCCTTCGGGCTTCACTAACTTTGCTCGTAAAGCTATGTGTTGCATAACCTCATGAACACCGGAAGCACGTCATTCATTTCTTAAATATTTACATTCGCCCTGCAACGTCCTTATATAACCTTATTCTAAAAAGAAAGTTGCATTTTCCCATGAACGTTCATTTCAATACCGGTTTGAGTCGGTTCTCCTTTTCCCAGAATTCCGCTGGACAATTTACTGATTAAAATCTTGTATTCATTCTATATTTATAATATGTGTTTGGGACTATTTTTCATACCATATATAGAGATCCTTGTCTATATAGGATGGGAATAGATGATTGACACGTCTTCTTCTTTCACAATTTACTTCTCTCAATTCTCTCCTTGCGTACTACATTCAAACTCTATTAATCAACGTTTGTTCCCAAGCGACGTAACGTCACTTCCGTGTTATGTACACGTGACGTAAGGAGCGTTATCTCCAACAATCCTACTACGTTAAAAACGAACCTGGCAACGACCTAGATAGCGGCTATTACGTGACCGGTATATAATATTTAACAAGAGGGCCATTGGCCCTATATCGCTCACCTGAGCCACAGTAATACATGTATATTGACATGTTAATTTTTCAGTGGACAACATTTCTAGCAGATGAAATAAGCTTAGTGCACTGCTTTCACCCTTTCACTGCTGAATAAACTTGAACTGAATTCAGAACTAATACCAAGTGACTCGTTGACCAAGATCTAAACTGTTTACAACTTGTGCCATTTTTGCCTTAGCTCAAAATGCCTAAAACTGGTCTTTGAGAAATTCAAATGACTTCAATAAAGCTATGCAATTATACCTTGACCCAGGTATATAGGCAAATAAAGTGCTAGGAAGTACATAATGCCAGTTTTTGTGTGAAATGACCAATAAGAATATCTTTAAAAATAGTTTAACCCTTTCCCTCATATAAAGCTGTTTTTATGCATTAGCAAACAGAGTAGACTCAGATCAGACGACTCCTACGGAAGCTGTCTGATCTGGGTATTCTCTGTTTCTTTTGACACAATATAGATCGGATTCTACAGTTTTTGTCAAAGCAAAAACTTCTCTTCAGAGAAATAATGTGTTTTACACATTAAAAATAAGAGTAGATTAGATCAGACGGCTGCTGTAGAAGATGTCTGATCAGGGTCTGCTCTGTTTACATTTGACAAGATGTAGATTTGATTTTACAGGGTTTTTTTCAAATCTAAAACTTCTATTTATGGCAATAACAATTTTTTTAAGCATTAGCAAACAAGAGTAGTCCCAGATCAATTTTTGTCAAAGCAAACAGGTTAAGGTATTTAGAAATAATTCCAGCTCTAGGTGTGAATATCTGATGATAATTCAATTAAACGGGTCATTAGTATTTTTATCAATTGAAATTGAGAAGAGATACGTCTACTGTTATAATTAAGTTATATTTACTCAGTTATTTCATTAATATCATACAAGATTCAGACATTTTAGGACTTTTTAATGTGTTGTCATCAAATTTTATATTTTTTTTTTATTATTATAAAAGTTATATTTAAGATGCTTTTTGGGGCAGCAGACTTAATCCACAGTAGTAAGTTTAACAGTTTAACACCTATCATTGTTAAGCGGGGGGGGGGGGGGGGGGGGCAAATGCATTATCATGTTTTCTTAAGAATTATCATGACTTATATCAATTGGGCCATTGCATAATCATGTTTTCACAGTTTTCTTAAATATTACCATGACTTACATCAGTTGGGTTGGGACCCAGATCAAAAGTCTAGATGGTGATCATTTTCCTTGATTGGCTGAATTGTTACTTTCCTATATCTCTCACATCTAATTTGAGAGACATTGGAAGACATTATCATGTTTTCTTAAGAATTACCATGACTTATATCAGTTGGGCCATTGCATAATCATGTTTTCACAGTTTTCTTAAACATTACCATGACTTACATCAGTTGGGTTGGGACCCAGATCAAAAGTCTAGATGGTGATCATTTTCCTTGATTGGCTGAATTGTTACTTTCCTATATCTCTCACATCTAATTTGAGAGACATTGGAAGACACCATATGTAACATCTAGCTATCACTCACACTACACACTGGGGTTAATGGGTCAAAATCCCTTTCAAAATGCCTTTAATGTTTCGTCTGCAACAAAAAGTTATTGTCATCTGCTTCAATTCTTAAAATAAACTTACTTTCATTTTTTTTTGCAAAAATATGGTTAAGATGACAAACAGTTTGGATCCTGATGAGACGCCGCAGTATGCGGCCTCTCATCTGGATCCAAACTGTTTGCATAGGTAATCACAGTTTCACCACTAGCATGCAAAGAGTTAAGAGTCATAGAGAGATTTTACTGCCCAGCAGCTGTAACCTTTGAACTGCTGCTGGTCTGCAGTTTAGGATCTGGGGTTGTTTATTTAACCCTTAATTTCTCTCATATAAACTTGTTTTCATGCATCTGCAAACAGAGTAGACCCAGATAAGGTGGCTCCTATAGGATCAGGGTCTGCTATTTGCTAATGGAATTTGATAGATGTTTCTATGCCTTCTAAAACAGCTACACTAATTCACCTTCAACATTTTATTATAAATAGTTATAAATAGAATTATACTAGAACTCCAATGCAGTTATCTCCCTTTGTCCCTTATGGCTATGCTGATGGGACAAGGGAAATAACTGTGAGGAAATTACCTTTTAAGTGTTACAGATTCTGATGTTAAGTAGCATAAAACCCCAGGGTGATACCATTTTTGGCCCAGGGGTCATTATTTGAACACACCTGGTAGTGGTATATTAGGTGATGCTTCATACCAAATATCTTAGCTCTAGATTATGTGGTTTCAGACAAAAAGATTTTTAAAGGTTTCCCTATATAAGTCTATGTAAAAACTACAAGACCCAGGACAGGGCCATTTTTGGCCCGGGGGTCATCATTTTAACAAACTTGATAAAGGACCATTAGATGATGCTATATACCAAATATCAAAGCTCTAGAAATTGTGGTTTCAGAGAAGAAGATTTTTAAAGATTTAAAAAGAAACCTGTAAAAGTAGTGGGGTGGGGCCATTTTTTGCCCGGGGGTCATGATTTTAACAAAACTGATAAAGGACACCATAAGGTACGTTTCTGTGAAATTTGGTTGAAATCCTCCCAGTGGTTTAGGAGAAGAAGTCATTTGAAATAAAAGTGAACGGACAGACGGACAGACGGACGACGGACGACAGGAGGTCACAATAGCTCACCTTGAGCCTTTAGCTCAGGTGAGCTAAAAAAAATCCGTTGAAATATAAGAAATACAATGGAATATAAATACAAGAGGGCCATGAGGCCCTGAAGCGCTCACCTGAGATAACCCAAGGGGCGGGCCATTTTTGACCAAGAAGTCATCATTTGTACAACATTGGTAGAGAACCACAAGGCAATGCAGTATGCCATTAATTAAAGGTATAATCCTAATGGGTTCAGAGAAAAATAATATTTCATATTTTTCCCATGAAAAACTGATAAGCCCCAAGGCAGGGCCAAGTTTTGCCCAGAGGCCAGGGTCGTAAGTTGAACTTTCTTGGCAGAGGACCACAAGCCAAGCTACATATTTGTATAGGACCATTAGATCATGTTACATACCAAACATCAAAGGTCTAGGCCTTACAGTTTCAGAAGATTTTTAAAGATTTTCCTATGAAAAACTGATAAGCCCTTGGGGGCCATTTTTGGCCAAGGGATCATAATTTGAACAATCTCTGTAGAGAACCATTACATCATGCTACATTCCAAATATCAAAGGTATAGGCCTAACAGTTTCAGACAAAAATATTTTTAAAGATTTTCCTATGAAAAACTGATAAGCCCTTGGGCGGGGCCATTTTCGGTCCAGGGTCATAATTTGAACAATCTTTGTAGAGGACCATTAGACCATGCTACATGCCAAATATCAAAGGTCTAGGCCTTACAGTTTCGGAGAAGAAGATTTTTAAAGATTTTCCTATGAAAAACTGATAAGCCCTTGGGCGGGGCCATTTTTGGCCCGGGGTCATACTTTGAACAATCTTTGTAGAGGACCATAGGATCATGCTACATGCCAAATATCAAAAGTCTAGGCCTTACAATTTCAGAGAAGAAGATTTTTAAAGATTTTCCTATGAAAAAACTGATAAGCCCTAGGGCGGTGCCATTTTTGGCCCGGGGGTCATAATTTGAACAATCTTTGTAGAGGACCATTAGACCATGCTACATACCAAATATCAAAGGTATAGGCCTTACAGTTTCAGAGTAGAAGATTTTTAAAGATTTTCCTATGAAAAACTGATAAGCCCTTGGGCGGGGCCATTTTTGGCCCGGGGGTCATAATATGAACAATCTTTGTAGAGGACCATAAGATCATGCTACATACCAAATATCAAAAGTCTAGGCCTTACAGTTTCAGAGAAGAAGATTTTTAAAGATTTTCCTATGACAAACTGATAAGCCCTAGGGCGGGGCCATTTTTGGCCCGGGGGTCATAATGTGAACATGTTTCGTTCCCCCTAACCACTGATGCTTCTGACAAAATTTGGTTAAAATCGGGTCAGTAGTTTCAGAGAAGATGTCGTTTGAAAATGTGGACGGAAGATGGACGCCGGACGGATCGCTGTCACAATAACTCACCTGAGCCTTTGGCTCAGGTGAGCTAAAACGAAATAAATGACGTGCTCCTGGTGTTCATGAGGTTATGCAACGCATAGCTTTACGAGCAAAGATTCACGTGAAGCCCTTTGGGCTTCACTAACTTTGCTCGTAAAGCTATGCTTTGCATAACCTCATGAACACCGGGAGCACGTCATTCATTTCTTAAATGACAAATAAACTCAAAGTTCAAGGGGAGATAATTCTGCGCTGCCCAACACTAAAAACATGAAAATTAAGTGTTGCATGTCTACTATTCGTGGTTATTATGTATACCACTTATACACTGAATAACTTTCAAACTGAAGGAGGAGTTTGTGACACCAACTCCACATGTTTCATGCCAAAAAGACAGAAATTAATGCAATGCTCAACAGTAAACACGTGAAAATTGGAGTCTAGCACATCTACCCTTCGTGGATATTATGTATACCAATTATAAACTAGAGGTTTTTGTCACAAAACCAGATGTATAACCCCTACCCCTTTCATCATGCTCTTTCCATAAAAAATGTCATTCTAATAGCATCAGTAGAACAGGAGTTATTGATTGGATAAACTAGAAAACTGTGTCTGTAAGACACAGTGATGCTCCCGTGTGGGTGCTTGCCTAGCTATACGTAAAATTATTAAGTCATTTAACCTTGACCTTGGGCTTGCGGGCAGCATGGGCCAGGTGCATAATGAAAGTATGGGTGGTGTTGAATGTGTATATGCAATTCCATGCCAATAGCTTTAGCGGCTAGTGAGATATAAGACGATGAAAAACTGTGACAACCAACTGCACGTAAAATTCCTAAGTCATTTGACCTTGACCTTGGGCTTGCGGGCAGCATGGTTCAGGTGCGTAATGAAAGTATGGATGGTACTTAATATGTATTTGCAATTCCATGCAAATAGCTACAGTGGTTAGGGAGATATAAGACAATGGAAAAACTGTGACAAAACACTGCACGTAAATGTGACAACCAACTGCATGTAAAATTTCCAAGTCATTTGACCTCGACCTTGGGCTTGCCAGCAACATGGGTGGGGTGCCAAATGATAGCACAGATGGTAATTGATATGTATGTGAAGTTTCATGTGTATAAGTGTAGAAATTACTTATAACACTTGAAAAACTGTGACATCCAACTGCACCTTAAAGCGTGACATACGGACAGACGGACGGACATGTGCAAAACATAATGCCCCCTGACTATCGTCAAAGTACTGAAGTCAGAGTTGTGGCCCTTGTTCATAACACTTTCTCTCATCATGCTCTTTCAATGTATGAAGTTTCAATATGAGGGGCAATCCAGAAGGTCGTGGACAAATTCAATATTTCTTTTATTTATTATCGCATATTAGCGAAAACTTCACATATTAAACATTTATATATTGCTCACCACCATTTAAAAATCAAATAATTCGAAATGGTCATACAAAAGTTACAGTCACCATAGCAACGTGCATATAAAGCCAGTGTCGCACCACAAAAAAATCAAACAATGCCATTGGTTATAATCTTAGCTAATTTCATAATTTTCTTCAAATTCTGCGTCAAACTATGTATAATTGACGTTGAGTCATTAGCGATTGCAAACGTCATCTCAGTTCTTCATTAGGAGCATCCATTCTTTTTAACCCTTTACCCAATAGCCTGTTTCTAGTTTTGAAGACATATGACCACTTAAAGCAGGTTGAAAGTAAAGCAGAATGCGCCTTAAGGCGCATTCTGCTTTACTTTCAGCCTGCTTTAAGCTACCACCTACTAGGATATAGAAAATATTTATTATGCAATATGTTCATGACTGTATGAATTTGAACTATTTTCTTCAGCGGAGGAATAAATCAAACACGCTAAAAGCCGCTTCTATCAGGTAAAGGGTTAATTAAACAGAGTTTTGAATTCAAGTGATGAACGCAATTTGACGTAAAAATGTCGTCTGAAGAAAAGTTAAAACAACGGGAAATTATCCAATTCTGTGTTGGGTCTTGGATATATGCCAGTTAAAACATAGAATTGTTAAACAGATCAACCAAGAAGTAATCGGTTGCGCGGTCTTTTGTGTACAAACCGCATAAGCGGTAGATCTACAGTGAAGGACAGGAAAAGATAATGGACGATAACAGATGGGGCCGCCCAGTGTCAATATCCAGAACAAGTGCCGTTACCTTGGTTAAGGTTCGCCTGGATATGGACCGGTGGGTAATTATGCATGAACTTTGTAATGAATTAGACATGGGTTACGGGACAGTACATCGGATACTGAAAGATGAGCTGCACAAGAGCAGAGTTAGTGCACGCATCACAGGAAGTATAGACAACAATTCAGATTCAACTAGATGCGGAAGTTCTTACTCATCCAACATATTCACCAGATCTCATGCCATGTGATTTTGTGTTTTCCCCTAAAATGAAAAGTGAGTTGAAAGGCAAACACTTCAATGACTTGGATTAACTAAGATGTGAACCAACCAACATCCTTTATTCTTATCCAACGGAATGGTTTGATCATGTGTATCGTCAGTGGATTGAGCGACATTGCAACTGCATAGTGTCACAAGGAGCGTAGACTTTGAGAAAGCTAACGTCGCAACGTTATATGAAATTCTGACGTGCGACACATCGTTGTACATGATATCAATAAAATGCATGTAAATTACTTATTAGTTTGTATTTTTGAATGATATTTTGAAAACCATTCATAGAGGTATCAAAATACATGCTCATTCATTTTCAGATGAATCAAATGATTTGTGTTAATTTCTTTACATTTGTCCACGAACTCCTGGATAGCCCCTCGTATAATGGCATGACCCATGTATAAGTTATCCTATGGAGAAGAAAGTGTGAAACAAATGTACAATGGGCAATAACTCTTAATATATTGAAGCCAGAGATATGGACCTTATGCATGACACTTTCTCTTATCATGATCTTTCCATGTATGGTGTTTCAATTCAATGGCATGTGTCATATAGGAGTTATGGTCCGAACAAAAAAGTGTGAAATTATTTACAAGGGGCAATAGCTCCAATACTAGTGAAGCCAGAGTTATGGACCTTCATCTTATCATGCTCTTTCCATGTATGAAGTTTTGATTCAATGGCATGAGTCATATAGGAGTTATCGTCCTGACAAAAAAATATACAAATATTACAAGGGGCAATAACTTCTATATTAGTGAAGCCAGAGTTATGGACCTTGAGCATGACACTTCCTCTCATCATGATATTTTCATGTATGAAGTTTGAATCAAATGGCATGAGCCATATAGGAGTTATCGTCTGGACAAACATTTTTTTATTTTACAAGGATCAATAACTCCCAATATTATTGAAGCCAGAGTCATGGATCTTGTGCCACACACTTCGTCTCATCATGATCTTTCCATGTATAAAGTTTCAATCCAATGGCATGAGCCATGTAGGAGTTATCATCCGAACAAGAAAGTGTGAGAAAAAATTACAAGGGGCAATAAACTCCTATATTAGTGAAGCCAGAGTTATGGACCTTGTGCATCACACTTCCTCTCATTATGCTCTTTCTATTTATGAAGTTATCATCTGGACAAGAAAGTGTAACTGACAGACGGATAAAGAGACTGACTGACAGATGAATGGATGGATGGACAACTCTCACAAAAACAATATGTTTCCCCCATATAAATATTGGGGGAGAGATAATTCATTAACTTTAAATCTACGAGAACAAACAAAATTTTGTCAGTTCAGTCTTGGGGGGAAAAAGCTATTCCTTGTAAGTGGATTTGCATAATAATAGAGCCATAACTCAATTGTTAAAAAATCACTGATAAAAACAGAGGAGAACAAAATTGAATATGTTCGTTCAACTGTTATTTCTGCCATTGTGAATGATGAAGTTTGAACATTTTGATCAAGTTTTATCAATCAGCGAACCGGGAGATGAGTTCAAGAGTTCGAGTTGCGCATGGTCTTGTCATCAAAGATCGAACATATAGAATTTAAGAAGGTATGAGTTGGGACCACAGAATTAGTTCAAATTAAGGGTAGTAAACGAGTTTTCCAGGGTTCAGTAGGGGTTTCACTGTAACCTGTTTATTGTCATCTACAAAAAATGTTGTGTGCTACAATTCTAAAGATCCAATCTGTTAATCTGATTATATTGTATAACCCTTTACTCCATAAATACACATTTCTATGGTTTTGCCAACAGAATAGATCCAGATCAGATGTCTGCTATAGGAACTGTCTGTTCAGGGTATACTGTGTTTGCTTGTTTGTTGACAATGTTTTTCCTTACTATCCTGATACTTCATGTAGGCTATCCATACATCAAGTTAAGCAACAAAACCTCTTCCCTTATGTTATTGCCCTGGAACTATGGCAATTTTTAATATTTAGTAATAGTGACCTTGACCTTACCCATAGTCTAAACAAATGAAATATCAACCTTTGCCTTCATGAAGGCTATCTGTACAATAAATTTGGTAAAAATATATATAGTTTGCTAGGCGGAGTTGCCGTATTCTACTGGTTGAATTGTTAGAGTATTACGTGGTCATCTGTGAATATATATCTCAACGCTATCAATCTAATCTTATCACAGTAGCATCTCCTCGGAGATCCCACGTTGAAAGTGCGCTGTAGAATTGTATCTATTTATCTCCCTTTAACTATACCTTCTACAATTCGTGTATCATTCGTGATCCAGCGACTTTCTAATCGATCCAAGTGATGGTATGTCATTGATATCAAAAGGAAACCTTAAATAAGGCCTTGTCAAGAGAACATACAGAAAGATGCAAATTAATTCAACCGGTAGAAGTGTAAGCTCTGATAGACTGTCTATATAAGCAAGGATTGAAAGCTTTCCTATTGGGGATCTGGATTTCCTTGTTCTATATTTACAGTCTGCAAGTTTGCTAGGCGGAGTTGCCGTATTCTACTGGTTGAATTGTTAGAGTATTACGTGGTCATCTGTGAATATATATCTCAACGCTATATATATATATATATATATCCTTAATTTTTATCTAACGCCCGCTGTGACAAACTCGCTAGACAATTTTTATGACAAACAGTGCAGACCCGGATCCAGTGGCTTCTCTAGGAGCCATCTGATCTTGGTCTACACTGCTTAGCAAAAGCCAGCACGTTTATGTCTCGTATTCCAATGGCAAAGGCAGTGTCATGCAAAGTCTGCAACATTTTCAGGACGGGATATATAAATAACGCACATCCTGATCGATTGAGCTGATTCATGCAACATACTCGTACAGTGCCAATAACTTATTGGACAGGCTGTGGTGACGAGACTCTTAAAATTTAGATCTATACACTTGTATATGTAAGTAAGTACGTAAGTAAGGAACACATAGTTTCGGAATCAACACTTTCGTACAGGCAATTGTCGACAGGGCACGGTAGGTAACTATGTCATATTTCAGTAGCTTTTCGATTGATAGTCTGTTGCTGTAGTCTTTGTTTCTTTGTATATCCTCCCCTCTCTCTTGGGTTAGCCATTTAGCCCATATTTGGTAGAAACGACCGTTAATCATTACAACCAACCAACCAACAAACAAATCAATCAACCATTGCTAGCTTTAATGACTACTGATTTTGGTTGTCAAAAAGGTATTTACCTGTGCAACGGATATATTATCCTAGTGATAAGGACATTTACGCATTTTTGTGTCAATCCTTAGTATAGTATTGACTCTTCGCTTGCTATTCACGTCAATATACCTACCTGTAAATAGTGAAGACCGAGATGAGACAGCTCCTGCAGGAGCTGTCTCATCAGGGTCTGCACTATTTACAAGTTGATTGTGCAACCAATGCACTCCACAGCAGTGATTGCACAGCGAAATACTTGTACACAGTGAAGATATATGTAATTATACAATAGGGCATGGGTTAAGAAGGAGAAATGTATTTTAAAATTCAGCAAGAGAAGGGTTAACCCGTTTCCCATGATTTTTATGTTAGAAATAATGATCATGAATAGTGTTTAGCATGTTTTTATATAATGGTTCCAATGGTTGCTATGGTTCCAATGGCATTTTTACCACGACAGAACCTGAAGAAATATCTTTAAAACATATATCTTTTATTTCATAACAAAGAGAGCGGACCCTTGTAAGACGGCTCTTACAGGAGCCGTCTGATCTGGGTCTACTCTGTTTGCAAAGGTGTCAGAATGTGTATCTATGAATAAAAGCATTAATGGCCACTCGCAAGATTAATTTTTAAAAATCTAATTTTTTTGTCTTGGCTATAGGTAGCTTACGCATATTTTATGTCAGCACATATTTGACTGGTATTCAGGTTGTCAACATATTTATATAATCGTGTCAATGCCTTGCTAACCAAAATTACTTGACAGAGACTTATTATAAAAAAAAACAATAAAGTACCTAGTTATAGTCTACTTTCAGTCCGAAGGAACACTCAGCCGATTGTTTGTTTGTTTGTGTTAATTAACGTCCGTTTCTACTCACTATGGGCTATTCGGATGCCAAAGAGAGAGGGGAGAGGAAACAGAGAAAACGGACGCGATGCCCTACTCTTATTATCGCACTGACTCAGCCGAATGTACATTTACTCCCCTGGTCATTTAGTCATTCACCTACATTAATTAGCACCGTAAACAAATGGCGCAGTAATGCAGCCGCAGTACCGGCTAGTGACTCTCAAAGGTACCCATTATAACCCCTAGGTGGAGAGGAGGTGCGGACACTGAGAGTCGTCTCTGAAATGTCCGGAAGGGATAGGGATTTGAACTCCGAACCTCCGGCAAAGACATATATTCAATTTAGAACTATTATCATTAAAATATTCAGAGTCAATATGTTTGCATATTCAGAAACGGGACTTATATATTTTCTTTATTGTTACCAAAACCACATGTTGCATATCATATTCTGTAAGTGTATCAATTAGAACTAATTTGATAGTACTTTTTATATGTCTGTCGTCATTCGTCGTCTGTTGTCCACGGTATACGTAACAATTCGTCTTAATATAACACATAGGTAAATTGTGAAGAAAGTTCACAGACATAGTCATTGTGAGATCCTCTTTCATTTTTCTTAAAACATTGTAATTCGTGCAGATGTCTCTCCTGATTTGAAGTGAAATCGTGCAATTGTGAAATCGAATGATCCAGAAATTGTGAAATCGTGAAATTGTGAAATCGTAAAATCATGAAATGTTGAAAAGAAATCGTGTAATTGTGAAATCATGAAATTTTTAGTGAAACCTTGAAATTGTGAAATCGTGAAATAATGAATTGTATTGTGTGAAATCTTGAAGTGGAAATGTAACCACCCGTTTTTCGAAGATAACACATGCATATGTAAACCATTCAATCACGAGTGTGACCATGCATAGCTGCTTACCGGGACACGCGCCGGTGATAAATGCAAAAGTAGTAAAGTCAAGAAGGCAAAGTCACATACAAGACGCAACCACCACCAAAACACCGATAGACAGCATGACACACAACCACACACACAACAACACACCTAAACGCACACTCACACACGAGATAAACACAAAACACACCAACAGACACACAAGAAGCAGAGACAAACACTCAACACAGGAACAAAATCACAAGCACAAAGACGCAAGGCAAACAAAAGGAAGGGCGACAAAGAGAGTACCGCCTTGGCACGGTCAGTAGCAAAACCACCGCTAGGGGTTTAAACCGGTTTACGGACGTCCTAACCTCACACTTTTCTCAAAGTACAAAAATGAGTCATGCAGGAAACACGACATACAGAACAAATAGTCGCCCGAACAGGTACACAAGGAAACAGCAAATGTACATAACTATAAAAAAAACAAGAGACAAAGACAAAACAAACACACAATAGGGGGAAGATGGAAGCACCGCCTTTGAACGGTCAGTGACAAAAGTCACTTGGGGGTTAAACCGGTTTATGGGCACCCAACCTCACACTTATTCCATCCTCACCCTTAAAGACAAACAGTGTAAATAAACCTTTAACGTATCCCCTCTCCGACTAATCTACAACAACCGCGACGGCAAATACAGTGGTAAAGTGCATGTTTAACGAAAACATTTAAGTGAACAAACTGTATCCACCTATCGCTAGTGTACTCAATGATTGAGCTGCAAACAGAGTAACTGTAGAAAAGTAATAAAGGGTACGACAAAAACGAAATTGTACAGGTATCCGTGTACTGAACTTTCTTGTCGGCGTACATGCAAAGAGGCATCGTGATTGCCAGATGTAAAAGCGTTCACAACCAAACATGCAGTATGTTGTAGTACTACAGGATCATATCCCTTTTTAATGAATGTTTTAACATGTTTTATGAACAAAGTGAGAAAATGGGTATGTCAAATAATTTTACGAAGTTTGTAAATCACATCACCATAAAATTCAGAATGTGAAACACCGTGTCGCAGAAGCTGCTTGAGATTAGATTGGTACTTACAATAATCGAGAGATTTCGATAGTAAAATGTAGAAAAAAGTTTTTCTTAGTTTATGGTATCTATATCCTTGCTTAAGCAGTTTTTCAGTTAAAATGAGATTTCGACTGTTAAAATCGTCCATAGATGAACAAGCTCTAGCAAAACGAATAAGTTAAGATATATAAACCCCGTAAGATGGAGCACGGGGGAACATCCCCGTCAAGATGAGGAAAATTTACAATATTAAAATCAAAATCATCTCTTTTGTCATACATTTTAGAAGAAATCATTCCATTATCAATTTTAAGGTCGAGATCAAGAAACGTTGCATAATTGTCGGACGTGTTAGCTTTATTCAATTTGAGTTCTTTAGGATAAATTGTAGGAATCAGAGCATTAAAGAAAGGGTTATCTAAATTAAAAACATCATCCAAATATCGAAAAGTTTCATTGAAGGCTTTTATAACATCTTCTTGTGATTGAGGATTCAAACGCAACATGAAATCTCTCTCATAGCAGTACAAAAACAAATCTGCGACAAGTGGTGTACAATTTGTACCAATGGGAATACAAATTACCTGACGGTATATAGCTTTCCCATAACGTACAAATATGTTATCCAAAAGGAAGGTTAGTGATTCACAAACTTCTGAGCAAGTCTAATTGGTGTGATATTTCATTTGCTCGTCAGTAAAGAAAGCTTTTTCAGCATTACATGCCAAACTTGATGTTTTCACCGGGCAAATACTTTCTGGATTAAGTTAGTAAGCTTATCCTTGATTAAAATATGAGGAAGAGTTTTGTACAGAGTAGAAAAATCGTAAGTGCTTACAGTGGATGCAAGATACCTTTTGTTCTTAAGTTTGATTAAGACTTCTGAAGAGTTGTTAATAGACCAGAAGAGAATTATTCCAGAATTTTAATAAGTCTTATCACAGTAGAACCTTACATATTCCTTTACCTTCGTTAAACAAGAAGTCAAAAGTATAAAAATTTAGTAGTTGTACATGAACTAGAATTTGCAATGAAACGCGCTTTACATGGTTTTTAAAGTAGTTTTGGTAACCAATACATTGTAGGAAGTTTAAGTTGTGTAATTTTAATATCGGTTCCAAGTTGTTCACACTTTTTGACATGGTCTGAAACGATGGTCTTTTCGTCAGTAGTAACTGAAATGTATGACATGGTATTAATAATTTCCTGCTTCATGACATCGATATAATGTAATCGTCAAATAAAAATCACATTATTCGATGCCTTATCAGCAGGAACAAAAACGTATTTTGAATGGAAATCCTGTAAACCCTTTTTAAGATGTCTAAAAGAAATTCTAGGTTTAGGTGGAAGAATGTGTTTATTAGAGCTATAAAAGGAAATGCGTTTATCAATAATATCAAAAATTAGTTTTTTCAACTAGAAAGAGCATTAGACTCAACATGTTCTCTTCGACACCAATTAATACTGAAATTTTGTAAAGCCTCCGCAATCTGAACTCGACAAGAGTTAAAATCTATCATGGAAGGTATTCTATATTTGGGACCTTTATTCAAAAGAGATCGTAAACGTTTATCTTTAATTATCTAAACATTACCAGTAATCACATGACCAGCCGGAGAATAGCAACATTTTGAGGTGGCGCAATCTCAGTTATCGGGAATGTTTTCATTAATATTAAGGTCGGCCACAATTTTTTTATAGTTGAAAATTGTATTTCTGGTGGGTTTGTTATATGTGTAGCAGATGATAGGTGGTTCTGTATTTTTAAAGTATTTAGGAATAGTGTCAATTACATTTTTTGTCTCTAAAAATACTTTGGAGGTCAATAAAATCAATACCTTTATTAATAAAAGGAACTTTCAAGAAGAATCTTTGGTGTTCAGATAATTTGTAAATGTGCGGTCTGAGAACATGTAGAGTAAAGCTTTGTAAAAAATAATTTTATCGGCTTGCTCGTCAATTTCTTTTAATGAACATATAGATAAGGAGGAACGTCCAGAAAGCATGGCATGTATGCCAGAAGTAAGACGTAAAGTATGCAGATCAAGACGAGTCATTTTCAAACGAGATTTCCTTTAATATTACTATTTTTGCGAATGCCATGTGATTGAGATTTGCGTTTTCGTATAGAAAAAATTGAAAAAATATCTATATCTGGTTCTTTTGAAATATTTCCAGTCTGGTAAATATTATCATACAGTCCTAAAGGAAAAGGTGTTTGCAATTTTTGATCCAATTTAATTCAGATATAAATCTAGCTTTCGATTTAAAGCTACTATTAGCCTCCTTATCATATGTTATATGCTCAACAATTTCCCCTAGCTTTACATAAACCCATGCGCGAAAAAAAAAATGCAGTTTTGCAATCGTAGATATAGATGCCAAGGCATAGTTAAATTTATTTACACGTATGTGTCTACTAGTGTAAACTAGTTTAGAAAATTATCCCCGTTTCACGAAGATTCTTAAGTAATTACTTAGCTAAGCCTGCTATTTAAAAGTTCACAAGAGCATTATTTTCCCTAAATTAGTGTTTATTGTGCCATAAAGGGGTAAGAGGTTTGCTCCGTTATTATTTTAATAACAATTATTGTACTTGATACTAACTAAAGGTGATCTAAAGCAAATTCTGAAGGGTGGTAATCCCCCGAAAGCAAAAAATGCAACACAAAAAGGGAAAACTGCAGACTCGGGTTTTATTGAGTCTGTTCATGAGCTGTAATTCAAAGTGCAACACTGCTCACGCCCCCTAGCACCGGCTTAAGCGGTATTCAATTTTCAGAACAAGAAGTACTGAAAGTCATGATCTCGAAGGATCAGAAGGTATAACACCACTGAGAATGAAGTACGGGGCGACTTTTTACGGCCGCCACACAAGCACTTAACACCTGCTGTTGTGAAGATTATAAATTCTGAAGGGTGGTGATCCCCCGAAAGCAAAAAATGCAAAACAAAAAGAGAAAATTGCAGACTCGGTTTTATTGAGTCTGCTCATGAGCAGTAATTGAAAGTGCAACACTGCTCACGCACCCTAGCACCGGCTTAAGCGGTATTCAATTTTCAGAACAAGAAGTACTGAAATTCATGATCTCAAAGGATCAGAAGGTATAACAACACTGAGAATGAAGTACGGGGCGACTTTTTTCGGCCGCCACACAAGCACTTAACACCTGCTGTTGTGAAGATTATAAATTCTGAAGGGTGGTGATCCCCCGAAAACAATATTTAAGAATTTATAACATTCTTAAGAATGTTATCAAATTCATTTTGGGTTTAACTCGCCGTTCCTCGCAAAAACCGGTATTTTCTATTAAAATATATAACAGAATATCTCTAAAGTATCTGTTAAGATAAAATTACTTGACATATCTTCTCTAAATATAAATGTAATACCTCTAATAAGTTAAGCCTGATACTAAGTAATTACTTAAGAATGTTCGTGAAATGGGGGCCTGATCTGGGTTTACTCTGGTTGCAATGGCGTAGAAATGCGTATTTATAGAGTAAAGGTTTATGAAACAGAACAAATGAAGAAAATCTTCCGAAACAGACAGTACTTCTGGAATACGACAATTACTCATAGACAGTTACTCAACGTGCAGAAAATATATTAGTAAAAACCAACCCTTAGAATAGACCTTCTGGACACATATCTGGATGCTGTAGCCGTCCGATCAGAATCTGCTCTGCTTGGTTAAAGAATAATATAGATCAGAGTCCATGCTTATAAAACCTTTAGTTGAGTCTGAGTTCGTTCTCAAGTGTTTGATTGGTCAGATTTGAGCCCTTTGCTCAAATCTGACCAATCAAAATTTGAGAACGAACTCAGACGCATCTGAGTCTGTATGATTCCATTCGGTTCAAAGTTTTAATTTAGTTTTAGAATGTAAAAGCTATGATTTGATTTTAGAAGGCCTACTTGCACACGAATCTCTGCAGGTTTGTTTGTGGGTGTTTTTTTGTATGAAACAGGATGAGCTCGGTTTTGTCAGTATTGAGCGTCATCATGTTCTGATGCATTCAAGAGACTATTTCTTTTAGACAATCCTCAATTCGCGATAAAACTTCTTGTTGGCAGGAAACCTCATTTGGCTTAAAGGACAGGTATAATTGTGAGTCATCGGTATGAGACGACAGTTTTTGTGTACAGTACAAGCCTCGCGGACTTTTTGTTTTCCGCGGCCCATCGCAATTTTATCCAACGCGGACACGGGTATTTTTGTCCGCGCTGATATGCGGTCTTCCGCAATCGAGCGCGGGTTGTGATGGGTCCGCGCTGGTCCCTCCACAGGGGCACTCGTCGCCGGGCGCGATCGTTATCACCGCAGGTCGCGGTGGTATCATCGTGGACCACTGTGTACCACTGCGGATCGCGCTGGACCTTACCTGGATTGATATTTATATCCTTTTCATCCTTTTATATCCATTTTCACGGCTTATCTTTCTCTTTACAAGTACATACAAATATATACATCCACATTTTGCAAAATTGATATGAAATGTATGAAATAAAACACTCGAGAAATGGTTCGTTTAGACTAATTCCAAACCGAAACTGTTCTGCATTCGGCAAACACAAATTAATTCATCCATTATTTTTGGCGCGTTTGATTGTACTGGAATATAACCTGTCCGTGAATTGTCTGATTCGTTTCTGCATAATATGGGTGCGATATTCTAGTATGCTTTCTATTTCAATTATTTGTTGTTCAATACGTAAGATGTTTTATATAGAAACACGGAACACCCGTTAAACACAAAACACACACACAATAAGTTACTAGGTTGTATAACTTGTATCAGGTTTGCATACATTTGTGCACATTGTTAATGAATTCATCTTCATTTCGACTCTATGTTTTAGGTTCCAATTCTAATTCCCAATCGATTTTGTTTTCAGTTTCACATCAGTGTAAATTTTAATTATCAGAAATCTACTGGAAACGATCAACAAAACCTATTGATTCTGTTATGAGAATAGTCCTGACTGGTCTTCTTATGATTTCTGTATAGATCTACATGTATATAAATATTGTTCTGGCAGACGAAAGAATTGAGGGATTTTATTTACTAATACATCTAATATCAATTCAGCCAGGTGAGTTGTAAAGTTAGAAGTTTTCTCCATTATTTAGTCTTGGTTCGGCAGCTTAAATGTACGTTTTAACCAGTTTCAATAGCCATTCGAATAATACTTGTATGGTTGTTTTATTACCCTTGTGCTTAATATTTTACTGTGTACAAATGTACCTGTGTACATGTTTTGTCTTTCTGCTTGATGTACTGCATGTTTAGATTCTGCTCAATCGATTCACTGCCATGATGTACCTGCATCCTATGGATTAAAAAAGATAATCCATTTTTTTTTCTAAAAACGTAGATATAGATGTAAACCAGGTTTTGGTTCTGGTTTGATAATGAGATATTGGACGTCTGGTCTAGATCTAAAGTGTTGTTATTGTCTTGGCAACCGAATTCTGGGAGTGAAGGGGCATACGAATTAAATTAATCAATTTTATTAAAGAAGCGTATACAGTATGTACATGGTTTATCAAACCACTGACCTCGTACACCCACATTCTTTCGTTAAACGGATATGTCTAAACCAACGTGTCGCCTGCTTAAATTCCATGACCTATTCCTTATTTAGAAATAGATCACAATTTCCCCATTGTAAGTTGTATTTACTATTAAAGCCTTCCATGTCAAACTTGAAAACTCTAATGTTTGCAAACAGTTTGGATCCTGATCAGACGCCGCGTCTGATAAGGATCCAAACCATTTGACACTTATATTAAAGTTTCTTAAGACCCATTCCTCCATACATGTAGGCTCAATTTGGATCCAACCTCTTTGAATAAATCTACCGAAAAGGAGCATTAAGTAGATACAATTATTGTTTTTAGAATTTTGTAATTTGAAACCATTGTGTTAAATAGAGCATATACTCCTATACGTGTAGGAGCAAATGCTCTTTTTATCACATTGGTTTCAACAGGTGACTTTTACAGAGGCGTAGAAAGGAGTATTTATGGAGGAAAGGGTTAAGTAAAAAACTATCATAATTTTTTTATAAAGAAAAGTAGATGAAACATGTAAGCAGACAATGATTTGACATTGACTATTTTAGTGGATTATTACGTCATAATGACAGTGAAGGGGTTTATAGCATACAGTACAGATTACAGCAAACACCTCCTTTCAACAACACTTTAAATGAATCCCCAAAACTTACAGTGGAACCTCTCTACATCGATACATGTACAAATAAAATGTCTGTTTTAAGACAGGTGGCAGATTAATGCAGGATAAAAGTACTTTTGTCCTGCATTAAGCGGTCATTTGTATTCAAAAGATCCCAGGTATTCCTTACTGGGTTGTCTCTTGAGAGAGAGTTGCCATGAAACTCCGATGAGCAACAACCTCTCTACAACGACAATACAGAAGTTTATATCTCCCAGAGTGTTGCTTTGCAGAGGTTATACTGTAGTTATCATTTATTAATAAATACGTACAGCAAAATATATATCTCATACATGTACGCCAACTTTCTTTCTTTTTAAAAGCATATTTCTTAATTTAAATGCCAATTTCTAGTTTTAAAGTAAGCCGGTGGTCTAATATTCGATGCGTTAAAAATGTAACTGCCCCTGATAATAACAAAATTACTGCAAAACCTTATAAAACGAACCCTGTGACCATACCGAGAAAATGACCTGATTAGAGAGGTTCTCAAACCGGTATAGCGAAGTAAAATAACAATTCAAAACAGTTGAATTGGCTGTCATTTAAAAAAGGTGGTAACTAAACACAGGATACATGTAGCTCCAATATCGGTTTAGAAAGATTATCGGTTAAGGGGCGGCGATTGTAAACAACCATTCTTAAAAATGTTGATTTGACGATCGTTTAAAACAGATGACAGCTAATTGCACATTGAAGTAATTTAGAAAGCTCCTTACTCTTTCTGCATTACCGATTTCCTGTGTAATCAACCGTCCGTTTTTAGAACAATGTAGGTATTTTCTTTTTTATCCTTTGCGAGCAAGTAGAGCAAGTAAAATAAAATAAAATTTGAAGGGGACAAATGTCAGCCCTATCCTCCCATGCCCAAATAGGAGAACAAATGTCCTAGAGAGAAAATGTCCGTATACCGAAGGGTAGATACAATGTACAACAAGAAGCTGGAATGAATCGGCCTTCAGGAACGCCCTATACATAACTAGCTGAACTTTGGAAAAAAAGATCCCATGATCTGACCTTTCTTTGAAATGGAAGACATTCTTATTTATGTGTTGGACATGCCTCATATGTCGAATAGGGGTACACTCAAAACCCCTTTACTACAAAAGCTCCTCATCTAAAAGCACCTCACTACAGAAGCCCCTCGATCAAAAGCCCCTCACTAAAATGGCCAAGGCTTACAAAAGTCCCCCACTATTTTTGTTAATTAATCATTATACTCCAAATATTTGGACAAAGTGGACCAAAATCAAAATTACAGCTATCTGGATCTACCCTGTTTGCTGAATGACCAGTTTATAAAGATTCATTAAGTAAGGTAATTAGCACACTCTATACTTATAAAAGTAAACATTGTAGATCACAAGGAGGAGATTCCTTATATTTATTTCAAACAGGGTAGACCCAAATCAAATCTAAAGCTATATGATCTAGTTCAACCATGTTAGCTTTGTGACAGGTAATATAGATCCAATAGCTATGGATGATGTAATATTAGCCATATTATTTATAAATTATTATAATATTACCCCAATTAACTTAAACACAAACTTTTTCCATTTTCTAATTCCTTAACTTTCTTAAATTTCAAACAGAGTAGACCAAAATCAAAATACTGAGCAATCTGATCTGGATCTACCCTGTTTGCTCAATGACAAGCTTATAAAGATTCGTTAAGTAATGTAATTAGAACACTCCTTTTAAAAGTACACTTAACATAAGAAAAAATGATTAATAAACACGATTTAGCACTGCTGGCAGCAGACACCTAATTTGCTTTAAAATCAATTTCCCAACCCTTCTCTTCTTATATAAACGGCTTCACGCGCGTTTGCAAATAGAGTAGATCCAGATCGGACAGTTCCTGTAAGAGCTGTCTGATCAGGTTCTGCTCTGTTTGCTTGCGAAAGTTTGTTGATCTAATCCTAATTGATCTGTCAGAGCTAATGATCGATCTATTTGAAAAGTTAACATTGTGAAAAAAGCCTTTAGATCTTCTTCATGAATATTCTTGTAAGAAATAATGATTTAATTGGAGAGTTAATGATATGTGAGCACATGCTATGGCAGTAATTGTATAACCAGACCTACCGATATATTATTTCTTAAGCAAATCGACAAGAACCTGATCAGAAACTCTCTGATCTTGATCTACTCTGTTTGTAAATTTGTTTCAATACGTTTGATCTGGGTCTACTATGTTTGCATTGGCATAAACAGGCACATGGAATGAAGGGTTTATATTCGTGAAGTGATTTACTGACACATATTTTTTCATAAGGGAAATAGTTTATCATAAATATGATCCTTTTGCAATTTTTGAACATGGACAATTTTGACCATAAATCCATAGGAAAAAAGTCATTCTGGATTACTGTAATTTACGGAATTGTTCATTGGATGCGTTTTATAATTATAGTTTTACTGAGTATTACCTACATTTTGCCCAAAACTAACTTTGAGGCACCATGACCGCAATGATTGATTCTTTTGACAAGTTACCACAGCTACATAAAGGAATGCAACAATACGTAATATACAGGAAGCGGGTTTTATGGCCTTGCAATAATCATTGTCCCCTGTTCGGTATTTGACAAAAGGCCACTATGATAACTGACATCTGGAGACTGACCCTCCATGGGGCATTTCGTGTGTAATATGGCTTAGTACAATATGGCCTAAGGCCATTTAACACATTCATTCATACATGCATAGAGAAATTCTACTGGCTATGTTTACTGTTGTTTCCATATACATGTAATACAAACCATAATTAAATTGCACATACGAGTATACTGTAAAATTATGATAAAGAAAAATGTAGTAACAGTTTTAATGTGTTGACAATATTTTTTTTATAGACATTTTTATTTGTAGTGGGTCCAGTCATTTAAACATAATTCACAAGCTTCAGAAACATGAATATATTAAAAAAATAGTCATTCTTCAAGACTGACAACCATTTATTATCAAGATCCACCTTTTCTCATTTTCCCAACAAAATACATATTTTGGTAGTTCAACCTTTACTCGATTTCCCGAAAGTAATGCATCATTTTTGGTATTGCAAATATTAAAGTAAAATAAATAAATAAATAATTTTCTATTTTTCTGCATTTTGGTGGAATTTCTTTGTTTTTCTAAAGTACGTACATTTATACATAGTACTATGTTACTTCACGAGAACGTCCCATTTCATCTGAACCCACTTTGCCTAAATATGAAATCCATCTAAAGTTGTCTGGTTCTGTCTAAAAGTTGTTTGGACCCAACTCATGGGCGGGACCCAAATGGTCCCTCTGATCTGAATCTACACTATTTGCTAATGGTCTTGGTTCTAACCTCATCCTCTTTTTAAATAATAGTTTATGAATAGTGTTAATTCACTGACAGGTAAAGTAAGATTTAACCATTCGCTTGCTATTCACGTCAATATACCTGTAAATAGTGAAAACCTGCAGGAGTTGTCTCGAATCACCGCTGTCTCATCAGGGTCTGCACTATTTACAAGTTGATTTACAGCAGTGATTGCACAGTCAAATACGTGTACACAGCGAAACTATATGTAATTATACAACAGGGCATGGGTAAAATTCAAGAGAAGGTTTAAGATTAACAAATTAAAAAGTATGTGTTTAATTTTAAGTATCGTTGTATTCCACACCTAAAATAAACATCACACCCCATAAATAGTTTCCCCTACTCGATAAACTAAGTGTCACTTTCTATGGCTAATCCATGGACGTAATGTCTGGAAAAGTGTGAAAATAATTTGGGTATTTATAGAAACTTAGTAGTCGGATTTGATCTAATTTTGTAAGCAAACAGAACAGACCCTAATTAAACGGTTCCTGTAGGCTCTGATCTGGATCTACTCTGTTTGCAGAGGCGTTAATTTAAAGGAAAAGGTTAAGTTTCTGTGTACATTCCTCCCTCTCAATGGGATCCCTGACAGGCGAGCATCACAAGTGACGTCACGCAAGGGAGATAATCATGTATCGATTTTCAAAATACACGGTTCGCGGTACAATAAAAACTCGATTTAAATCAAAACTAGATAAACACGGTAAAATTTTTCTAAAGCTTGGTGTTTAACTAACTGTACACTATCAGAATTTGACGAAACCCCGATATGTTTACTTGACCTTTAAATGATAAGACTCAGATCAGATTTCTTAAATAAAAGCTGTTTGACCAGGAGTCTGCTCTGTTTGCTTATCCCTTTACCATATATAAACAATGTCCATGCCTTTGCAAACAGAGTAGACCAAGATCTGAAGGTGCCTATTGGAGTCGTATGATCGGGACCAGCTCTGTTTACTTGTGAAATTATATAAGATCTGACTCTACATTTTCCACAAGTACCAAGAAAAGTCATGGACCGCGTACATACACCATTATAAAAATCAACTTATAAATAGCATGATGTCATCTTTTCCGACATAAATATTAAACAGGGAAATGGTTGAAACCCACCGACAACCAAACTTTAGGTTACACTTCAGCTAGAGATCCGCACGTCTGACATGACCCGGCAACAGAAGTAAAAATTCTGAGAGCATCGACGCTTTTCACGTGCTTGCAAACAGAGTAGACACGGATACGATGGCTCTTATAAAAACCGTCTGATCAGGGTATTCTCTGTTTGCTTATGAATTTATGTTGAATCTAACTCTATAGTTTTGTTCCAATACCAAATAAGCCTCAGTACATAAGCTATTTTAAAAATAAATTTAATAAATATTCATGATATCGGTATTTCGGTTTACGGACATTTGCCTCCCGGACACTTGCCCCCGGACCTTTGCCCCCTATTTGGGGCCTTAAAAAAAGGATAAAATATAATTTTGAAAAAAGGGTGGCATTTTTTCCAGTGGCATATATTCCAATGGCATTTTTCCAAATCAGGGTGGCATTTTTTCCAGTGGCATTTTTTCCGGTGGCATTGTTTTTCCAGTGGCATTTTTCCGTACACCGCATTAAGCAGTCACTTGCCTTTGAAAATGATACACTAACACTAATTCGATGTTTTTACGCGGAAACAAAATTTAGTCGATTTTTATTTTAAAAGAAGACAGAAGGAAACCCGGTAAGAAAACAAAAAAACATTTTTAAAAGCAAATTCTTTCAGCATAATAAATGTAGGTAACTTGGACATTCTCTATAGGACCCTGAAAGTTTAAAAAGATAAAAAAAAAATGCAGATCAACCCTTAGCCCGCCGAGCGTGGCTTCCTTAATATTTACAAACAGTTTGTATACTGAACAGATGATGAGTTCCCCAGAGTGTTACTAGGGTCAAATATGTCTGACTCTCATTTTTCTGTTTGTTTTCAACGAACTAAAGCAATGCTTATTTCATTTATTTTGCAGACTACATTTTTTAAGCGGACGATAATTCAGTATAATGGGGGTCAAATGTTTTGGTCATACATTAAAACAATGATCGCTTTGCGTGCTCTACAATGTACGGAAACTACCTTGGTGTTTCAGCGCAGGGGGGTCATTGATTTATGGTCATCATTGTGTTAATTATTTGGTCATCAATAAAGTTCCGACAACTTTAAAGAAAGACTATCGGGTATTTCCGCTCTTTTGCTACTATCAAGATGTCACAGCTCATTGGTTCAGTATCTTTAAGACCCACCCATTGGAAAGACAACCCAATCAACTGTCACCTATAGGCGTGTCAATCACCAATAATTGATATTGCTCTTCATAATTGATGAGCGGCCATCTATATTTCCCACAATATTAAATATAGAATGAATGGGTATTATGTATTCAAAATTTCTTCATATTGTACTTTAACCCTTTCCCTCATATGAACGTGTTTTCACGCAATTGCAAACAGAGAAGGGCCTTCTCTGACCTCTTAGAGGAGCCGTCTGATCAGGGTCTACTCTGTTTGCTAATAGAATTTGATAGATATATTTCTTTGCTTTGTTAAATAGCTGCAATGTCCCCCTTCCATATTTCATTTATAACTATTTTTGTCCATGAATATTCAGTAAGTATTGAAATTTTGAATAAACATAGTACAGGGAAATGTTAAATAAAACAATCTCTATAAGCTTGAAATAATAATTGATGTCGGTGAGGGTTTGACGTTAGGTTTAAAACCAGTCAATGTTATTTTACATGTAAGTATTATTTTAAGAAATTGTTAATACAATATATCCACCCATGCTATCAGATCGGACAAGGCCTTATAGACCAGTTATATTGAATTTGCCTGTTGTTGTCGTGGAGACATAGCATGCTACGAGCACCTGTGAATCAATACAGGGGCACTGTATTAAAATGAAATATTTATCATGTTTTAGACTTTGTTATTGTCTGATACATAATTAATAAGCCCATAATATATTTCCTCACCGTCCCTGTCCCTCTCTCTCTGTACAATTGTTGTTGTTTCTAAGAAGTCCTCTCCCCCAAATAAACATTTACAATGATATGCAATCACAAGGTCAGAAGGGACGTCAAAATCTCTCTCTCTCCGTCTCTCCGTCTCTCCCCGTCTCTCTCCCCGTCTCTCTCTCTCTCTCTCTCTCTCTCTCTCTCTGTCTTTCTCTCTCTCTCTCTCTCTCTCTCTCTCTCTCTTCTCTCTCCATATGGTTCCTTTCGTATTTAAACCCGTTATAACGGCCACCTCGTTATACCAGCACAATGTCTGGGAACAAACACCTCAGTTGTAACAAGGGTTCACTGTAGTTAGCCAGTCTGGCATTATCTCTTTCCATACTGCTGATGACTTTGTGCAAATTGTCCAGTTTAAATCTGCATGACAAGCCCCGTCATATGATAAGGGGTATCTTCGGCTTCCACACCCAAGAAGAATTCATGACTAAGAACTGCATTTGGACATATTCAGTATTCTTCAATTCTAAATTACATGTAATTAGAATAAAGTGTTCTTTTGTGGGGATACTTTCTGTTCATATTTTACATTAATTATACAGTAAAACGTCGACAGATCGAACACTGCAATAAATATCATTATATTTATGTAAGGCAGGTGGTACCTTAATATAGAGTGCAAATCATGTAGAAAGCTCCTATATAAGCTTTCTGCATGGCTTTCAACCTGCATTAAGCAGTCACTTGTCTAAAAAGGCATCAATGCATTATTAATAAAATTTCAAAATACATGTATCGAGTTTTACTGTAGTTTTTAAAACAGATTTAGGTGCTGCGTGCCTCTCTCTCTCTCTCTCTCTCTCTCTCTCTCTGTCCGTCTCTTCCACTTCTTACTCTCCCTCTCTGTCTGTCTGTCTGTCTGTGGCTGTCCCTATCTATCTGTCTCTCTGTGTGTCTCTCTTTCTGTCTCTGTCTCACTGTGTGTGTCTCTCTCCCCCAACCTCTCTCTCTCTCTCTCTCTCTCTCTCTCTCTCTCTCTCTCTCTCTCTCTCTTCCCGCAGATATGAATGGATTACGTATGACTATCTATCATTTCAACTTTTATATTGGTAATGGAGTAATAATTTCCCCAGGACGAATGGCAATTTATGCTTGACAGATCCTATAAGAAACCAATGCACACCCTGATCATACAGCCTCTAAGAGCTGTTTGATCTGGGTCTGCACTGTTTTTAAATTGCGTCAATATATGCTACTAGCATGAAAAGGGTTAATATGACTTAAATGAATAACATTACGATCGCAGCTTTGAACTCATCTGAAAGACAACGACATACCAATATTTGGCTATCTGTTATTTCAGGTGGCTCTTTTATACAGAGTAATGATTTATGCAGGCGACTGCTTTGCGCCGTTTCAAAATAAATTATAATACAATAAGCTACAATAGTTTTCATCTTAATTCTGATATCAACTTAAATCTTGTAGCTGCACTACATGGTCGGTCAAACAAGAATAGCTGTAACAGTATAGATTATTAGTGTAGATGCGGTGTATTAGTGTAGATGCGTTTCGAACTTTATAATTATTTAATCAACTGTTTGCATCTCTTCGTCGAATGATACCCAGTTCAACCCGTTACTCCATAGGTACTCATTATAGTGCGTTAATCTATTCCTCCACTCAAAAATAGTTCCACTTGATACATTCATGAATATGCGCCATAAGAAATATTTCTATATCACAGTAGACGGTAGCTTAAAGCAGACTGAGAAAAACGCAAAATGGTCCCATTCAGCCTGTTTTAATCAAACATCTGTCTTCAATACTGAACACAAACTATAGAGTAAAGTGTTAAGGTTTCAAAAAAAGTATTTCAACAAATAATGGTTGGATACAACTCTCCACCCCTTTACCCTTTCCCTCATATAAACCTGTTTTCACGCATTTGTCAAGAGAATAGACCTAGATCAGACCGCTCCTAGAGGAACCGTCTGATCAGGGTCTACTCACTTTGCTAATAGAATTTTATAGATCTGTTTATTTGCTTTCCTAAAATGTTTACAATGCTCCACCTTCCATAATTCATTATAACTATTTTGTCCATGAATATTCAGTAGGTACACATTTGGAACACATATAGAACAGGGAAAAAAGTTAATACGCGCGTGGGGTCGAAACAAATATGACCGAGTGCTCCTGATATCTATAATCTCTGCGCTACGCATTTTCTGAAAATCAGATTGTGAAAACAATTGCTGCTGATATTTTGTATCTATTTCTTTTTTCTCGAGCATTTGCAGTCTGGTAATCGTTAAAATCTTGACTATAAATTGTAGTTTTAGCAGAAAGAAACCGCTTCAGTCTCGGGTTTTGGGTGAAGGCTATCTATATACGTATGCTATCTAATTTCATTTTGAATTCTAGATCTGACAGTATATTCAATATGCGTTTCTTCAGTTGAAAAAAAAATGCACATGTGTATTTATATATACATGTAAGCTTTTGTATATATCTTATCTAAATAATTTATACCTAAATCGATTAAACGACTGCCAGTCATAAAGGTAGTGTCCGCGGTGATGCCCCGCAATCCACGCTGATATCAGCACGGACAGCGATGGCTCGGCGGCGGTAATATCCCGTAGGGTAAATTTCGGTCCGCGGTGGACACAGAATTTGTCCGCGGTGATCCATAAAAATTGTCCGTGCTGGAAACCCGCTCTCAATTTATTTTGTCCGCGCTGGTAAAACGGAAAACAAAAAGTCCGCGGGGCCTGTACTGTACCTGATGTAGTGCTTTGGTCCGAGGACCGATTCCTATGGCACATTATATTTCATTATATTTCATTTTAATTTTTAACTTGGGTGGACAATTTTCCATCTACTGAGACTATTAAATGGCGGTCATTCAGATAGGAGGTTATCCCTTCAAAGTGTGTTTTTTCAAAGGCGTTTTAGCAACGTTTCATGATCGATAGTATCAAATACAGCCGGTAAGTGAAGCATCACCTGAATTGTAATCTCGTTTTTATCTAGGAATTGAAGAATGTCGTTCTGAACTGAAGCAGTCTCTGTTGAATGATGCTTTCAGTTTGCAGACTGATGATGCTCATGTAGATTGTCTGAGGTCAGGTGTGACGCTATGCGTTTGTCGACAACTTTTTCTTTCACTTTGGAGACCAATGGCAAATTTGATACAGGCCTATAAGTCTTAAGTTCATTTGTATTGAGATCCGGTTTCTTTAAAAGAGATCTGACATGTGACATTTTGAAACACTACGTGTGAGAAGGAGTTAAATTAAATTGTTGTCAGAATCGGTAGGAGTTCATCAAGGCATGCCTTTAACAGCCACGTATGTAGTTGATCCAGTTCACAGGACTTACAGGGGATGCCTTAATGGTCTGTTCTACTTTTGCCGTATCAATATTATCTAACGATTTCATTGAAAGATGCATTTCAGTGTAAACTGGCGCACTGGAAACAGGTCCTGAAGCAATATTTTCCCATATTTATTTACACTGAAGTTCGAGTTATCCGAGTTCGAGATACCGAAGTTCAATTGGACATAGGGGATACGTTTATTTACACTGTTTGTCTTTTAGGGTGGGGATGGAATAAGAGTGAGGTTGGGCGCCTATAAACCGGTTTACCCCCCCCCCAGTGACTTTTGTCACTGACCGTTCCAAGGCGGTACTTCCATCTTCCTCCTATTGTATGTTTGTTTTGTCTTCGTGCGTCTCTTGTTGTTTTTTCTACTTATGTACATTTGCTTTTTCCTTGTGTTGCTGTTCGGGCGAGTGTTTGTTCTGTATGCGGTGTTTCCTGCATGACTCATTTTTGTACTTGTATCCCGTCTCTAGGTAAAGTCATACTACGAGGGAAAATACCTGCTGCAGTCAGAGTACATGTATCTTTCATTTGAACATTTTATTAATAACAAATAAAAACGTTTCTATGTTTTGACTTTTGCAGGACACAATGTCGAGATTATTCGTGCTGTGCTTAGCCATAGTCCTATGTGCTGTGGATGTTGGAGCAGGTAATACAGTTAAATATTTCTTAACCCTTCACTCCATTAATATTCATGTAAGAAATTATGACATTATCAATATTAATTAGAATCATGTTTTGTTCAATGTTCTGAACATTGAAAACTGCTCAAGCCGGTGCTAGGGGGCGTGAGTAGTGTTGCACTCTCAATTACTGCTCATGAATAGACTCAATAAAACCGAGTCTGCAATTTTTTCTTTTCGTGTTGCAATATTTGCTTTCGGGGGATCACCTCCCTTCAGAATGTTTAACTTATTCCCTCCTATTGACGCATTTTGACTCCTCTGTAAGTCACTTTTTGAAACCATTGCGATAGAGATTATGTATCACAATTGTTTCAAACCTACATAATTACAAAGTATTCCTTTTCTCCAGTAAATGTTCCTTTTCGGTGGATGTATTCAAAGAGGTTGGGTCTAAAAAAGCCTAGGAGAGAATGAGTTAAACAGCCACCTATCTAAAACGACATACATTCTTCATTACTAAACTTTCGAAGCATCGAGTTTTTACGGTATTTCGGATATGCCCTTGAACTTTGATATATCGGACATCAAAGGACCATACAAATTACTTCGAGATAACAGGGGTTCGATTTATCCGATTTATAATCTAGATACTTTCCCAGGTTCACAGTTTAATGCAGGTTTTCAACGCTTATTGATAATTAGATTTTATCGTTCGGATGGGCTGGTGACCGAGACCCTTGGCGTGCGGCATCAAACTTATAGTCTCCAACTATTTACTTCATTTAGAGTTGATATAATTTTACCAAACTTCGTATACAGATAGGGTAGCAAAGACCAAATTTAAAGTAAACAGACTAAATATAGACCTGCAGCAAAAACGATTTTATGTGCTAGCAGTAGGCATTTGACATATTTGAAAGGGGTGAGTTAAATCTTACACGTTTGTCTTGTTTATATTTAGTTAATGCAAAATGCTCCTCCATCTCCGGTGTTGTTGCCGACATAGCTTCGGGTAGTTACAGCAATTGTTCGTCGACATCCACTTCAATACCGACCGTCAGTGAGACAGAAAACCAGTGCATGTGAGTTACACTGTCAATGTCCTCAATCGGACTTCTAGTAAATTAGAATTTGGATACTATAAGTCACGTGATTGCTGAATCCATCCGCCTGTTTAGGCATTTGCAAACAGAGGAGTGGTCTGATAATTAAATTAAATGAAGCTGGCCCTAAAAAGACGGCTCCTACCGGAGTTGTCTGTTCTAGGTCTGTAAATGTGTTAATTATAGGGAACGTATTTTATCGATGCTTTCCGAGCCGCCATTTGCTTAAAACGTCTATGTACATTTATGAACTGGCCGATATAGAGATATTTGTAGCACGTCAAACCGACTGTCTTCTTTTATGTTCTTCCAGGTTGCTGTTAGACAGACTGACGTGTATTGCGAGCCAGCTGGATAGTGTCAATACTCAGGAATGTGCTAGGGCGCTGTTAGGTGATCTTCAGAAGATTCAAACTGCCTTTGATGCTGTACTAAGAGCTGTAGACATCGGAGTTTGTACATGTAAGAACTCTAATAAGCTGTAGTGTTATAGGCAAACACATAATTATCTTAGTTCGCTTTACTTTCATTTATTTAATCATTAATTCCTCTGTTGATTAATTAATTTATTTTATGTCGTTTATTTGTTCATTAATTTGTGTATTTGTATATCTATCTATGTCTCTCTCTCTGTCTCTCAATCTCTCTGTCTCTCTGTATCTCCCTCTGTATGCATCTCTCTCTATGTGTCTTCCTTTCTTCTCCATCTCACTCACACACATATCTACACTTACGCGCGCATACATATCCACATACAGAGCAACACAGGACACGGCATCGTCATATACAGTCATACACAGACACACAATCATACACAGACATACACAGACACAGAGCCATACTCAGACATACAGTCATACACAAATATACAGTCATACACAGAAACACAGTCATGCACAGGCACAGAATCATACACAGACGCACAAAACTACACAGACACACAAAAATACACAGATGCATGTAGTCATACACAGACATACATCCATACACATACACAGTCATACATATACATGCAGTCATACTAATACACAGACAAAAAGTCGTACACAGCCATACACAGACAAACAATCATATACAGACACACAGTCATACGCAGACACAGATCCATACACAAACACAAAGTCATACACTAACAAACAGCCATACAGAGACACAGAGACATACGTTGACACACAGTCATACACATACAGTCATACACATATACACAGTAATACACAGACACAAAGTGGTACACAGTCATACAGTCATACACAGACAAACAGTCATACACAGACACACAGTCATATGCAGACACAGAGCCATACATAAACACAAAGTCATACACAAACAAACAGCCATACAGAGACACAGAGACATACACAGTCATACACATACACACAATCATATACCGATACATTGTAATACACAGACACACAGTCAAACACATATATAGTCATACACAGACATACAGTCACACATTCATACAGAGACACACAGCCATACACAAACATACATCAATACACAGAAACACAGACATACTCACAAGGGCTCGCTCTTGTCCTTTGAGCTACTCTGAACAGGGAGAGCTTCCGAATCTCTCAAAATCTCGGAAGTCTCTCCCAGTCTAGATTCCTTCTTTTTCGGCGGGCAGACCTGGACGAATATTTCCATTTCAAGCTTGTAGTCGGTTGGACCATGTCTTCATACCCATGGCTCCTTCCTCATATCTTAGGCATCCAGCCTCTTCTGATAGCCACCCTGGGCTATTCGACCGGATCCCCATGCTGGATGCCAACATCCCCAGGACATTGTCTCTACTCAAGCGGTTGGAGCTGCGCCAGAGACAGCGAATGGGACATGCTTCCAATATAGACCTTTTAGCTGCTGCTCTATCAGTAGATCAGGCATCAGAGTTGCGTTCCTCTGAAGTTACCAAGCGCATTTCCTACAGCTGGGCCGTTAATCCGCCTCTGTCCTTCAAGACACCTCCAAGGTTGAATTACGGGCGGGTTCATTTGCCTCGGAGCTTCTTTTCGGAGGTGAAATTATGGAGAAGGAGCAGGTGGACAAGACTTCTCCAAGGAGTTCTTCAGTATATTGCCCTTCACCTTGGAATATCCCCAAAGTCCCCGTGGTTATGTGCAAACCTTCTAAGAGCCTTTCTAAGCCCCATGGGAAACATGATCCTAAGAACAAGCCATCTTCTCCCGTTTAGTGGAGTTCGGTCAAGAGCCGCATTAGACCGGTCCCTGTTCCACCTCCTCGGGGCAGGCGGCACAGAGCTGTCACTGCTCCGTCCCTAGGGGTTCCTGCCCTTTGAGGCATCAGCTGTAGGAACTCGCTCTTTCTGTACCCACTCCTATCCGACCTTCCATTCTTGTGGACACCGGATTGCTTCACTGTGTCGCAGCATGGCGCAACATCACACAGGATCTTTTGTCTCTCTCTATTGTAGAGGCAGGCTATCATATCCCATTTGTTCAGCAGCCTCCTATTTCCAGGGTCCCTATTCATCAGTTGTTTAATCATGCGAACACATCGGACTCTGGGTCCTCGCTTCTCGCAAAAGGGGCAATAGAAAGAGTACTGAACGAGAATTTCTCGTCAATTTCACGTTCCAAATAAAAATGGTGCATTTTGACCGATCATCAACCTTTCTACTCTAAACAAGTTCGTAAAGTTCAAACCTTTCAAGATAGAGACCATCACTCCCATCCGATTGGCTATCAAACCGGACATATGGAGCATTTCCATGGATATCTCTGATGCATATTTTCATCTCCCGTTTCACCCAGCAGACAGACACTTATTGCGCTTCTGTCATGTGGTACCGTTTACTAATTCCGGGCATTGTCCTTTGGTCTCATTACGGCCCCCAGAAATTTCATTTAATTCCCCTGGTGATACTGAGCATGTGTCTTTAATATGAAACCAATATGTAAAGTATTGTTTGAGTTATCGCTTCACATGGTAAGTGTTGACAAAATTTGATGGTATTTTTTAATGAATCAAGGGCAGATAACTCTAGACATAGTGATCTGATTCAGCCCAAAAACTATAAGCATCTTTCTCTGATGATACTAAGCATTTGTCCTTAATATGAAACCAATATGTGAAGTACTGTTTTTAATTAACGCGTCACATCAAAAGTGTTAATGGGCGGACGTACAGATGGACAGACAATGTGATTCCTATAGGGCTCCTGCATTTTCAATGCAGGGCCCTAATGATTATATTTAGTGCCTTATGCAAAAGGCTTCCCATATATAACCGAACAAATAGTTTATTGTATGTTTATTAAGGCTAAGTCGTTTCTTTTTTACAGTTACAAGGGAGATATTCTTGCTGTTTTCTTTTTCAAACATGTTGATCGACATAAAATATAATATAATAATTTTAAGCAATGTGGCTGAGAACTTGTCATTTTGGACTCCATAATCTCTTGTATACAAAAACATTAAAACGTAATATTCAGGGGCACATAATCAATAGCATACTGTAAGCTTAATCAGCATCCATATAACATCCAAGAAGTGACATTCGATGCAGGGTATATTAAGCTTTATAGTGATGTAGGTGTCATAAAAGCCCGCTGGGGGGGGGGGGGGGGGGGCTAAGGTATTAATGCAGAAAATCAGAGTGAATCAACCAGGATAAAACGCCAATTGTTTTGGTGTTTCATCTTAAAGCACCTCTTTCTAACGGTATATTCGCTAATTAACACGGTAACGTTTTTAAATAGCCTTTCGTATTTCATGTGTACAATAGCTGATGAATATACGTTACCACACAGAGTCTGATCATAGTTGGACCCAATGTCAATGCGATATGGGGCCAACTTCGCGTCAACGTTCTATGGGACCTTGTTTCCTTTGAATATTAATTGTTAATACAACCATCCAAGCTACTTAAACAATAGAGGTTGGCAAAGTGGGACACATTGTTTGGATAGTAATGTACGTAATTTATTTCTAATTCATATCATTTATTTCTATGACGCCGGTTACTGATCAGGGACTGTAGTGTTTACAGCACTAACTGTAATTTACATGTATGGCTATAATTTATTTTTAATTATATCATTTATTGATATACTTGTTACATGTATGATACTGCAAATAGCGAAGACCCTGACAAGTTGTGGTAACTGATCGGGGTCTGTATTGTTTGCAGCACAGACTCACAAATTGGCCCTAGACAGACTTACAATCGCTGTCTCCTCAGGAGAATGTAAGAAAATACAATGCAAAAACACAAAGAGACAAAATAAAGGCATGTATAAACTATTCTATGAACTTCAGGGTCTTTTCTGTTTGCAAAAACATAGAAAGGCTTATTTTTACTCAGACCAATTGTACCCGATATGGAACCCTGAAATCGTCTTCACTATATAATATATAGTGAAACAATATTATGTGTCTAACAACCCATATACCAATGGGATGTTTTACTTCAAATTTTCACCAATGATAAGCTGTCAACCTTGATGTGAAGATTGTCTTAAATAATGTAATTATTGCTCTGACCATTTTACCAGAGTTATGGGACTCTGAATGTTTCTTCACTGTATAACACATAGTCAAAAGTGCTTGATATAGAGACACTATTGTAAGGGGGGGGGTGCATCAGTGTCTTGGAAACAATTTTCTAATTAATTTAATTTTTGACATTTGTAACCTTCTGCAGTCTGAGCAAATGTTGTCTGTAAAATTGTCCCGTACTTCATTTCCCAAATTACATTTTTATCTAAAGCATTTCTTGATCCCAATGAGACGCCATTGTTTCATTTTAAGGTGCCATTTTATAAATTCTGTCAATACACATCCACGAAGTGCATAATTAGTCATTAGGTAAAATGTAACTATTTGGTGTTTATTTTGTTTCAGTTAATTGCTTTGTGTGTAAAAAGAATGGTGGTACTTGTCCGACTTCTCTCCAATGTGTCTGTCCTGACGGCAGAGTAGGAGAAAACTGTGAATATGGTAAGTAATTCTCAATATTATGTTAACCCGTCAATTGTAAGTAATTTCCAACAGTATACTAGCTAACCCGTCCACTGTAACTTATTCTCAATATTTCCTGCATGACTCATTTCTGTACTTAACCCGTCCATTGTAACTAATTATCAATATTATGCTAACCCGTCCTTTGTAAGTAATTATCAATATTATGTTAACCCGTCCATTTTAACTAATTCTAAATATTATGTTAACCCGTCCATTGTAACTAATTCTCAATATTATGTTAACCCGTCCATTGTAAGTAATTCTCAATATTATGTTAACCAGTCCATTGTAACTAATTCTCAATATAATGTTAACCCGTCCATAAGCAAGTAATTTCCAACAGTATGCTAGCTAACCCGTCCATTGTAACTAATTCTCAATATTATGTTAACCCGTCCATTGTAAGTAATTTCCAACAGTATGCTAGCTAACCCGTCCATTGTAACTAATTCTCAATATTATGTTAACCCGTCCATTGTAAGTAATTTCCAACAGTATGCTAGCTAACCCGTCCATTGTACCTAATACTTAATATTATGTTAACCCGTCCATTGTAACTAATTCCCAATATTATGTTAACCCGTCCATTGTAAGTAATTTCCAACAGTATGCTAGCTAACCCGTCCATTGTAACTAATTCTCAGTATTATGTTAACCCGTTCATTGTAACTAATTCCCAATACTATGTTAACCCGTCCAATGTAACGTATTCCCAATACTATGTTAACCCGTCTAACTCTGATTGTTCAGAGTGGAATAGTCCATCATTGTTTTCTGATAAAGTCTATACTGTATGAAGGGTAAACATGAAAAGAATTTGACGAAGACCCTGATCATAACACTCTTCCGGTGGCTCTCTGATCTGGGTCTACACTGTTTGCCAATGGCAGTGCAGCGTATGTGATGTTAAACCTTCCAACGATGAGTCCAAACAGTATTGAATGTTCGCTTGCTAATCGCGTCAATATACCTACCTGTAAATAGTGAAGACCCAGATGAGACAGCTCCTGCAGGAGCTGTCTCATCAGTGTCTGCACTCTTTACAAGTTGATTGTGCAACCAATGCACTCCACAGCAGTGATTGCACAGCGAAATACGTGTACACAGTGAATATGTATGTAATTATACAGCAAGGCATGGGCAAAGAAGGAGAAATGTATTTTAAAATTCAGCAAGCGAAGGGTTAAAATCAGTCACAGGATGACATGCATTTCAGTACCTTTCATCTGGGTCTACACTCTTTGCTAATGACATTAAGTTGAACAAGATGTGTTTGTGAAACACTATGCTCCCTCATATATTTGACCTCTGACCTTGAAGGATGACCTTGACCTTGACATGTCACCCCTCATAATGTGCGGCGTACATATGCATGCCAAATATCAAGTCTATATCTGTACTGACTCAAAAGTTCTGACCAATGTTAACCCTTTCCCTCATATAAACGTGTATACACGCATTTGCAAATAGAGTAGACCCAGATCAGACAGCTCCTATAGGAGCCGTCTGATCAGGGTCTGCTCTGTTTGCTAATGGAATTTGATAAAGCTGTTTCTTTAGTTTTTAAAATGGCTACAGCATTTCACCTCCAATATTTCATAATAACTATTTTATCCATGAATATTCAGTCGGTATTGAAATTTGTAATAAACATTGAATAGGGAAAGGGTTAAAGTTGCTAACAAACAAACAGCCAAACAGACAGGGCAAGAACAATATGCCCCCAGATCTGATCTGGGGGGCATAAAAACTAATACCGGCCGCTGTCCTGCCTGAGTCAGTTAATTGGCTTAAACGTTTACTCCATGCTTATTAATTAGCAGAAGGACGACCTGACTCGTATTTGCAAATAGTTTGGATCCAGATGAGAGTACTTCAATGTATAATCATGATCCAAACTGTTTCATACTCGGTGAACACTCGTATAAAGTTTACTCAAACGCTTGTATGAATGAGAAGTAGTAGTAAGTTTTCGGTAGCCATTGTATTTTCGGCACTATAATAGTTAACCGATTCCCTCATAGTGACGCCCCGTGGCGCCTCTGTAAGAGTCACTTTTTGAAACCATTTGGATAAATAGAGCATTTGCGCCTTTTTAGCAAATGATCTATTTATCAAAATGGCTTCAAAACTACACCATTCTATATTTTTCATTTTCTCTAGTAATGCTCTTTTTGGGTAGTTTTATTCAAGGAGAATGAATCTCAAATTAGCGTATGATGTAATGTGTTATGATGCCAAAGGCATTACGAGTACTACTTATTCCATAGTATACAAATGATGGAATGATGCGAGCAGTTCACTCTAGCCCGCTATAACACCACAAAATAGTGTCGAGTTTCCATATGGTCAATGTTGACAACTTCTGACCCGACCAGGCTTTTGAGAATTATTATCCGAGTGAAAATAGCTTGAAGTCTGATAGAATTGTGAGACCACTCATCTGGATTCAAGCAAATGAAAGTCAGGTCGTGAAAACAGAATACGGTTAACATTGACTCACAGTGTTAGGGATATTACCTTTTGAAAGTTTTTTTCTGCTTCTGGACGTTTCTATTCATGGTTATGTTTATTTTGTTGGTTTTGCAGCTGGATGCCGTCTATTAAATACAAATGCTGTGATACATAACAAACAGTCTATATATACAGTGGGATATGAGATACATCTTGGGTGTGATACAGGAACACTTAGTGGCTCTCCGACATTGGTTTGCCTCGAATCAGGACACTGGTCGGGAGAAGCTTATTGTGTGGAAGAGAAAGGTCAGCAAAATTATGTATTTTCTTGAGCATTACGTTACAAGATATAACTGTTCACTGTATATGGCTGGAAATACAGATGTTAAAGATCCGACCAATAATATTCAAGATTTCACCAAAAAGGTTTTATAAAATCTCAGGCTTATCCCGTTACCCAATAAAACGTCATGGATGACGTCATATTTTTACTTTATAAATACGCCTTTCTAAGACTTTGCAAACAGGGTAAAACCCGAATCAGGTCCTATAGGAACCTTTTTGTCAATGTCTGCTCTGTTTGCTTGTTATACAATAGTTATTATTTTACGGTTTCTGTCATGGCCAAACATGCCCGTGTCCATATGCTATTAGAGCAAGTAATCTAATTAATATTCATGAAGTCATTATTGTTTTATAAATATCTATGGAGTAAAGGGTTATTCAATGAATTATTAAGAGTAATCAACAAAGAAAGTATCTGAACCCTTTGCTTGCTGTTCACATCAATATATACCTACCCGTAAATAGTGAAGACCCAGATGAGACAGCTCCTACAGGAGCTGTCTCATCAGGGTTTGCATTATTTATAAGTTGATTGCGCAACCAGTGCACTCCACAGCAGTGATTGCACAGCGAAATACGTGTACACAATGAAGATATGTGTAATTTTATCATGCAACGTCACCAAATACAGTCACTTCCTACTAGCATAATATTTTCCACGTCGACGCTGTATTTTGTGAGGTACAGTGCATGTGTACTGACCCCACTGGGGTGCAAGTTTAATTCAGCCAATGGGAGGAAAACAGATGGAAGAAAAGGCATAATTTAATATAAACATCAAATTTAACACATTTGCTCACCTTTGTCTCAACTTTTTGTCCATATAAAATGATTAATGGAAAAGTAGTAAAGTCAAGCAGGCAAAGCCACATACAAGACGCAACCACCACCAAAACACCAATAGACAGCATGACACACACATACACACACAACCAGACACCCAAACGCACACTCACACGCGAGATAAACACAAAAAACATCAACAGACACACACGAACTAGCGACAAACACTCCACACATAAACAAAATCACAAGCACAAAGACGTAAGGCAAACAAAAGGCAATCAAGTTTGTTTATGTTGTAAAATTCGACGACGTCACTACACGCCAATATGAGGTCACGTATATTGTACTGGCATGTATTCTTATTTTTAGTGCAACATATAAGTATCATGATCACTCATATTCTAAGCATTTTTGTTTCACATTAGAATTTAACAAAACAAGCATGGTTGTTCTTTATAATGGCACCCTTTGATGTTTACATCAATGATTTTCTTGTAGTGTAACTTTAGTCACATTAATGATGGCAAGCACATTGTAAAAATGCACTTATCTTATCTCAAACTTTTAGAAGCGTTATTAATGTACCCTAGGTTTTAGCAACCTTCTCAGAAAAAATACGTTACTGGTGTTTTTATGTATTGTTATGTCATTTGTAGTTTTGTCAGTTCTAGTTTTGTCAGTTACAGTTTTGAATATATGTTTAATGTGTATACTATGTATACACTTCCCCAAGGGCCGATGGCCTTATGGATTTGAATAAAGTTACAAAGTATTTTTATTCAGGGGACGGAACCGCTTGAGCAAACTTTCGTTTTCTTCATTTTCTCCGTTCTTTATTGGTGTTGCATGATAGAAGAATGACTACGCTAGTAGTTGTGAAGTTAAGCTGCATTTTGGCTTGTCAGAAAAGTAGTTAAATGCTAACCAAGGTTCGCAATTAACAATGTTTATAACTCGCCAAAATACAGCTGAACTTCAAAGCTACTAGCATAGTAATTCTTACTTATCATGCAACATCACCAAACACAGTCACTTCCTACTAGCATAAATATTCTTCACGTCGGCGCTGTATTTGGTGAGGTATAGTGCATGTGTACCGACCCGACTGAAATGCAAGTTTGGTTCAGCCGATTGAAGGAAAACAGAAGGATGAAAAAGGCGTAATTAAACATAAACATCAAATTAACACGTTTTCTCGCCTTTGTCTCAACTATCTATCCATATAATAGGATTAAATCAAGTTTGTTTATGTTGTAAAAGTCGATGACTGCATGCTAATATGACGTAAGTTAATTCGTACTTGCATGCATTTTCATTCAGGGGACGAAACCGCTCTAGCAATCTTTCTCCATTTTTCTTGGAGTTGCATGAGTAAAAGAATTACTATGCTAGTAGTTGTATTTTGGCTTGTCAGAAAAGTAGTTAAATGCTCGCAAACCTCGCACTTAACAACTTTTCTAACTCGCCAAAGTACAGCTGAACTTCTAAACTACTAGCATAGTAATTCTTATATACAACAGGTCATGGGTAACGAAGGAGAAATGTATTTTAAAATTCAGTAAGAGAAGGGTAAATCAACACTAAATCAACCTTTAACCGTTACACGAGTTATAAATGCCCTTTGCAAACAGTGTTAACCCAGAAGAGAGGGCTCATACAGGGTCTGTATTGCCTCAAATTCTTAAATATTCACCATAAGCTTGACCTGTTTGAATTGTGGAATAGTCCATGTGAAAAATTAGCTTTGTAATGTTTATTCATGAATAGTCATGTAATAAATAAAGAAATCATCCATATAGTCATGTAAGAAATAAAGAAATCATACATGAGTATTAATTGTATATAAACACAGTCCCTGAATGATTGGACATGGTCAAACTGTATATAAACAACCACTTTTTAGACAAACCATGTGTGACTCGTCTGATCTGGGTCTACTCTGTTTGCAAATAGTCTGGATACAAACTGTTTGTGTTTGTCTATATCCCTTTTAAAAAAAATACGTAAAGAACAATTACGTAAGAAATAATGATATGATGGATGTTAATTAGATTAAATTCTGAAGGTAGGATATCTTTCGAAAGCAAGAGCAGCAATGCAAAAAGAGAAAATGTCAGACTCGCTTTTACTGAGTCTTTGCATGAGCAGTAATTCAAAATGCAACACTACCCATGCCCCCTACCGGCTTAAGCATTCAGTTTTTCAATGACATGTGAGCACATGGAATTGTGGCCATGTCATAAGCTTTTTTATCATATATATGATGCTTCAGTTTCTACATAGGCCAAATAATAATAATATGTGTCCATGTGCCATTATAAAAAATGACTAATTAATATTCAATAGTCATAATTTATTCATGAATATTCATAGAGTAAAGGGTAAACGACTTTGTGTAGAACATAAATAGACTGAGATTTTTACCGTTTTGCCGTCATGGTAGTAAACGACATAGCTAATAATAGGTTGAAAAGTAAAATGACATAAGTGCTTTGTATATGTTATAACCACTTTTTATTACATAATCTTCGTCATGGGAGTGCCGAAACAGAGTGCCGTAAACCGCGAAAATGCACTGTTGCATTTTTGTCAAATTAGTAGTTTGAAACCGACCGATAATGAACATTAAAAACACCCGGAACCAACACGTGCCGTCTTTGGCGTCATTTAACGGTTAGCCAATTCGCGTCGACGATGTAGCAATGCCATCAGTTATATCCTGTTTTACTTTCTATGGCATTTCAAGAGTTATGACTGTGTTAAAATGGATTTTTTAATCGTAGAAATAATGTAAGATCTATTTCCTAGTTCTGGCTATGAGATTATACATGAGTCTAGTTCATTCTCTCACTCAAGTATCTCATTGGTCAGTGTTTGAGGAAGCTCAAATTCTGACCAGTCAGCTGTTTGAGAATGATATCAGCCTCAAGCAAACATATATGCAACCTGTGGACCTGGACCAATGATTTTGAATAAACATCGTTATGATTAGTCATTTTATATTCAATTATTATTTTTGTGTGTCATGTAGAAACAACATACAGGCTACGAGTTACAACTGGGAATGAGATATGGGAAAAGTCCGATCAAGCTGGAACAAACGGGAACGTTTTCGTAAAGATATATGGCATTAGCGGCCTATACACGGAGGAAGAATGGCTTTTAACAGACATGGATGGGGAACAACACAATTTCCTTCCTGGAACTGTCGACGCATTTGAGATAAAATCGAGGGAACTTGAAACTGTAAGTATATGAATAAGTGAGTTTTTTGTATTTATCCTTTCTTTTACTGATTTATCTTCAGAGAAACTATACATCATTTCGTTCTAGATGTTTTCTAAAATGTGATGGTTTCAAGATGGTTGGCTTGATGGTTTCAAGCGTCTGTGAAACTTATTATTTACTCATATTGAAGCCTTTTGATGCTTCTGTAAAAGTCACTTTCTGAAACAATTGTGATAAATAGAGCATTTGCTACTATAGATCCATGGGAGCATTTTTTAAATGCTCTGTTTATCACAATTGTTTCAAAACTACACACTTCTAAAGTTTTGCTTTTCTGTAGTAAATGTTCCTTTTCAGTAGATTTAATCAAAGAGGTAGGATCTAAAAATAGCCTATGAAGGAATGGGGTAACCTTTATGCTGCTAAGGGTGGCGACCTAACTGGTATATTCAATTACAGTAAAACTTCGATTATTCGAACACTAAAATACGTATTATTATCGATCTTTAAGACAGGTGGCAGCTTAATGCATGGTGAAAGTCATGCAGAATGCTCCTCGAGGAGCTTTCTGCATGACTTTCACCATGCATTAAGCAGTCACCTGCCTAAAAGGGTCTTAATTCTTCTATACAGAACATTTGGATAATCGAGATTTTGCTGTAGTTTGAATTCCGATAAGACGTCATGTACTTCGGCGTCTCGTCAGGATCAATATATTTTGACAATCACTCAGTAATATCTCAACACCTTATCAAAGCAGCCATAAGTAAAACATATAGCAGATCAGAGTGCGGGCATACGTGTGATTTGTTTTCGCAGGCTAACTGTTAATAAAAAAATAAACAACAAGAACTTAAATATCAAACGTCAAACACTTTAACAGAATAACAGTGGAATATAAAATATATAAAATGAATACATGCTAAAACAGCAAAACACCTGGGTTTGAATGAGTGACGTCAGTTTATGACATGTTTAAGCCAAGTCAATTAATATTTATTTACAAGTCGGTACATAATTAACAGATAACATAAGCTCGACTGAGCTTTTAACACCGACAATTTCAAGCACATACACAATACAGCACAAATATAGAATCACAATGGCATAATATCAACATTAAACATCACAGATAGCAAAATAAGCATAAGATCGCATTAAATGAAAATCAAGCAAAAAGTAAAGCAATTTATTAGACATAAAGCAAACACAGCATACACAAGCATAAAATAGTATGATATAAAAAACATAAAGAGAACATAGAAAAGCATACGATACACGGATACAGCCTCCCGAAGGGCTAACCCTAACCCTAATATCCAAAGTTGGTCGGAAAGACCACTCACTACCATGTCACTGATAAGTCAACAATTATAAAACAAGTTGCAGACTCGTAGACAATAAAATGATACGCATGCAAGAACGCCAGCTGAGCCAACAGAACCTGTTTTATTAACCCTTTCCTCCATAAATACGCTGACCACCATACAGCCAGTACAGACGCTGACCACCTTACAGCCAGTACAGGGAGGTTTAAACTAGTTAGCGACTAAGATATTGGACACATTCAACTTTCAACAAACTAACAGATATACTCTTACAAACTCGGTAAATGGTCTGAAAATTCTGAGAGAGTTTTAGATGAGGTTGGCGAGCAGCGCGAGTTTCAAGACGGTCCCCCGACATAGCTGTCGTCATTGTTATGTCGCTTCATCGTTGGTGTGAAAAAGAGAAACGGCGACGACTACTAACCAAATTGCATCAGAGGTATGCCGACCCGTTTTGACCGTCAGTTTAGGCGACATGACTAAAAGGAGGCCATGATTTCTGGCCATGTGTTCGCCAAAGTGCTTGAAACATTAGCCATGAAACAAAAACAGTTGAAAATCGAGATGAAGGAGAACCTGCCGAACAAAAGAATCACCCTGACTGATGATGATGTCAATGCACTATGGGCAAGTGGCCAGCTTGGACCGTGTACTCCCTACAGTATTCTGCAAACCCTGTGGTTATATAATACTGTCCATTTTGGCCTTCGAAGTTTCAAAGAACACCGTATTATGTGTTGGGGGTATGTTATTCCGAGCCTGACAGTCCAATTTACATAGTACATTTTTGTATCAACAACTGTCCACTCACCTTCTCCGAACGATGTGTGGCTCCGTAGAAATCCGATCGGAGTAAACAAGATCGAGTCCATGATGAAACGTATGGTCCAGCACTCCGGAATCTCCACTTACAAACACTTGTCCAACCACAGCGCCAGAAATAAATGATTCAACATTTGAGTGACAACGATGATCCCATGAACCAGATAATGCAAATACCTGGTCACAGGAACATCGCTTCAATCAACAACTACAGTCACATTAATCAAAATCAGCAAAAAAAAAGATTTTATCCATCCTCCACTCAACTGCAATCATAACATCTCCCAAAATCAGATCACAAAAGCTTGTTTAGTGTAGCTCAACTCCAACTCTCTACACGCTGCATCATCGTCGAATTTCCATGTCACTGGTTGTTTCCAAAGCATTGTCGCCACCCCAATACATGCCGGAACCTTCGAGCAGTCCAACTAGAATGTGAATCAAATTGACCGATAGTGACACTGATAGTGACACCAGTATGGCGCTCGAAACTTATATGACTATTGACCTACTTTGGTCGCGAGACGGTTGTCAAGAATGACATCACCGCACTTGTAGATGTTGCTTTATTTGTTTTTGATGTATAAAAAGACACTTGTTTAATTTCTAGGTTACCTGATTGTATCACTGGGTGTTTCCAACAATGAAACACAAGTATCAATTTGTTGTGCTTAAAATAAATAATTTTGTTAGGATCTACTTTTCATTTGGTTAGACCGAATCACACACAACTGTGATCAAACAACACAAAGTAATAATAGGCACCTGTAGGTAGATATATTAAAACGTTGTCTTAGGGGAAATGTGATAAATAGAATACAACATTCGTGGTCATTGAATATTCCAAATATAAAACTCGTTGTCATTGACCACTCATGGTGCATCCTCTATATATGTTTGCATTGTGATGGACTGCTATGATTAAGCCACAAAAACATAACATATGTCAATGTAATCATTTCATACATAAATACGCCTTTTCTTTGTCTTTACAAAAGTCTAGACCCAGATCAGACGACTGTGATATGAGCCGTCTGGCCTGAGTCTGTTTGCTTATGGATTAACTCTTTCGCTACCAATGCCGGATCTGTGATTACCTATGCAAACAGTTTGGATCCAGATGAGACGCCGAGTAACTCGGCGTCTCATCAGGATCCAAACTATTTGCTACTGTTACTACGTTTTTGAGACAAAAATGAAGAAAATCAAAATAATGAAAATTTGTAGCAGAGGACAAAGTTAGCAGACGACAGAGTTTGGCAGCGAAAGGGTGTGGTTCTACAGTCTCTGCAATGACACATAAAACTTAATCGAATTAATATTCATGATGTCATTATTTCTTACATAAATATTTATGGATTAAAGGATTGAAGCACAAAACCAGTTAAAAATTAAACCTGCGTTAGAACTTGACACCGATTTACTTTTTTTTTTTTATAGAATTCGGTCTTTTTGTAAACACAAAACAGCATGTATTAACATGTACCGATTTTAAATCCTATTTAAATATGTATTTCAAGAAAACGTATAGCTAGAGCTTAAAAGACTCTTAGCTGAAAACGTTCATTTGAACGGGTCTCTGACGTAGAATGTTTACATGGTCTTTTCACCCTTTTTTCCATGAACATTTATGCAAGAATTAATTGAAGAGTTCTTGTTATGAAGGACGAGCTTTTTGTTGTGAGAGTGTAGTTTTATATCTGAGTATTATTTTACTGGTTTTGTGCTTCGACCCTTTAATCCATTATTCAGAATTTATAATCTTCACAATAGCAGGTGTTAAGTGTTTGTGTGGCAGCCGTAAAACGTCGCGACGTACTTTATTTCAGTGTTGTTATACCTTCTGATCCTTCGAGATTATGAATTTTAGTACTTCTTGTTCTGATAATTGAATACCGCTTAAGCCGGTGCTAGGGGGCGTGAGTAGTGTTGCACTTTCAATTACTGCTCATGAACAGACTCAATAAAACCTAGTCTGCAATTTTCTCTGTTTGTGTTGCAATTTTTGCTTTCGGGGGATCATCTCCCTTCAGACTTTATATCTACAACATCACTCACGCAAACAGAGTAAATCCTGATCAGACAACTCCTAAATATGAGTTGTTTGACCTAGGTCTGCTCTGTTTGCAAAACATGAATACATTATACGGGTATATGAAGTAAAATGTTAGTTAATCCCTTTTGTGATGTTCATTAAGAGATAATGTATTGCAATGAAGCTTTGACTGTTTCCTTCTGGATTTTAACACACATTCAATCGTATTATCTTTATCTGTCCTTGAAAGTTCCTCATACTTTGAGTATTACGCAATCGAACACACGACCCTTTCTTCCGATGTAAAATGCTTTACCGAGCGATCTATCATGACGGTATTAAGTAAATGCAATAAATCAAAAAGGATTTAACGCCAACACGGAAAATAAGAAGCAAAAGTATTTTCTAGGTATAAAGTATTTTATAGATCAGAGTCCTCAGGTCGTATGAAATTAAACGAGACAGTTATTACTCTCCCTATTTGACCTGAGACACATTCTTATTCCATTTATTATCGTCGGTAATCTTCGAATAAATTTATGGAGGTATAAGAATGGGCTATAAGAATACAATCCTTATAGAACATGATTATTTCTGTTATTTGTTTTGCTATGTTTTTGTTACAGAGTATTACGAACAATCCCGATAAACACGCCCATGATTAATCGACTCAAATTAGGAGAGTAGTATATTCATCTAAGTATAATATATTTTACTGATATACCAATTAATGACCGGAAATCAATGATTGCCATGAAATATAAAACAAAACAATCACATCATACAATAAAACAAAGAAAACCACTTTGCCCCTTCCTCAATTCATTAGGTTTTGATACATTTTCTTTGAATCTGTTATCTTAAGGACAAACATAGTTCCACATGTGTACGAAACATATCACACTTAGATTAAACTGGCGACATAAAATAATTCCTATAAACGAAACATACAACAGTTTAGATAAAAATAGGGATACAATAAGATCCTTTTTTATATACCTGTCAGTTTCTGTAGTAAAATACTATTTATTCGATCTCGCAATACAACCTCTCAGATAAAGTTTCCGTATTGCACGTACGTGCAATACAAGATCAATATTTTAACGTCGAAGTAGCCGTAATTATCCGTGACGCACCGGAGACGCGTCTATTTTAGCAACGTAGTTTATATGTTCTTTTGTGTTCTTTTATGAAAGCAGGTATATAATAAATGGATTATTACACGAAGTGATGATATGAAGGGTTGTATTGCATGATTGTTTGTTTGTCCGTGGTATTCTGTGAAATACTATGGCCAAACAGCCATTTATGTGATACAAACCTTCATATCGTCACTTTGTGTAGTATTCCCTATTATTATATGCATGTCAGTTTCTGCAGTAAAATACGATTGCATTCGATCATGCAATACAACCTCTCAGATAGTGTACAAGATCCGTATTTTCACATCGAAAAGTGGGACTACTTTCGCTCGGCAATGGCCGTAAATTTCTGTGACACACCGGAGACGTGTCTGTTTTTCTGTTTCTGAATAAAAGGAGCTAGAATATTTGTGTTCCTTTATTAAAACATGTATATAACAAATTAGTGGCTGTTTGTCCGTGGTATTCTCAGCGGTTCGTGAGAATGCTACGGCCAAAGAACCACTCATGTGATACAACCCTGAATATTGTCACTTCGTGAAATATTCCCTATGTATATCAAACATATTACACTTACATAAAACTGGCGATACGGCACACATTCTTATAAAATTATTTATTATACTGCAAAGTAAAATCCTCGAGTTTGATTGGTCAATTAACCATGTATAAAAACCGTGTATCCCTCTAAATTCTGATGTACATACAGAGTCATGAGCAATAATGGAATTTCCCCCGACGAGGGCCTCGCTTCATTGCTACAATAAAATAAACATGGCCGACCAGCTTCACTTCGTCGATTCGATCCAAACAACCGTTCTCAAACGAAATAACAAGAGTTTGGGGCGGAACAAAGTTATCCATTGAGAAACGTTTTTGTTATAGTTGTACTGTCCATTTCAATTTACTTTGTCACTGAATTTGAATCGAGAATGTTTTTCATTTCTTACCGGAACGAGATCAAATTTAAGCCACTTGTGTCATCGTTTTTCATGAACTCTGTGCCTAAGTTTCCCTTGAATCCATCTTCAAAAAAATATTTCATGCATAAAAACAATGTTTTCCCATTGTAAACACGTTCATTTCAAATTGCAAATGGCGGACGATTGACGTCGAGTGGAACGTTCGAATTTAACTAAGGGTAATTATAGCTCTTAAAAGTTGACGTCATACACGAAATTACGTCATTTATTTCATATCAGTATGCTATTCACCCCTCTTGAAAAATGATATGCTCAACGATCCATACAAACGGCGGCCATTTGCAAAGAAACAGCTGATCGAATTAGCATGTAGAAAATGCATTTTCGGCATTTTATTCCTTGTTACTACATGAAATTGAGGGATATTTAGCATGGGAGTTCGTGAAAAACGATGCGATCAAATGAAATATATTTAAGGTCAGTCTGACTCGAAATGAAAAAAACATATCGACTAAAATTCAGTGACAAAGTAAATTGAAATGGACAGTAGTATAACAATGCAAATGAACCCGATACTTGGCGAAGGTCTTATTCTGCTCTCTGATGCTGAAAATGTTGTCAAAATGCTTGTGCAAGTACTGATTAGGCCCTAACCCCTGCTTTTACAAAGACAATCCACACCCAAATCGATTCAGATTTTATTTATGCACATGCACAGTACACGTACCTGTAAATTGTAGTATAGCCGCTCCATCAAACGCCGATTTTTGAATATTATAAAACCGTCACTTTGACGTCATCCAAATGACGTCGGAATAGCGCCAATTGTTCTATTAAGTTTAACCGTCCTCATGCTGCAAAAATAGTGTCTGCTTAACCGCTGATATGCTGAAAGTTTTACTAACGTATGATTCTTTCAATCCTTTGAGAAACCAATGCACTTGGAAGACCCCTTTCTATCCACAAATGTAATGAGCTGGTTATTATACAGATATTATAAGCCCTTACCTTACAGTATGAGGCCCCTGAAGGGAAGCAAAACGACGCCTACATTAATAACGCTAATAAATTATTAACTGCTACAAATATTAAACTTTGCAGTATAATAAAATCGTTATACAGGTCATTGGCGGGATATCTGACTTTTTATTCCCTACTGAGGAAAATACATGTAGCCCTCGCCTTACGGCTCGGGCATCATGAATTTCCTCAACAGGAAACAAAAAGTCAGATACCCCGCCAATGATCTGTATAACTAATAAAGGCTTATATAAAATTGATTTATTGAAACCATTGTGATAAATAGAGCATTTGCTCCATAGGATCAAATTCTGTATTTATCACAATGGTTTCAAAACTGCACAGTTCTAAAATTCTCCTTTTCTATAGTTAATGTTGATTTTCGGTAGACTAATTAAGAAGTTGGGTCTAAAATAGTCTAAGAGGGAATGAATGAATTTATTTACTCTTTATCTGTAGATTTCTCGCATTGACATCCGCTTGGAAACAGAAAAGGATGGTTCATGGGTTTTTGATCCTTGGTATTTGGAAAGTATGTCCATTTATTATTCATCAAGAAATCTATTCTATGGTTTTCCTGTTGGAAGATGGATACACGATGACAATACCATATACACATTTAAACCAAATGGCGGTGAGTGTAATAGTTAATATGTTGAAACCAATGCAATAGTACTTGACCAATTAACATTTGAATGCGAGAGAGAAACCCAGATCCAATGTGGGCTATTGAAGTATCACGAAAGGCGTTTCGCAACGAAGTCATGTGAACGACCTATATTACGTTAACAAAACGTGATTGAAACTATATAGATGACATATACCACAGTTGTTTTGCTGATTGTTTTTGCTCAACATAATATTCCAAGCACGGAAAATAGTTGATAGAAACGTGATGTTACCAGCTTGAACTGACCCATATTGGTTAAATAACCAGCTTCAACTGACTCATAATTGTTAAATAAGCAGCTTGATCTGACCCATAATGGTTAAATAACCAGCTTCAACTGACTCATAATTGTTAAATTAGCAGCTTGATCTGATTCATATTGGTTCAATAACCAGCTTCAACTGACTCATAATTGTTAAATTAGCAGCTTGATCTGACCCATAATGGTTCAATTACCAGCTTGATCTGACCCATATTGGTTGAATAACTAGCTTCAACTGACTCATAATTGTTAAATTAGCAGCTTGATCTGACCCATAATGGTTCAATTAATAGCTTCATCTGACCCATGTTGGTTCAACCGCATTCGTTATTGTTGAATTACAATCTTGACAAGAATCATGCAAAAATAACGTTTTGATGTATAACTTTATGTTACAGGTGATGAAAACAGGCAGTGTGGGGATACTTTTAGTATTGACCAGACTATGATAGTAACAGATATGACATATTTAGGAAACGGAAGAGACGAAATCAGTTGCAAAATGATGTGTATTGAAGCCGACTTTGCATGTTACGCGATAGTGTTTAAGATAGACTTTGGTAAAAACTGTTATGGACTTAATGAAGACCAGTTTCATGCAATGAAACCCAGCACAGATGGATCAGGGCTTAACGTATCAACGAGAAATTATTGTGGGACAAAGGGAAATTGAATACAAGAGGCTTAAACCTTTCCTCGCTATCCTCGACGTGACTCACATTTGCAAACCGCTCGGATCCAGACTAGACGCCGTGTAACTCGGTGTCTCATCAGGGTCCAAACTGTTTTATTCTCAAGCAATAGTCCCCGATAAGCTTGACTGAATCTTAAGCAAACAACATTGCAACAGATCAAATCTTGAGCATTTTACCCGTTACTTTATAAATACGCTTTGCTACGCCTTTGCAAGCAGAGTAGTCCCAGATCAGACGGCTCCCTTAGAAGCCGTCTAATCATGATGTTCTCTGTTTGCTATTAACCCTTTCGTTACCAATGCCGGATTTGTGATTACCTATGCAAACAGTTTGGATCCAGATGAGACGCCGAGTAACTCGGCGTCTCATCAGGATCCAAATTGTTCGTTACTGTTACTATGTTCATGAAACAAAAATGAAGAAAATCAAAATAATGGAAATTTGTAGCAGACGACAAAGTTAGCAGACGACAGTATTTGGCAGCGAAAGGGTTAAATAATATAGATAGAACTATGCCGTTTATGCTATGGTCAAAATACCCATTACCGTATACCATTGTAAAAATGATTCTAATTAATATTCATGAGTCATGACATCAATATTTCTTACTTGAATATATATAGAATAAAGAATTGATTAAACTGTTTACCTGATAAGCAACATATTTTGCTAAACTTGTCTACTACATGTAAGTAACGTAGTTTGCTGACTTTATCTGCTAAGTAACGCAGTTTTCTAAACTTCTCTGCTTAGCAACGCAGTTTGCTAACCTTGTCTGCTAAGGAACGTAGTTTGCTAAACTGTTCTGCTAAGTAACGTAGTTTACTAAACCTGTCAGCTAGGCCACGTAGTTTACTAACAATGTCTGCTAAGCAACGTAGTTTGCTAAACCTGTCAGATAAATAGAGAAATAGGCAGTGTTTACAGGGGTCCTGATAAGATAAATTAAAACATTTTCAAGTATAACTTATTATTTTTCCTCCAAACTTTATACTGTGATCACTCTTTAGAAATGTCTCGAATAGAAATGGTGATTTTAGTATTTGGGTACGCACTTTTCTTTAGCTCTGGTATTTATATGTGAGAAGAGAGAAATTTTCGGTCAAGACGATTCTGAAGAGTGGTCTAGATATAGGGTTTGGTGGAGAAATGACGAGCTTAGTATTTGGGTACGTCTTTTTATCTTTTAGCTCTTGGTTTATATATGAGTAGACATCATATACGATTCTAAACAGTGGTCACAGTAAAGAAACGGGTTTGTTGGAGAAATGGCAATTTTAGTTTTTGTGCAAGCACTTTTATCTTTAGCTCTGGTGTTTATATATGAGTAGAGAGACTACTCTCCACCAAACACTTTACTGTAACCACTCCTTAGAATCGAGACGAGATAACAGTATAGTGTTTGGTGGAGAAATGACGATTTGGGTATTTGGGTACGCACTTTTATCGATAGCTCTGGTGTATATAGACATACACTATACTGTAACCGCTCTTTAGCATCGAGGCGATTCTAAAGAATGGTCACAGTAAAGGGTTTGGTGGAGAAATGACGATTTGGGTATTTGTGTACACACTTTTATCTTTAACTCTGGTGTTTATATATATGAGTAGAGGCATACACTATACTGTAACCACTCTTTAGCATCGAAACGATAGGGTTTGGTGGAAAAAGATGAATTTAATATTTGGGTACACTCTTTTATGTTATGTTCTGGTGTTTATATACGAGAAGAGAAAATTCTCCACCAAACCCTATACTGTAACAACTCTTTAGAATCGAGACGATTAATGTAACCATTGTTTAGAATAGAGACGATTTTAGAGAGTGGTCACATTAAAGGATTTGTTGGAGAAATGACAATTATGGTATTTGGGTACGCAGTTATATATTTAGTCTATATAAGAGTAGAGGCAATTCTTCAACAAACCCTATACTGCAATCACTTTTTAGAATCGAGACGATTCTAAAGAGTGGTCACAGTATAGAATTTTGTGGTGAAATGACGATTTTAGTATTTGAGTACGCATCTTTATCTTAAGCTCTGGTGTTTATATAGAAGTAGAGACAATCATCCACCAAACCCTATACGGTAACCACTCTTTAGAATCGAGACGATTCTAAAGAGTGGTCACAGTAAAGGGTTTGATGGAGATATGACGATTTTAGCATTTGGGTACGCATCTTTTATCTTGAGCTCTGGTGTTTATATGTGAGTATATATTGCATGTAGAAGTATATATAAGTATATTCTATACAGCTCTGACATATGGCTATGCAATACAAATATATGAAATAAAGATATGGGTTTGTTTTGTTTTTTCCTTAACGTATTGGGACGCATTTTTGCGTTTTTGTGTAAATATATTCCGAAAATGGGTGATCCTTCGAAAGCAAAAGAAGAAATGCAAAAATAGAGAATTGCAGACTCGGTTTTATTGAATCTATTCATCAGTAGTAATTAAAAGTGCAACACTACTCACGTCCCCTATCACCGGCTTAAGCAGTATTCATTTTTCGAAACTAATAACATCAAAACTTATGATCCCGAAGGACCAGAAAATCACATTTTGACACCATCGTGATAAATAGAGTATTTCCTCCATTGGAGCAAATGCTCTATTTATCACATTGATTTCAAGACTACTTAATTCTATAATTCTCCTTTTCTATGGTTAATGCTCCTTTTTCGGTAGATTTTTTCAAAGAAGTTGGATCTGTAAATAGTCTATGAGTGAGTGAATTAACGTAATATTTCATTGAGGATGAAATGATTAAATGATTACCGTTTGAAGGCGGTACTTCCATCCTCCCCCTATTGTATGTTTGTTTTGTCTTTGTGCGTCTCTTGTTGTTTTTCTACTTATGTACAATGTACATTGCTGTTTCCTTGTGTTGCTGTTCGGGCGAGTGTTTGTTCTGTATGTGGTGTTTCCTGCATGACTCATTTTTGTACTTTTGTTAGAAGATTTAAAATGACAAACAAGCATACCCTAAACCTTTCAGATATTTCGCGACATATTATCCACATTTAAAACGTTAAACTGACAACAAATGTATGCCATGCGATATTGTCTCTAAATCAAGCACGTTTTAGACGAAAACGTTCACCGTAAACATTTACTACATAATTGGCATTTTCACATCAAGGATGTTCATTTATGAAAGTTTGACGAAAATCGTCCAAGACACACAATATGCTTGTTACATTTTATCTAAATGCTTTCATTGTTCTGTATTTAGTCCAAATTCCAAAACCTGCTGTTAAGAAACAAATGAAAAATATAGAATTATATTAGCAAACAGAGCAGACCCTGATGATACATCTCCTGTGTAAACCTGCTGAAATGAATTCCCTGTTTGCAAAACACGTATATATGATAGAAAGGGTTAACCCTTTCCCTGTTCTGTATTTTGGCCAAAGTTCAATACCTACTGAATATTCATTAAGAAAATAGTTATAAGGAAATATGGTAAGTGGAACATTGTAGACATTCAAGAAAGTATAGAAACAGATATTTCAGATTCTTTTAGCAAACAGAGCAGACCCTGATCAGACGGCTCCTCTAGGAGCCGTGTGATCTGGGTCTACTCTGTTTGCAAATGCGTAAAAACACGCATACATGTTTATGATAGAAAGGGTTAAATAAGAAAATTCAAAGTCCCGTAACTCTAGTCAAATTGGTCGGAGTGAACATTTCCATCTAACGAACATCTTTACATATAGGCTGTTTATCTGTGAAAGTTTGAATCAATGCCTCTCAATATTGTTTGACTCATTTGATACACTATTTCACTCTATATTACACAGTGATTAAAGTAACAAAGTCCCCTAACGTTTGGTACAAAATCTTGGAGCAAATATTGCCTCCTTTACGACAATGTTCACATTAACATATGCGAAAACTGAACTAAATTCTTCCATTGGTGCATCATATGTTGGAAACAGAATACTGTTTTGTAAAGGCGTAGAGACGCGCATTTAGCAGAAAGCTCCTCAACCTTCTTCAACCCTGCATTAAGCAGCCACCTGCCTAAAAATTCCCAATACTTCATTTCTATAGCTTCGAACTATCGAGTTTTGCGCGCTAACAACGAGAGCGTAATATCATACAATCATATGAAACAGTTTGGATCCAGATTAGATGAAATGTTGGTCTGCTTCTCACCAGGATATCTAACCCTTTCCTCCATGAATATTCATGTAAGAAAAAAATGACCTCCTGAATATTTATTAGATTATAATAACTTATTAGAACATGTACACAAACACGTTTGGCCATGGCAGATCGTGTAGAATCATACCTATATTACATCATAAGCAAACAGAGCAGATCTTGATCAGGAGCCGTCTGATCTGAATATTCGCTGCTTGCAAAGGCTTAAAACCGTTTTATGGAGGGAAGTGTTAAAATGCATTCTGGTTTTGCTTTTAAAAACAAAATTGGAGAACGCCTATGGAATAATAGGAGTGACGATTTTTACACACAACGGTGACATCAGGGTCTGTTCTGTTTGCTAATGGAATTTGATAGATCTGATACTTTACTTTTTTAAATGGCTACAATGCTCCACCTTCCATGTTTCATGATAACTATTTTGTCCATGAATATTCACTAGGTATTGAAATTTGGATTAAACCTTGAACAGGGAAAGGGTTTACCATCGTTTTATAGAGAAGCATTTTGGTGTATTTTCAATTAGAATAGACCTAATCTGCTTTGTTTGCTTGTTAAATAATATGCATACGATTAAACAGTTTCGATTTGTCATTGTCAAATCTGTTCTTGTCCATATGCCATTAAACAAATTAGCTAATTAATATTCATAGTCATTTTCACTTACATAAATATTCATGGGGTAAAGGTCTAAACGAAAAATGGGCTAGATATTTAGCCTTTGCATACGGAAAACGGATGCACCCTCGTTTGCAAACAGTGTAGACCCAGATCAGAGGACTCCTCTAGGAGCCCTCTGATCAGGGTATACACTGTTTGTTATTCAAATGCTGTAGCCATTTAAACTGAGTGCAGTGTCTTTTTTAAGCCTTTTAAACTGAGTCGACAGAGTGGACTTTATAGTTAAGCACTGACGGGCTATTCCAATCTGAACATTTAGCATTGAACAGATTAATGCGTTTTCAAGGTTGAATCAACAAGTATTGTATACCCTACATAAATTGAACCGTTGGCAGGACGTACTTTTCATGTACATGTGAACGGCTGTTAAATTGAAAGAGACCATTTAGTCATAAATTATTACTTTACCGATATTGATTTTTATAAAAAATAAAAATACCTGCCGGCAGGATTTCAGTCTTATACGTAAGTTATCAATAGATTTGCTAACATGGGAGATCCCAACCGGAAACCTCGTTTAAGGATTAGTTTTGAAACATAATATGCCTAGCGTTTCCAAACAGCTTGGATCCAGATGAGACGCCGAGTAACTCACGTATTTGTGAGTAATCGAATAATACTGTATATACAAAATTAAGCTAGTCCGTTACTGCACCATATACCTGTGGTGTTGTTTATTTACTCATTTACTCCTTGAATATTTATGTTAGAAATAATGTACGCTTGAATATTAGCTTAATATCTATAATGACACATGAACAAGAAATGTTTGGTCTTGTAAACTCTGTAGAATCAGACCTATATGATCATATAAGCATACAGAGAAGACCTCAATCGGACCGACTCCTACAGGATCTACACTGTTTGCAAAGGCACATCTATTTAATAATGGATTACTGTACACATCAACGGTAACAGGCTACAGCAATAAAAGGCTTCCATTTATTGTAAAGATTAAAATATTTCCGTGATTGCACAACAGTGACGGATACCATACAAATAAACATAGGGCGTGTTATGACAAACCTACAAGGTATGCTATATAAGATAGTCAATACCTTCTACAGCGAACTTTGAATTAGGAATAATATGAATCTTTTAGGTAGATGACTGCTTAATTCAGAGTGAATGACTGAATGTCATTTTATGTAAGACCAACATTAACCATTTTCCTACATATAAACACATTTTGACGCATTTGCAAACAGAGTAGACCCTGATCAGACGGCTCCTGCAGGAGCCGTCTGATCAGGGTCTGCTCTGTTTGCCTATGACATTATATAGTGTACATTTTAGATCATACAGTGTTTGTCTAAGCCTACACTTCCCTGTTATTGTTTACCTTATACAAATAATGAATTTCCATGACATGATTAAACCATGGATTAATTTTCAACAGGAGGGAATATTAATACTAATGTAATAAATTCTGAAGAGAGGTGATCCCCCGAGGGCAAACTTGCAACGCAAAAAGAGAAAATTGCAGACTCGGTTTTATTGAGTCTGGTCATGAACAGTAATTGAAAGTGCAACACTGCTCACGCCGCATAGCACCGGCTTAAGAGGTATTCAATTTTCAGAACAGGAAGTACTGAAATTCATGATCTCGAAGGATCAGAAGGTATAACAACACTGAGAATGAAGTACGGGCGATAGGTTCTATTCAGTTTGCTTTTAACTATGGTCCTGTATTTCGTGCGACCTGAATCGCAATAGTATTAGCTTGGATCTAGATGCAAGGGCACGTCTCTGGAATACGGGGTTGATCTATAAATGAGCTATAACAGCAGTATAAATCTTCCATTTATTGTAAAGATTTCTTTCGGTAAACATATCATTGATTGCACACTGGTGATAAGTAGCACGAAAATAGACATAGTGCGTGTTATGACAAACCTACAAGGCATGCATTATACATGTATAGTCAATACCAATTACAGCGACCTTTGAATTAAAAATAATTTAGATATTTTAGGTAGATGACTGCTTAATTCAGAGTGAATTATTGAATGTCATACAGATCTATTCTCTTTGAAGATTTCTGTATGATTTTAGTTTGTATTTAGCCTAGTTGTTATTTGTCTTGATTAACACGGAAATTAACCATTTACCTTCATATAGACGCCTTTTCATACATTTACAAACAGAGTAGACCCACATCAGACGGCTCCTACAGGGTCTGCTCTGTTTGCTTATGATATTATATAGATATAACCATACACTGTTCGTCGAAGTCAACACTTCCCTGTTTAATGTTTACCTTATAAAGCTAATGAATATTCGTGAAGTGGTCAACAGGGAAAGGGTTTTAAAACTTATTTGAAAGTCCGCTTTAGGGTGGCCCATTTATTTTATTTTCAACCCTGACCCGCATTCTTCGGCCTGAATCGCAATAGGAACAAGTTGGATCTAGATGAAAATGAACATCTATTGAATAAAGTTTAATCCTTTCACCGCCGAAGACGCATAAATGCACCACGACAAATAGTGCAGTCCCAGATTAGACGCCATCTTTTCAAGGCGGCGTCTGATCAGGGACTTCATTATTTGTCTCAATCTCTATTTCTATATACTCGTATGTGCTTTATACTTTTGAAATTTGCATTTATTTATCTCATTTCCTTATTGTACCGAATGATTTAACAACATTTGGATTGCAGACGACAAGAAGAAATTTTTCACCGAAAGGGTTAAATATACAAATAAACAATAACAGCAATAAGTTTTTCCATTTATTGTAACGATTTCTTAAGAAAACATTTCATTGATGCACAAACGTGACGATTACCATAAAATAAACATAGCATGTGCTATGGTACACCTACTAGACATGCTATATAAAGTAAACAAAACCCTCAGGAATAATTAAGATGTAGAGGATCTGTTGCGAGTTGTCTTTTAATATCACATGTTCCTAAACGAGCCTTAGAAAATGTTATTAAGCTACCCTTTGGCGAGCTTAATAACATTTTCATGGTGAGTTTAGGAACATGTGATCTTAAAAGACAACGAGCATTCAGATTATTTTTCTCACGTGTATAACCAAACAGCGTAGATCTAGATCTATTTTTGCCCTTATAATGACATGCAAACATCAGGGTTCATGCTTATAAAACTTTTAGTTGAGTCTGAGTTCGTTCTCAAGTTTTTGATTGGTCAGATTTGAGCCAAAGGCTCAAATCTGACCAATCAAATACTTGAGAACTCAAATCTGACCAATCAAAAGCTTGAGAACAAACTCAGACTCAACTAAAAAGCTTTATAAGCATGGACCCAGTTTTCCCCCAGTTTAACGTCATATATGACGTATGACGTCATGCATCTTCTAAAGTGTTCATATACGTGTTACTGATAAGAGAATTTTAAAACCCGCTGTAGTTCTAAACCGGAGATAAGGGAAGTTATGTGAGAAATGAACGTCGTATAGAAAGCTCCTTTTGGGACCTTTTTTACCCTGTATCTAGTTGGTACATGACTTGAAAACCGACATTTGCCCTTTTCCTTCATACCAACGCCTTTTCACCCATTTGCAAACGGAGTAGGCCCTGCCATCTGATCAGGATCAGCTCTGTTTGCTTAATATGACATGGTATACAGTAAAACCTCTCTATAACGGCCACTAAATTACCTCAAGTAGTTTGTGTTAAAGGCAGATGGCCGCTTAAAGCAAGGTGAAAGTAAAACAGAACGCTCCTATATGCCGCTTAAAGCAGGGTGAAAGTAAAACAGAACGCTCCTATATAGGAGCGTTCTGTTTTACTTTCACCTTGCTTTAAGCGTCCACCTGTGCTAAATACCAAATAATTAACTCAATTTAGTGGCCGTTACAGAGAGGTTATACTGTAGATCTACTCGTACAGTGTTTGTTGAAGTCAACACTTCAGTTTTAATGCTTACCTTATAAAGTTAATAAATATTCATGAAGTGTTCAATTCATGCATAAATGTTCAACAGCGAAAGGGTTAATATGAATTTGAAAGCTTGCTTTAGAGGGTTATAATCCATTTTGCTTTTAACTCTTTCCATCGTAAATATTTATTGCTAAGCCAAAACACCCCAATTGCCGTTACTGAAAATCGCCATTGCTTTTGTAAACATTAAGCAAACATTAAGCATCTTTAAAAGACGCCAGGTAACTTGGCGTCTCATCAGGATCCAAATTGTTCCATACTATTTCCATGTTTTAAAAGAAACAGAAAAACATTGTTAGGGAATTGAAGCAGAGGAAAATATATTTGCAGACGACATTTGTTTATTGAGCTAAAGATTGAAGAAGGTGTAAACATACATCCCTTGATCACCGAAATTAATCATCATGCACAAAAAGGGGTCTGCTCAAGCTCAAATATACACTTTGTACAGTATTCTAATTTGTTAAAGATTTTAGGAAAGTACTGAATGAGTGTCAAACAGCCTGAATCCTTATGAGATGTCAAATAGCTTGGTGTCAAATCCGGATCCAAGCTGTTTGCAAATGTCATTTTAGGTTGAATAGCAATACTTGTTTGTTATGTGTCTTTTCTTAGCCCTTAACTTGCGGGAAACCAATATACAAGACCTTTGAAAACAGTGTAGGTCCAGATCAAAGGGCTCCGAAAGGAGCCCATTGATCAGGGTGTGCATTGTTTGTCAATAAAATCATTTTATTCGGTTATAAATTTTGATAAATACTTTTTTAAAATTGATATTCAGAAATGTGTTGTTTAATGAGTATTCAGTTTTAATAGTTGAACAGGTTAAAGTTTAACAGGTCTATATCTCATGAATAGTTTAAGATGATACCCACCATTATATGCCTTAAGTATTTACATGCTGTAAAAACATATATCTGGTCCAATCTATATTCTTTTTCAATTTTAATAACTTGACAAATTCGTTCAAACAATTGAGAATCTATTTACCGAGTGTCAAATACCTTGCACCCTGGTCAGATGCCGAGTAACTCTGTATCTGATCTGGAACCAAGCCTATTTAAAAATACCAGTTGGAAACATCAGTTCTCACAGTGTAATATAGATCGTGTCGATAACCATCTAAACGTGATGTTTGTGTCTATTTTTAGCATATTTCTGCACGATTTAGACCAAGCCATGACTGGGCTCGTCGCTGAGGTGGCGTATATATAACAATACGAAATACTACCCCGGGTATGTACAAACCATATGATTATATAGGGCATGCACGCATAACTATGTTCGTGACTTGGTAAACTGTGACATAGGCTGTTTTTAGACTTTAAACACTAACTATGGTGCACGATGTGAAAAAAAAATGTCTGCTCAAATTTTGAGCTGGTGCAGATTTGACTACGTCCGATTCGCTCAAGCTGTTAACCCTTTCCTGCATGAATATTCATGTAAGAAATAATGACGTCATGAATATTAATTAGATTAATTTGTTATAATACATGTAGCACATGGATACAGGAATGTTTGGCCATGGTTGAAACTCAAGAATCAGACATATATCATTCCGTAAGCAAACAGAACAGACCCTGATCAGACGGCTCCTATTGAAGGTGTGCGGTGGTCTAGTGGTAACGCGCTTGACTACCATTCCGGAGGTCCGAGGTTTAAATTCCCGTCCCTTCCGGAAATTTATGAGACGCTTTTCAGTGTCTTCCATCCGTACCTCCTCTCCATACAGGGGTGAAAATTGGTACCTGCGAGCGTCACTAGCCGGTACTGCGGCTGCATGATTGCGCCATATGATAGCAGTGCTCAATATTGTAGATGAATGACTCAATGACCAGGGGAGTAAATGTACAGTCGGCTGAGCGGTCCTTTGATCGAGTGTAAAACAGCTTGGATTCTAAAGAGTTACCCGGCGTCTCATCTGGATCCAAACTGTTTGCAGGTGCGAATCAAGTCGCGCATTGCGAAATAAGGGTTAACCCTTTTACCGCCAATGTCGCAAAAATGCATCACGACAAATAGTGCAGTCCCAGATCAGACGCCGCCTTTTAAAGCGGCGTCTGATCAGGGACTTCACTTTTTGTCTGAAACTCTATTTCTATATCTGTGCTTCATTCCTTTGAAATTTGCATTTATTTATCGTATTTCCTTATTTTACCGAATGATTTAATAAAATTGGATTGCAGACTGCAAAATGAAATGTATGTCTACTTTTAGGATCAGGAAAAACGAGGTTTCGTGCAGGTAATTTTGTATACAAGAGGTGATCGTCCTCGAACCCACCCAGTGCACGCATTCCTTCTAAAACATCCGACACGACTGTCGTGCGTTTATCTTACCCTTTAACCTTTTTCCCTGTTCTATGTTAATTCCAAAAGTCAACACCTACTGAATATTCATGGAACATGTAGTTCAACACAATATGGAAGGTGGAACATTGTAGCCATTTTAGTAAGTAAAGAAGCATATCTTTTCAAATTTCATTAGCAAACAGAGCATACCCTGATCAGACGGCCCCTGCTTTCCCTGTTGAACATTTATCCATGAATTAATTATTTCATGAAAAATCATTATATAGGAGTCGTCTGATCAGGGTCTACTCTGTTTGCAATGTTTTATATGAGGAAAAGGTTAATTGAAGAATAATCATTTAAAAATTGATATCATGCACATTTATTCGATAAAATATTTTCTCACATACCTTCCCTAATCTCCGAGTTAGAACAACGGGTTAAGATTCCCTGATCTGTAACACGTGTAAGATCACTTTAGAACATAAATTATACATGACGGCATACGTCATATATGACGTCAAATCATTGAAACCGATGTTTACATGAAAAAGTAGTAAATTTTAAAGGGTGGTGATCCCCCGAAAGCAACAACTGCAACACAAAAAGAGAGAAAAAATGCAGACTCGGTTTGAGCAGTAATTGAAAGTGCAACACTGCTCACGCCCCCTAGCACCGGCTTAAGAGGTATTCAATTTTCAGAACAAGAAGTACTGAAATTCATGATCTCGAAGGATCAGAAGGTATAACAACACTGAGAATGAAGTACGGGCGACGTTTTACGACCGCCACACAAGCACTTAACACCTGCTGTTGTGAAGATTATAAATTCTGAAGGGTGGTGATCCCCCTGAGAAAAAGAATCTGATGCTCGTTGTCTTTAAAGATCACTTGTTCCTAAACTCACCAAGAACATGTCATTAAGATCGCCAAGACTCGCTTAATGACATTTTCTAAGGCTCGTTTAGGAACATGTGATCTTAAAAGACAACTTGCAACAGATCCTCTATATACTGGTACAGTATAAACTTGATACTAGTTTGAATAATAGGGAATCTGTGTCTTTTATAGCTGCTTAGTGCATGGTGAAAGGCAATCAGAAAGCTCCCAGAGGATTTTTTCTGCATGACTTTCACCCTGCATTAAGTTGCCATATGTCTTAAAGATCGATAAATGATAGGCCTACTTGTTTAATTTTCGAACTATCGGGGTGTCTCTGTATATAATGAGTCGAAGATGTAACAATCTGGTCTGGTCTTAAGCACTCTGTGCATACCCTGATCAGACCGATCGGACCATACAGAATTTGGAATCTGATCGGTTTGCAAAAGTGACAAAATGCTGCGAATATACGAGGAAATATGTTAGACTTGGATCTCTGTATAAGTCAAACGGGGCAAAATTAACTTTAATTCCATTAAATCCTTTCAATTCTGATTTTCAGAGTACAATTATCTATAAGGAAACATGTTAGACTTTGGTCTCTGTGCAAGTTTACCCATTCCCTCATATTGGCGACTTTCGACAACTCTGTAGAAGTCACTTTGTGAAACCATTGTGATAAATAGAGCATTTGCTCCTATAGGAGCAAATGCTCTATTTATCACAACGGTTTCAAACTACAAAATTCTAAACATTTTCCTTTTCTCTAGTTAATGCTCCTTTATGGTAGATTCATTCAAAGAGGTTGTATCTAAAAATAGCATATGACGTAATGGGTTAAATGGGCAAAATTCTGATTTTCAGAGTGTAATACTTCCGTCAGTGTTTTGCTACAAAATCCACACAGCATGGTATACTTAAACGTGTTGCGTTCAACCAGGGTCTGCTCTGTTTATTCAACGGAAATATTTGGATATGATAATAATGTTCCTGTGATGGCCAAAGCACCCTTTGTTTATGCATCATTATAAAAAATAATCTCAGGAATATTCATAATAGTAACAGTATTTATCTATTACACGAAGGTTAAGAGATAATTGACCATCAACCTGGTGTTTTACCCGTCTGTCAATTTATATACATGTATGTCTATTGGAAGATGTTAAGGTTGTTGAACTACATAAATTTATACAGTGAACCCTCAGTACAACGTGTGTGTTTATTTACAGACATTGTGCTGGTATAACGATGTTACCGTTATAACGAGTTTAAATATGAAAGGAAATTTCAGGAACCATTTGGCCAGTTTTAAACTAGTACCAACAGGTGATCGCTTAATGCAGACTACAAGAAGTGCAATAAAGCTCCCTTAAGGAGGTTTTTTTTCACTTTTTTGTATTCTGTATTAATCAATCACCTGCGATATTGGCATTGCACCTATTTATTCAGTGGTTGTTTCAAAGAATTAACGGTCATTTTGTTTCAATACATACTGCCGGTATAACGAGGGTGCCATTGTAACGAATGTCGGTATAACGAGGGCGTCATTGTAACGAATACCGGTATAACGAGGGTGCCATTGTAACGAATGCCGGTATAACGAGGTTGGCAGTGTAACGAATGTCGGTATAAGGAGGGTACCATTGTAACGAATGCCGGTATAACGAGGGTGCCAGTGTAACGAATGCCGGTATAACGAGGGTGCCATTATAACGAATGCCGGTGTAACGAGAGTACCGTTGTAACGAATGCCGGTATAACGAGAGTGTCATTGTAACGAATGCCGGTATAACGAGGGTGCCAGTGTAACGAATGCCGGTATAATGAAGGTTCACTGTATGTGTAAAATGTTTTCGTTAACACAGTATAAAACACCTCTAAACGGATTTTTTTAATCAGGAAAAATAGGTATTGTAGTCAGTTGACTGTTTAACCCTTTCGCTGCCAATGCCGGATCTGTGATTACCTATGCAAACAGTTTGGATCCAGATGAGACGCCGAGTAACTTGGCATCTCATCAGGATCCAAACTGTTTGTTACTGTTACTGTGTTTTTGAAATAAAAATGAAGAAAATCAAAGAAATGAAAATTTGTAGCAGACGACAAAGTTAGCAGACGACAGAGTTTGGCAGCAAAAGGGTTAATGCATGGCGAAAGTCTTGCAGAACGCTCCTTTTGTAGCTTTCTGCATGACTTTCGCCATGCATTAAACCACCACATGTCTGAAGGACCAGCATTAATGATAATTTGATTAACAAACATAGCAGACCCTGATCAGACGGTTCCTAGAGGAGCTGTCTGATCAGGGCATGCTTTGTTTGTTTACGAAGTAATAGAGAACTGAGTTTACAGTTTCTTCTTTAGCCAAAATTTCATAATTGTGTTAGTATGCCATTTTAGAAATTAATTTTATTTTTGTTCTTGATGTCGTCATTTCTTTCATGAATAGTCATGGATAGAATAGTTAAAATCATGTCTACATGGCTCCCAGCTTCCACTAGAATGATAGACGTATGGAACCAAACGAGGAACGTTGAGGGTAGTTCTTAACTTCGGTACTCTACTGCCGAATTCGTGCTAACTTTTACAAACAGTTGGGATCCAGATGAAACACCGAGGAACTCGGTTTTTCTTCGCCATCAAAACCTTTTGACACCTTGACAAGGTTTAAGTAACAAAAAAAATGAAGAATATCTTCTAAAACAAACGGCAATTTTGACAAACGAGTATTATTTTATAGTGCAGAAAATGTATTGATAAAAACTACCCGTTGGAATAGATGACCCACATGTCCGGGACACATTTCTGGGTGTTGCAGCCGTCCGATCAGGATTTAACACAACTTGCTTATGGAATAATATAGATGGGATGCTACAGTTTTAACCACGACCTACATTTCAAGTGTTCAAATGACATGCTAAAGGTGTACCTTATTAATATTCATGGTCTCGTTATTTCTTACAAAAATTATTGTGTTCATGAGATAAAGAAACAAATACATTCTACATGTGAATATCTGTTATGCTGTTTTTGCGTATAGGTGAACAGCATGCAATGTTCGTGACAATTAAGTATAAAAATATAACGTTTACCCTTTCCTTCATTTAAATTTGCAAACAGAGAAGTCCCCAGATCCGACGGCTCCTATATGAGCCGTCCGATCAGAGTCTATTCTGTTTGCTAGTAGAATTTGAAAGACATGTTTCTTTACTTTCTAAAACAGCGACACTGTTCCGCCTCCCATATTTCATTATAACTATTTTGTCCATGAATATTCAGAGGGTAATAGAATCTGGAATAAATATAGAACCTTGAAAGGGTTTAATGAATACCCTTTATACTGGTTTTGCGTTTCAGTAAACGGAGTGCAATGTTCGTGACAATTAAGTACATTTGTGTATATATATATAACCTTAACCTATATGCCGCAGTGAGAATAACAATATCTGCACCAAATTGGAACTGGTGCAATTCCAAATAGTTTCGATCAAGCTTTTGATATACTATTGACACAGTATCAAACAGCTTGGATCCTGATGAGACGCCAAGCAGACATTTGTTTCACACCGTGTACCACAGTAAGTGTTAAAAGTCTATAAACAGCCTATGCCTGGATCCAAGCTGTTTCCAAATACCAGTCAAGTCGTAGATAGTCGGATATGCGTTATTATGCTAAGGAAAACTAGCTATACAGTTAAACCCCTCTAAAAATTCTAGTAGAGAAGAATTTAGATACTTTTAGGCAGGTGGCTGCTTAATGCAGGATGAAAGTCGTGCAGAAAGCTCCTTGCGGAGCTTTCTGCATGACTTTCATCCTGCTTTAAGCTGTCACCTGTCTCAAAGACCGATACTTATACTAAATTTAACATCTGGTTTTGAGCGGATTTTCTGTACTGGAATATGGGACCGCAATCGATAGTCCTGTTTTTACTGCACGTTCTGTTTTCAAGTAGAAGATTACCTTTCCAAAATATAATATTTGATACATTAGAGACGAGCCAAAATTGGCCGATTATTCTGTTTACCCTACAAATACAAATAAAACAATCTGCAAATATTGTTGCCTTTTTCTGGTATCAGTGTACGTTTTTATTCCAATAATTTTGAATTACATAATAACAGTGTCAAACAATTTGGATCCTGATAAGATTGTGCTACTGCATCTGATCTGGATCTAAACTTTTCGAAAAAAATGTTATTAAGAATAAGCATGCAATGTAAATAGTTAAAACACTAGAGTTCACCCTTTCAATGTTGTTTTTTTTTTCAAGGTGCAATAATCCATTAGCGGTTAACTAAATCTATAGAGTCCATTCAATATGAAAATCTTAACTTGCTAGAGGATTTTAAATGGCAAACAGTGCAAACCCTGATCAGAGGGCTCCTCTAGGAGCCCTCTGATCTGGGTATACACTGTTTTACAAATGCCAGGACTTGCCTGTCTCGTCTTCAAATGGTAAAATCAGTGTCATACAAAGTAGGCTAATATGCGCTGAACCGTTGCAAGGTCGTGATTTATAAATAGAATACACCCTGGGTCGATTGAACTGATTCATGCTACATACAGTACAGTGAAAGGGACTTATTTGACAGGTTGTGTTGGTGACACGCTTAAAAATTTAGATCTATAGACTTGTACAAAGATCGGTCTAAAGTAAGGATTACAAAATTTCGGAACCAACACTTTCGTACAGACAATTGTCAACAGGGTACGGTAAGTAACTATGTCATAGTTCTGTAGCTTTTCGATTGATAGTCCATTGCTGTAATCCGGATTTCTCTGTGTATGTATACCAATTAGCCCATAGCTGGGCAGAAACGACCCTTAATCAACAAAAACAACTAACCAATCAAGCAACCATTGCTATTATCGATAAGGTTTGAACTGGCACTCATCACTTTCCGCCGACTTTCGTCGATGAAAAATCGTGAATTTCCGTTGACTGTATAAATGAAATCCGCATGCTTCACATGTGTGTTCGGAAGGATAAAAACAGATTACGGAAAAAGGCGGAATATTCATGCAGTGCCAGGTCAAACCTTATCGACAATATCTTTAATGACTACTATTGGCCTGGTTGACCAAAACGTATTTACCTGTGCAACGGATACATTATGCTAGTGATCCGGGCATTGACGCATTTTTTTCTTTCGTCAAGCCTGCGTCTAGTGTTAACCCTTTCCCTCATACAAACGTGTTTTCACGCATTTGCAAACAGAGTAGACCCAGATCAGACGGATCCTAGAGGAGTCGTCTGATCAGGGTCTGCTCTGTTTGCTAATATCCAGATCAGACGGCTCCTAGAAGAGCCGTCTGATCAGGGTCTGCTCTGTTTGCTAATAGGATTTGAAAGATCTGTTTCTTTTCTTTCTAAAATGTCTACAATGTTTCACCTTCCATATTTCTGTATAACTATTTTGTTAATGATTATTCAGTATGTATCGAAATTTGGGCTAAATATAGAACAGGGAAAGGGTTAAGCTTTTCCCCATGAATATTTATGTCGGAATAATGACCATGAATATTGATTAGGTGATTTGTTCATGAATATTGATTAGGTGGTTTGTATATGAATATTGATTAGCAGGTCTGTATATAATAGTTTCGTGGACAATGACATTTTTACTATGGCAGAAATTGAAGAAATATATGTATGAAATATATCTGAGATAATGGTCGCTCGTATGACTGACAAGAATCTACATTATTTGTCTGGGCTATAGGTATTTTAAACATAATTAATGCGTCAGCATATATTTTACTCAATGTTCATCGTGTCAACCCATATTAGCTCAAACTTTGATCTCGCTGGATTTACCTATTTGTTTGATAGAGACTCGTATAAGACTTGATAGAGACTCGTATAAGACTTGATAGAGACTCATATAAGACTTGATAGAGACTTATATAAGACTTGATAGAGACTCGTATAAGACTTGATAGAGACTCATATAAGACTTGATAGAGACCCGTATAAGACTTGATAGAGACTCATATAAGACTTGATAGAGACTCATATAATACTTGACAGACTCATATAAAACTTGATAGAGACTCATATAAAACATCATACATATTAGACATCCAATGTTCCCGAGGTAACTAGTTTATAATAAGTGTATTATACAGTTAAACCTCTCTATAACGACCACTAAATTGTGCTAATTAGTTGGTATTTAGGGCAGGTGGTTACTTAAAGCAAAATGAAAGTAAAACAGAACGCTCCTATGGGAGCGTTCTGTTTTACTTTCATATTGCTTTAAGCAGCCACCTGCCTTCAACACAAAATACTTGATGTAATTTAGTGGCCGTTATGGAGATGTTTTACTGTACTATTATTTTATACAGTGGAGTATCACCACACCTAAACAACAACAACAACAACAACAACAATCACAACAACACAAACAAAACTCATACAATGAAAAACAACAACACACAACAAAACCCCGATTGCACGGTGTACATGTAATAAGGTCTTTGAAGCATAGTAGCTTCAAAATATCGAGGAAACGTGTCCTTTTAAAAACTGAAATTATAATTTGAACCATTTTGGTATATAAATAAACATTTCCGGTAAAAAAATGAAAACTGTAGATAAGGCAAAACTAATGTAACCATTACATACCCTCTGGACAACTTGGAATTGGGTGTGGGATACAGAGGGCGCTCTTGGTTTTATTTTTAAAACCTTAATGAATATTCATGTAAGAAATGCATATTAATTATAATTTTTATAATGGAATAGAGCACAGGTATATTTAGTCATGGCAGAAACTGTAGAGTCATATCTATGCATGTACTATTTCATAAGCAAACAGAGCAGACCCCGATCAGACGGCTCCTATAGGAGCCGTCTGATCTGGGTCTACTCTGTTTGTAAAGGCGTAGAAATGCGCATCTATGGAGTAAAGGGTTAACCCTTTACTTACGAGAAAGTCGTTTTCACGCGTTTGCAAACAGTGTAGACCCAGACCAGACGGCTCCTATAACGTTTTAACTTTAAGTATACATAAAGTCAACTCATCCGTACTGAAATTGATAACCTGCCCATTTTTTTTTCTTATGGGGGATTTCAAGCATGTTAACTCTTAATATGCCTTGACTTAGTATATTTCGACCTTTGATCAGGGGTCTGAATTTTGTGTCATAACACAACTTTTCTTTCAGTGATAAATTTTGAAAAAAATTGTTTTTAATTAATATTCAACAAAGGAAGAAGCAAATTATAGTTATTCAGTAAACTAAACGGTCAACCCGTGCCTAGTCAAGGTATGCGGCACCAGTAGTGAGCTAGAGTCGTATTTCAACATTAAAATGGTAATTTCTACACCAAACTCTACCATGTGACCATACTAAAGAGAGGTACGCATCAAGGGATATATAGGTCATACAGTATAACTTATCTTCAACTGTCATTAAAAATAGATCTGATTATGGGCCTGTAAGGCAGGTGATAGCTTTATGCAGGTAAGAAGTAATGCAGAAAGCTGCTATTGGAATTACTTTTGCCATGAATTAAGCAACAATCTGCTTTAAACACTCTTAATTTCAATACATGAATGTCTGCTTAAGACAGGTTCAATTGTATTTGCTAAAATCATGTACACCTCTCAGAGGAGTCCTCTCATTAGGGTCTGCACTGTTTGTTATGACACACATTCCTTTAGAAATATCCCTAAGTATTCTCTTTAAGCTTGACCTGTTTGAAAATTGGAATAGTCCATTTAAAAAAGCAGCAATGAAAGGTTTTAGGAGATAAAGTTTTAGTCTAGTGGCAGTGTCATAAACTACATTTTGTATTCAGTTTTCATGTTAGAGCTATTGATATACTTTCCAACGACGACAATACGTTTTGTTAATAGGAACAGAAATTCTAGCCTTTGTAAATAGAACATCTGATCAATGTTTTTAGCTGGCACATTACATTTGTTCACCATAATTTAATCATTTACCCAGATGTCCAGATAAGATATGTAAACTAAAACATTTTCAGGAATATGTTTCATATTTTCATTTTTCTCCACCAAACCCTATACTGTGACCACTTTTTAGAATCGTCTCGAAGAGACGATTCTAAAGAGTGGTCACAGTATAGGATTTGGTGGAGAAATTGCGATTTTAGTATTTGAGTGGACGTTATAGTTAAACTATTTTAGTATTTGGGTGCGCACTCTTATCTGTACCTCAACTTTACCTGATGAATATTCATGTCAGAAATAATAACATAATGAATAAACAAATTGAAGTTATTTATGGTATATGAACATGTGAGGTGTCACCATGAAGTTCACGGCAGAATTGGATCTATATAATTCAATAAACTCTTTTCCTTTCCTATATTTATTACAAATTTCAATACAAATGGACAAAAGAGTCATAATGAAATATGGAAGGTGGAACGTTGTTGCCATTTTAGAAAGTAAAGAAATAGATCTTTTAAATTCCACTAGCAGACACAGTAGACCCAGATCAGACGGCTCCTCCGATCTGGGTCTAATCTGTATGCAAATACGCGAAAATGCATTTATATGAAGTAAAGGGCTAAATACACATTCAAACGTGACAGGTATACATACAACCATTAAATCATTTATATAAAAACGGGTATTGCAACTTTACTGGGCGTTACACCCTAACTTTAATGGATCTGTATTGTTTAATCATTCCTTTACTGTCAGTTAACCCATTACCTCATATGCTAATTTTAGATACAAACTCTTTGAATATTTTTACCGAAACGGAGCGTTAACTAGAGAAAAGGAATTTTTTAGAATTTTGTAGTTTGAAACTATTCTGATGAATAGAACATTTGCTCCTATAGTAGCAAATGCTCTATTTATCACAATGGTTTCACAAAGTGACTCACAGAGTCGTCAAAAGTCTTCAATATGAGGGAACGGGTTAAATCTCTAATGTTCTGTTTTGGTCACTGACTTTGCCGATTAGATTAATCTTTTAAGAAACACTTGACCGAGTATCAAACATTTTGGATCCTGATGAGACACCGAGTTACTCGGCTACTCATCTGGATCCGCACTGTTTCCAAATGCTAGTCAAGACGAGTCAAGCATGATACGAGTCACATCTTTTCATTGCAAAGTAAATCGAGGGCTTGGTGCAAAACTATTCTAACTCCTTCACTTTGTGAATGAGTTAGAATAGTGTTGCATCAAGCCCTCGAAATGTGATCTGTAAAAGTGACGTCTGCATCAGCCAGAGCTACAGATGACGGTGCGTACCCAAATAGTAAACTGGTCATTTCTCCACCAAACCCTATATTGTGACCACTCAAATACTAAAATCGTCATTTCTCCACCAAAACCTATACTGTGACCATTCTTTAGAATCGTCTCTTCGAGACGATTCTAAAGAGTGGTCACAGTATAGGCTTTGGTGGAGAAATAAAGAAGTTGTTCTTGAAAAGGTTTAAATTTACGCATATTAGATCTAGAACACGGATCAGTTTTAAACCTTCGCTTGCTATTCACGTCAATATACCTACCTGTAAATAGTGAAGACCCAGATGAGACAGCTCCTGCAGGATCTGTCTCATCAGGGTCTGCACTATTTACAAGTTGATTGTGCAACCAGTACACTCCACAGCAGTGATTGCACAGCGAAATACTTGTACACAGTGACAATATATGTAATTATACAACGGGACATGACTAAAGAAGAAGAAATGTAACTTAAAATTCAGCAAGAGAAGGGTTAAAGAACAAGCTGAGATTTCTAATTTTCATAAGGAAACAAGTGCCAGCATGTCCGACAATGCAGACCCCGACAAGAAGTCATTGTCAACAAAGTTGTTGACAAGAAGGGTTAACAACTTTTCTGTTAACCCTTTCCCTGTTCTATACATGTATTTATTCAAAATTTCAATACCTATTGAATATTCATGGACAAAATAGTTATAATGAAAAATTGAAGGAAGATGGGGCATTGTAGCCATTTCTGAAAGTAAGGAAACAGATCTATCAAATTATATTAGTAAACAGAGAAAACCCTGATCAGACGGCTCTTATAGGATTCGTCTGATCCGGATCTTCTCCGACGGAAGATGCGTAAAAATGCATTTATATGAAGGAAAAGGTTAATTCTAATGCGTGGAAACAGTAAAACTATGGATAATGCATTATAAAATCTGGCATACAGTATATGAAATATTTCTCAAGCAGACGGCATTTCGTTAACCCATTACCTCATTGGCTATTTTTTAGGATACAACCTCTTTGAATAAATCTACCGAAAAGGAGCATTAACTAGATCAAAGGAAAATTTTAGAATTCTGTAGTTTGAAACCATTGTGATAAATAGAGCATTTGCTCCTATAGGAGCAAATGCTCTATTTATCACAATGTTTTCACAAAGCGACTCTTACAGAGTCGTCAAAAGTCGTCAATATGAGGGAATGGGTAAAACAATGAAATTTATAATGAATTATAAGATATGGCATACAGTATTAGATGAATAATTATCAAGCTATCGGCATTTCGTTAACAGATAACTTCCTCATATCTGTACAAACACAGGAACAAAGCTGCGAAAAAGAAACAAAGTTAAAGTCAACATTTAAACTGTTTTGAAACAAAAGAATGCATCATGCTTTTTTGCCTGCGCAAAACACGCTTGATTATCTTACGAATAATCTGTTTAGGTTGAAATAAAAGCACCGCCCATTATCATAATAAACGCGACCTCACTTGTATTTGCAAACAATGTGGATCCAGATCAGATGCCGAGTAGCTCGGCGTATCGTTAGATTCCAAGCTGTTTGACACTCGATCAGTACCTTGCAAAAATCTTGAACGAATTTAAGTAAAAAAAACTAAGCAAATTTAAGGCTAAAGCCTTCGAACCTAAAGTTTAAAATTCAGATGAAAAGTTGAGTCGAATCATGAGATTAAGACGAAAGATCTACAGATTGTCAGATTACATCGTAAACAAAATACCATTACAATGTCGAAAAATTACATTGTAACCCTTTACTCCATAAATTCGCCTTTCTATGCCTGTACAGAATAGACCCAGATCAGATGGCTCGTATAGGAGCTATCTGATCAGGGTCTGCTCTGTTTGCTTATGAGATCATATAATTCTGCCGATTCTGTAATCATACAAATCACCAGGGTACGTGCTTATAAAGCTTTTTAAAGCTTTTGTTTTCAAGCTTTTGATTGGTCAGATTTGAGCCTTTGGCTCAAATCTGACCAATCAAAAACTTGAGAACGAACTCAGATTCAACTAAAAAGTTTTATAAACATGGCCCCTGGTTAATAGCGCCATTATCAAAATTCAGTTAGTTGATATCCATGACGTCATTATTTTTTGCATAAATGATCATTGAATAAAGGGATAAACACTTCTAGCGCTGGCCAGATGTAGCTTTATTTACATAAAACAAATATGTACATGCAGGTGGCGATGGTCTAGTGGTAACGCGCTTGACTATCAGTCTGGAGGTCCGGGGTTCAAATCCCGGTCCTTCCCGGAAATTTCAGAGACCTTTTTCCGTGTCTCCCACCCGCACACCCTCTCCACCCAGGGGTTAAAATGGGTACCTGTGAGGGTCACTCGCCGGTACTGCGGCTGCATGATTGCGCCATATGTTAGCAGTGCTCAATATTGTACGCCAATGACTCAATGACCAGGGGGGTAAATGTACAGTCGGCTAAGCGGTCTTTCGGACTGATAGTAGACTATAACTAGGTATTTTACATTTACAAAATCAGGATGCTTTGTCACTAACCCAACAGCATTAACGCTAAACCCTTAACCTCATAAATATTTATGTAAGAAATTATAATATGAATATTTATTAACTCATTCTGACGCCTTTTGTCGCCTCTGTAAAAGTTAATTTATTGAAACCATTGTGATAAATAAAGCATTTGCTCTATAGGAGCAAATGCTTTATTTATCACAATGGTTTCAAAACTACACAATTCTAAACTTTCCCTCTTTTCTAGTAATTGCTCATTTTGGTAGATTCCTTCAAAGAGGTTAAACATAAACCTACTTATACTTTCTTCTCTGTGATCAATATGCTGTTAATAATTGATGACGGGATCATTAAAGCGTAGGCCATTCCAAAAGAGAACGCGTCTTTTAGATTATACAAACAGTATATATCCTAATAATCCACCGTATTGTGGTGGGTCGGTGGTGTGTTGTCTGATCAAGGTCTACACTGACTGCACTAGTAATGTAGAAAATATTGACTGTTGCTAATGGTAACAGTCGGACTATGCAGTTGTTTGTTTTCCAAGCTTAACCCTTCGCTTGCTATTCACGTCAATATACCTGCCTGTAAATAGTGAAGACCCAGATGAGACAGCTCCTGCAGGAGCTGTCTCATCAGGGTCTGCACTATTTACAAGTTGATTGTGCAACCAGTGCACTCCGCAGCAGTGATTGCCCAGTGAAATACTTGTACACAGTGAAGATATTTGTAATTATACAACAGAGCATGGGTAAAGAAGGAGAAATGTATTTTAAAATTCAGCAAGAGAAGGGTTAATACTCAAACATTAACAATGTTTACCATGTCGTCATGTATGTGATACAGCTTAATGCAGGCTGAACGTCATGCTTTGCCAGCTTTATACACGACGTTCATCCTGCGTTAAGCAGCCACTTGATTAAAAAGGGTTCAATTCCTCTTCGTCAAAGGTTCGGTATGAAGGGGATGTAACTGTATCATGATAAATGAAACCATTTACATGACTCTTTCAAATGTCATACCGTGCACAGACTTCACATACACATACATCGATTTACCTTATGGCAAAATAGATACATAAAGTTCTGATTTAATCACAGTTAATCATGAATAATTCATGAGTAAGCTAAGCAGGTGGACTATAAATAAACAAGGTTTATATGGTTTCAACCCTATACATGTACCTCTTGCATACGCCTTTTGCACGCATTTGTAAACATAGCAGACCCAGATCAGACGGTCTCCGGGTGTAAATTATAATAGATCTGACTCTGACACTTCTATCAATACTAAAACAGTCATGTGTACAAATGCCATTATAAAAATCATGTAATTAATACTCATATCATTATTGCTTACATGATTATTCAACAGGGAAATGTTTAACCCATTTGTTCCCACGATCCCATATATGGGACGTAGGCAAACAGTGTAGACTCTAATCAGGCGCCGCATAATGCGGCGTCTGATCAGAGTCTACACTGTTTGCTGATAGGAAATTCAATATAAAACAAAACAAAAATGAAAGACCAGACATCCCTTAGATAAAAAATGGACTAATCCAATATATCAGCATGGAAGAATCCACTGGGATCAAATGGGTTAATTATTATGAAAAAACAGCAAATCTAGTGCAAATTTCACAATACAGTAGAAACTTTCTTAAGCGGTCATTCATTTATTTCGCATAGAAATCTTAACAAGCAGGTACATGTAGTTGTTTATTGCAGGGCAAAAGTAATGTAAAAGGCTCCTGTAGTATTACGTTCGACCTGCATTAAGCTACCACCTGCCTTACAGACCCATATAATATACATCTTTTAATGGTCGTTTAAGACAGGTTTCACTCTAGACCTAGTTATAATCCGATCAAGAGGTGGGTTACACGGTTGACCATGCAAATAATCAAACTACATGCACCATGTAATGACGAGTATTTGAAATGGTTTTAACCATTCGCTTGCTGTTCACGTCAATATACCTACCTGTAAATAGTGAAGACCCAGATGAGACAGCTCCTGCAGGAGCTGTCTCATCAGGGTCTGCACTATTTACAAGTTGATTGTGCAACCAGTGCACTCCACAACAGTGATTGCACAGCGAAATACCTGTACACAGTGAAGATATATGTAATTATACAACAGGGCATGGGTAAAAAAGGAGAAATGTGTTTCAAAATTCAGCAAGCGAAGGGTCAATGCTCCTTTGAACAATTATAAGAAAGAACCCATCTGTTATTAGACATGTTACCAACGGAATGTTAAATATTTTTATCATTCTATACAGTTGAACTTCGATATCTCGAACTTCGGATAACTCGAACCTCGGGATAAATCGAACTAAAAGTTCAGTCCTTCCAAAACCTACAATACAGAATTGCTCTAGAGTGTATAACTACGCATATCTAGAAACACGTGTGACAGCTTAATGCGGGTCAAAAGTAATGCTGAAAGCTCCGAGCTTTCAGAATTACTTTAGACCTGCATTAAGCTGTGAACTTAAGGAGGTGTCTAGATAAGAAATCGGATAACTCGAACTTTTATTATCTCGAACTAATTTGTATGGTCCACTGAAGTTCGAGATATCGAAGCTCAATTGTATCTCCCTTTCCGAGGATTTAATATAAGGGCATTTTGTATTTAATTTGTTAGGTTGTCTTCCTGTCTGTCTGTCTGTCTGTCTGTCTGTCTGTAACGTAAACATTTGATTGGTTGTGTTAAGGTCTGTCAACTACGGGCTAATTGGGCTAAATATTTAAATCGGTTTTTGAAAAATAGTTCGTGCGTACACAATACGTCAAACAAATTGTAGCTTAATGCAGGGTGAAAATTCTGCATAACTTTCATCCTGCATTAAGCTACCGTGTGTTTTCAAAGATTTAAATATTTATTCATAGAGTAATCGCTTAGAAGAGAGGTACTGTATAGTAATGTATCGGAAATTAACCCTTTCACTGCCAATGTCGCAAAAATGTATCACAACAAATAGTGTAGTTCCAGATCAGACACCGCATTGAAAAGGTGGCGTCTGATCAGGGGCTTCACTTTTTGTCTCAAACTCTATGTCTATATCTATGCTTTATTCCTTTAAAATTTGTCGTTTATTTATCTCATTTCCTTATGTTATCGGTTGATTTAACAGAATTTGTTTGCAGACGACAATTAGAAATTTGGCGCCTAAAGCGTAAAGGGTCAAAAGAAGACCAAATCGAGGGTTTGGTGCAAAACTATTCTAACTCCTTCACTTTGTGAAGGAGTTAGAATAGTTTTGCACCAAGCCCTCGAAATATCCTTTTTTGTTCATTATATCACCGGATTAGAGAGTGTCTACTGTATGTATGCATAATTATAATACCTTTTACAAATGAATTACAGTAGATCCCCTCTAATGCGACCACTTAATGAATAAACATGGGTGTCTTTATAAGTAGGTGGAACTTTCTGCGTTACATTTGTCCTGCATTAAGCTACCACCTGCATCTAGCACCCATAATTATACCTCTTTTTAGTGGTCGCATTGGCTGGGTTTTTATTGTATTTCGTTACTAATACCATTAAAACTATATTTATATTTATCCAATTATCAATCAGTTAACCCCTTCCTATGGGAGCTTTTTGCGTAATTTTGTCCTGCATTAAGCAACCAACTGCTTTTGAATATAGTTATGTTTATTACTTAAGTGGGCGCTCTGGAGGGGATAACTGTAGATGGTGTTTTGTTTTAGCACACTCAAATGATGCTGAAGGCAGAGTTAAATTTCTGAATTATTTGAAGCCTAGCTTTACCCTTAACCTGTCTTCAGATTGACGACTTTTGACGACTGTGTAAAAGTCACTTTGTGAAACCTTTGTGATAAATAGAGCATCTAAAAAAATCCTTTTCTTTAGTTCATGCTCCTTTTCGGTAGATTTATTCAAAGAAGTTGTATCTAAAAATAGCCTATGAGGTAATGGGTTAATGTAAGAAATAATGACTGTGTGAATAACAGTTAGCCGAATGTATATGTATATAATAGATCATGAAGGGAACATTTTACCATGGCAGCAACTATACAAACATACATATATCGTTCCGTATTAACCCTTCGCTTGCTATTCACGTCAATATACCTACATGTAAATAGTGAGGACCCAGATGAGACAGCTGTCTCATAAGGATCTGCACTATTTACAAGATGATTGTGCAACCAGTGCACTCCACAGCAGTGATTGCACAGCGAAATACTTGTACACCGTGAAATTATATGTAATTATACAACAGGGCTTGGGTAAAGAAGGAGACATGTATTTTAAAATTCAGCAAGTGAAGGGTTAAGCAAACCCAGGTCAACCAACTCATATAAGAGCCGTCTGATCTGGGTCTACTCTGCAAAGGCGTGAAAAGGCGTTTCTATAAAATAATTCCAGATCTATCTTAACCCTTCGCTTGCTGAATTTAAAAAAAAAATATTCTTCTTTACTCATTCCCCGTTGTATAATTACATATATCTTCACTGTGTACAAGTATTTCGCTGTGCAATCACTGTTGTGGAGTGCACTGGTTGCACAATCAACTTGTAAATAGTGCAGACCCTGATGAGACAGCTCCTGCAGGAGCTGTCTCATCTGGGTCTTCACTATTTACAGGTAGGTATATTGACCTGAATAGCAAGCGAATGGTTAAGATCATATTATACATTTAGGATAAAAGTTATCCAAATTCGAGATTTCGAAGTTCAATTATATGTACTTTTATTACGTCTCTAGGTAACATCATATTTCCTTCGTTGACCATTTTATTACTAACAAATAACAGCATTTCTCTGTTTTGACTTTTGCAGGACACAATGACGAGATTATTCGTGCTGTGCTTAGCCATAGTCCTATGTTCGGTGGACGTGGGAGCAGGTAATACACTTAAATATTTCTTAACATTTTATCCCATTAATATTCATGTAAGAAATAATGACATCATGAATATTAATTAGAACCATGTTTATAATGGCACATGGATGGTTACAGGAATTTTTTGACATGGCAGAAACTACAGAATCGTATTTATATTATTGCATGAACAAACAGAACTGACCTTGATCAGGCGACTCCTGTAAGGGCCGTCTGATCTGGGTTTTATCTGTTTGCAAAGACATAGAAAACGTTTTATGGAGTAAAGGGTTAACTTTTTATTTGATGCGAATATTAATGGCAGACAGACATATAATGAATACTAATAAACTATTACATATGCAGTAAAACCTCTAAATAATGGACACTAAATTGTGTTAATTAGTTGGTATTTAGAACAGGTGACTGCTTAAAGCAAGGTGAAAGTAAAACAGAACGCTCCCATAGGAGCGTTCTGTTTTACTTTCATTTTGCTTTAAGCAGCCACCTGCATTTAACACAAAATACTTACTGTAATTTAGTTGCCGTCATAGAGAGGTTTTACTGTATTTACAACAGATAAATATGCGTAATCAGAAACTAAAATCGATCTTTCTCCACCAAACCGTATGTAGTGACTATTCTTTAGAATCGTCTCTTCAAAACGATTCTAAAGAGTGGACACAACATAGGGTTTAGGGAAGAAATAAAAAGTGTTTAAATTTTCGCATCTTATTTGTACCCCAGTATTTACATATATATTATATAAAATCAGTGAACGCATAAATTGCTATGACAAATTATTACGAATCAGACCAAATATATTACATACGCAATGGCAGTGTAGATCCTAATCGGACGGCCTCTATAGGGGTCGTTTGATCTGAGTCGACTCCGCTTGTAATAATAACTCTGTAAGAGAGAAGGCTGCCTAGTTTGATCTGAGTCGACTCCGCTTGTAATAATAACTCTGTAAGAGAGAAGGCTGCCTAGTTTGATCTGAGTCGACTCCGCTTGTAATAATAACTCTGTAAGAGAGAAGGCTGCCTAGTTTGATCTGAGTCGACTCCGCTTGTAATAATAACTCTGTAAGACAGAAGGCTGCCTAGTTTGATCTGAGTCGACTCCGCTTGTAATAATAACTCTGTAAGAGAGAAGGCTGCCTAGTTTGATCTGAGTCGACTCCGCTTGTAATAATAACTCTGTAAGAGAGAAGGCTGCCTAGTTTGATCTGAGTCGACTCCGCTTGTAATAATAACTCTGTAAGAGAGAAGGCTGCCTAGTTTGATCTGAGTCGACTCCGCTTGTAATAATAACTCTGTAAGAGAGAAGGCTGCCTAATTCTACCGTTGGCAATGCCGCATCTGTGATAACCTATGCAAACGGCTTGGATTCATTGTGTCCATAATATGATAACTGTACGACCAAGTCTGACCAGGGTTAGACTTAACTCATTACCCCCCCCCCCCCCTCCCTGACGCATTTTGACCCCTCTGGAAAAGTCTTTTTTTGAAACCATTTTGCTAAACAGAAAAAAAGAGTATTTGCTCTATTTGTCAAAACTACACAATTTTAAGGTTTTCCTTTCTCTTGTAAATGCTTCTTTTCGGTAGATGTATTCAAAGAGATTGGGTCTAAAATAGCCTGGAAGTGAATAAGTTAACCCTTTCGGCGCCAATTTTCTAATTGTCGTCCTCAATCCAAGTTTGTTAAATCATCAACTAAAATAAGGAAATGAGATAAATAAATGCAAATTCCAAAGGAATAAAGCACATATATAGAAATAGAGATTGAGACAAATAGTGAAAACCCAGATCAGATGCAGCCTTGAAAAGGCGGCGTCTGATCTTGGACTGCACTATTTATCGTGGTGCATTTATGCGACTTCGGCGGTGAAAGGGTTACACAGCCACATACCTAAACTTTTCATTACTAAACTTTGGAAGAATCGAGTTTTACTGTATTTTGGAAATACAGTTGAACTTTGATATCTCGAACTTCAAGAAGGTTCGAATTGATTACCTCGAGATAACAGGTGTTCGAGTCATCCGATTTCTAATTTGTATAATTTCTCAGGTTCACTGCTTAATGCAGATCTAAAGTAATGCTGAAAGCTCCGACAGGAGCTTTCAGCATTATTTTCGATCTGCATTAGGTTGTCACATGTGTTTTTAGATATGGGTATTTATACATTTTAGTATAATTTTGTATTGCAAATTTTGAAAGGTTGAACTTTAAGTTCGAGTTATCCTGATGTTCGAGTTATCCTGATGTTGTTCGAGTTATCCTAATGTTCGAGTTATCATGATGTTCGAGTTATCCTAATGTTCGAGTTATCCTAATGTTCGAGTTATCCTGATGTTCGAGTTATCCAAGTTCGAGTTATCCAAGTTCAGCTGTATTTAGAGATCACTGTAGCTCCATATAATGTTATCACATGTTTTGTATTTAGTAACAATGCTTTGCAATTGATTATTTACTATCTGGTTGGAGAATATTAATTTAAAAAGATTTCAACGTTTACTGAGTATTAGATTTGTTTCGTTCGAGTGAGCGGGTGTCTGGGAATCTTGGCGTTCGGCATCAGCGTTATGGTTTTTAATTATTTACTTTAATTTGGGTTGATTTAATTTACCAACCTTGGTATACAGAAAGTATAGCAAAGACATAATGTTATCAAAGTTAAAGTAAATAAATTAAATATAGAACTGCAACAAAAACATTTTACATACATGTATTTGAAAGTGGCGAGTTCAATCTTAGACGTGTTTCTTGCTTTTCTTCAGTCAATCCAAAATGCTCCTCCATCAATGGTATTCTAACCGAAATAGTTATGGGGAAATACGCCAGTTGTTCGTCTATCTTCACTCAAATAGCGACTGCCAGTGGGGATGAAAACCAGTGCAGGTTAGTTACACTGTCAATGTCCTCTAAAATGGACTAGAATTTAGATACGTTTAGTCACATGACTGCTAAACCCATTCCCTCATATTGACGACTTTTGACGACTCTGTAAAAGTCACTTTGTGAAAACATTGTGATAAATAGAGCATTTGCTCCTATAGGAACAAATGCTCTATTTATCACAATAAATTCAAACTACAAAATTCTTAAATGTTCATTTTCTCTAGTTAATGCTCCGTTTCGGTAGATTCATTCAAAGAGGTTGTATCTAAAATTAGCCTATGAGGTAATGGGTTAAGTCAAGCGCCTTCTCCCAGTGTGATAAGCAACTCGAAGCTGATCCTAGTTTGATCTAGGTCTACAATGTTTGCAAAAGCGTGTTTATTTTAAAGAAAGTTTAATATTTGCATTACAAGCTGCCATTTGCTTTTAAAACGTCCATGTACATTTATTAACTGTTCGATATAGAGAAATTCTGTTGTATTTCAGTTTTATTTTGCCGCCATTTTTAACTACAATAAACCCCCTCTAATGCGACCACGAACACATGTAAATAAAGGACTGAAAGGCAGGGTGGTAGATTAGTGCGGGACGAACGGGACAAATGTTAAACAGAAAATTCCTACGGGAACTTTCTGCATCACTCGCGCCCTTCATTAATCAACCATTTGCTTTTTAATTCATCTACATGTATGTTGATTTATAAAGTGATCGCTTTAGCTGGGGTTTTACTGTATTTCTATAGAGTTGTATTCGTTTGCAATCGCAGCTGTTCGGTTCGCTCCGGCAAAACCCGGAATGTAGCCGACAAGTTCCGATTGGGAAGGTTGCCCGTTTGTTTGGAACAAGTGAATGCAGGAAAGAGTTAATGTAAGGTTAGTCCTGTATAAGGACCAGAAGCTTCACATGTGTTAGACAAAGCCAAGGCTGTCATGTTTGTTTATACGAATAAATAGTTCTACGTTTGCAATAAAAGGTATTTTTTATGAAAACACGCCACACTGCATGTCTTGTTTTTGTGTTCTTCCAGGCTTCTGCTCAGTGGACTAACGTGTATTGCTAGCCAGCTGGATAGTGCCAATACTCAGGAATGTGCTAGGGCGATGTTTGGTGATCTTCAGAATAATCAAGCTACTATCATTACTGTACTAGAAACCGCGTTTAACGTCGTCCTGCCTAAAGATATCGGTGTTTGCACACGTAAGAAATCAAATTAGCTGTGCTGTGGATATATGCCTTACATCGTTCATTTTTTCATTTATTTAACCCATTTTCTCCTAGACTGTTTTTAGACCCAACCTAAATGAATAAATCTACCGAACAGGAGCATTAATTATAGAAAATGAAAATTTTCTACAGTAGTTTTGAAACCATTGTGATAAATAGAGCATTTGTTCCTATGGAGCAAATACTCTATTTATCACAATGGTTTCAAAATGTGACTTTTACAGGGGCGTCAAAATGCTGAAATACTTACATCATGTATATTAATTAGATGCATTTTTAAAATGGCATATTAACAGATATTTTTTCCAAAGTAGGAAATATAGAATTAAATCTATATTATTCCAGAAGCAAACAGAATAGAGCCTGGTTTTATTTCGTTCATTTATTGTTTTATTTATTTGTCTTATTGCGTCCATTTATTTATTTATTCATTTGTTTATTTGTTCATTTGTTCATTTGTCTGACTGTCTATCTGTCTGTCTGTCTGTCTGTCTGTCTGTCTGTCTCTGTATTTGTCTGTTTATCTGTGTCTCTTTGTCTTTCTGTCTGTCTCTCTGTGTCTCTGTCTCTGTTTCTCTCCCTCCCCCTGTCTCTGTGTCTCTGTGTCTGTCTGTCTGTCTGTCTGTCTGTCTCTCTCTCTCTCTCTCTCTCTCTCTCTCTCTCTCTCTCTCTCTCTCTCTCTCTTTCTCTCTCTCTCTCTCTCTGTGACAGCTAGCCCAATAGCAGTACCAACAAACAAACGTCAGTGTTTGCATCCTGGTCTCTTTTAATGAAACGCCACAAAAATAAACACATTCATTAGATAGGTTAGTTCCTGATCAGATTCTGGTTCTCGTCAGTCGAGATGATAGAACTGGATACAGAGTGAAGCATGTAGATGTGTATTAAAATAAAGGGAAGTAACCGAAAGTCAGAAAAAAATTGAATTCTAAACAACGTACCTATTAATACTTACATATACAGTAGAACTCCTCTAATGCGACCACTTAAATAAATAAACATGTATGTCTTTATAAACAGGTGGTTGCTTAATGCAGACCGAAACTTTCGTCCTGCATTGAGCTACTACTTGCCTTCGCAACTGTGAATTTTGCCCCTTTTTGCTGGTCGCATTAGAGGGGTTCTACTGTATATATGTATACATATTCATTGTTTTTTTCTCCATTACAGAATACTTGGCTGGCGGTGGTGAGTAAATGATAATTGGTCCTTCAGTACAAGGGATATTATGTCTTTTAGTTTGATCTGCACACAACCCTGCAACAAAACATGGTTGCAGATAAGTTTGTCCACTTGGGATCAAAACAGCGTCTTAGCATTAACCCTTTACTCCATAAATACACCTTTCTACACCTTTGCAAACAGAGTAGACCTAGATCAGACGGCTCCAATAGGAGCCGTCTGATCACGGTCTGTTCTGTTTGCTTTTGGAATAATATAGATATTATTCTAAATTGTCTGCCATTGCCAAAAGTTCCTCTGTTCAGGAATTATTATATTAATGGTGTCATTATTTCTGGCATGAATATTCATGGAGTAAAGGATTAAAAAGCCAATGATCTAACCACTGAGTCAAGTACAGATGAACTTAATATCTCGAACCTGGATAACTCGAACTAAAAGTTCGGACATTTCGAAATTCACAATACATGTACCAGATTGTTCTAAAGTTTATCACTGCGCATATCTTGAAACACACGCGACCGCTTACATGTAACCCTTTCACTGCCGATGTCGCATAACTGCACACGACAAATAGTGCTGTCCCAGATCAGACGCCGCCTTTTTCAAGGCGGCGTTTGATCTGGGACTTCACTTTTTGTCTCAATCTCTATTTCAACATTATTACTTTATGTCTTTGAAATTTGTATTTATTTATCTCATTTCCTTACTTTACCAAATGATTTAAAAAAAACTTGGATTGCAGACGACAATTAGAAATTTGGCGCCGAAATTGTTAATGCAGGTATAAAGAAATATTGAAAGCTCCTACTAGCATTTAGTTTAGACCTGCAGTTAGCTGTTAACTTGAGAAATGGTTCAAATTAAAAAACGGATGACTCATATATCTGTTATCTCGAAGGAAATGTATATCCATTTAGTGGTCGCTTTAGAGGATTTATACTGTATTTTGATTGTACGTATTACAGCGATTACTACTACGTCACCGCCTCCTACAGCCTGCATGGATTTCACAGCCATGTCGAGTAGAATATCTGACTTCTCACAGTGTAAGGACGAGTTTGAAGAAATCATGCGTCCCACTGACGACAGAACCAAATGCAAGTAAGTATGTTATTATAATTATATGTTCGAGGTTAAAGGTTCTCTTGAAGGTTTTATCTCAGAAACTATTAATGGTATTGCAATGAAACTTGATACACATTTTGGTGATCAAGAAAACCTGTATTTATAAATGTTCCCATAACCAAATGGTATTCCCTTTTTACACTTTTGTTTCGGTTCAAGTTTGTTATGATGAATCCTTTTTCGGAAACTATAGCTTTCTAGTTAGCAGTATATTTTCCGGAACTATGTGTTGACAGGAGCCTAGCTGAATCCGAATTTAGTATACACACCGTTGTTTTAGGCGTCCAGCGGCATGAGAAAATTTAGAATTGTGTAGTTTTGAAACTATTGTGATTATTGAAACTATCTGTCACAATGGTTTCAAAAGGTGACTATTACAGAGGCGTCAAACGACTTAAGTGTGAGGTCATGAGCTAAAGCTTACATGACTAGACAGAACGTTTGTCAAAGTTAAACCCCATTCGCCTTCTATTTTTCGATCCATGTTGGCCATAACAAGGTTTTCACGTTACGCACGTGCATAAGTGCATATCACTAGCTATGCCCCTGACTGATCATATGTATCAATATGATTATTGTGCCCCATTTCGCCTGTTCCTTTATACAGTGCAGTTGGATGGATTTAGCAAATGTGTTAACTTTTACCGTTGACCATTTACTCCATGAATATTCATGTAAAAATGATGACACCATGAGTATTAATCAACCCTTTCCCTTATGTAAGCGCATTTTTGACGCATCTGCAAACAGAGTAGACCCAGACCAGACGGCTCCTATAGCAGCCGTCTGATCAGGGTCTGCTCTGTTTGCTTATGTTGCAAGATATATATATATCAGTATAGATCCGATTCTACAGTTTCTGCCTGAGCAAAAGTGTGCTATTTTCACATGCCATTATAAAAATAATCTTATTAATATTCATGACGTCATTATTTCCAACATGAATATTCATCAGGGAAAGGGTTAAATTATATTTTAAAAATGGCATACTAATGCTTGAAATGCTTGCCAAGGTAGAAAGTGAAGAATTAGATCTGTATAATACAATAAGTAAGCAGAACAGACCCTGATCAGATGGCGTCCATAGGTATTTTTAACAGGGCTTTAACAAACATTTCCATCATTGTTTGCAGTGGCAATTTAAATAAATATCTGAGTGCGATCGCACTGGTATTTGAAAACAGTATAAACACAGACCAGGGAGTACATGTAACTATACCTTAACTACTACCTATATTGTGTAGCATTTAACCTATCACCTTTGAGGTTATTTGTAAATCCCAACTCTTTGAATAAATTTATTGAAAAAGAGCATTTAGTAGAAGATGGAACATCTTTGAAACCATTTTGACAATTTTGTCTGTTGGTTTTTACCCTTCGCTTGCTATTGGCATCAATATACCTACCTGCAAATAGTGAAGACCCAGATGAGACAGCTCCTGTCTTATCAGGGTCTGCACTATTTACAAGTTGATTTTGCAACCCGTGTACTCCACAGCAGTGATTGCACAGCAAAATACTTGTACACTTTGAAGATATATTTAATTTTACAACAGGTCATTGGTAAAGAAGGAGAAATGTTTTTTAAAATTCAGCAAGCGGATAGTTAAAAAGTAACTTTTACAGAGGTGCCAAAAGTCGTCAGTATGTTGGAAAGAGTTCAAAAGAACGGTGGTCGAATGTTGTTTGTTTTTATTTACAGGGCAGTGCATATGGCGCTGGAATGCGTGGCTAATGTGTTGGCACCAGCCGACCACGGTAGCTGTGTAACTGGCTTGAAGCAATATCTGAAAACTTCTCCCCTAGTGATGATTGGCATAATGACATTGTTAGGAGTTGATAATGCCACCTCGTTTGCATTTGATTTGAGCAAATGTGGTAAGTGCTGCATTTCATTGACGTGCGTTTATATAGATCTACCATGTGTTATTTGAGAAACAAGAGAGTTGTTTTAGCGGAAGAGACAGAAATAGAAACAAAGAGAGATAGAGAAATAGACAGAGGGAGAAAGAGTCGGAGAAGACATAAAGAGAGAGAGAGATCGATATTGACAAACTAACAGACAAATATATAAAGTAAAGAATTGATAGAGATATAAATGTATATAGACAGAAATACAAGTGAGAGAGAAAGAGGGAGAGTGAGAGTCAGATATACAGACAGACAGACAGACAGACCACAAACACACGCACACACATACACATTCGCGCACACACGCACATACACACAGCGAAACACAAAAGACAGAAATCCACAGACAGAGAGAGGGATAGAAAATCTGGCACAAAGAGAGACACACTGAGATAGAGAGAAAAAGGGGGTGACAGAACAGAGACAGAACGAGATAGATGATAAAAAATAATAGAGAGAAAAAAACACAAATACATGTAGATAAATAATTAGAGACACGTTGACAGACTGATAAGGATTGATAATAATACTTCTGCCGCTGCTGCTGCTGATGATGATGATGATAATGATGATGATGATGATGATGATGATGATGATGATGATGATGATGATGACGATGATGGTGATGATGATGATTAGCCAATACTATGAATGACGATTCCAAAGTTAGAGGTTCCATTTTGTGGTAATATTTGATATGTTTTCTATAACAACAGCATCTGCCGTCGGTCTGCCCCATCCAGATTGCTTGAATATCACTGCCATATTACCTAGAATCTCCAACTTTACCGACTGTAAGGCAGAGTTTAGACCATTGTTGGGTTCTGGTGACGAAGAAGACAAATGCGAGTAAGTAGTATCATCATTGAAAACATTCCTTTTTCTAGGAAATACCGATTGTGAGATTTCACCATACACACTTCAAACTTCAGGAATAAATCGAGGGCTTGGTGCAAAACTATTGTACCTCCTTCACTTTGTGAAGGAGTTATAATAGTTTTGCACCAAGCCCCCGAAATGCTATTAACCCATTCCCTCATATTGACGACTTTTGACGACTCTGTAAAAGTCACTTTGTGAAACCATTGTGATAAATAGAGCATTTGCTCCCATAGGAGCAAAATTAATGCTCTATTTCTCACAAAGGTTTCAAACTACAAAATTCTAAACTTTTCCTTTTCTGTAGTTAATGCTCCTTTTAGGTAAATTTATTCAAAGAAGTTGGATCTTAAAATAGTCTATGAGGTAATAGCTTAAAATGCCATTAAAATCTTATAGAACATTCACACTTCATAGTTCGCACTTCACACTGCAAACTCTGAGTATGAAGTCTGAAGTTTGAAGTTTGAAGTGAGCATCGATCTTTCGTACTTTTCCTCTAAGCATTACTTTGCTGCAAAAAATATAACTTTGATCCAGATGAGATGCCGAGTAACTTTGCAATTCGTTCAGTAGATTTGAAGTCTTGAACAACTCTGTCCAGTAGATTAGAGATTGACCAGCCATTATTGTTTCACTACAATAATGACTAAGAACTCCGCTTGTGTTGCAAATTTTTGCTATCGAGGATCACCTCCCTTTAAAATTTATAATCTTTACACCAGCAGGTGTTGAGTGCTTGTGAGGCGGTCGTAAAACGTCGCCCTGTACTTCATTCTCAGTGTTATTATACCTTCTGATCTTTCGAGATCATGAATGTCAGTACTTCTCGTTCTGAAAATTGAATACCGCTTAAGCAAATGCTAGGGTGCGTGAGCAGTGTTGCACTTTCAATTACTGTTCATGGACAGACTCAATAAAACCGAGTCTGCAATTTTCTCTTTTTGTGTTGCAATTTTTGCTCTCGAGGATCACCTCCCTTTAGAATTTATATATAGCCTGCGTGCCAAGCTATGTATAAAACACTGTAAATTGGTGTCCGCTCCATGCCGTGTTTAACTCATTCTTTACCACTTGTATAGAGATAACAGGAGTTCGAGTTATCCGAATAAATCCGAATGATTTTTTTCTAATCTGAACGATTTATCAAGGCCACAGCTTAATACAGGTCTAAAATAATGCTGAAAGCTCCTGTAGGAGCTTTCAGCATTACTTTAGACCTGTATTAAGCTGTCACATACGTTTCTAGATATCTATAGCGATACATTTAGAGCAATTCTGTATTATAAGTTTTGAAAGAACTGAACTTTTTGTTCGAGTTATCCATTAGTTCTAGTTATCCGAGTTCGAGATATCGAAGTTCAACTGTATCTTAACCCTTCACTTGCTATTCACATCAATATACCTATCTGTAAATAGTGAAGACCCAGATGAGACATCAGGGTCTGCACTATTTACAAGTTGATTGTGCAACCAGTGCACTCCACAGCAGTGATTGCATAGAGAAATAATTGTAGACAGTGAATATGTATGCAATTATACCACAGGGCATGGGAAAAGAAGAAAAAATGCATTTTAAAATTCAGCAAGCGAAGGGTTAAAACAACCTTGAAGACATTTATCCATAGTCCAATGTGAAAAATGATGTCTGTTTATACACTGTATGTTGATGTTGTACACATTTTCGTCTACATATGTTTCGACTAGACTTGAGTCATTTGTGCAAACAGATGAAACACCAATAGTTTCTTAAAATATTCTTAAAATATTGTGTCATGACACTTCATCAATATTTTCTAAACAGTTTAACCCTTTCGGCGCCAAATTTCTAAGTGTCGTCTGCAATCCAACTTTGTTAAATCATACAGTAAAATAAGGCAATGAGATAAATAAATGCAAATTCAAAGGAATAAAGCACATATATAGAACAAGAGATTGAGACCTGATCAGACGCCGCCTTGAAAAGGCGGCGTCTGATCTGGGACGGCACTATTTGTCTAGGTGGATTTACACGACTGTGGCGGTGAAAGGTTTAACATATGTCATCATAGGCTATTTATAGACCCAACCTTACTGAATAAGTCCAATGAAAAGGAGAATTTACTTGAAAAAAGGAATGTTTAGCATTGTGCAATGTTGAAATGCTTTACGTGTATTTATCACAATGGTTTCAAAAAGTGACTTTCACAGACGTATTCAAAGGAGTAAATTAATAGAATTAATAGATTAATAGAATAGGAGACAGTAAGAACTACATCAGAACCAACACTTTGTTGATTAATTCATTTCGTTATAGGCTATTTTAGACCCATTCCCTCATAAGATATTTTTAGACATAGCCTCTGCATAGTATTACTGAAAAGGAGCATTTTCTACAAAAATATTTTTTTTAGAATTGTGCAATTTTGAAATAAGTGTGATATATAGAGCAGATGCTCCATTGGAGCAATTGCTCTATTTATCATTATGGTTTCAAAACATGACTCTTTTACAGTGATATCGAAAGGCACCAACATGAGAGAATGGGTTAAAAGGCACGATAGTAAACTGATTGTTGGGTTTTATTTGCAGAGCTGTGCACGATGGGATGGCTTGTCTGGCTAAACATTTGGTAGACGATGACCACGACAGATGTGTAACTATGTTTAAAAGAGCTGTCTATAATTCCACTATGCTGTTGAGAACGATATTACAGGAACTTAGTTTTGATGTCTCTACGTTTCAATTTAATGTGACTGTCTGCACTAGTAAGTGATGAGTTTTGTAATGTGTTTGTGTGTATGTGTTTATGACAGCGATAGGAAAGAGAGAGGAAAACAGAGAGAGTGAGAGAGAGAAAAAGAGAGAAGAGAGAGAGAAATAGGGAGAGCGAGAGGAAGAGAGACAGAGACAGAGAGACAGAGACAGAGAGAGACAGAGAGAGACAGAGAGACAGAGACAGACAGAGACAGACAGACAGACATACAAACAGACAAACAGACAAACAGAGACAGAGATACATTGCATTATGGGTTAAGTCCAGCTTCCACTTATTTTCGTCTGTTACAATTTTTATTTAATTATCACAGTATTGAACAGTTCTGACAAAACCATAATATCATACATCTTAACGGGACATGTAATCTGGACCTCACCTGTCTGCCTTCAAGTTCCCTCCTAGACTAGTTTTAGGTCTGACCTCTCTGGAAAAAATATACAGTTGAACTTCGATATCTCGAACTTCAAGGGACAATACAAATTAGTTCGAGATAAGAGAGATTCGACTGATCAGAATTATAATCTGACAAATATCTCAGGTTTACAGCTTAATGTAGGTCTAAAGTTATGCTGAAAGCTCCTGCAGGAGCTTTCAGCATTACTTTAGATCTGCATTAAGCTGTGACGTGTGTTTCTAGATATGTGCAGTGATATATTTTAGAAAATATCATGTATTGCATTTTTTGGAAGGACTGAACTTTTAGTTCCCCGTAGTTCGAGTTATCCGAGTTCGAGATATCGAAGTTAAGCTGTATACCGAAGAGGAGCATTTACTAGAGAAAATGAGCATTTTAGAATGGTATAGTTTTTAAACGATTGTGATAAATAGAGATATTTCTCCTATAGAACAAATGCCCTATTCATCACAATGGCTATTAAACATGACTTTTACAGATGCGTCAAAAGGCGTCAGTAGGATGGAGTGAGTTAATCATCATATTTTTCTTGTTTAGTGGACATTTCGCGCATTTGCAAATAGAGTAGACCCATTTGTGGCGGGTCCTATAGGAGCCATATAATCAGTGCCTGCTCTGTTTGCTAATGGAATTTGAAAGATCTGTTTCTTTAGTTTCTAAAATGGTACAAAAGTGCACGTTTAATGTTATATTATAACTATATTGTCCATGAATATTCAGCTAACCGTATGTATTGAACTTTGGAATAAACATAGAACAGGGAAGGGGTTATAAATACTGATGGAGTTTACCTTTTGCTGAAGAGAAACTATTTATTTTCAATGCCTTTGCCCATAGCGTAGACCCAGATAGAAAACCTCCTGTATGAGCCATCTTATCAGCGTCTGCTCTTTACTTATATGATATTATAGATCTGGTTCCTGTTTCTGCCTCGGTCACACACGCGTGTGTTCATAATGTCATCTGCTATTAACCCTTCACTTGCTATTCACGTCAATATACCTACCTGTAAATAGTGAAGACCCAGATGGGACAGCTCCTGCAGGAGCTGTCTCACCAGGGTCTGCACTATTTACAAGTTTATTGTGCAACCAGTGCAATCCACAGCAGTGATTGCATAGCGAAATACTTGTACACAGTGAAAATATACATAATTAAACAACAGGGCACGGGTAAAGAAGGAGAAATGTATTTTAAAATTCAGCAAGAGAAGGGTTAAACAGTCATCATATAATGATCTCTTACATGATCTTAACATGAATCCGACAAAAACAAAAAGAAGCTAAATTTGTAATTTCTTTTGCAGAGTACAATGACGACGGTAAGTGTTAATATTGTATCACATATAGTCACCTTTTAAACTTTTTGCGAATAGAATAGACCGAGATCAGATGACTCCTGTAGGAGCCATCTGACGAGGATCTGCTCTGTTTGCTTATGAAATAGTATAGCTATGATTCTATAATTTCCTCCGTTACCAAAACTTTCTCTGTGCACGTGCCGTTATAAAAATATTTGTACTTATAAAATTATGTAGATATTTTTTAATTCTTTTATGCCAGCACTAAAAACATCATGTGTTCAGACTTTCATAAGAACATACGGTTAGCCCATTACATGTACCTAATAGGCTATTTTTATACCCAACCGAAAAGGAGCATTTACTAGAGAAAAGAAAATGTTTAGAATTGCGTAGTTTTGAAACCATTGTGATGAATAGAGCATTTGCTCCTATGGAGCAAATGCTCTGTTTATCACAATGGTTTCAACAGATGACATTTGCAGAGGCGTCAAAAGGTGTCAATATGAGGGAATAGGTTAAGTGGTAGCATTAGGGGGACTTAAGACGTTACTGTAGTCTTTAAAAAATGAACGTTTTAAATTTGCAACATGATTCTGAAAGCAATCAGTGTAGATCCTGATAATCTGGTTAAATATTGTTTTAAAGTGTCATTGCACTATTTAACTGGATTAACCTTTTCACGACCTCAGTCGCATAAATGCACCACGACAAATAGTGCAGTCCCAGATCAGACGCCGCCTTTTCAAGGCGGCGTCTGACCAGGGACTACTCTATTTATCTCAATCTTTATATATATGCTTTATTCCTTTGAAATGTGCATTTATTTATCTCATTTCCTTATTTTACTTAATAATTTAACAAACTTGGATTGCAGACGACAATTAGAAATTTGGCGCCGAAATGGTTAAAACAGTTCATACGTACTATACACATTACGTAGACCATGAGCAGACGGATAATATATCGGGTTTTTTTTGCACTTTCGCAAACACGGTACATGTAGACCCAGGTCAGACGGCTTCTGTAGGGCCGTCTGATCAATGCCTGCTCTTATAGGAGCCATATGATCAGGGTCTACTCTGTTTTGTTTATGGTATAATATATACATGATTCTACAGTTTCTACCATGGCAAATAATTCCTGTTTCCAATTAATCTAATTAATATTTATGATGTCATTTTTTCTAACATGAATATTCATGGAGTAAAGGGTTGAGGGACGATCAGTGTGGGTTCTGATCAGGGACCTCCTAGAGGTCTACACTGTTTGCAAATGACATTGGTGACACGTTCCATGCACTGAAAGGGTTATTCAGATATGTGTTTTGATTCAAATGTTTCAATACAAATAAGCGGTAACATCTAACTTATTGTTTTTATATTGCCTTTATTGTTTTACTTTAATTGTTTTATATTACATTAGGTTTTGTGGTTTTTAATATTACTTTAATTGTTTTATATTACTTTAATTGTTTATTTACTTTATTTCTTTGATTTGTTTCCTATAACTTTTGTATTTGTTATTTTAACAGATGATGACGATGATGAAGGTAAGTTCATAAATAAGAAAACATGTATCAACCTTTATTTAAAAATGGTTACTTGCACATGCTATGGAAGGTTGTCATGACAGCATTGGTCAACATGGCCTGTGACTCTCTAATTAAGGCATACAGAACATAATTATGCTTTTTAACGCAATTTGATTGTTTTTCAAATAACTTTTGTTTTAATTTTGCGTGTCTACCAAGCAGATCAGTTATTTATATATATGATGACAGCTCAGGACGGTGAGCTAATCCTCTCTTTGCCCAAACTCCTCACAGTGATCTCCCTTGTCATTACGTATCTCTTCAGCGTAGCGATTAGGGGAGATAACTACGTTGGAGGTTGTTCTTTGTCAATAGCAAATCAGTGATCACCTTTGCAAGGAGCCGTCTGATCAGGGTCTAATCTGTTTGCCTATGGAATTTTATTCTATATGACTCTTCAGTTTCAACCAATACCGAAAACCCTGCGTACATATTCAGCTGATTATTATCCATGATATTATTCTTACATGAATATTCAGCAAGGAAAGAATTAACACATATTTGTAGATGAGATTTTCTTAGCAGCCAACGACGGCTTGGCATACCAAGTGTTTCATTTTCATATTTCATTTTTAGTTGTCTGTTTCGACTGGGTCGTAGGCGTAGTCTTAGTCGTAGTCGTTTGTCGTCGTCGAGCAACAACTTTAATGTAGCTCATTACTCGAAAAGTATAAGAAGTATCAACATGAAACGTCATAGGTTAGTAGATCTCATTTAGGAAAAGGCCCCTACATAAGAACCATAACTCTTGATTTCAAGCTGTTGGAGTTAAGGCCCTTTATCGTTTTCATTTTTTTTAATTGAGCTGGACAAGCACCAAATTATACGAACGTTGGCGCCGCACGCGGCTCTTGTCCTTTTTTTAGTTCAAACTGCACCCATACAGGTTTCATTGTTTTAAATGCAACTGTTAATGAATTTAAACATATAATTCTATTTTTGTTATGGAAACACAGCAGAGAAGGTTTGCCGTAACACCACTGCAGTGACAAATCAGATATCCATGAACCTCAACTGCACCAGGCTATTTGCCAATGTCTCAGGGACGAACAACAAGACGACTCAGTGCATGTAAGTATAGAGCACGACCAGGACGGACTGCCCGCATATGGTTGCGAGGTTATAAAGCCAGGCGCGGATTTAGAGGGGGTCCTAAAATTACCAAAACCATTTTTTAGTAATATTTAAGATCTATATACAGTAAAACCTCTCTATAGCGGCCACTAAGTTGTGTTAATTAGTTGGTATTTAGAGCAGGTGGCTGCTTAAAGCAAGGTGAAAGTACAACTGGATCCCAACTGATGCGGCATTGGCAGCGAAAGGGCTAAATCAAGCACTGACTGAATAAACTGCATTGGGCTACCTGTTACCACCTGCTTGTAAGACCCTAAAATTCTCCATTCCTTTGGTGGTCAGTTTAAAGAGGTATTTTCAGAACTTTTGAAATGTACAGTAAACCCCTCTAAACCCGAAGCTAAAATTGCTGCTATAATGATGTCTTGTAGACAGGTGGCAGTTTAATGCAGGGTGAAAGTGAAATACATGTATACAGTAAAACCTATCTAAACCGAATGTAAAATTTGGCATAAATATATGTATTGGTGACAGGTGGCAGCTTAATACAGGGTGAAAATCATGCAGAATGCTCCAATAGGAGTTTTCTGCATTTTTTTTTCACCCTGCTAGTAGAATTCTGTATGACTTTCTTCATGTACCCTTTCAGAGTTCTGCATGACTATCATGCTGCTAGTGGAATTCTGCTTGACTTTCATCCTACTAGTAGAATTTCGGTTTAGATGTGTTTTACTGTAGTTATCATAATCTTATCATGTAAAAATAAAACTAGAGATATGCCGATCTATTAGTTAATAATTAACCTTTTAGAGACGCCTTTTGCAAGCAGAGAATACCCAGATCTCTGGCGCGGATTTAGAGTGGTCGGAGTCGACATACGCATCCTCCCCTAAAATTGCCAAAACAATTTTGTAGTAATATTTAATATATTTATACAATAAAAACTCTTTATAACGACCACTAAATTATGTCAATTAGTTGGTATTTAGAGCAGGTGGCTAATAATAGACACATAATTGTCCAGGTTCTGCCAAGGCCAAATTACAATGTTATTATTTCATATTGTCATAGGGCACTTAGAAGTGGGTTACTATGCATTGCTAACCGCCTAGTTGGACGTACAGGTGTGGAAACGTGTGTGGGCACCATCATGAGGACAATGTACAACAATTCGGATGGTGTGGTGATGAATGCCATACGAGCTGCTGTCAGAAACGCTGGGCATAATGTAACATGGCTGGCCACCCTGGACCCCAAAACATGCTTTGGTAAGGCATAGACTATTAGAGAGCAATCTTTATTATGCAACAAAAATGTTTGTCTGCTCAAATTCTGAATTTGATCTGATAATTTCTTATCACATAATCTGCCTTGTGGGAGTGCCGTAACAGAGTGTCGTAAATCGCACTAGTGCATTTTGTTATGCAAATTAGCAATCGTTAGCCTATCGTAGCGCTCATTTAAGCGTTAGCAATCGTAGCGCTCCATGTACATCGTCCGTTGTATTACTACGCTGTTTGTAGGCAATGGCCGAAACAGCCGTCAGCTTTTACCCATTTCTTTTTCTGTGGCATTTTAACCTACGCTTGCTGAATTTTAAAATACATTTCTCCTTCTTTGCCCATGACCTGCTGTATAATTACATATACAGTAAACCCCCTCAAAGAAGGAATAAAACGGGACCGAGAATTTTGTCCGGTTTAGAGAGGATTCCGGTTTACTGAGTGTCCGGTTTTGAGGGGTTATACTGTACCTTCACTGTGTACAAGTATTTCGATTTGTAATCACTGCTATGGAGTGCAGTGGTTGCACAATCAACTTGTAAATAGTGCAGACCCTGATGAGTAACATCGGTAACATCTAAATTATTGTTTTTATATTACTTTAATTGTTTTACTTTAATTGTTTTATATTACTTTAATTGTTTATGTACTTTATTTCTTTGATTTATTTTCCTATAATTTTTGTATTTGGTATTTTAACAGATGATGACGATGATGAAGGTAAGTTCATAATGAAGCAAACATGTATAAACCTTTATTTAAAGTTGGTTACTTGCCATGGCAACATTGGTCAACATGGCCTGTGACTTGCTAATTTAGGCATACAGAACATAATTATGCTTTTTAACGCAATTTGATTGTTTTTCAAATAACATTTTTTTTCATTTTGCGTGTTTACCAAGCAGATCAGTTATATATATATATATGATGACACCTCATGACGATGAGCTAATCCTCTCTTTCCCCAAACTCCTCGCAGTGATCTCCCTTGTCACTACGAATCTCTTCAGCGTAGCGATTAGGGGAGATAACTGCGTTGGAGGTTCCTCCTTGCCGATAGAAAATCAGTGATCACCTTTGCAAAAATAAATGTGATCCAGAATCTCATTAGAATGCAAACCATTTAACACACAGATTAGGGGTTTTGTATATACATCAACTTTATCTTTTTTTCAATCTAGATAATGTTTTTTGAAAACGGAGTAGACAAAGAGCCGTCTGATCAGGGTCTAATCTGTTTGCCTGTGGAATTTTATTCTATATGACCCTTCAGTTTCAACCGATACCAAAAACCCTGCGTACATATTCAGCTGATTAATATTCATGATATTTATTTCTTACATGAATATTCAGCAAGGAAAGAATTAACACATATTTGTAGATGAGATTTTCTTAGCAGACAACTGCGGCTTGGCATACAAAGTGTTTCATTTTCATATTTCATTTTCAGCTCGTCTGTTTCGAAAAAAGGTCGAGCTATTGTGATCACAGGGTCGTAGTCGTAGTCGTTGCCGTTGTCGTCGTCGTGCAACAAGTTTAATGTACATGTAGCTGATGACTCGAAAAGTATAAGAAGTATCAACATGAAACTTCATATGTTAGTAGATCTCATTAAGGGGAAAGGCTCCTACACAAGAACCATAACTCTTGATTTCAAAATGTTGGAGTTATTACCTTTTATCGTTTTCATTTTTATTAATTGAGCTGGACAAACACCAAATAAGACGAGCGTTGGCGCCGCACGCGGCTCTTGTCCTTTCTTAGTTCAAACTGCACGCATACAGGTTTCTTTGTTTATATGCAACTGTTAATGAATTAAAATGTACAATTCTGCTTTTGTTATGGAAACACAGCAGCAAAGGTATGCCGTAACACAACTGCAGTGACAAATCAGATATCCATGAACCTCAACTGCACTAGGCCATTTGCCAATGTCTCAGGAACGAACAACAAGACGACTCAGTGCATGTAAGTATAGAGCACGACCAGAACGGACTGCCCGCATCTGGTTGCGAGGTTACATGTATAAAGCCAGGCGCGGATTTAGAGGGGGTCCTAAAATTACCAAAACAATTTTTTAGTAATATTTTAGATCTATATACAGTAAAATCTCTCTATAACGGCCACTAAATTGTGTTAATAAGTTGATATTTAGAGCAGGTGAATGCTTAAAGCAATGTGAACGTACTACTGGATCCACACTGATCCGGCATTGGCAGCGAAAGGGCTAAATCAAGCAATGACTGAATACACTGCATTGGGCTACCTGTTACCACCTGCTTGTAAGACCCTAAAATTCTCCATTCCTTTGGTGGTCAGTTTAAAGAGGTATTTTCAGAACTTTTGAAATGTACAGTAAACCCCTCTAAACCAGAAGCTAAAATTGCTGCTATAATTATCTCTTGGAGACAGGTGGCAGTTTAATGCAGGGTGAAAGTGAAATACATGTATACAGTAAAACCTATCTAAACCGAATATAAAATTTGGCATAAATATATGTATTGATGACAGGTGGCAGCTTAATGTAGGGTGAAAGTCATGCTCCTCTAGGAGTTTTCTGCAAGTTTTTTTCACCCTGCTAGTAGAATTCTGTATGACTTTCTTCATGTACCCTTTCAGAGTTCTGCATGACTCTCATCTTCTGTAGGGAGTGTCTAACCAGGGTCTGCTCTGTTTGCTCCTTGGATAATAAACAGATAATTCTCCATGTTCTGCCAAGGCCAAATTACAATGTTGTTATTTCATATTGTCATAGGGCACTTGGAAGTGGGTTACTATGCATTGCTAACCGCCTAGTTGGACGTGCAGGTGTGGAAATGTGTGTGGGCACCATCATGAGGACAATGTACAACAATTCGGGTGGTGTGGTGATGAATGCCATACGAGCTGCTGTCAGAAACGCTGGGCATAATGTAACATGGCTGGCCACCCTGGACCCCAAAACATGCTTTGGTAAGGCATAGACTATTAGAGAGCAATCTTTATTATGCAACAAAAATGTTTGTCTGCTCAAATTCTGAATTTGATCTGATAATTTCTTATCACATAATCTGCCTTGTGGGAGTGCCGTAACAGAGTGTCGTAAATCGCGAAAATGCACTAGTGCATTTTGTTATGCAAATTAGCAATCGTTAGCCTATCGTAGCGCTCATTTTAGCGTTAGCCAATCGTAGCGCTCCATGTACATCGTCCGTTGTATTACTACGCTGTTTGTAGGCAATGGCCGAAACAGCCGTCAGCTAGTACCCGTTTATTTTTATCTGGCATTTTAAGGCTGATGTGACCTCCCATTCGTGTTCATTACAAATTGTTTTCTGAAACTCGTTTACAATAATTAATATGATACTCGCTAAAGCTCGTGTCATATTATTATAGTAAAGTCGTTTAATAAAAACAATTTGTAATGAACGCTCATATAAGATCATCTATACCTACTTCCAATTCGTTAGATATGTTTACCCTTTCCTTTACTCCATAAATATGTCATAGATGACGTCGTATATTACGTGATACCTTTACTCAATAAAGACGCCTTTCTGTAGAAACCGTATGATTAGGGTCTGCTCTGTTTGCATTATGAAATGATAATAAACATATTTCACCAATTTTTGCTTATGTAAGAAACACTTTGTACAATGTATCAGTGCTGACCAACCTGGACCCTGAAACATGTCATAAATTAATATTTGCGTTTCAAGCTGACTTCAGAATCGGAATAGGTGTACCTTAACATTTATTTTTCACTAAACAGTACGGTTAGTAAATGATCGTTAGTGTTGAAAAAATTGAAAAATGGATTGCTGGATTGCGGTCAACAACCAGTGGCAGCCATTCTATATGTGATAACAACCTAATTAATATTCAAAGCGTAGATCCGAAATAGAATCGGAGTCTTTTAGAACTTGGCCGAATATGTCCGCTGATTTCCGTACACATGCCCGTTTCTAAAAAGGAGTCTCCTTTTAATAATTTGGCAGTATTCGTATAGCGATAATATTTAGTTGAACAAATATGTCCTGTCGGAAAATGTGTTGTAAGCATTATTTTCGTTGTATTACATGTACAGTTTCTGGTGTTATTTGATGAATACAAACAATGCTCATAATACATCCTTTACCCTTTCCCTGTTCTGTATTCATGTAAGAAATAATGACATCATGAATATTTATTAGCTGAAATTCTATAATATGAATTTTCCAAGGATCTTTTTTGTTTTGACCAAAACTGTAAAATCAGATTTATAGCATGTCAAAAGCAAACAGAGTAGACCCTGATCAGACGGCTCCTCTAGGAGCCGTCTGATCTGGGTCTACTCTGTTTGCAAATGCGTAAAAACACGTTTCTATGAGGGAAAGGGTTAAGCCGTGGGCTTTTTGGAAAGCAATCTGTTTTAGCTCTATGCAGCTCTAGAGTTTTAGCTCTAGAGTTTCAGCTCGAGTTTAGAGCTCTTAATAGAGTTTAGAGCTCTAATATTCTAGCTAATAAGTTTCAGCTCTAGAGTTTTAGCTTTATGTATGTCTGTTCAAGCTATCGATATCTCGAACTTCAAGGACCATACAAAGTACGAAGAGATATCAGATGTTCGAGTCATCTGATTTCTAATCTGGACAATTTCTCAAGTTCACATCTTAATGCATATCTTAAGTAATGGTGAAAGTTACTTTAGGAACTTTCAGCATTACTTAAGATCAGCATTAAGCTGTCATATTTATTCCTAGATATGCATAATTATACATTTTATTCTGTATTGTTTGGAAGGTCGAACTTATTTCGAGTTATCCGATGTCGAATTTCAACTGTTATGTACTTCCTCCCAAGGGTTTTTAAAGGCATTTCGAAAGGAATGTTGACCCATTAACCCCATGTTGTGTATTTTGGGAGTTGACTGTCAGGGATCTGATACACGAAATAATAAGGCGGGCTACCGTCACAGAGGATCAATGTATAATTGCATAACTTTATCTATTATGGCTATGGACCCTGACTGGACACTGCAGGAGCACAGCTGGACACTGTGTATATAGTGGGGTCAGTTATATAAGGAGCTTTGAAATGCCTTTAACACTTTCCTTCATTAATACGATTTTCGATACGATAATTGATTTTCAGAGGAAAAAGATGACAAGTGTTCAGACGTGAAGCATGCTATCTCTGTGGCCGTATTGCACGATGAATGTATCACCAAGTTTATTGGAGTTGTAACAGAAACTGACGTACAGAAACAATGCGAGTGAGTATGTAGCCGGGTAGAGATAATGGTGAAATAAGTTGATAGACTTTATTGTGTGGCTTGGTAGCTCGGTCGGTATCTAGCTAATGTTGGCATGGTAAGACAGAAGCCCTGGGTTCGAGTCCCAGTCGAGTCGCAACTTTTTCACCATGTTACATTTGGCGCACAACGTAAATAACCTTTAAAGTGATTTATATGAAGATAATATGAAGAATAGATGAAGATAGTACATGTATGTATAGTAAAAAGAAACTCGTGGAATGTTCTTTGAGTAAGAATTCGGGACGAATTCTTGTGTAGAGGGGGTGTGATAAGCTTAACTGTGTGGCTTGGTAGCTCAGTCGGTAGAGTGTTGGCATGGTAAGCCAGAGGCCGTGGGTTCGAGTCCCAGTCGAGTCACAACTTTTTCACCATGTTACGAGTATACGACTCAATCGGAAACTTGAGGGGGTTAACCATTTACCCTATGAATATCCATGTAAGAAATAATATCTGAATGATTTAATTTTGATAAAATATTTCGTTAACTTTTCCCTTATGTGAATGCATTTTCACGCATCTGCAAACAGAGAAGACCAAAATCAGGGTCTGTTCTGTTTGCTTATGGTGTAATATAGGTCTGATTCTACAGCTTCTACCTGAGCCAAAATGTCATGTGTTCATATACCATTTTAAAAAAATAATCTTATTAATATTCATGACGTCATTATAACTTACATAAATATATAACAGGGAAAAGGTTAACATAAAAACTTCAGGGGTGTTGTTAGTGATATACACTTACTCACGAGTATAGCACCAATCTGAAGACGGAAAACATTGTTATGGACAAAATGGAAGAAAAATCGAAGACAACGTGTGGTAGACTTTGATAAATAGTTGACTGATAATGTCAATAGTTTCTGTCAGGACCCGAACTTCCTGTATCCACGTGCTAATTGTAACAATTAATAATTAGGGTTTAACAATTTATAATTGTCGCCTTCAATCCAAGTTTGATAAACCATTCACTAAAATAAGGAAATGAGATAAGAAATGCAACTATGCAAAACAAATATATAGAAATAGAGATTGAGACAAATAGTGAAGTCCCTGATCAGACGCCGCTTTGAAAAGGCGGCGTCTGATCTGGGACTGCACTATTTGTCGTGGTGCATTAATGCAACATTGGAGGCGAACGGATTAAAATTCTCTTTCTCTAAATCATTCTTCTCCACTGTGTATAGGCACTTATAAAAATAAAGTCATGTAAGAAATAATGACATCATGATTACACATTTGATTATATTTTATAATTGCCTATACACAGTGGAGAAGAATGATTTAGAGAAAGAGAATTTTAATCCGTTCGCCTCCAATGTTGCATTAATGCACCACGACAAATAGTGCAGTCCAAGATCAGACGCCACCTTTTCAAGGCGGCGTCTGATCAGGTACTTCTCTTTTTGTCTCAATCTCTTTTTCTATATCTGTGTTTTATTCCTTTGAAATTTGCATTTATTTATCTCATTTCCTTATTTTACTGAATGGTTTACCAAACTTGTTATGCAGACAACAATTAGAAATTTGGCGCCGAAAGTTTTAATCGTTTTTTTTTGTGAGATATACATGACATACCCCATTCCTTATTAACATAATACAGTTGAACTTCGATATCTCGGACTTCAAGGGACCATTCAAATAAGTTCGAAATAACAGAGGTTCGAGTATTCCGATTTATAATCTGACCAATATCTCAAGTTCCAAGTTTCAAGTAATTTTAAAGTAATGCTTAAAGCTCCTGTACATGTAACTAGATATGAGTATGGATATATCAGATTTTGAGCAAACAATTCTGTATTGTAGATTTTGGAAGGACAGCTCTTTTATTATCCTCATTTTCGAATTATCCGAGTTCAATTTCATAAATAATTCGCCAATATTTGATATTTGATAAATGTTTCAGCGCCTTGTTTGATGGATTGAAGTGTCTGGCAAGCAAGATGAAAGGCACTGAGAAGGAGGCGAGCTCATGCTTTGCCCGTATGAAAGAAACGCTACAAGCATCACCAGGGGACCTGATAGCGGCGATGCAACAGTTTGGAAGCATTTTACCTCCGGGTTTTATTGCTCCAGACGTTACTCAATGCAAGGGTAAGGACTTACTAATGCTGCGTAGATAGTATTACAGTGCTACCTCCCTACAACGACCCTCTCAATAACGATTCCCTCCTTACAACAACGCATGTCACTGTTTCCGAAACAACAAGGCTCCAGACAAAACTTTTTCATCGTATTTTCTTTATGCCTCCATCAAACCCTATGCTTTGACCAATCAAACCCTATGTTGTGACCACTCTTTAGAATCGTCACAAAGTGACGATTCTAAAGAGTGGTCACAACATAGGGTTTGATTGAGACATAACGGTTTTAGTTCTCGAAATACACCTTATCTGGGGATCTGCAAACAAGCTAAATATGTTTGATTTTCCCTCCCTATAACAACTCCCTCTGAACAACACATACAATCTTCGTATCCCAAAGGGTGTCGTTGTAGAGAGGGAGCACTGTATTATCAGTCCCCTTGGCCAAAACCCATATTCTTTCTAAACGTTACTTAATACGTGCAAATGAGTAAGGAATAGCACATGTTTCGTCGATAAGTGTTATCTGTCCCTTGAGCCATGACCCACATTCTATCTAAACATTAAAAAGTACATGTACATTATTAACCCTTTCGCTTATATAAACGTGTTTTCACACATTTTCAAACAGAGTAGACCCAGATCAAACAGCGCATAGAGGAGCCGTTTTATCAGGGTCTGCTCTGTATGCTAAAATAATTTGAAAGATATGTTCCTTTACTTTCTAAAATGTCTACAATATACCACCTTCCATATTTCTTTATAACTATTTTGTTAATAAATATTCAGTAGGTATTGAACTTTGGCCTAAATACAGAACAAGGACATTGTTAAGGAATAACCAATTGATGTTTCTTAGATAAGTATTATCGGTCTTCTTCTAGCCAACATTTTCTCTAAACGTTACTTATATAATTACTTGAGTAAGGAATTAACTATGTATCATGAATAAATATTCTGTCTTCTAAACGTTAAACCAACGTTCTTTCAGCGTTATTGTCCTTTTTTTAACCTGTCAAAATTTAAATACATGTAAGTATACGCTTGCTGAACACATATCGATTGTTTCCGCAAATAAAAGCTTTTCTACTTGGCTTAAATTCGAGTACATGTATATTTATTGTGAATCCCATGAAAAATGTTTGGAACACAGATTTACCAAAAAGGACCATTCACAAGAGAAAATGAAAATTTAAGAATTGTGTAGTTCTGAAATCATTGTGATAAAAAAGGACATTTGCTCCTATGGAGCAAATGCTCTCTTAATCATAATGGTTTCAAAACGTGACTTTTATAATAGGCGTCAAAAGGTTTCAATGTGAAGGAATGTGTTAAATTGACTCTTTAATGCAACACCAATATCGCATTCCACATAGACTATTCAACATTCAAAGAGTTACATATGTATACATGAACATAGCCAGTGGAAACATTTCCTAGAAGCCTCATGGTGAGCGGAGAGTTACATTTATTCACAATAAGTTGTATGTACATGTACTTAATCATAACGTGAACGTACATGCTGTCGTTTGTCTTATATGTAGACTTGACGAATAAAAGATATGATATGTTATTATGGTTAATCATTAATGCGTAATAAATGATAATGGCCCTAGATTTATCATAACCTAATGACACTTCGTACCTAGACAAATAGAGCAGACTCAGACTGAACTATTCCTGAAGGAGCAATTTGAGCAGGATCTACACTATATTCCACTATGTTTGTTTAATTCAAAATATCAAAACTTGGCCAAATTGATTTATGCAGCTTTTCAAACCAAAGCATTTGGTGTCTTAACCCTACGCTTGCTGAATTTTAAAATACATTTCTCCTTCTTTACCCGTGTCCTGTTGTATAATTACATATATCTTTACTGTGTACAAGTATTTCGCTGTGCAATCACTGCTATGGAGTGCACTGGTTGCACTATCAAATTGTAAATAGTGCAGACCCTGATGAAATGCATGCATGATTTTTCTGTATAAAATTAATCCAGCATTAAGCTGATAGACGTAATAAGCCCTTTCCACCATAAATACGCCTTTCTGCGCCTCTGTAAAACTCACTTTATGAAACCAATGCGATAAACAGAGCATTTGCTTCTATAGGAGCAAATGCTTTATTTATCACATTGGCTTCAAAACTACAACATTTTAAAAAATCCCTTTTCTCTAGTTAATGCTTCTTTTCGGTAGATTTATTCAAAGAGGTGGTATCTAAAATAGCCTATGAGGTAATGGCTTAACTCATTGCCTCCTACTGACGCCTCTGGTTCTTCGGCAAAGGTCATTTTTGAAACCATTGTGGTAAATAGAGCATTTGATCCATAGGTTTTGTTTGGTTTTTATCGGAATTTACGTCTTTTTAACAGTATTTCAGTCATATCACGACGTCCAGCTAATTACAGGTGGAGGAAGACCCCAGAGGTTCATCTGTGCACGGACCAAATTACATTGTTTCGTGCATAGAAAAACATCCAGGTTGAACCACCGACCTACCGCATCCCAGCTGGAAGGCTTCCTTACATGAAAAATCCAAATGCCAAAAACCGGGATTCGAACTCACAGCGGTGATGGGCTAAGCGATTGTCAGTCGAAGACTATAACCACTCGGCCACGGAGGCCCCCTCGTTCCATAGGAGCAAAGGCTCTATTTATAACAATGGTTCCAAAACTGCAAAAAAACTAAAATAGTTTTTTTTTTACACTAGTAAATGCTCCTTTTCGATAGATTTATTCAAAGAGGTTGGGTCTAAAAATAGTGTAGGAATTAATGAGTTTAAGTTATTTGAGTGTTCCTTGTGGAAAACGCTTTTACACTCTTCAGATATTAAAAAACTTTAACCCTTTCACCGCCAATGCCGCAAAAATGCACCATTCCTCTAGGAGCCTTCTGATCTGGATCTACTCTGTTTGCAAATGCATAAAAATGTGTTTATATGAAGGAAAGGGTTAGTCATTCACTCCATGAATATGCACATAAGAACTAATGCATATATGAATATTAATTAGCCTAATATCTATACTGGTATATGGATAAATAAAGATTCGGGTCTATATACTGTGAAACCTCTCTAAATTACATCAAGTATTTTGTGTTAAAGGCAGGTGGCTGCTTAAAGCAAGATGAAAGTAAAACAGAACGCTCCTCTAGGAGCGTTCTGCTTTACTTTCACCTTGCTTTAAGCAGCCACCTGCCGTAATGTACCAACTGATTAACACAATTTTCTCCATGAATATTCATGTGAGAAATTATGACACCATGGATATTAATTAGATTAATTCTAAAATGGCATATCAACACATGAACTGTTTGCCAACGTAGAAACTCTAGAATCAGATATATAGTGTTCTATAAGAAATCAGAGCAGATCCTGACAAGACAGCTGCAGTGGTATCTGTCCGATATGGATCTACTCTCTTTGAAAAGACATAGACATGTATTTATATTGAGAAAAGGGAACAATACCCTTTTAACAGATTTAAAACGAGAGAAGATCCACGTGGAATGAAGGTTGATTCCTGCCTCAGCCATCTCTCAGTCAGTTACATACCTAAGGCTAAAATTTAGCAACTGTTGCTCAAGTTTAGGTAACTAAACATTTGTAGCGTAGATCCAGATCAGATAGAACCTTGTAGGAACCGCCTGATCAGTGTTTGCTCAGTTTATTTTTGGAACTACAGTAAAACCTCTCTAATTAATATCCATGGTGTCATTATTCTAAAATGAATATTCATGGAGTAAAGAATTAATGCGGTAAAAATATAGCAAATGCTTACATTTAGAGATTGAGACAAATAGTGAAGTTCCTGATCAGACGCCGCCTGGGACTGCACTATTTGTCGTGGTGCATTTATGCGACATCGGCAGTGAAAGGGTTAAAAAAAATCAGCTGATCAGTATTCATACAGTAATTATTTATTACATGGATATCAATCATGTAAAGGGTAAGATCAATAAAATATCTTTACATTTTAGGATGCCCAGCAGGAATACCAACTGTCAGATGTGCTGCTGATCCATGTCAAGGCAGAACCTGCAAGCAAAACCCCAATGCTAAGTGCAAGTAAGCATATTGAATACCTAGATGTTACAACACAATTTGTGATGGTGTTAACCTTTATCATGATAAAAATTATATCTGCCAAAATCTCTGACCAGTTGCGTGTTTAACTTTCCTCTGATTCGTACAAGCCTTTTGGATAATGCTGACCGAATGTCAAACAGTTTCGATCCTGATGAGACGCCGACTTATTTGGCGTCTCATCTGGATCCAAACTGTTTGCATATGCAAGTCATGTCGCAGAGAGCATGATAAGAATTAACATAGGGTTAGAAACAAGAGACCGTCTTACCTAGCATCGTACGATTGAAGTTATTGTAAGTGCTATTAACCTTTGGTGCCAAATTTCTAATTGTCGTCTGCAATCCAATTTTGTTAAATCATTTGGGACAATAAGGAAATGAGATTAATAAATGCAAATTGAAAAGGAATAAAACACAGGTATAGAAACATAAATGGAGACAATAAGTGAAGTCCCAGATCAGACGCCGCCTTATAAAGGCGGCGTCTGATCAGGGACTGCACTATTTGTCGTGGTACATTTATGCGACATTGGCGGTGAAAGGGTTAAACCCATTCCCTTATATTGACGCCTTTTGACGCCCCTGTAAGACTAACTTTGTGAACCCGTTGTGATAAATAACTACACAACTGCACAATTCTAAAAAGGTCCCTTTCTCTGATTAACGCTCCTTTTCGGTAGATGTATTCAAAGAGGTTAGGTCTAAAAAAGCCAATAAGGGACTGCGCAACTGAAAGTTGCTATCATTATATATTGGAACTTACGATAAGGTTTGTCATACAAAGTTATCATCAATGACTCTATTTGCTGCAACCTAGAATGTGTGATAATTTCTGCTATCCGAGTAGACCTTAGCGATGTTGTAAAATTAGGACTTACGACAATTAGGTCGTACAATTTGTAGTGACACGGGCCATCAAACAATTTTGTGTCTCGTTTGTGATATGTTTGATACACAATAGACATGCATTGCTGTTTCAACATGGACTCTATTTTGCTGCACTATTCAGGGCTAACTTTTGTGACGGATGTAGCTACATTTGTTTTTTGCAGGCTATCTATTGTGACGGATATAGCTACATTTGTTTATGCATATTTAAGGGCTAACTATTGTGACGGATGTGGCTACATTTGTTTATGCATATTTAAGGGCTAACTATTGTGACGGATGTGGCTACATTTGTTTATGCATATTTAAGGGCTAACTTTGTAACGGATGTAGCTACATTTGTTTATGCATATTTCAGGGCTAAGTATTGTGGCCAATGTAGCTACATTTTGTTCTACAGATTTTAAGCCTTTTTTTGTAGCGACTGTGGCTACATTTGTTAATGGACATTCCAGTGGTGGATGTAGCTCCACACTTTTTCCACACGTTTCAGGCGTTTTCGTTGTGGCAGATGCAACTACATTTTTTCTACATATTTCAGGGCAAACTACTGTGGTGGATGTAACTTCGACTTTTTCGTAGAAGGACAGGAATTCCCAGTCGAATGTGGTAGGCATCTACATTATTTTCGTTTGTGTGTTCCACATACAGTAAATCATTTTTCACATACCTTCCCTTATCTCCGAGTTAGAACAACATGTTAAGATTTCCTTATCTGTAACACGTGTAAGATCACTTTAGAACGTATGACGTCATATATGATGTCAAACCATGGAAACCTATGTTTACATGTCATTTAAACGGCGAAAATACACTTTTTTGATATGTGAGAAAAAAAATCTGATCCTCGTTGTCTTTTAAGATCATATGTTCCTAAACTCACCAAGAAAATGTTATTAAGCTCGCCAAGGCTCGCTTAATGGCATTTTCTAAGGCTCGTTTAGGAACATATGATCTTAAAAGACAACAGATCCTCTATTTTTATAACGACCACTAAATTGCGTTAATTAGTTTGTATTTTGGCAGGTGGTTGCTTAAAGCAAGGTGAAATAAAAACAGAACGCTCCTATAGGAGCGTTTTGTTTTACTTTCACATTGCTTTAAGCATCCACCTGCATTTAACACAAAATACTTGATGTAATTTAGTGGTCGTTATGGAAAGGTTTTACTGTACATGTATCACCCTCACTGACGGTACAGTAGCCCTCTGTATCACAGCAGATACAAAGCGGTGTTTTGTGTTGAATCAATTGTATGTGTTTGCTGTATATGATATATGATATTATGTCTTAGAAAAAATGGACCATATTGCAATGAAAACAATGCAGACCACGATCAAACATCGTGCCTATGAAGAAATATCTAATCAAATTTCACATTGAGAAAGGGAAAACACATAACTCAGGGTGTTGATAGTTGACAAACAGTGCAGACCATGACCAGACCCATCTTCGCAGACGTGCTGTCTGATCTGGGTTTGCCCTGTTTGCAACGCAGTAAGACCCCTCTCTCCAGAGATGGCCTCGTATCACTCCATTGTGCATCAGCAAGACGGTTTAAATATATAGAAAACACATTACCGTTTTATCATCTCTAATAATAAGCTCTCCGAGGGCGTGACATTTTCTAAAAGGGGCTTCCCGCAATCTTATAATGAGAATTGCTTAACCATTTACTCCATTAATATTCATATAAGAAATAATGAGATGATGAATATTAATTAATGTGTGGTAGAAAGGCGTACTTTAAAGGGTTACGACGGTATGAACGCAAGGCAGAAATCTTCTAGGGGCGGGTGCTTTCTGAATTTCTGTCAGTCTGAGTTAAGCTAGAAACGGTAGTTTGAAAAAACAATTTATTTGATTTATTGATGGCTAATATAATTATGGACTTTAGTTGTACTTTGATTGTTAGATTCCCACAAAAGTAAAGATTGTGTTTATTAGAGTGGAACGTTTATTAGGGAGAAAATGATAAAATTGTCTTTCCTAAATGTCCCTCTTTTCTATTTTTTTTTTTAATTTCCAATATAGTTTAAATCAAGATGTGTAGTTTAATGCAAGAATTATACCAGTGGGAGTTATCTTCTATCATTCGTCCTGCTTAACATAGTACTACAGGAGCCATCAGATCTGTGTGTACTCTGTTTACAAAGTAGAATTAAGGCGTATTAATAGAGAAAAGGGTATTTTTTATCCCTTTTCTCCATAAATATACACAGTAAAACCTCTCTATAACGACCACTAAATTGTATTAATTAGTTGATATTTTGGGCAGGTAATTGCTTAAAGCAATGTGAAAGTAAAACAGAACGCTCACATTGCTTTAAACATCCACCTGCCTTTAACACAAAACACTTGATGTAATTTAGTGGTCGTTATAGAGAGGTTTTACTGTATATTCTACGCCTTAGCAAACATAGTAGACAAGATCAGATGGCCCCTAGATGGGCCGTCTGATCAGGGTCTGCTCTGTTTGCTTATAGAATAATATAGATCTGATTCTGTAGTTTCTATTTTTGCAAAACTTTAAAGTATTTATAAGCCATTTTAAGAAATAATTTAACAATATTCATGATGCCATCATTTCTTACATGAATATTCATGGTGTAAAGGGTTAATAGATTTTATAGAGTGGTCGCTTTCGGAGGTAAAACCTGATACAGTGAAACCTCTCTATAACGGCCACTAAATTATATTAAGTATTTTTTGTTAAAGACAGGTGGCTGCTTAAAGCAAGGTGAAAGTAAACGGAACGCTCTGTTTTACTTTGACCTTGCTTTAAGCAGACACCTGCCCTAAATACTAACTAATTAACACATTTTAGCGACCGTTATAGAGAGGTATTACTGTACTGCAAAAACCAAACAAGTCGACTGTATTTTGTTTTGTATGAAGTATGTGCCTGGTATTATATGACACCAGATGCCACATACGATTACTATTACTATTATATGATCTATTTGAATAAAACGACATCGACATTTATTCTTAATAGTAACAGGACTATACAAACCTTCTCGTCACTAATAAAATCGTTTGTCTCATACAGCAGAACATTCCTAAATGGCTAATAATTTATTGAACATAGGAGTCTCATCACCATACGCACATATTAATTTATTCCGTTTAGTAAAACGTTATCCAAGGCTTATGTGTTACTTTTTTGAATATAGATTTGACTACCCAGATATTCTGTTTCCAGATTGCGCAGATGAGGACCGTGTTCAGTGTTTTGCGGACCCATGTACCGTTACCACCTGTCCAGTCTACCCAGACGCAAAATGCAGGTAATAGTTTTCTTTCACACGATATGCAGTAAAGACCTCTCTATACTGGATGTTTGATATAGTATAATGCAGGGTGAAAGTCATGTAGAAAGCTTCTCCAGGATCCATGCTTATAAAACCTTTAGTTGAGTCTGAGAACGTTCTCAAGCTTTTGATTGGTCAGATTTGAGCCTTTGGCTCAAATCTAACCAATCAAAAAGCTTGAGAATTCAAATCTGACCAATTAAAAGCTTGAGAACGAAACTCAGACTCAACTGAAAGCTTTATAAGCATGGACCCAGGAGCTTTTCGCATGATTATCACCCTGATTAACCCTTTCGGTGCCAGCAATGGCGTCTTCTGGGCACAGATTCGTTTATTTTTAGTGTAAGTGTGTGCATTTCTCCCATTTTCTTTATAAAACAGTAAACAGAGTGTCAAACAGTTTGGATCCTGATGAGACGCAGAGTTACTCAGCGTCTCATCTGGACCCAAACTGTTTGCTTGTGATATCATAAACCCGTCATTGTGGCACGGAAGGGGTTAAGCAGCCACAAAACTAAACGTTTCTGACCTCTTCTTTACTGAAAGCCCAGTGTATATGGGGTTTTACTGTTTTTACTGTATTGAAACCTCTTTACAGTGTCCATTTAACCCATTTCCTCATATTGACGACTTTTGACGACTATGTAAAAGTCACTTTGTGAAACCATTGTGATAAAATATCACAATGGTTTCAAACTACCAAATTCTAAAATTTTCCTTTTCTCTAGTTAGTGCTCCTTTCCGGTAGATTTATTCAAAGAGGTTGTATCTAAAATAGTCTATGAGGTAATGGGTTAAACAATGTCTAATTTGTTTAATAAAGATCGTTACTTTTAACATACAACAATCATAACCGGAAGTTGCGACCACCGAATGTTAGAACTAACGGTAATTTCTGTCGTACGAAGTGAGTCCGTATTGCTGTACGCTAGTGTTCGATTATTTCTGTCATACGAAGGAGTTAAAATTGGTACCTGTGAGGGTCACTAGCCGGTTCTGCAGCTGCGTAACTGCATCATATGTTAGCAGTGGTCAATATTGTAGGCGAATGGCTCAATGAACAGGGGAGTAAATGTGCAGTCGGCTGAGCGGTCATTCGGACTGAAAGTAGACTATAACTAGATACTTTTTTAAAGAGTGGTCACAACCTTGTGTTTTGGTGGAGAATTACAGGAGTTGTGCTTTAAAATGTTTTAACCCTTCGCTTGCTGAATTTTAAAATACATTTCTCCTTCTTTACCCATGCCCTGTTGTATAATTACATATATCTTCATTGTGTACACGTATTTCGATGTGCAATCACTGCTGTGGAGTGCACTGGTTGCACAATCAACTTGTAAATAGTGCAGACCCTGATGAGACAGCTCCTGCTGGAGCTGTCTCATCTGAGTCTTCACTATTTACAGGTAGATATATTGACGCGATTAGCAAGCGAAGAGTTAATTTATGCATTTTATCTAGACTTCTTACAAATATTTCAGTGCCAGCTACTGTGGAGGATGTAACGCTAATTTCTACGTGAAGGGAGTAGATGTCACTAGCAGATGCAATGGTAAGAGAATGCATAACAGTAACACAGCTCTCCTGCCATTCTACACATGTAATCTGCAGTAAAACGCTTCTAAACCAGCCATCCAATTTAGTATAAATATAGGTCATGGAGACAGGTGGAAGCTTAATGCAGTGTGTGAGTCATGGAAAGCATAGCTGCTTACCGGAACACGTGTCAAGGATAAACCCGAACAATGCCGATGATAAAAATAGAAATGCTACAAGGTTTTGTTTATGCAAATTAAGTACATAAATACCATAAAATCAAAGTAGAAACAGTAGAGATTTAAGGCTAAATGCATATAACAAAAATGTGACATGTATTTTGACATGATAATCTTTGACAAAAGGCCCTTAGTGGTCGAAATACTACATCAGAGCTACTCAAGTATTTATGTATCGTATTAATTCTCTTTTTGGAATATTTTCTATTTTGCAAATTAAGTAGGTTAGGGAACAGGTCAACTTTTCTGAGCTACACTTATTTGGGGCTAAAATTTGGCAACATTTGCTTAATTTAGCCTCAGCTAGGTACACGGAAGGGAGATTGATCCCTTTTCCCCATTTAAACACCTTTCTATGCCTTTCTATAGATCTAGATCGGATTGTTTCTATAGCAGCTGTCGGATCAAGGTCTGCTGCTTGCTTGTAGAATAATATAGATCTGATTCTACAGTTTCTACTTTGGTAAACATTCCATTTGTTGATATGCCATTTTAGAATTAATCTAATTAATTTTCACGATGTCTTCATTTCTGATATAAATATTCATAGAATAAAGGGTTAAAGAGAAAAGAGTTAACCGATTTGTGTCCACGATCCCATATATGGGTCATAGGCAAACAGTGTAGACTCTGATCAGACGCCGCATAATACGGCGTCTGATCAGATACAACACTATTTGCTGATAGAAATTTCAATATAAAACAAAACGAAATTAAAAAATTAGGACAGACATCCCTGAAATCAAAACTGATCCAGTATATATTGATATATACCGTTCCAATATTTGTTTTCATTATTTACACGTGCTGCAATTGGACGCCACCGCTTTCAAAGACATAGTTGGTTATTCATTTAGTGGGTGTTTAACCCTTTCCATGTTCAGTATTCATGTAAGTAATAATGACATCACGAATATCTATTAGCGCAGTTTTATAATGTAAGCTTTTCAAGGGAAAATTTTGCTTTGACAAAACCTGTGGAATCATTTCTACTTCATGTCAGAAGCAAACAGAACATACCCTAATCAGACAGCTCCTATAGAAACCGTCTGATTTGGTTCTACTCTGTGTGCAAATGCATGACAAGATTTTTATACGAGGGAAAGGGCTAAGATATTCCCTAAGATATGTTCTATTGTACATAACCATCTACAATCTAAGCCTGTCTAAATCGACCATTCATTTATTGAAAAAAGAGTCTTAAAAACTAGTGGTTACTTAACCCTTCGCTTGCTATTCACGTCAATATACCTACCTGTAAATAGTGAAGACCCAGATGAGACAGCTCCTGCAGGAGCTCTCTCATCAGGGTCTGCACTATTTACAAGTTGATTGTGCAACCAGTGTACTCCACAACAGTGATTTGCACAGCGAAATACTTGTACACAGTGAAAATGTGTGTAATTATACAACAGGGCATGGGTAAAGGAGGAGAAATATGTTTTAAAATTCAGCAAGAGAATGGTTAATTCACTTCATTCCTAGTGGGATGTATGACATGATACCACGTTGCCCTGATTCTACAGTTTCCGCCATGGTCAAAGCACACACACACTCTGTATTTCCTTTATGTAAACTCTTATGCACGCATTTACAAACAGAGTAGGCCCAGATTAGACAAAGCCGTCTGATCACGGTATGCTATGTTTGTTTTATCTATCTATACGATAGATCTGAGTGTACAGTTTTTGTCAGGGCAAAACTTTCCCTTGAAAAAAGTTTATTTAATTAATATTGAGCTAATGAATATTTATGTTGTCATTGACATCATTTTAAAAATTGAGTTGACATATTCATAGAGTCATTACATTGTATATAAGAAATATTATCTGAATATTAAACCATTCCCTCATATTGACGCCTTTTGACACCTCTGCAAGAATCACATGTTTCAACCAATGTGAGCAAATGCTGTATTTATCACAATTGTTTTAAACTACACAATTCTAAACCAATCCTTTTTCTCTAGTTAATGTTCCTTTCGGTAGATTTATTCAAAGAGATTGGATCTCAAAATAGACTATGAGGCAATTGGTTAATCAGGTAAAGTGTTTAAGCATTGAAATCTCTTTTCATTTTAGATTGCCCAGTTGGTATACCAACTGCAGCATGCGTTGCTGATCCATGTCAAGGCAAAAGTTGCAAACATTACCCCAGTGCTAAGTGCCGGTAAGCATACTCAATACCCATATACTGAAACACAATTTGTAAGAGGCCCTTATGTTAAATAGTATGTCTTCCGAAAAACACTCTGATCTGTTGCGGCTTTCACTTACTTGAGATTTGTTAAAGCATTTAGGATTACATTGACCAGGTGTCAAACAACTTGAATCCAGGGTCCATGCTTATAAAACGTTTGGTTGAGTCTGAGTACGTTCTCAAGCTTCTGGCTCAAATCTGACCAACCAAAAGCTTGAGAACTCAAATCTGACCAATCAAAAGTTTGAGAACGAAACTCAGACTCAACTAAAAGCTTTATAAGCATGGACCCAGGTCGCAGAGAGCAGGGTAAGGACTAACCTGCAGTTAGAAACAAAGAGCCAGTCTAACTGAACATCATACGACTGAAGTCATTGTTAGTTCTGTTAATGCATTCCCTCATATTGACGCCGTTTGACACCGCTGTAAAAGTCACTTTATGAAACCATTGTGATAAATACTATGGAGCAAATGCTTTATTTATCAGAATTGTTTTCAAAATTGCATAATTCTAAAAAAAATAATTTCCCTGAATAATGCTTCTTAACGGTTGATTTATTCATAGTAGTTAGGTCTAAAAATAACATATACTTGTGGGAATGCGATCGTCATAGCCTACGAATTAACCTTAGTAATTTTATTTTGCTGTACATCAGATAATACGCAATAATTTCTGCCACCCAAGTAGTAGCAATTGACTTAAATTTAACTGGATATAATTTTGATCATACGATCTTTAATGAAGCAGGAGCAAAAATGAGACACCAAATAAATTGGAAACTCGTTTTGGACATGTTTGATACACATCACTGTTTAAACGTTGAATCTATTTTGCTACACAATTAAGAGCTAACAATAAAGGCCAATGATGCTTCATTTGTGTGTATTTAAGGTATTACTACAATTGTAGAAACATTTTGGTTAACCTTTCACATATTTGCAAACAGGGTAGACCCAGATCAGACAGCCCCTACAGGAACCGTCTTCTCCGTTTGCTATTAGAATTTGAAAGATGCATTTCCTTACTTTATAAAATGGTTACAATATTCCACCTTCCATATTTCATTTTAACTAGGCTGACCTATTAATATTCAGTGGGTATTAAACTTTGGAATAAATATAGAACATGGAAAGAGTTGTGCACACTTCAGGACTTTATTTATGTCTGATGAAGCTATCCCTTTTTACGTGTTTCGGGCATTATCATTGTGGCAGATGTAACAGCTTATAAAGCTTTTAGTTGAGTCGAGTTTCGTTCTCAAGCTCTTGATTGGTCAGATTTGAGTTCTCAAGCTTTTGATTGGTCAGATTTGAGCCTTTGGCTCAAATCTGACCAATCAAAAACTTGAGAACGAATTCAGACTCAACTAAACGTTTTATATATTTCAGGGCTAACTACTGTGGTGGATGTAACTATGACTTTTACATAGATGGACAGGAATTCCCAGTCGAATGTGGTAGGTATCTACATTGTTTTTGATAGTGTGTTCCATATATCTCTAACGCCGGTAGTACTGTTAAACTACTGTATTACAACAGATGTGCTGTTTCAGTTTAGAATCAACTGCATGTGGTTGCTGTATTTGAAATTTGATATTCTGTCTGAGACAATAGGGTAATATTGCATTGGAAAGAGTATAGACCTGGATCAAACATTAAGCCTTTGACGATATATCTGATCAAGTTTTGAACACAATTCTTCAGGTTCTGATAATTGACAAGCAGCGCAGACTCTGGCCAGACGCATGGTCACAGACGTGGTGTCTGATCTAGGTGTACGCTATTTCTTTCTAAGATTTCTTTTTAAGATTTCTTTCTCCAGAGAGAGCATCATATTAGTCCATGATGTACCAGCAAGACTGTTTAAATATATAGAAAATATTTTACCGTTTTATCTCAAATAAGACACCCGGGCGTAATATTTTCTAAAAGGAGCTTCTATTATTTTGTACCCAGGTGATTGCTTAACACTTTACTCCATGTTTATTCATTTAAGGAATAATTAGATCATGAATATTAAATAGATTGTTGTAACAGTACATGGACACAGTACTTTTTAGCTATGGCAGAAACTGTACAGAATCAGATCTATATTGTATTTGCATCATAAGCAAAAAGAGCAGACCCTGATCAGACGGCGCCTACAGAGCAGTCTGATCTGGACCTGCTCTGTTTGCAAAGGCGTAAAAAAGCATATTTATGAAACAAATAGTTACTGCAGAATGAGAGCAGTGCAAACAGCTTCTAAGGGGCCGCTTTGTACACTGCTGTCAGTCTTAAACACGTATTTAATATTATAATATATATAAATATTTGATGATCTTTATTTATTATGGACTTTAATTGTTTTAATGTGATCGTTAGTTACCCAAAAAAGTAAAGATGGGTTTATTAGAGTGGGCGTTTTTTAGGGAAAACATAAATGATCTCTTTTTTATAGTTTTGTTTTATTATCAAAATATTTTAAATCCATATGGTAAATGCAACAGATATGCGGAAAATCCCAATAGATGTTACGTGTATTTTCATTATATTCGCCCAGCTTAACCCTTTACTCCATGAATATTCATATAATAATAATGACATCATGAATGAATCTGTATTATACATGTAGCATAAGCGAACAGTGCAGACCCTAAGAGATTGATTCCTACAGAATCAGTCTTGCCTTGATATATTCTGTTTGCAAAGACGTAAAAAGGGATAAACCAACCATCTGCTTTTAATAGACGCACATGTACATTTCATAGAGTGGTCACTTTAGGAGGTTTGACTGTTAAACCCGATACAGTCAATCAAACAAAACGATGTGCCTGATATATTATATCACAACAAATGCCATGCATGATTACACTACATGTAGGGCAATTATGAGATTAAAGTACTATAATATGATGTATTGGAATAAAACAACATCTGTATTTCTTCTTAATAGTTAAGAAAGAAATGGGACTACAGTAAAAGATCTCTTAACCGGACGTTAAATTTTGTATAAATATCGGTCTTGGGGATAGGTAGCAGCTTAATGAAGGGTGGAAGTCATGCAGAAAGCTCCTAGAGGAGCTTTCTGCATGACTTTCACCCTGCATTGAGCAGTCACCTGCCTAAAATATCTAAATTCTTCTCCACTACAGTTAAGAGAGGGTTTACTGTACAAGTATGCAAACTTTCTCGTCACTAATAAAAATATTTTGTCAGATGCAGTATAGCCTGTCCTAAATGGTCATTTTATTTATTGAACATAGAAGTCTCATCGCCATACACACGTTATCAGAGGTGTATGTGTTTTATGAGTTTATTGTAGTTGTATATAGATATGACTTCCCAGAAACTCTCTGTTTCTAGATTGCAAAGAGGGGGTTTATCAGTGTTTGAAGAACCCGTGTGACGATGCCAAATGTCCAGCATACAAGAACGCAAAATGCAGGTAACATATTTCTTTCACACGATATACAGTTAAACCTCTCTATAATGGACGTTCAATTTAGTATAAATATCAGCTTTGAAATAGGTGGCAGCTTAATGCAGGGTGAAAGCCGTGCAGAAAGCTCCTTCAGGAGCTCTCTCATAACTTTCACCATACATTAAGCAGCCACCTAACTAAACGTTTCTTAACTCTCCTCCACTAAAATCCCGTTTTAGATGGGGTTTTACTGTACCGAAGCCTCTTCACAATGTCAAGTTAAATGAGGCCTAATCCAAAGAGCCCGTTTTAAAAGATCGTATGACTAGAATGACTAGCATACACCGATAACAACTGGAACTAAAAACTAGAACTAATAATAATTTCTGCCATACGAAGTGAGTCTGTATTGTTCTACACTAGTGTGGGATAATTAGGGTCCCACACGTTGGTGTGGGTGCCCTATAGTAATCGCCTTGTCCGCCAGTCCGCCAGTCCGCCCGTCAGTCCGTCACGCTGTTTTGTCCACTGTCTGACTGAAATAGTTTTCATCCGATCTTCGCCAAACTTGAGAATAATATAGGTGCAAATTCTTGACCAAGTTTGATTACCACCTAAATCGCATAAGACATCTTTGAGTTATGGCCCTTGATTCAGTCAAAATTATCCGTTTAGCCTTGTATAATTCAAATAGTTTTCATTTTATCTTCGCCGAACTTGCAGAGGATGTTCATAATTGCAAATTCTTGACAAAGACCGATTACCAGTCATACCGTATAACACTCCTCGGAGTTATGGTCCTTGATTCAGTCAAAATTGACCATTTTAGCCATGTCTGCTATCTAACACAAATAGTTTTCATCCTATCTTCACCAAACCTGCAGAGAATGTTCATAGCTATAACATAGTGGCCAAGTCCAATTACCAGCTAAATTGCATATGACACCAGAGCTATTGCCCTTGAGTTAGTCAAAAATTGCCATCAAACCTTGTCTGCTCTTTAACTCAAACATTTCTCATCTGCTTTACACCATCCGTGCTGAGAATATTTATAGATTTATAGGTTAATAGTTCAGTTTGATTATCATGTCGTTATCTGATGGATCTGATTTTCTGTCGTATGATGTGAGTCTATTGCTGTATTCTAGTGTGCGATACTTTCTGTCGTAGGAGTAGAGTCTATTGCTGTACACTAGCGTGCGATAATTTCTGTCGTAGGAGGTGAGTCTATTGCTGTAAACCAGTGTGCGATAATTTCTGTCGTAGGAAGTGAGTCTATTGCTGTACTCTAGTGTACGATAGTTTCTGTCGTAGGAAGTGAGCCTATTGCTGTACACTAGCGTGCGATAATTTCTGTCCATACCATATACATCTACAGAGACACAGGTAAATGTGCATTCTCTTATACTCAATCGTGCTTTCTGCATCAAAATCATATTGTGACCATGCTCTAGAATCGTCTCTTCGAGACGATCTTAAAGCATGGTCACAATACAGGGTTTGATGGAGGAGAATTAAAGGGGTTAGTCTTTAAAATGTTTTAATTTATGCATTTTATTTGGACCTCTGCATGTTCATATATTTCAGAGACAACTATTGTGGAGGGTGTAATGCTTATTTCTACTTAAATGGGGTCGACGTCACTAGAAGGTGCCATGGTAAGCAACAATACAATATGACAGCTCTACTACCATTGTATACAAGACATCTACAGTAAAACCCTTCTAAAACGACGTCATTGCATTTACTGCATTTAATTGCATATTCTACATTTCTTAAACTAAGTTAGTAGACAGATTGTAAACTGATTGCCTATTTGTGTCACCAATTATTGAAATTTCGAGAATACTGCTGAATGCACCAGTGTGTTGCATAGATTTTTATCACGCCTGAATTAAGCCGGTCTGATTGATGCAAACTTTTTGAATGTTGTTTTACAATGTCGTGTATATTCGGAAGCAGATTTGAATATGTCAAAACTAAAGGGACCCTATTCATTTTCCAATTAGATCTAACTGTTTGTTTCTTTACTAAACTGACATATCTGTCAAGTTTATCAACCCTTACCAACTGATTTTCTATCATCCTCTCTTCCACAACTGACCCTTGAGTTTTTTTCTTTCTCTAATATAGTCAGCCTATATTAACAATAATAATAACTTAATGTCATCATGACGCTGGATCAACATTATTCTCTTTGATTTTGTGGCTGAATGTATGTAACAAAAATGTGACATGTGTATTTTGACATGATAATCTTAGTGGTCGAAATATTAGATCAGAGCAATTCAAGTATTTATGTACGTGTATTATATTAATTCCCTGCTTTTGAATATCTCTTCATTGTATCGTTTTGGTTTTATTAACAGGGGCAGACTGTCCTTCAGGGGTGACGAAAAAATGCAACACCACTGCTTGCTCTCCGTCTAGTACCTGCAGATACCTGAAGGAGGCAGAATGTAAAATTGATCCATGCACATGTCAAGAAATGTTTACATATTACGATAAACGTGTGAACTGTAGTAAATGTAAGTATTACAGTAAAAATCTCTCCATAACGGTCACTAAACTGTGTTAATCAGTTGATATTTATGGCAGGTGGCTGCTTAAAGCAAGATGAAAGTGAAACAGAACGCTCCTATAGGAGCGTTCTGTTTTACTTTCACCTTGCTATAAGCAGCCACTATTACAGCACAATGTGCCAATATTGGATAGTTTCACCTTTGTATTGTGAAAAGAGAACATAAACCCATTATGTACAGCGTTTTTTAAAAGGATAATGCATTTTTATTATAAATTATTAACATGAGCATAGCTAAATCCAATTGTAATGTACGCACCTTGGCAAAAGGGTTCCAGAGGCATGGTCTTCCAGAAACATTTAGAATTATGTAGTTTTGAAATCATTGTGATAAATAGAGCATTTGTAACAATGGTATCAAAATGTGACTTTTTCAGAGGTGTCAAAAGCGCCAATATGAAGGAATACATGACAAGACAAAGCGTCTATCCCCCCCCGCCCCCGACTAAACTGATTTTTGTTCCATTTTTGCCATAATAATGTGTTCATAATAATGTTCATTCTATTCGTTTTAACCCTTCGCTTGCTATTCACGTCAATATACCTACCAGTAAATAGTGAATACCCTAATGAGACAGCTCCTGCAGGAGCTGTCTCATCAGGGTCTGCACTATTTACAAGTTGATTGTGCAACCAGTGCACTCCATAATAGTGATTGCACAGCGAAATACTTGTACACAGTGAAAATATTTGTCATTATACAACAGGGCATGGGTAAAGAAGGAGAAATGTATTTTAAAATTCAGCAAGAAAATGGTTAATATTGATGTTCCGCACGTGCGTTAGTGTATATCCCTGAGTTAAAGGTAGATAATATCAGCCACAGTGCAACATCATTAACTATTTACATTGTGATAAATGATAAACACGTTATAACCAGAAAGTTTATGTTTACCCTTCCTATACAGTAAAGGTAAATACCATTCCTTAAAATGCAAGAGAGTATTAACTCATTCTCTCCTAGGCTATTTTTAGACCCAATCTCTTTGAAAAAATCTACCGAAAATGAGCATTAACTATAGAAAAGGAGAGTTTTAGAAAGGTGTAGTTTTGAAACCATTGTGATAAATAGAGCATTTGCTCCTATGGAGAAAATGCTCTATTTATCAAAATGGTTTCAAAATGTGAATTTTATAGAGGCGCAAAAATGCGTCAGCAGGGGGTAATGTGCTAAGGAATATTTAAACTGGTCAAGTCCTGAAAGTGAACCTCTAGCTTTAATCCTTTATTACATAAATCCACTTTTCTATACATTCGCAAACAGAGTAGAACCAGATCAGACTGTTCCGGTACATGTAGGAGCCATCTGTTCAGTGTTTTCTCTGTTTGCTTATGATATAATATAGATATAATTCTACTATTTCTACCATAGCTCGTTCCATGGAAAGGTAGTAACGTCAAGCAGGCAAAGCCACATGCAAGACACAACCACCACCAAACATGTTTATTTCAAGCTCATACGGGCATAAGAGACACATAAACAAATTAACAAAGAAAAAAGCATTATTATAAACAATAGTAAATACTTAAACACCTATGTGAACCCTGCAAAATAGACAACTGTCTCAACACAGATGATGTCCCGACAAGGGTATGATGTCTGCCGGAATAACATAGGTCATACTGTAACTTAATAGTAACATAAATCAGAAATAAAATCACACAATATATGGAAGACGCCTCATCAAACATTCAGCATTAAAGTTTTAACAAACAATGCTAATTTGGTACAAATATTAAGATCAGAACTATTCATAAGGTTTTTGCATTTAAAAATGTTTGTACATTTCAAGAGGTAGATATTTGCGTCTATCATGTATCAGAAAAGGGCAATAAAACAGATAGTGAAACTCGTCGCCTATTTCATGTTTGTCACAAATATTACAAACTCTATGTTCTCTCTCAATTCCATAGAAACTACCCTTTTCAATGGGAAGCTTGACATTAAGGCATCTGACTTTACACAATACAAGTGATAGATTATTTGGTAAAATACTAACAGTAGGAGATCCATCGAAAGCAAACGCAGCAATGCAAAAAGAGAAAAATGCAGACTCAGTTTTATTGAGTCTGTTCATGAGCAGTACTTGGAAGTGCAACACCACTAACGCCCCCCTTCACCCCCACCCCAGCACCGGCTTTAACGGTATTCAGTTTTCAAAATATATAACATCGACTCTAATGATCCCGTAGGACCAGAGTAGTGCTGATCAGAAAGTATAACAACACTGAGATTGATGTACGGGCGACAAAAGATAATTTTCAAGTTTATATTCATTTTTATAAATTCTATATAGTTTCTAGAGGTGAATTGTTAAAGAGAAATACAGGCTTATTTATTAATTTACCCCTAGAGCCAAACCTTCCTGTGTCCAAGTGCTATTTTAACAATTAATTAAATAAATATTCAGGATATCATTATTTCTCACTTGAATATTCACACTGTTTTGGTAATGTGAGAAAAGTAATCTGATGCGAGTTGTCTTATAAGATCAAATGTTCCTATACGAGCAAATATAATGTTGTTAAGTTAGCCAAAGGCTCGCTTATTAACAATTTTGGCTCGTTTAGGAACATTTGATCTTAAAAGACAACTCGCAACAGGTCCTCTATGCATTGATCAATGAGTGTCTCAATGGACAATAGGGATTGCAGGTGTCATCGAGTATAAACAGCAATAAACTATTTTCATTCTAGACTATTTTAGAAACAAACTCTTTGATCAAATCTACCGAAAAGGAGCATTAGAGTTTGAGAAGTGTGTAGTTGTGAAAACATTATGACAAATAGAGCATCTCCATAGGAGCGAATGCTCTATTTATCACAATGGTTTAATTACTTCAGTAGTTTCCTTTTCTCTAGTAAATGCCCCTTTTCGGTAGATTTATTCAAAGAGGTTGGGTCTAAAATAGTTTATGGCGGAATAAGTTAACCCTTCGCTTGGTATTCACGTCAATATACCTACCTGTGAATAGTGAAGACTCAGATGAGACAGCTCCTGCAGTAGCTGTCTCATCAGGGTCTGCACTATTCACAAGTTGATTGTGCAACCAGTGCACTCCACAGCAGTGATTGAACAGCGAGATACTTGTACACAGTGAAGATATATGTAATTATACAACAGGGCATGGGTAAAGAAGGAGAACTGTATTTTAAAATTCAGCTCGAGAAGGGTTAAGAGTGGTTACAATGTAATTATCCGTTACAGATCACACAGATTGCCAGAAGAAACAGATGAGGGTGGAAAAGGAAGAAAAAGAGAAGAATGACAATGCTGTAAGTTATGTACAGCTGACCCCGTCCTAAGCGGCCATTGATTTATTGAACCCTATAGGAGCTTTCTGAATTACTTTTGACTTATTTCTTTCTCCACCAAACCCTATACTGTGACCACTCTTTAGAATCGTCTCTTCGAGACGATTCTAAAGAGTGGTCACTGTTTAGGGTTTGGTGGAGAAATGACGCGTTTAGTTTTTGGGTGCGTACCCTTTAACTGTAGCTTTGCACCATAAATAAATACATATGAAGATGCGAAGAGTCAAAAACTAGCACCTTTGTAAAGTGTATTCATTCTCATCCTTTTGTCAATGCTTTCATAGCAGCAATTTCTAGAACCTTCAGAAACGAGCATGTGACACAGTTGTTCAGTAAAGTTGTACGCATGTTGTTTAGTAAATTGTACGTATTTTGTTTAGTAAATTGTACGTATTTGTTTATTAAAATTGAACGCATTTTTTTTTTTGGGGGGGGGGGGGTTTCAAAGTTGTTCTTATCTCGATTTGGTAAATGTGTACGTATTTTGTTTTGAAAAGTGTAGGCAGGTTGTTTTGTAAAATGTATGCATTTTGTCTGATTTTGTTTGAAGTCAAACTCCGCGTCCTGCATTGCTTGTTAGTAGTTTTAGGGCCACTTTGGGTGTAGACAAACTCCGCTTCCTGCAATTTGCTTGTTAGTAGTATTAGGGCCACTTAATTATTTCCCAGAACACATATGTTTAGTACTGAAAGTTAACCCTTCTACTCCATGAATTTTCATGCAATATATAATGGCATTGTGCATATAAATGAGCTGAAATATCATAATGGTTCAGTTAAACCACTCAAACTGGAAGTTTAGTAAAGAAGAATGTATGTCCTTTAGCCCTTTCTACGTCTTTGCAAACATAGTAGACCCATATCAGACAGCTCTTGTGAGTGGGAGTCGTCTGATCAGGGTCTGCTCTATTTGCATACGAAACTATGTAGATATGATTTCTACAGTTTCTGCCACGGCCAAAAATGTCCGTATGCTATTATAAAAAATAATCTTATTAATATTCATTCATGAGGTCATTATTTCGTACATTAATATTCATGGAGGAAAGGATGGCTGCTTATTGCTCCTCCATATACAGTTGAACTTCGATATCTCGAACTCGGATAACTGGGACTACGGATAACTCGAACTATAAGTTCGTTCCTTCCAAAATCTTACAATACAGACTTGCTCTAAAATGTATCACTACACATATCTAGAAACACATTTCACAGCTTAATGCAGGTCTACAGTAATGCTGAAAGCTCCCACAGGAGCTTTCAGCATTACTGTAGAACTGCATTAAGCTGTAAACTTGAGAAATTGTCCAGATTAGAAATCGGATAACTCGAACTTCTGTTTTCTCGAACTAGTTTATATAGTCCTTTGACGTTCGAGATATCGAAGTTGAACTGTATATTCATGTAAGTAATAATGCCATAATGAAAGTTGATGAGATAAGTTGTTCTAATAGCACATTGACACATCAATGTTTGGCTTTAGTAGAAACTGTAAGATAATATATCTACTATATCATAAGCAAATAATGCAGACCCTGATCAGACGACTCCTACAGTTGCCCTCTGATGTAGATCTACTCTGTCTACAAAGGCGTAGAAGGCGTATATATGGAGTAAAGGTTTAACCCTTTCACGGCGAACGTCGCAAGAAGGCACAACAACAAATAGTGCAGTCCCAGATCAGATGGCGCCTTTACAAGGCGGCGTCTGATCAGGGACTTCACTTTTTGTCTCAAACTCTGCTTCTAAATCGGAGCTTTATTACTTTGAAATGTGCATTTATTTATCTCATTTCCTTATTTTACCAAATGATTAAACAAAACTGAATTGCAGACGACATTTAGAAATTTGTCACCTGTCTGAAAGACCCCTTTTCGTAAGAATGGCCGGTTTAATGGGATTTACTGTATATGAACAAAGGACATTTTGACCATTGCAGAAAAGCTGTGTAATCAGATCTATATCATTTTTAAGCAAGCAGAGCAGACCTGGCAGGGGCCGTCTGATTTCGGTCTACTTTGTTTTCAAAGGCGTAAAAAGGCGTATTTGTGGAGAAAAGGTTAGCTATATTATCTGATAATATAATATAATACTACGAATAGAAACATGTTTGCAATTGACAAAAACGCCAGTTTCCATGTACCATATATTTGATCTTCTCCTGGGACTTAAGGTGGACGTCCAGCAATTGTTACACTTGGGGTCCTTTCAATATCAAAAGAGTAGATGTTTGTTACAGAATGGTTCCAATGAGAAATCAAAGAGAATTGTATGCACTGCTAAAGGACGCTACGAAAAGGAGTGTGAAGAAAATACCTGCACGTGCCTAGATGCTAAGAATGGAACACAATCTGGGAACAGACAAGGTGGCGAGAACTTAGACTGCTGTGAGTACATTTTTGTGCATAATTATATGTATGGATATATATGCATGTTCGCAATTTATTTTAATCCTTCGCTTGCTGAATTTTAAAAATGCATTTCTCCTTCTTTACCCATGCCCTGTTGTATAATTACATATATCTTCACTGTGTACTAGTATTACGCTGTGCAATCACTACCCCAAAGTCCCAAAGGCACAATGTGTAGAAAAGAATTAACGAGATTAAGAGTTTCATTACACATACAGTGCTCCCTCTCTACAACGACACCCTTTGGGATAGGAATATTGTATGTGTTGTTCAGAGGGAGTTGTTATAGGGAGGGAAAATCCATCATAATTAGCTTGTTTGCAGATCCCCAGTTAAGGTGTATTTCGAGAACTAAAACCGTTATGCCTCAATCAAACCCTATGTTGTGACCACTCTTTAAAATCGTCACAAAGTGACGATTCTAAAGAGTGGTCACAAGGTAGGGTCTGATGGAGGCATAAAGAAAATACGATGGAAAAAAGTTGTTTCTGGAGCCGTGTAACAGTGACATGCGTTCTTGTAAGGAGGGAATCGTTATTGAGAGGGCCGTTGTAGGGAGGGAACACTGTACTTGTAATTGAAACAGGGTGTTGGGATAAACCATAGCCCACGTCACGCTAAGAGAAAAAATGTCAATTATGTAACATCCTTGAAGATGAATTCCACGTTTTGTTGGAATGTCCTCTTTATAACAATCTAGTAAAACTTTACTGGACAGAATCATACTGGGGATATCCAAATTTATTGATCTTCCTAAATCAGAAAACGAAAATGAGTCAATATGGAAAAACAGTCAAACAGGGAGAGCCACACACGAAATGACACCGCACCAAACACCATCTAACAAGAAACGGTAAAGCCACAAGACAAAACATAACAGGACGCATATCAAGACGAAACACATTAAACATTAAGCATATTAATCAACAAAGTAGACCGAAGGCTGAAAGCAGGAGTGCCGCCTTGGAACGGCCAGCAGCCAAAAACAATAAGAAAAGGGCTACTGGGGAAACGTATCTTCTTATGTATATAAATGCTTCATGTTAAGAAGCGATACTTTCTTCGTTAACTCTTTTTGGCGCCAAATTTAAAAGTGTCGCCTGTAATAACAATTTCAAATTAATTATAATTCTGAACTAAATAATACAGGTATATTAGTAAAACATTTGTTTTTAAAAACCTGTTTGCTTGGGCTAAAATAATACAGAAAACCGTGAAGTCCCAGGTCAGATGCCGCCTTGAAAACGCGGCATCTGACCTGGGGCTGCACTGTTTTCAATGGTGGCAACAAGCGACATTGGCGCCGAAAGAGTTAATAATTAATTAACAGTATTATAGTGGTACTTGTGTTGAGCTACCACTGGTTGATGTAGTGTGGACATCCCTGGATACGTGTTATTGCTTGTGTGTGCTGGGAATGATGCAGGGAGCGTTCTGTATTGTTTTTTCCCTGTTCTGTCTTTATTCAAAATTTCAGTACCTATTAAAATATTCATGGAGTAAATAGTTTTAATGAAATATGGAAGTTGGCACATTGAAGTCATAGAAAGTAAGGAAACATGTCTTTTCAAGTTCCATTAGAAAACATAGCAGACCCTGATAAGACGGCTCCTATAGTAACCATCTGATCTGTATCTAATCTTTTTGCAGATGCATGAAAACACTTTATATGAAGGAAAGGGTTCTGATCTTCGAGATCACGAATTTCAGTACTTCTTGTTCTGAAAATTGAATACCGCTTAAGCCGGTGCTAGGGACATGAGCAGTGTTGCACTTTCAATTACTATTCATGAACAGACTCAGTAAAACCGAGTCTGCAACTCTCTCTTTTTGTGTTGCAGGTTTTGCTCTCGGGGGATCACCTCCCTTCAGAATTTTTAACCCTTCGCTTGCTATTCACGTCAATATACCTACATGTAAATAATGAAGACCCAGATTAGACAGCTCCTGCAGGAGCTGTCTCATCAGGGTCTGCACTATTTATAAATTGGTTGTGTAATCAGTGCACTCCACAGCAGTGATTGCACAGCGAAATACTTGTACACAGTGAAGATATATGTAAGTATACAACAATGCATGGGTAAAGAAGGAGAAATGTGTTTTAAAATTCAGCAAGCGAAGGCTTAATATGATGAATATAGTATGAGAATATTAACCTTTTCCCTCATTTAACTGTGTTTTCACCCATTTGCAAGCAGACTAGACCCAGATCAGGTCTGCTCTGTTTGTTAATGAAATATGAAAGATATGATTCTTTACTTTCTAACATGGCTAAAATGTACCGTGTTCCATATTTTGTTTTAACTATTTTGTCCAGGAATATTCAATAGGTATTGAACTTTGGAATTAACCTAGAAAAGGGAAAGTGTTGATAAGATGAAGATACTGTGTGTGTATTAATCAGATATAGATAGTGTATTGATGTCGATAAGATGAAGATACTGTGTGTGTGTATTAATCAGATATAGATATTGTTTTGATGTCGATAAGATGAAGATACTGTGGGTGTATTAATCAGATATGGATAGTGTATTGATGTTGATAACATGCAGATACTGTATGGATATTACTTTGATAAAAAGTGTTTTTTGTTGTGTTGTTTTGTTTATTTATTTATTTATTTTTATTTTATTTTATTTTTTATTTTTTTTAGGGGGGGTGGGGGTGCAGAAACTGTAGAATCAGATATATATCGTACAATAAGTAAAAAGAGCAGGTCCTGATATCAGAAATCTCCTTTATGAGACACCTGGTCTGCTCTGTTTGCAAAAGTATTAACATGCGTATTTGTGGAGTAGATTATGATTCATACTTATGAATCAAATAAGAACCAAAACACTGAGCATTATGCTTACATGAGAAGCAATTTTAACCCTTTCCCTGTTCTACACCTACTGAATATGCATTGCCAAAATAGTTAAAATGAAATATGGAAGGTGAAACACTGTAGCCATTTTAGAAAGTAAAGAAACACATGTTTTAAATATCATTAGCAAACAGAGCAAACCCAGATCAGATGGCTCCTATATGAACCGTTTGATCCGGGTTTTGTATGTTAGAAAAGTCGTGAACAATCGGTTATATTTAATATGAAGGAAGGGGTTAATTTAATAAATGACCAAGAAAATACTTCAGTATATTTGTCTGTCACTAGATTTCTATGTAGTAATGCATTCGTATTTTCCCTCTATTAGCTGATGTTCAAAGGCAGACGGGCGGCAAAGCTACAACTAAGGTCAAAGCCAAAATTGTTGTAGCCAAGAATATGCAAGTCAGCGACTTGCCAGAAAGCGCTCGCGAAAAGACTAAAACGTAAGTTTGTGATTTCCTAATATACTGTGTTGTGAAACTTCTTTCTAAGTATTATCATTGCTATGAAAATACAGTAAATCCCTCTAGTTCAAACGTTAAAATTAGTGTCACTGCTGGTTTTTCAGAACGGATGCAGCTTAATGCAGGTTGAAAGTCGTGCAGAAAGCTGAAGTGTGTGTAGGGGGGCTTTCTTTGTGACATTCACCCTGCATTAAGCAACCACTTGCCTTTATTTTTTAATTTCTGGTTAGAGCGGTTTTACTGTATTCGATATAAAGCAATGTGGTGTTATCTAAATTCTTATGCACATTCTGTTATGATATAAAGCAAGGTCGTGTTATCTAAATTCTTATTCACAGTCTGTTATGATATAAAGCAAGGTAGTGATATCTAAATTCTTATGCACAGTCTGTTATGATATAAAGCAAGATGGTGATCTCTAAATTCTTATTCACAGTCTGTTATGATATAAAGCAAGGTGGTGATATTTAAATTCTTACTCACAGTCTGTTATGATATAAAGCAAGGTGAAGATATCTAAATTCTTATTCACAGTCTCTTATGATATAAAGCAAGGTCGTGTTATCTAAATTCTTATTCACAGTCTGTTATGATATAAAGCAAGGTGGTGATATCTAAATTCTTATGCACAGTCTGTTATGATATAAAGCAAGGTCGTGTTATCGAAATTCTTATGCACAGTCTGTTATGATATAAAGCAAGGTCGTGTTATCGAAATTCTTATGCACAGTCTGTTATGATATAAAGCAAGGTCGTGTTATCTAAGTTCTTATGCACAGTCTGTTATGCATACAGTAAAACCTCTATAAACCGGAATTCTTATAGAGAAATATTTAAATATTTTTAGACAGATGACTGCTTAAAATACAGGGTGAAAGTCATGCAGAAAGCTCCTAGATGAGCTTTCTGCATGACTTTCACCCAGCATTATGCTGTCACATTTATACTAAATTTAAGGCCCGGTTTAGAGGGATTTTACTGTTTATGGAATATTCCTTATGAAATAGTTCGTCTGTCTGCTACCCTGTCTGTCCACCTGACTGTTTGGTTTTCTGTCTGCCTGTCAGAGATTTTGTTTATCTTCCTGCATTTCTTTCTGTCATTTCTGTCTGCATATCTAGTTTCGTGTTTGTATAGCAAATGCTCTATTTATTACAATGGTTTCTAAGCTACACAATTCTATTGTTTTCTTGTTTTCTAATTAATGCTCCTTTTCGGTAGATTTATTCAAAGAGGTTGGATCTAAAAATAGCCTATGAGGTAATGAGTTAACCGCTTCTTGAGTCGCATTTGCAAACAGTTTGGATCCAGATGAGACGCCGACTAACTCGGCGTTTCATTAAGATCCAGGTTATTGGACGCTTGTTAATTTGAACTTCGATCTCTCGACTCGGATAACTCGAACTAAAAATTAGGTCCTTCTAGAACTTACAATACAGAATAGCTCAGAAATGTATTACTATGCAAATCTAGAAATGCATGTGACAGCTTAATGCAGGTCTTAACCCTTCGCTTGCTATTCACGTCAATATACGTACCTGTAAATAGTGAAGACCCAGATGAGACAGCTCCTGTAGGAGCTGTCTCATCAGGGTCTGCACTATTTACAAGTTGATTATGCAACCAGTGCACTCCACAGCAGTGATTGCACAGCGAAATATTTGTACACAGTGAAGATATATGTAATTATACAACAGGACATGGGTAAAGAATGAGCAATGTATTTTAAAAATCAGTAAGCGAAGGGTTAAGTTATACTGAAATATATTGTAGGAGCTTTCAGCATTACTTTACATCTACATTAAGCTGTGAATTGAGAAACTGTTCAGATTAAAAATTAAATAACTCGAAGTTCTTCTCGAATTAACTTGCACGGTCCCTTGAAGTTCGATATATCGAAGGTCGGTTGTAGTTTTTCAAAGAAGTGTGTCATGGCATCGGGCGTGGCTTAATGCAGGTTGAAAGTCATGAAGGAAGCTAATTTTGGAGCTTTTTGCCTGACTTTCGCCCTGCATTAACCCTTTACTCCACAACTACGCCTTTCTATGCCAATGCAAACAGAGTAGGCTCAGATCAGATCGCTCTTATAGGAGCCGTCAGATCAGGGTCTGTTCTATTTACTTATAATATAGATATGAGTCTTCATTTTCTACAACGACCAAGAATTTGTTTATTTCGTGTGACATTATAAAAACACATTCAAATTAATATTCATAATGTTCTTATTCATGGGGTAAAAGTTTAAGCAGTCACTTGCATTAACCCATTACGTCATAGGCTATTTTTAGATACAACCTCTTTGAATAAATCTACCGAAAAGAAGCATTAACTAGAGAAAAGGAACATTATAGAATTTTGTAGTCTGAAACCATTGTGATCCTATAGGAGCAAATGCTCTATTTATCACGATGGTTTCACAAAGTGACTTTTACAGAGTCGTCAAAAGTCGTCAATATTAGGCAATGGGTTAAATACCTATTCTTTAATAAAATTCTCATTTAGAGAGGTTTAATTGTTTAACCTTCGTTCTACGCATGCGCATCTCATGAGGCATGTTCACACAAAGTCAGAAGTATCATTTGGAGGTCAAATATCAACTTTGATATTATTTTGTGTCTTTTTTTTTTATTATTTTTGTATCTTTTGTTGCGTGTATAACTTGTTCATGATGCAAACAGTCGTTGTCTGCCCACTCTTTTCCCTGTTGACACACTTGTTTATGACATTCTTGTAAGTGGAAGAAAACTCCACACGATACGTTTTGCAGACAAAAATATTCGTGTTGAAATTATTTTTATTTTATTTTTGTTTTTGTAGGCAAATGAGACTTGCAACCAAAGTATTGGCGCCACATCTGACAATAGAGGACGACATGGTACGTCACTATTTACAGCTGTTATGGAAGATCAGCGGGCTTAATACTTAATATTCTGAAACAATAAAACTGGTTCCTCGTTTTTATCCAATAGAAATTGAACAAACTATTTATTAACCCTTACCCTGCTGAGTGCTAACTAATTGGCATTTGCAAACAGCTTAGATTCAGTTGCGACGCCAAGTACTCGGCATCTAAATCAGGATCCGTGCTGTTTGGCACCCTGTCAGTAGTCTCTCAAAAGATTGAACGGATCAGAAGTAAGGGACAATAGCTGTCGTGCAGGAGAAATTCGTCACCTTTAGTTATAGTTCTAGCTATACCTATTTATAAACATAGTATAGTTCGATTTCGAGCGCTGAACCGTGACTGCACTTTCTATTTATAGAAGTTGCAACCATTAATTTTAATTAATGGGTAAGTGGACAATGGTTGTCACAAGAAGTTCGTAGTAATCGTGCAGTATCAGTATATATATATGTTCTTATTACATGCCTGTATAACCACAGGTAACTCTGGAACAAATACATAGTTTGTGACGCATTTTACCTCTATGGGTGGACACATACTAAAGGTCACAACCCACGGGTCAAAATCGAACTATACAGGGACAGGGTTAATAAGTGTTTAACCATATCTTCACATAAGAGATATGCAAAATGTTAGTTTTGCAGTGTATTGAAAATAAACACGTTGCACATAGAGATGCTGCCTAGGCTATTATCATATTATGTCTTGCAAACTGTGTAGAATGAGACTGATCCATTGTCAAACGTTGCATTTGATATGGGTCCTTGCTTATAAAACTTTTAGTTAAGTCTGAGTTCGTTCTCAAGTTTTTGATTGGTCAGATTTGAGCCGTTGGCTCAAATCTGAACAATCAAAAGCTTGATAACTCAAATCTGGCCAATCAAAAGTTTGAGAACGAACTCAGGATAGTTTGCACTCGCCAGTATCAACAGTCCCTGGAATTTGGTGCATGTAAAGATACATGCCTGCTTTTGTCAGAAACATATTTCATTTTATTGTGTTATGAAGATAGAGCTATAATAAGGTGAGTATTCAAATACTAAAAGGGTAATTTCTCCACCAAACACCAAACACCACACAGAGGTCTAGATAAGATGCGTTAATGGAAATATTTTCAAGATAATTACTTTAATTCCACAAACCCTATGTCGTCGAGACAATTCTAAACAGTGGTAACAGCACAGGATTCGGTGAAGAAATGACAATTTTAGTATTGGATACACACCTTTAATTGTTGCTCTGGCCTTCGCTCTTTAGAATGGTTTGGGACTACTGTACTTTACTGGTATGTAAATGCAGAGAACACGGAGCAGAATACATAGAAGAACAAGAGCCTGGAAGTATTTGATTAACTTTTCTTCAATTCCATGTGTTTATCTGCTTCATACCGATGGCTTTCGACTCCATCCCCCCGTTTTTAGAAAGGCATACCGTACCTAATTCCATTCAAAATGGCGGCGGCCATTGTTGTTTATGCACATGCGCAGTACGCGTAACAATAACGTGCAATCTATCCAATGATTCTAAACAATGGTCAGAACAGTTTGGTGTAGAGAAATAAGGAGATATTCCTCAAAAACAGTTTTATTTTACACGTTTCATCTATTCCTCTGGTAATGGCTTATTTTATCTGCTCTTCATTTCAGCTTGTTGACGGTAGCATCCTCTATGTGTTTAACGCTACTGCTGCGAGTGATTCTGACGTTGATACTGAGACGATAGTAAACGGACTGAATGATGACGTAAGCATTATTAACATTCTCTTGGCGCCAAATAATATTGTAAACATTTGTCGTCTGCTTTAAATTTTAGAGTAAACGTTCCTTCGATTTTCTTTTTAAACATAAGCAGAGAGTTTCGTCTGTATCCAAACTGTCATTACAGATTCGCATCTTACTGCATATTCGTCCGACCATTACAGTTACAGATATATAGCTGAGAGGAAGCGAACGAGAGACTGAAACAGTAAGAAAAGAAAAACAAACAATATCACAGAGGCAATGTATACAGGTTGGGCATCCCTTGAATCGAACAAGAGAGAGATAGAGAAAAGACAGAGAGGGGAAGAGAGGGGAAGCGAGGGCGACAGACAGATAGACAGACAGAGGGAGAGGGAGAAACAAGAAATAGAGAAAGAGATAGAAAGAGACAGACAAATAGACAGAGACAGAGACAGAGAAAGAAAGAAAGCGTGAGACATCCACAGAGAGACAGGGATAGAGATAGACAGACAAACAGAAAGACAGACAAACAGAGAGAAACAGAGAGACATAGGAATACAGAGACGCAGAAACAGACAGTGAGAGACAGAAAGACAGTCACAGAGACAGACACAGAGCGACAGAGAGAACCAGAAAGTAAAGAGAGAGCAGATGGACCCAGGCAGATAGAATTATGCTGTTAATTAATTGAATGTGTGACATAATAGTAGTATTTAAAATACACACATCTGCTTGTTTTAGATTGATGCGGGATTGTTCCCAGAAATTGCGGTAGATGGACATACATTTGTGGTGTCTGACGGCAGCGTGGTAGAGACATTCGAAGAGGAGCCACAAGTGATACCAAAGGATGATGATGATGATGATGATGGAGACAACAAGACTATCATCATCGTTGTAGTTGTTGTCGTAGCGGTCGTTCTGCTTGCGGCGATTGTTACTGGCGTTTACGTAAGTAATAGTACTGTTGTGTATGAGTTGCATCATGGGAAAATGTACCTTCATATTGTGCAGGTAGTATACGTTTAGACCGGCCGCTGAGTCTTGGATTTTGTCTGATGAATGACACTCTAATCTGTGTCGTCCATATCAATAATTAAACCCTTTACGTCATAAATACGCCTTTATATGCCTTTTGCAAACAGAGTAGACCCAGATCAGACGGCTCCTTTAGGAGCCGTCTGATCAGGGCCTGCTCTGTTTGCTTATGCTATAATATAGAGATTATCCTACAGTTTCTACCATGGTAAAATAATCCTATTTGTAACAATCAATATAATTAATATTCATGACGTCATTATGACCTACATGAATATTCACACAGTAAATGGTTATTGACAGGTATTGGTACGGTGCAGACTCGTATCGAACACTACATGTATTTTTTCAATGTAGATGGGATTCTGGACTAACAATGCCCATAAAGCCCGAAATTACCATTTATTATGATAGTTTTATCCTGTGATAGGTGAATATAAATTATAATTAAATATAATTTATCAATTATAAATAGTTTCTTCTGGGTATACCACATGTATTCTTGCACATGATAGTCGAAATATTAGATCAGAGCTTTTCAAGTATTTATATACTTGTTTTGGTGTTCAAAGAGCTAATTGTCTTTTCATTTTAGGGTTCAAAGAGCTCGTTGTCAATTTGTTTTAAAGTTCAAAGAGCTAATTGTCACCTCGTTTTGAGGTTCAAAGAGCTGATTGTCTATTCGTTTTATAGTATTTAAATACGTGTACTTAAATTCCATTCGTTTCCGAGTTCAAAAAGCTAATTTCTAGTCGTTTTCTATTTTTCAGTGCTATAGGAAGAGTGAGTCCAGCGGTGACAAGAGTCAGTTCAGCGATCTGCAGGTTGGTATAAATGTCAGACGATTTAGCCCACTAACTGTACACAGTGCAAACCGAGATCAGCCACTGTGTAGGGAGATACATTAACCCATTCCCTCATATGTTATTTTTAGATCCAACCACTTTGAATAAATCTACCGAAAAGTATCATCAACTTGAGAAAAGGAACATTTTAAAATTCTGTAGTTTGAAACCATTGTGATAAATAGAGCATTTGTTCCTAAAGGAACAAATGCTTTATTTATCACAATGATTTCAACAGGTGACTTTTACAGAGGCGTAGACAGGCGTATATATGGCGGAAAGGGCTAACATTTACAACTCTCAATTTTCAAATGGACTTTTCCATAATTCAAACAGGTCAAGCTTATAGTAAATATCTCGGGATTGTTTCTACAGAAAAGTGTAACATGCTTAACAGTGCACATCCTGATAACAGAGCTCATCTGAGATTTCTCTGCATTAATTTTGTCCTTCATTAGCCCTGTATAAAAATGCGCCATTTGCTGAGTACTTAAAACTAGGTCTTCCTTTTATGAATACTAATTTTAACTTCTTTAATTCTCCACCAAACCCTGTGCTGTGACCACTCTTTAGAATCGTTTCGAAAAGACATATGGTTTGGTGGATGATTCTATTGTGGTCCTAAAGAGTGGGTCACGAAAAGGGTTTGGTGGAGAAATAAGGATTGTAGTACTGAGTATGCATATTCATCTGTTCTGCTGTGTACAGTAATGGTACAGTAATATTGATTTTTATATGTTTCCAGGGACAGTCAAACATGGCCTACAAACTGCAGCCTTAGACCAGAATACATCTACTAGTAGCAAACGGCACAATTGAACTGTCAATAAAAAGTTGGACTACGTAGGATTTTGAGACCACAAACAAAACAATACTGGAAAAAGTAGACCTACCGTTTTCTGAGAAAATGAAAAATCAAAACACTACAAATAAAAAGTTGGACCAAGTAATATTTTGAGACCAAAAACAAATCATTTTGAAAGAAGACGTGTCCACCTTTGAATGTGAGAAAACGAAAATTAATAAAACGCAGCATAGTGGAGCTACATATATATTGAGTTTGCAAACCAAAAGGAAAATAGACGACCTATAATTATGAAACAACTAACAAAGCATGGGATTACAAGCAAGAAGTGGGACCAGACAAAATGAGACTCCGAACAGATCGAGGGCTTAGTGCAAAACTATTCTAACTCCGTCACTTTGTGTTAGTTTCGCACCAAGCCCTCGAGATACAGTTTTGAGATCACATATACAAGACGTGAATCTACACTTTAACATTTCGCAAGGTTTTGCAAATCATTTTTAACACAATTTTTCACCTTTTATATTTCCAACATTCAAGTTATAATCAGTTTGTCTACCGACATGCAGTCAGGGTTGTCAAACAGTATGGTTCTTGATGAAATGCTATATGATTGATGCTATACCCGGCGTCTCATCTGGATCCAAACTGTTTACATTGGTAATCACTCATGCACCCACAGCTGTCGAAGAGACGATTCTAAAGAGTGGTCACAACATAGGGTTTGGTGGAGAAATGGGGATTTTAGTATTTGAGTATGCACCTTTATTCGTATCTCTGTATTTGACACTCACACTCATCCGCCCACACCAGGCTAAATGTGAGCTTAAATAAGCTAGCTATAAGCAGAGGTCCAGATAATATTTGTAAATTAACACAATTTCTTTAGTTCTACACCAAACCCTATGTTGTGACCACTCTTTAGAATCGTCTCAAAGAGACGATTCTAAAGAGTGGTCACAACATAGGGTTTGGTGGAGAAATGGGGATGTTAGTATTTGAGTATGCATCTGTATCTGTACCTCTGTATTTGGCACTCATCCACTCGCAGCAGGCTAAATGTTAGCTAAAATAATCTAGCTATAAGCAGAGACCCAGATAATATTTGTAAATTAAAACATTTTCAAGAATAACTTCTTTATTTCTCCACCAAACCCCATGTTGTGACCACTCTTTAGAATCGTCTCAAAGAGACGATTCTAAAGAGTGGTCACAACATAGGGTTTGGTGGAGAAATGGCGATGTAAGTTATCTGCATCTCTGTTTTTGGCTAAATGTTAGCTAAAATAATCTAGCTATAAGCAGAGATTAAGACAAGATGTGTAAATTTAAACATGTTAAAATACTACTTCTTTATTTCTCCACCAAACCCTATTCTATAACCAGACTTTAGAATCGAAGAGACTTATACAACGGACATAAGTGATATATGTCCCGCACTGTAAGGGAAAAGAGCTTTATTAGAGTAAAACGCAAACGTGTGTATTGCATTAACTCTTTTGGCGCCAAATTCAAAAGTGTCGTCTGCAATAATAAGTACATATTAAATATAATTCGGAACTAAATAATAAAGATATATTAGTAAAACATTTGTTTTTAAAAACCTGTATGCTTGGACTAAAATAATACAGAAAACAGTGAAGTCCCAGGTCAGATGCCGCCTTGAAAAGGCGACATCTGACCTGGGACTGCACTGTTTTCAATGGTGCCATGACCTTGGATTGCACTGTTTTCAATGGTGCCAACAGGCGACATTGGCCCCGAAAGAGTTAAAGTTTGTTTCAATGAAATTATATTGATTATGTACATAGGTGTACAGTTTATATATACACACACATTTTATGTATACATTGACAGTATGTATATATGTGTATATGTACAGTGAAACAACGATATCTGGAACTTTAGGGGACCATAAAAACTACTTAGCAAAAACGGGAGTTCGGGTCGGACTTTTTCCTAACTTTGAAACTTACTCGGTGTGACAGCTTGAAATGCACATTTCTGTATTTCAAATTTATAAAGGGATCGAATTTTTTAATCGAGTTATATCGAAATTCGAATTATCTGAGTTCGAGATATCAAGGTTCCACTGAACACGACCAGTTTATATATACATGTACAATTGTTAACCCTTTCCCTTATGTAAGTGCATTTTGACGCATCTGCAAGCAGAGTAGACCCAGATCAGACGGCTCCTATACCAGCCGTCTGATCTGGGTCTGCTCTGTTTGCTTATGATGTAATATAAATCTGATTCTACAGCTTCTGCCTGAGCCAAAATGTCATGTGTTCATATCCCTTTATAAAAATATTTATAATTAATATCCATGACGTCATTATTTCCAACATGAATATTCATCAGGGAAAGGGTTAAACTCTTAACCTGCTATTCAAGACATGACTAGAATATTCAAACAAATTGAATGATCAGCGTCCAATGAGGATCCTAATGGCTGACACAGGTGCATAGAATTCCAAAAAAATGAATCAAAATTGGAAGTACTGTAAAAACTCGATTGTTTGAACACTCAAATACATACCATTATTGATCTTTAACATAGGTGGTAGCTTAATGCAGGGAGAAAGCCTAGGAGCTTTCTGATTTAAGCAGCTACCTGCCTACAAGACATAAAAAATTTCGTAGTACATGTATCAGTTTTTTTTACCGCAAATACTGAATACAAATACAGTGGATCTTAGTTTGAGCAGATATCAACTGTTATAGTGGAATAAGAGTATAAATCACCCTTTCCCTATTAAAGACACATTTTCATGCCTTTGCAAACAGAGTTTGCTCGGTTTGTTTATGGAATAATAAAATAATAAAGATCTAATACTACAATTTCTGTCATAGCCAGAATGAACTTTTTTAACATACCAATTAAAAATATACTTATTGTTTTGCATGATCTTTTTTATTATGAATATACATGAGGGAAGATGTTGGCATATTTTTGTCATATTGTTAGTTTTGTCACAGACAAGTAAAGCAAAGTATCATTATAATCACACTGTCGATTGGTGTCATTAACCCATTCCCTTCTTTTAGATGATTTTAACAACTCTGTAAAAGTCACTTTGTGAAACCATTGTGATAAATAGAGCATTTGCTCCTATAGGAGCAAATGCTCTATTTATCACAATGGTTTCGAACTACAAAATTCTAAAAAAAATCCTTTTCTCTTGTTAATGTTCCTTTTCGATAGACTTATTCAAAGAGGTTGTATCTAAAAATAGCCTATGAGGTAATGGGTTAAGTGGGATGTGGTGCATGTTTTACTAGTTCCAATGAATCTTTTTTATGAAACCAATGACCGCGTGTCAAACAGCTTTGATCCTGGTGAAACGTGGAGTTACTTACTCGGTGTCTCATCTAAATCCAAATTGTTTGCAAATACGGGTTAAATCACAGATATCAGGGGCCATGCTTGTAAAGCTTTTAGTTGAACCTGAGTTTGTTCCCAAGCTTTTGATTGGTCAGATTTGAGCCAAAGGCTCAAATCTGACCAATCAAAATATTGAGAACGAACTCAGACTCACCTAAACGCTTTATAACTAAACGCTTTATAACTAAACCCAGAACCCAGACTGAACTAAACGCTTTATAACTAAACGCTTTATAAGCATGGACAATGGATAAGGGTTAAAGCACAATCACAGTAATCATATAGATTCTTGGTTTTTAAGATTACAGTAGAACCTGTCTTAAGCGACCACCTGAAGTAGATATAAATATTGGTCTGTAAGACTTAATACAGGTCAATACAGGTCTGTAAGACTTAATACAGGTCAAAAGTTATGCAGAAAGCTCCTATAGGAGCTTTCTGCATTACCTTTGCCCTGTATTAAGCAACCACCTACTTTTCAAGATTTCTGTGTCCAGACAATACAGTTAAACCTCTCTATAACGGCCACTAAATTGTGCTAATTAGTTGATATTTAGGGCAGGTGGCTGCTTAAAGCAAAGTGAAAGTAAAACTGAACGCTCCTATCGGAGCGTTCTGTTTTATTTTACTTTGTTTTAAGCAACCACCTGCCTTTAACACAAAATACTTGATGTAAATTAGTGGCCGTTATAGAGAGGCTTTACTGTATAATGTCGCTTAAGACAGGTTCTACTATAGCAGTGCCATATTATAACCAAGGTCTCTTAGCATAAAATGCATTTTGGGCACATTTTTACGCTTTCTTTCACCTTTTACTCCATGAATATCCAGTTAAGAAATAATGACGTCATGAATATTAATTAGATTAATTTTCAAAATGGCATATAAGTAATCATTAGTAATCATTAGTATTAATTACTAGAAATCATTAGTATTAATTACTTTTGTCCAAGACGGCAGAAACTAGAAATTGATCTTTATTATTTCAGATATAAACAGTGCAGATTCTGATCAAATTGCTCCTATAAGAGCCATTTAATCTGGGTCTACTCCGTTTTCTATGGCGTTAAAATGCATATCTGTGGAGGACAGGGTTGAAGTAAAAATATTATGTTCGCAAGATAACCAAGACGTGCATGACATTAGCGTGCCTTTATCGTGTTGTATTTTTATTGAATATTCTAAATGGCGTAACCGGAAGCATAGATAAGACTTCAAGAGAGACTTGGTTTTTTCTCCATTAACCCATTTGCTCCCACGATCCCATATATGGGAAGTAGGCAAACGGTGTAGACTCTGATCAGACGCCGCATGATGCGGCGTCTGATCAGAGTCTACACTGTTTGCCGATAGGAAATCGATATACAACAAAACAAATATGAAAATTTAGACCAGACATCCCTTAGATAAAAGATAGACTAATCCGATATATAAGTATGGAAGAATCCACTGGGAGCAAATAGGTTAAATCTAAAAGGAGAATAAGTGATTGTAGTATGTGAAGTATTCTTCGTTATCTATGGTTTCGGACATGTATATATACCAAATACATATACCATTGTTTACATCGTAGATCTAGATCACCTGTCACATACTGAAAAAAGGCATCTGAACAGGGTCTAAACTATATGTAGCAGTACTGAACAAAAACACTGCGACGGCTTGATAATGGCCAACAGTATTGAACTAGTTCAGCTATTGCTAACCCTTTCCTATGTTTACTCCAAATTGCAATACCTGTTGAATATTCATAAACAAAATACAAACTACGGTCTGTAACATTGTAGCCGGTTAAGAAAGTAAACAAACAGATATTTCAAATTCCATTAGCAAACAGAGCAGACCCTGATCAGACGGCTCCTATAGGAGCCGTCTGATCTGGGTCTACTCTATTTGCAGATGCATGAAAACGCATTTATATGAAGGAAAGGGTTAATCAGATTCGACAATGTCGGTATCATCAGGAACATTTGTTTTCAAATGTACATTTAGTCGGGCCATTGAAAATGGGTTTGGTATGGTTTCAAAGCTCTACTTCTGTCACGGTTTGGTACAGTGAACCCTCGTTACAACGGAGGTGTTTGTTTCCAGACATTTTGCTGGTATAACCAGGTTGCCGTTATAACGAGTTTAAATATGAAAGGAACCATATGGCCAGTGTTAAATTAATACCAACAGGTGAACGCATAATGCAGAACACAAGAAGTGCAAAAAGCTCCCCTGTGTTCTGCATTAAGCGTCTTATTTCCATTGTACCTATTTATTTAGTGGTTGTTTAAAAGACTTAACGGTAATTTTGTTTCAGTGCATACTGCCGGTATAACGAGGGTGTCATTGTAATGAATGCCGGTATAGCGAGGGTTCATTGTATAATTTAAAATTAAAATTGTACAGACATACATACTTTTGTTAATTACATGAATGATACCTCTAATCAAAATTAAATTATAAATTCAAGTAAAAGGCTTTGCAAAGACGCTGGACAAGTTAAGCTGAACTTGTGACAGAGGTGAATGAGGAGACCCGTTGTACCATTTGTAGTAAAGTGCTTGTATATACAGTGGAATCCCTTTAATGCCACCACTTAATTAAATAAACATTGTTGCCTTATAATCCTTCACTCCTTGAACATTCATGTGAGAAATTAATCAGGAAATTGATTAGATTGATTATTACAATTACACAGGAACACCGACTGTTTTGACCATGGGAGGAAATGTAAAACCATATCTATATTATATCCTAAGCAAACAGAACAGACCCTGATCAGACCCCGACCGTCTGTTTTGGTCTACTCTGTTTGCACAGTTGTAGAAAGGCATATTTTTGAGTAAATGATTAATTAAAAGATAGTGTTGTCTTTTTTAGCAAGTGGTAGCTTATTGCAGGGCGAAAGTAATATAGACGCTCCTGCAGGAGCTTTCCGTGTAACATTCGTCCTGCATTAAGCTACCACCAATACGTAGGATTACGTGGTTAAGAAGCTATCATCTGGCTTTTACCCTTCGCTTGCTGTTCACGTCCATATACCTACCTGTAAATAGTGAAGACCCAGGTGAGACAGCTCCTGCACGAGCTGTCTCATCAGGGTCTACACTAATTACAAGCTGATTGTGCAACCAGTGCACTCTACAGCAGTGATTGCACAGCGAAATACTTGTACACAGTGAAGATATATGTAATTATACTACAGGGCATGGGTAAAGAAGGAGAAGTGTATTTTAAAATTCAGCAAGAGAAGGGTTAAATTTAATTCTCATGATAACGTCTCTTTAACCCTTTCCTCCATAAATACGCCTTTGCAAACAGAGTAGACCCAGATCAGACGGCTCTTATAGGAGCCGTCTGATCAGGGTTTGCTCTGTTTGCTTATGATATAATATAGATATGATTCTGCAGTTTCTGCCATGGCCAAAAATTCCTGTGTCAATGTGCTATTATAGCAAGTTAATCTAATTGATGATCATGACGTCATTATATTTTACATTCATATTCATGGAGGAAAGGGTAAAGATGGTTGATTTAGAGAGGTTGTGCTGAATAGACTGTTGTAAACAGTATAGACTCTGATCAACTTTCACATTGCTTTGCTCTGTAAATATTCTGAGTGGCTGTTTACTTGTAATGTCAGACTTTTGATTATTGTAAATATGATGTGTTACATGTATGTAGAGTTTATGCGTGTTATTTATATATATAAATATATATTTAACATTTGAAGCTATCTATTACCACTGAAGACCATATTAAGAAACCGTATTTTGGCTGGTGACTGGTCACAGTTTCATGAAAAAGCTTAACTTCAAGCTTAGTAAAGTGTTGGATTTGCATGTACAAACTCATAGCAGATCAACAATCCTATGTATACATATTGTTTTGGATATATAGCCAACTATTCCGCATGGTGGTATGCAATTCATTACATGTATAGGAAAAATAGTTTTAAAACAAGAAATATACATGAGCAAATACATGTACTCAAAATCGTTGAGCGGGCTCAGATCTATGATATGGATTTAAATTAAGACATAGACTGATATTTTAAATCAAAAGCAATACACGTGTTCAACTCCAGCAATTACACGATTTTTAATTAACACGCTGAGTTTAACCATTATTTAAGATTTTTCATGAAACCGGGACCTGGGTCTAAAATTATTCCGAATGTGAGTGTTAGTTCATTCTCAGGTATTTGATTGGTCAGATTTTGATCACGTTCAAAATCTGGCCAATCAGATGCATGAGAATAATCGCAAATTCCTAAAGATCATACCCGGTGTTGTAAGCTTCCAGTGTTGCTGGTCAATACATGGTCTTCAACATTTCACGAGTATTGCTGATTTCCGGGGTTTATGGCTTACTTAGTTTCGTTTGTTCTTTAACCCTTTACCCCAAAGGCTATTTTTAGATCAAACCACTTTGAATAAATCTACCGAAAAGGAGCATTAACTAGAGAAAAGGAAAACTTTAGAATTCTGTAGTTTGAAACCATTGTGATAAAAAGAGCATTTGCTCCTATAGGAGCAAATGCTCTATTTATCACAATGGTTTCGCAAAGTGACTTGTTCCGAGTCGTCAAAAGTCGTCAATATGAGGGAAAGGGTTAACCCTTTCCCTGTTGCATATTCAAGTAGGAAATAATTACAATGAATATTAATAAGAATGGTTTAATCCACTCTCTCATACTGATGCCTTTTGATGCCTCTGTGAAAGCCAACCTTTGAAACATTTGTAATAAATAGAGCATTTACTCCATAGGAGCAAATGCTCTATTTATCACATTGGTTTCAAATTACAAAATTCTAAAAAAAAATCATTTTCTCTAGTTAATGCTCCTTTTCGGTAGATTTATTCAAAGTGGTTTGATCTAAAAATAGCCTTTGAGGGAATGGGATAATTCCATAAGCAAACAGAATAGTCCCTGATCAGACGGGTCCTACAGAATATGTTTGATCTGGATCTACTGTGTTTGCATATTCATTAAAAAAAACTCTCTGCCAGGTAAAGGGTTAAACATTATCAATAAAGTAATTTTTTCATCTACTTCTTGCACATGTTTGTTTCTCATTTCTGTAACAAGTATGTAATCAGGACAGACCCTGATCAGACAGCTCATATAATACCAGACAGCTTCTACAAGAGCTGTCTGATACCGATTTTCTCTGGTTGTTAATGACGTAAAAGGGGGGGATTGTCTGATGAAATTCATGCAGAAAGCTTTTTCTATTGCTCTAGAACTGGCTTTTACGAGTACCATTTACTTTTACGAGTACCATTTACTTTTACGAGTACCATTTACTCGTAACGATTTACTCCACATATGGGCGATAGTTACTCCATAAATAAGCATTCTAAGCATTCTAATGCCTTTTCAAACAGAGTATACCCAGATCAGACGTTCCTATAGGAGCCGACTGGTCAGGGTTTGCTCTGTTTGCTTATTGAATTATATAGGTCTGATTCTACAGTTTCTGCAATGAGTAAAAACATTGATTAGTTCATAGGTCATTCTGACAATTTATTCATGCATGTTTTATTACATTTGTGTTAACTTACATGCATAATCATGTAGTAAATGGTTAACCTTTAATAGAGACCAGTTTGTTTTGATGAGGCAGTTAAATCCCTCTAATGAGACCACCAAGTATGGGCACAATTCTGAATGGCAGAGGCAGGTGAATGCCTAATACAGGTCGAAAGTTTTGCAGAAAGCTCCTGCATTAAGCTTCCACCTGCTTACAAAGACTGAAAGTGGTCGCATTAGAGGGGTTCTACTGTATTTATTTTGAGCTGTCTGTTCAGTGATGTTTTTCTGTTGTTCATTACGTATGTGGTATACATTTTTATTTGTATAACATACTAATTTTGACATACTCTGGCATTAACTGTTTTTATATATTCATTCGAGTGACTTTACAAGAAGTTTATTAAATATATAACACACCATTTTCAATTTGTTATATTATTAAAGTTGTCCACAATAGACTTCATACAATATATATCTACCTACCTACCTTTTCAAGGCGGCATCTGATCTGGGACTACACTGTTTTCTGTATTATCTTAGCCCAAGCATACAGTTTTTTAAAAAAACAAATGTTTTACTAATATACCTTTATTATTTAGTTTAGAATTATATTTAATATGAAATTATTAATGCAGACGACACTTTTAATTTTGGCGCCAAACGAGTTAATACACATACCCGAGTAACCAGCCACATGTTACACGTGATGTGGATGAACCTGGAAAATACGGTATGTACTTACATTGGGACCTCGGCTTATCAGCCACTGAACTGCCGTGTACTTGGAGAAAACGTCATCTTAACCCTTTCGGTGCATGTCTAATTGTCGTCTGCAATCAAATTGTGTTATATAATTCGATAAAATAAGGCATACAGATAAATAAATGCAAAGTTCAAAGGAAAAAAACACAGATAAAGAAATAGAGTTTGGGACAAAAAGTGAAATCTCGGAAAGGTGGCGTCTGATCTGAGACCACACTATTTGTGATTGTGTATTTAGGGAGGGAGTTTATTAAATTATTTGAGTGCTGAATCTTTAGCCAATACTTCAATGGAGCTATACATTCTTAACCCGTTCCCCAATTACAGTTGAACTTCGGTATCGCGAACTTAAGGGACACAGCTTAATGCAGGTGTAAACTAATGCTGAAAGATCCTGTAGGAGCTTTCAGCATTACTTTACACCTGCATTGAGTTGCCACGTGTGTTTCTTGATATGCGTAGTGATACACTTTAGAACAATGTTGTATTGTAAGTTTTGAAAGGACTGAACCTTTAGTTCGAGTTATCCCGAAGTTCGAGTTATCCGAGTTCGAGATATCGAAGTTCAACTGTAGTATTAATGCATGAATTTGCCATGTCATGAATATGCATTAGTTTTTTAATAGGGGAATTTTTGGCTTAGACAAAAACTGTAGGATCAAATCTATATAGGGTCATAAACAAACAGAGCAGACCCTGATCAGATAACTCATAGATCTACATGTAATTGTTTTGCTTTGACAAAAGAAGTATAATCAGATACATATCATTTCAAAAGTAAACAGAGAATACCCTGATCAGATGGCTCCTATAGGAGCCGTCTGATCTGGGTCTACTCTGTTTGCAAAGACGTGAAAATGCGTTTATATATAGGAAATGGTTTAAGGTTAATAAACTGATAAGTCAGCTGTTAAATCTCTTACAATGACTGGTCGGACATTACACTGTTAACCCTCATCCACTGTGAATAAATAATGTCTGCTCAAATTAGGATCAAGGATCCAAGATGTTTGTCACTGTGTTAATGTTTTAAAGACATGTGCAGAAAATTAAACTAACTAGACTATTTTAAGATCCAGCCTTTGTGAACAAATCTACCAAAAAGGACCTATAACAATGGAAAAGAAGAAATTTAGAATTTTGTAGCTTTCAAACCATTGTGATAAATAGAGCATTGCTCCTATGGAACAAATGCTCTATTTACCACAGTGGTTTCGAAATATGACTTTTACAGAGGCGCCAACATACGTCACTAGGAGGGAATGTGTTAAGTTTGTAAACATGTTATCATTGATATAATGAAACAGTATTAACGTGGACGTAGGTACATGTATAGACTAAAGCGTTAACTTTGTGAGAATGCGGCTCTGTTGGATTACTTCTATAGGTGGGTTGTGACTTATACTAACCTTACTGAATGAAATCTGCTAAAACCCTGATCTATTGTGTTATTTTCACCATAATTCCGTTTAACCCTTTCCTTCATATAAACGTGTTTTCACGCATTTGCAAACAGAGTAGACCAAGATCAGACGGCTCCTATTGGAGCCATCTGACCAGGGTCTACCCTGTTTGCTAACGGAATTTGAAAGATAGGTTTTTGTACTTTCTGAAATGGCTACAATATTCCACTTTCCTTATTCCGTTGTAACTATTTTTTTCCCATAAATATTCAGTAGATTTTGAAATTTCGAATAAATGTAGAACAGGGAAAGAGTTAAGGATTATTATTTTACTATAATTCCGATTAAGCTTTTGAACAAAAATTGGCCGAATGTCAACAGTTTGGATCCTGATGAGACTGGGTTACTCGGTGTTTCATTGGTATCCAATCTGTTTGCAGACAGTTTAGAATCAGATTTATATCGTGTCATAAGCAAACAGAGCAGACCCTGATCAGATGGCTCCTACAGGATCCATCTGATCTGGGTCTACTCTGTTTGCAAATGCGTGAAAATGCGAATATCACGGAAGTGGTTAACCCTTTATATGGAAGAAAATTAACTTTATTTCACGACTTTGTAAACAAAGCAACTCCCTAGGGCCTTGTTATAAAGGTCTGCTCTGTTTTCTTATGGCATAATATAGTTTTGATTATAAAGAAAACTGTTCCTGTCATGATAAAATCTCTTAAGTGGCTATAATAAAATCAGTTAGTGAATATTCACGAAATCATAAATTCTTTTATAAGATGTTTATGGTAAATCAGTGTTGCTTATACATTCATATGTTTCTGTCATGATAAAATCTCTTAAGTGGCTATAATAAAATCAGTTAGTGAATATTCACGAAATCATAAATTCTTTTATAAGATGTTTATGGTAAATCAGTGTTGCTTATACATTGATATTTTTATTGTTTAATATTCATGTGAGGAATTGTGACGTCATGAATATTCATAGGATGGAATATTCATGAATACTGTACAATTTTCAAATGGAAGGTTTTGCTCTGACAAAAACTGTACATAGAAGCAAATCTAAATCGTATCATAATCCAGCAGAACAGATCCTGATGAGACGGCTCCGGGCCTGTCCTGTTTGCAAATGCACGAAAAGGCGTTTACATGAAGGAAAGGGTTAAGCAAGTGCATATCTTGTTCACTAGTTACCCAAGAATTAGCCCAGATACCACGGATTGGTTGGGACAGGGTGGTAGATAAGATGTGTACTGGTCCCAAGCTTATGAAACGTTTTGATTGAGTATGAGGTCATTTACAAGCATCTGATTGGTCAGATACTTGAGAATGATCTCAGACTCAGACTAGGAAGTTTTATAACCTTGATCCATGTTTTTCGTAAACCATATCATGCTGCTAAACATTAGAAGCACACAGTGAAGTGGTTCTAATGAATTGCAACACTATGTGGTTTGAGCAAGAAATGTCAATATACTTTACTTAGATTTCCTAAATATCCCTCGTGTTGGGCAAATCCTTGATTTATACTTAAGTTAACGTCGGGGTTGGAGGGGTTTTACTGTACCTGGTAGAGAACATAATTGAGTAGATACATATCGGACAATTTCTGTAGGGAATGTCTTATCAGGATCTGATATGTTTGATTTTAGGATAATATAAGCATGATGCTGCTTTTTCTGCCATCGCATTCCTATGGTTATGTGCCTTTATAAAACTCATAATAAATATTTATATTTCATTAGTTCTTCCATAAACATTTATGAGGTTAAATTGCATTTGTCTTACAGGTGTGTTTATTCTCTGTATAGCGTTTGCAGACGCTAGGGTGATCCCAACAGGTATGTATTATGAGGAAGGTAAAAACCTACAAGGCCTCAATATCCAGATAAAATGAGCAAATTAGATAGATTTTCAAGAATAACTCCTTTATTTCTCCATCAAACCCTATGCTGTTACCACTCTCTAGAATCGTCTCAGAGAGACGATTCTAGAGAGTGGTCACAACATAGGGTTTGGTGGAGAAATGTCGATTTCAGTAAATCAGTACGCACATTTATCTGTTGCTCTGTCATAAAAGAGGCATACACATACATATACATACACTTTAGAACCTGGGGCACTTCTAAAGAGTGGCCATGATATAGGATTTGATGGAAAAAATAGGAGCCTTCCTCAGACTAATAGATAAACGTGCGCACTCAAATAATAAAATCCGTATTTCTAAAAAAAAACAATGTTGTGACCCAGTCTTTAGAATCGTCTCGAAAAGGCGATTCTAGAGAGTTGTCACAACATAGGATTTGATGGAGAAATGTTGATTTTAGTAGCTAGGTAGATAGTTGCTGAGAGTTTCCTGTCGAAGGAAATGCCATCTACAGCGGTTCTAAAGAAATACCTTCTACACCAGTTCGACAGAAATGCCATCTACACCAGTTCTAAAACTTGTTTTCCCATTCCTTTTACAGACACATCTGGGTTACTTACAATGTAGATGGCTGCTAAACGCATCGTAATATTGTTTTATTTACTTAATATTTTTAGATCCAACCTCTTTGAATAAATCCACTGCAAAGGAGCATTTACTAGTGAAAAGGAAACGTTTGGAATTGTTTAGTTTTTAAACCATTGGGATAAATAGAGCATGCGCACCATAGGAGCAAACAGTTATAGGCATAGGCTTAAAAGGCACCATGGGTTAAGATAAAACTGCCTAACCGTTGAGTTTACAATAATTCTCAATGAGTAAGATATCTGAGAATACGGAATATGTAATATTCGTGTTAACCCATTTGCGCCCAGTGGATTCTTCCATGCTTATATTTTGGATTAGTCAATTTTTATCTAAGTGGTGTCTGGCCTAAATGTTCTTTTTTCTCCTTCTGTGATATTGTGTTTCCTTGCCAGTTTCATTCAATTCAGTTTGTATTCACTATGCAGAATGTTGTATGTGTGACGATACTTCCAATGTTGTTACCGAACGGTGTTCGTATCCAGGTGTTTGCGACAACAATTTCCATCGGTGTGATTTTTGTGAAACAAAGAAACAGTTCATTAACAAATCATGGATATTTCAACGGAGGTAAATGCTTAATTACATTGTATATCACTTTTACTAGTACATAGTCTGCTAGTAGCAGATACAACTACTGTAATTTGTATCACTACTATTTATGTTTTCAACAACAACAAATAACCGTTTGTTAATTGCCATGACACTTTGTTTGTATTACCTTGAGAGAGGGCATTATATAATGTTGTAAAAACGTGTAGCCCAATCTCATGCATGACATTATATGAAATACATATGTTTAAACTGACATCATCTACTACTAATAATACTATATACTACTACTACTACTACTACTACTACTACTACTATTACTACTACTACTACTACTACTACTACTACTACTACTACTACTACTACTATTACTACCTTTTATACTTCAAACCTCTATGACACTGATGTATTTGATGGTAGATAATAATAAATATAATGATAAATAAGGTGTTTAAAACAAAATATAGACAACTTACATGTAGCTAACGTTTGACAATCAAGTATAAATTTGACTTAGACCAACTGTTTTGGAGGTTGTGTCTGTCAGCCATCACATCATTTTCTCTAGTTTTATTTTCCTTAAGACAAATCTTCTATTTACTGATTCGCGAACATTGGGGCTGCCAACATGGTACGAAAGAAAGTTAGGAGAGATGGGTGACATTTTAAAGGTCAAATGATCACGTGCGCAAGACTAAGTTACAGTCATTGGCTATCAATAAATGCTGACAATAGACTGAGGTCAATACAAGATGCGTAAATTGAAACATTTTTAAGAATAACTTCTTTATTTCTTAACCAAACCCTATTTTGTGACCACTGTTTAGAATCGTCTCGAAGAGACAATTCTAAACAGTGGTCACAACATAGGGCATTTTGGAGAAATCTTTATATGTTGCTCTGACTAGACATTTTATATCTTGAAGGTAAATTAACAGAGTACCGTCGGAAATCTGATTTACATATTATTGTATCTATATACGTAGATGCGGCTTCGAAAATGCATGTATCAAGAACTGGTACCACACCGTGACGGAGCTGGGTTGCATTGACAACACAAGAGGAGAACCAGACAATGGCACTACATGTTATTATTGTTGCGGATCCGCTTCTGTTCATAGTCCACGTGACTGTCAGAGGAACCCGGATGCTCACTTCATCAACTTCAAATTAACCACCCGTAAGCTAATCTTATATGTATATTGGTTGGTGCTGTCTCTTTTGTTTTTTATTTTTTATTTTGGAAAGGCGCTCTATATTACGTGGGAATATAAGTTGGAACTTGCATGTAACCAATTTTTGGCAATAAAGAACAGACATCAAGATTAATAGAATCAAACATGGGTTTTGTTAAAGACGGGGGTTTCTATACCCGAGGTTGGTCTGTTTCAGTCGGAAACGAGCTTAGCGAGTTTCCGATAGGAACAGACCAACCGAGGGTATAGAACCCCCGGCTTTAACAAAACCCATGCTTGATTATTTTTCTCGCTGAAATACGCCCTAACACCAATTATATTAACGAATTTTGTGAAGTACTACTTTAAATTGCGTAATACGACTTCCATATCTAATAGCAACAGACCGCAGCATAACTTTAGGCGTGACATCAAAATGACGTCATTTGTTATGACAACCACAAACGTTACATTTTGGCGTAAATATAAATGACTGAGTGACTACAAAACAATGTCTTCGGTTAATTAAATAGGCTTTTAAAGTGTTTATATGATAAATATAATTTCATATTCGTTATATTAATTTCAATTCATAAGGTTGTTGTCTATAGAAATGTTGTTATAATTCTGTAAGAATTCCTTTCCTTGTATTGATTTTACCCAATCGCGCGTATGAATACACTAGTCACGGGGTGTTCCAGATAAGGATTTCTAGTACGGCTATTTTTAGTAACTCAGCTTACATGTATCTAGCACGGCTGAGAAGCGAGAAAAGATGCGTAAATTAAAAGATTTTAAGAATAACTCCTTTATTTTTCCACCAAATCTTGTGGGGTGACTAAAAGTGGTCACTACATAGGGTTTGATGAAGAAATGGCGAGTTTAGTATCTTAGTTTATCGGTTGCCGTGAATTATACGTAGATTATTTTTCATTTACTCAAGTATTACTCTTACCTTCACGACAGGTGCTCCTACCACCACTACCACTACTAGTACTACCACTACCACTAGTGCTACTACTACCACTAGTATTAACACAGCACCATCTACAACGAAGAAAATAATTACAACGACCAAACCTACCAATAACACTGGTTAGAGCAAGTATTCTGTCCTAACTTGTCTGTTCAGCTCTTAGTAAGTTATTAAAACTTGAATAAATCGTTGATTCTGGTAAGTGATGTTTAACTACATCGCTCGTTAGGACAAACTGTCTTATTGCATAGCCCTTTCCCTCAAATAAACGCGAGTTCGTGCATTTGCAAACAGAGTAGACCCAGATCAGACATCCCCTATAGGAGCCGTCTGACCAGGGCCTGTTCTGTTTGCAATTGTTTTCTATATTTCCATACTGTAAAGTTTGGTTTGATACCTTATTATAGACGTGATGTTTGATCTTGGCCATCCCCGTTTACAAAGCAGTAAGACTCCTTTCCTCAGAGAGCGGCCAAGAAAACCAATCAATGATGGAAAAACCTGGTCAGAGATCTCCTACCTAGTGCATATACAATACGGAATATATCAAATAATCGTGATATCATTTATCCCCATTGCCCTGCAGTTGATGGAAATAATACATTTGTAAAACAATGCATTTGTACCTGATTTAACCTTTAGACTGCTGAGCCGATTCTTTTTACAAATTGGTGCACCTATTATATTTTCAAATTTCAATTGGCCTATAAATAATGTGTCTACCAAAATGCAATCAGAGTGTCAAACAGTTTGGATCCTGATGAGACGTCGAGTTAATCGGCGTCTCATCTTGATCCAAACTGTTTACATATGAATTCATTCATACGCCCATAGCAGGCTATTGGTTAATGCGTTAGATCTATATGAGAAAAGTTGGTAACACGGCATGTGTACGCATATTACACGCAAACGAGCAAACACTCACAGTTGCACGCGCGCACATGCGCTCGCATACGTGAAAACACATGAAGTTTGATATGCACACATACAGATACAAATGTAGTACAATAAGACACGGTCCTTCGGCTTTATATATAAGTAAGTGACTCAAGAAACAACAGATTTACTTTGTACAGTAACTTCTGTAAACTGGAATTATAGTAGAGAATAATTTAGAAACTTTTATGCAGGAGGCTGCTAAATGCAGGGCAAAAGCAGCTTTCTGTATGACTTTCATCCTGCATTAAGCAGTCACTTGTTTTGTTCCATTGACCGATATTTATACTAAAACGTCCGGTTTAGAAAGGTTTTGCTGTATATGACTTGCTCTAATTGCACAGCAGTAAGACAACCATGGTTCCATACATACTTTAACGATCATTTCTCTGTTTGTCCAGAAAGATTATGTGAGGTTGGTGAAAACGGTAACTACAAGATGAAACAGTGTGACGTCACAGTTCCATATTGTATGAACACTGTAGTTGTCGCTACTGGTATGTCCACTCTCATCAAGAAAAGGTAATATCGCAAGTATCAGTTCTGAGCTTCTGATAAGATGCGTAAATTAACATATTTTCAATAATAACTTCTTTATTTCTCCATCAAACCCAATTGTGTGACCACTCTTTAGAATCGTCAAGTATGCCTTTTGAAATATTGCAAAAGTTTATAAAACCGCGACTTAGATGATTTTATACATGTAAAGGAATTATTGTCAGATTATAAATCGTTGTCAACATGCAAAATGAGCTGTTGACATATTGTAAGTGGCTGTCAACATGCACGTGAACTGTTGACATATTGTAAGTGGTTGTCAACATGCAAAGTGAACTGTTGACATATTGTAAGTGGTTGTCAACATGCAAAGTGAACTGTTGACATATTGTAAGTGGTTATTAACATGCAAAGTGAACTGTTGACATATTGTAAGTGGTTGTCAACATGCAAAGTGAACTGTTGACATAATTATTGTAAGTGGTTGTCACATGCAAGTGAAATGTTGACATATTGTAAGTGGTTGTTAACATGCAAAGTGAACTGTTGACATATTGTAGGTCGTTGTCAACATACAAGTGAACTGTTGTCAGATTATAAATTGTTGTCGACATGCATGTTAACTGTTGACATATAATAAATGGTTGTCATATGCTTCGTTCTGTAAATGCGATATTTGTTTCACTGTGTAACATGAAATCATTGTATTGATATACATGTAGTTAAGATCATGCTGTGATACAACCTGCCTAATGTGACCAACCATAGTAAGTCATATTCTGGTCTTTTAAGACAGATGGGAGCTTAATAAGGACATAAATTTTGCATAAAACTTAATTGATTACTTTCACCCAGCATTAAGCCCTTATTCCATGACGACTATTCATGTAAGATATAATAATATCATGAATATTAATGAGTTGAATTCTTATAATTGCATTTTTAACACAGATATTTTAGGTCATTGCAGAAACTTTAGAATCAGATCTATACTGCATGCACATCATAAGCAAACAGAACAGACCCTGATCAGACGGCTTCTATAGGAGCCGTCTGATCTGGGTCTGCTCTGTTTACATAGGAGTAGAAAGGCGTGTTTATGGAGTAAAGAGTTCCACCGCCACCTGCTCGTGTAGGCCACCTTGTTTATTAATTATGTGATCACTATAGGCAGGTATTACTAAATACTGGTCGTTTTTTGTTATTTATTAGTTGCGAAACCAAAATTCTCTGTGACCACGATTGGCTGGTGTCAACAAGAAACACGATGGAATGTTTGAAATCAGATATCGGGCACATTCCAGTGTCAAAGAATGGCATCGTGTGCCACTACTGTTGCCAGTCCAAACAGGGAACTGCCTGCAATATGAATGACATTCCAGCCGACACAATAGACTATATACATAACAACAGTAAGTTTATTGTTTACTTTCATTGCAGCTCCGAGCAAAACTGGCATGTAAACTCAATGTGAAATGAAAATGAACATGTAATTTTAACCGCTCTACACAAACTTGTCAAAATATGTGTTATTCTGGATTTTCAAACAGGCGGTATTTAATCATACAAAAGAAGGGCCGATATTCAGTAGCAGGTAGCAAACAGACACCCCTTGATAACGAACCTGCAATGAAATAGAGAAAACATCTCAACACAGTTCCACTATCCACGACCTGACTTGACTTTTCAATCAGCTTGAATCAAATTGAGACGCCGAATAACTCTGTTTCTCAGCCATAAATATCTTAAAAAGCTTAATTTAGTCGATGTAGTCAAAACTAAACACATCCACATGTGATTCATTTGGTTAATATATTTATTTATTGAGTTCGGTTTAACGACAGTCATTATTTTTTATCAGTGGGGAAGGTGTTGTTAACTAATTCCGTCATAGGCTATTTTAGACCAACCCGGCTTGAACAAATCTACTGAAAAGGAGAATATACTAGAAAAATTTAAATGTTTAGAACTGTGTATTTCTTAAATCATTATGATTAATAGAGCATTTGCTCATGCGAAGCAAAATGCTCTGTGTATCACAATGGTTTCATAATGCGATTTTTTATAAGGCGCCAATATGTGCGAAAATGGCTTCAGTGGATATGTGATAATAGGACAGCATTCCCATCCTTATGTAGGACTGTGTAGTAGCTATATGACCTATAATGCTATTCAATGCAAAGCATAACCCCAACCCAGGATTGCATGTTTACATAACGATCATTTATCATCAAATGTGTCATGTCTCAAGGCCAAATACTTCTGGAGTTGTGCACAACAGTAAAAGTATGATAGGCGGATCCAAATGAATCTAAATGTCCTTACCTACCTTTCAGTCTGAAATTAGGACATGAAAGTGGAGGACAGCGAAACTCCCAATTTTCTTACCAAATCTGTCTTCAAATTCCCCGTTTATAAAGAGTGTATGCATTTACCGATTTTATATTATAAAACGACACACGGGGTATATTGGAACAATTTGCGTTAGCATGGGTTCTTTTGAGAGACCAATAAGTATTTAATTGTTAACCCATCGGCTCCCACTATCCCTTTACAATAGCATATATGCAAGTAGTGTGGACCTAGATGAGAGAGTTCCTGAAGAATCTCTCTAATCAGGGTAAGCACTGTTTGCTGAACCTATCGATGACAATGGATTATGCCAGCAAACATTTTATTTGTTAGACCCCCCCCCCTCGTATGTATGGGTTCCAAATTACGATCGTGGCGGATTTCCCTTAACTCATTCCTATTGACGCCTTTTTACGCCTCTGTAAAAGTTTTTGAAATCATTGTGATAAATAGAGCATTTTTAGGAGTAAAATTGATGCTCTATTTATAATATTGGTTTAAAAACCATACAATTTATAACTTTCTTTTTTTTCTAGTAAATGCTCCTATTCAGTAAATTTATTCAAATACATGTAGGTTCGGTCTAAAAGTCACGAAGGAAGGGATGTGTTAAATAAATGGTAACCTATTAATTAAAGTAATAGTTCCTTTTTTTCTTCATTTCTCCGTACTTGCGAAAAAATAACATGTTAACAGTTTACCTTACGAATATCAATACAAGAAATAATGACATCATAAAGATATATTAACTAAATGTTTATACATGTAATGACATATGAAAACAAGAAAATTTGCCATTGACAGAAACTAAGCGGTAGACTTCCATAAGCAAACAGAGCATACCATGGCAAGATGACTCCTGCAGGAATTCATCTTTCTGGGTCTACTTTGTTTGCAAAGGCGTGAACATATTCCGCCAGGCAAAGGGTCATGAGTGATTGCACGCGCACATTATGTCAAACAAAGAGTTATGTCCTATGTCACTGTGCGTAGTAGTGTGTTGTTTTTTTTAATTTATTTCTTCCATTCTGTTATGTTTCTCTTTCAGTGTTGGTCGGTTAAAAGGCGGCCATTGTGACTGTGCAATGGAGCAGGAGAGCATACAGTTTTTAGCTTCAGGAATCTCGGAGCAACTTTTTTCCTCTCATTCTTATTATGTGCAAGAGTATCTAAGTATACTATGCTAGACAGTTCCGTGCATTTCTTTCACCCTTACATGACTGTGACTGCTTGATAGAAAGAAGCGACCAAATAGAGATGTCACAACTAAAGATTTGGTGGCGAAAAATAGCACTTTAAAAGTCTTAACTCTTCTCTTGCTGAATTTTAAAATACATTTCTCCTTCTTTACCCACGCCCTGTTGTATAATTACATATATCTTCACTGTGTACAAGTATTTCGCTGTGGAATCACTGCTGTGGAGTGCATTGGTTGTACAATCAACTTGTAAATAGTGCAGACCCAGATGAGACAGCTCCTGTAGGAGCTGTCTCATCTGGGTCTTCGCTATTTACAGGTAGGTATATTGACGTGAATAGCAAGCGAAGGGATAACTGGAAGACTATTCATCAGAGCTACAGTTAATGGTGTCTACTCAAATATTAAAATCGTCATTTCTCCAACAAACCCTATGTTGTGACCACTCTTTAGAATCGTCTCTTCAAGACGATTCTAAAGAGTGGTCACAACACAGGGTTTGGTAGAGAAACAAAGAAGTTCTTCTTGAAAATGTTTTAATTTACGCATCTTATCTGGAGCTCTGTTCATATTAGAAATAATGATATCATGAATACAATAACTTGATAATTATAATGGCATATAAACACGTGAATATTTGACTGTAACAGAACTAGCCTCATTAATAGGCTATTTTAGATTCAACCTCTCTGAATAAATCAACTGAAAAGGAGTACATAAATACTTGAACTGCTCTGATCTAATATTTCGACCACTAAGGGCCTTTTTCAAAGATAATCATGTCAAAATACACGTCACATTTTTGTTACATGCATTCAGTCATAAAACCAAAGAGAATTTTAGTGGTCGAAATATTAGATCAGAGCAGTTCAAGTATTTCTGTATTATATTAATTCCCTAATTTGGAATATTTTCTTTATTGTGAAAAGAAGTATTTACCAAATTTGTTTTTTAATTTTTATAATTGTGCAATTTTGATGGTTTCAAAATGTGACTTTTAGAGGCGGCAAAAGTCAATATTGACTTACTTCTTTAACTTTGAAGTTCTTGTTTGATGTCTTTAATTGTAAAATCGTTTGATTTAGTGCTATCATTAACTATTATATGATTAAATGGCATGTGCTTTGATTTTGAAATACATGTAAGGATTAGTCTCTTTAATTTCAAATTCGTTGATTAGTTTCTTTACTAGATCTACATCTTATTTCTGATATCCTGAACTTCTACATAACTCGTAGTAAAAGTTCAGTCCTTGCAAAATTAAAAATACAGAATTATTGTTCTGAAATGTGTCACTACGCATGTGACAAACTAACGCGGGTCGACAGTAATGCTGACAGCTCCAGGAAGTTCGTACTTCCGAATTCTCCGGTTCGTTTAACTCTTTATAATTATCGTCTGCAATCCAAATTTGTTAATCTATTTTGGTAAAATGAAGAACTGGGATAAATTTATGCAAATTTCAATGGAATAATAAAACGGATATAGAACTAGAGGTTGGGACAAATAGTGCATTCCTTGATCAGACGCCGTCTTGGAAAATATGCGTCTGATATGAGCAGTGATCTGTACATGTAACTGTATTATTGGTAGAGAGGCATTTTGGTGACAGTTGCGGTAAAAAGGGGTTTGGGAGAAACTCTTAATCAAGTGTATACAGATTTGAAGAATTCGCAGTCTGATTAGAATCCGAACTGATTGCATATGTTCCTCCTGTCGTGATCCGCAGGATAAATGTAAAATGAACCACGCTGTATGAAAACAAACCTTTAGACTTTGCAAACCTTGGGTGACAATATCTTTAACTCATTACCTCACAAGCTATATTTAGACCCAACCTCTTTCAATAAATCTACCGAAAAGGAGCATTTACTGGAGAAAACAAAAGAAAAAGTTAAACTATTGTGTAGTTTTGAAACCACTGTGATAAATAGAGCATTTGCTCATAAAGGTCAATACTCTAATTATCACAATGGTTTCAAAACTTTACTTTTACAGAGGCGTTGAAAAGCGTATTTATGGAGGAAATGGTAAATGTTCACTTCCTTACGATCATCTTCATATTAATGTTGCTCATCTGTGAAAGTTTGAAGCAACGTCTTTCATTGGTATGTGAGGATTTGGACACACGCGAATTTACGTGACGTGCGTAGGTACTGACATACGGACCTACAGAGAAGAGGACGACCTAAGACCTCCCACCTTTTTCGGGGTATAACAACAGGCTGAAATCGCAAAATAACCCCGTGACGAGAGCGGTACATTTGCTCTATGGTTTGTTTCGTGAATGAATGGCGACCCGGCCTCTTATCTGGGCACGATAATGTTTGCAAATACGTGTACAAAAGGTGCTTCCAAAGACTCGTACTAAGTTAACACCTTAAAACACTGATATCTGTCTTTTAACCATGTTCTATGTTTATTCAATTTGCAATACCTAACAAGTACATGTATTCATGGACAAAAACAGTTACAATGAAATATGGAAGTAGCCATTTTAGACAGTAACGACAAAGATATTTCAAATTCCATAAGCAAACAGAACAGACCCAGATCAGACGGCTCCTATAGGAGCCGTCTGATCTGGGTTTACTCTGCTTGCAAATACATGAAAACATGCATATATGAAGGAAATGGTTAACTCTTTCAACCTGGGTCATACGGGCCATTTTGTAGTGTAGACCTAGATCAGAAGGCTCTTTGATAAACGTTTTGATTAGGGTGTGCCATGTTTGCCATTTAGTGTCCTCTAGCAGTTTTACGCCTTTCATAGTAAATGGTATCTGTGGGATATTACGTTCTAATAATTGAACGGGTGAAATGAAAAGGTGGATAATGCTGAATAACTATGCTGACTTTATTGAAATAATGATTTGATTATTTGAATTTATAATGTCTTCAGTAACACTTACTGGATTTTATATATCGTTTGTTAATTTCGTTAATAGAAGGCCGAATTACGAACTATATATCATTATTCCAATGACGAACCGCAAAGTGGTCATTGATCAGAGGCCCGGATAAGACGCGTTATTTAAATCAGTTTCAAGAATAACTCCTTTATTTATCCAACAAATCCTATGTTGTGACCACTCTTTAGAATCGTCTCGCTCGAAGAGACGATTGTAAAGAGTGGTCACACCATAGGGTTTGGTGGAGAAATGATTATTTAATTATCTGAGTAATCACAAGACTTAGAATCTGTTACTTTGATGAATTATTGAAATAAACTTTGAATGAACGATCGATTATATTATGCACATGTAGGCTACACTTCAAAGAGAATGTGTGTACAAACTTTCATTGAAATCTAATGAAAACTGAAGTAGTTTGTATCACGAGTCCATAGCTACCCCTATACAATATATGTTCAAGGACAGATAACTCCATATAACCTGCAAGGAGAAAGGCAAACGAATTGTTTGTTAACCTATTCCCCACTTCTGACGCCTCTGTAAAGGGCATTTTTAAACCATTGTGATAAATAGAGCATTTGCTCCATAGGAGCAAATGCTCCATTTACCACAATTGTTTCAAACCTATTCGATTTTAAAAGTTTCCTTTTCTCTAGTAAATGCTCCATTTCGGTAGACTTATTTAAAGAGGTTCTAAAAACTAATTTAGGATGGAATGGGTTAATGCACAAATACACTTCATACAGACCATGTATAAAATCATTCACTGAATATTGTTGAAAAAAACTGAAGGGGGACTTTACGACACAAACAACTGTACCAAATTACAAAAGATATTCAAAGCTCAAGCCCAGAGGTTAAACACATGAAAATTGTGTATTGCCCATCTACCGTTCGTAGTTAGTATATATACGAAATATAAACTGGACAATTTTCAAATTGAAGGAGGAGTTCGCGACACCAACTACCCATATTCAAATACTGACTGACTACTGACGGACGAATGGACCGAACGCCCGTCTGTCGAACTGCGATATACTTCGTTTATTCGAATGACAGTAAGCAAAATGACGTATGATTACTGGTATAATTTTAATCGACAATAATGTTCGGCTTTAATAGGTCTACACCTGTTTGCACCCGTGGGTGTTTCGATAAGGGAATGGATAATGAAAGGCGCAAATAATGAACTGAAATATTTCGCAGTATGATCTTCAAAAAGTAAACTGCGAATTTCGAGTCACTGCCGATAGGAGTCACTCTTGTTTCGAATCTGTTTTAAACTTTATATTTCAATGCCAAAATATATGACGATCTTGTGTTTGCGTCTAGTTTGACGGTGGTAAAAATGATGACGATGAATATACATGTACACGTACTTGGCATATTCATCTTTGGAATTCCGATCGGAAAATTCCGGTTGCCACTTTCCGTTCGGAAATTTCCGAGCGAAAATAACATGATTCGATTTGACCTTTACCCCTTTGTGAAAAGATAATGTGGTGCAATTTTGACCACTTTCGATTCGATAATAGTTTTGAGAAAATATTGACCAAGAGTCCAACATTATTACTGGCACATTTTATCTTTGGAATTTCATACGGAAAATCCCAGTCTGCACTTTCCATTCGGAAGTTTCCGAGCACAAAGGACCTGTAATTCTATAATTAATCCTTACCCCATTGTGATAAAAATAATAATGAAAATTAGATATACAGTAAAACCTCTCTAAACCGGACGTTCAATTTAGTATAACCAATTACATATCGATCATAGAGACAGGTGACTGCTTAATGCATGGTGAAAGTCATGCAGAAAGCTCCTTTAGGAGCTTTCTGCATGACTTTAACCATGCATTAGGTAGCCACCTGTCTAAAAGTATCTAAAAGCTTCTTAATTAGAATTCCGGTTTAGAGGGTTTTTACTGTAATACAATTTTGACCACTTCCGATTCGGTAAAAGTTTGGAGAAACTGTTGACCAGGTGTCAAACAGCCAGGATCCAGATGAGACGCCGAGTAAACGCCGAGTTACTCGGCGTCTCATCTGGATCAATGTTGTTTACAAATGCGAGTCAGGTCGGGGATAGCGGGATAATGTTTAAGACAATTATCTTCATGAATGGGTTTGAGTTTTCACTTTTTTCGTGAATGCTAATGGACACAAACGGACACGGGTAAATTCAGACTGTCCCTTAACTCCGCCCCTCTCCGGCACGCACACACACACCTTCAGAAGTGGGGACAGAAAAAAAACAACATTATTCTTCTTGGAAAATGCGGTTTGTTGCATTTTTTTTCAATTTGTACGCGCTTGGGAGACTTCTGATTTGGACCACAGGGGTAAGACACGTTTGGGTCGGTATATGTATATATAGAAAGCCTTCTTTCTATATACATATATACATATACCGACTCAAACGTGTCTTACCCCTGTGATCTGGGCCAGAGGTTATAAAACGTTTTGCTTGAGTCTGAGAGCATTATCAAGAATCAGATTCAGAAGTCTTATAACATTGGACCCTTGACGTGTCAAACAGCCTAGGTCCCGATGAAACCTCGAGTTACTCGGTGTGGCATCTGGAGACTGGCTCCAGACCTTTGTTTGCAAATTTATGCCAATGAGGTCAGGCATAACTTAACCATTTATATGTAAGAAATAATGACGTCATGAATATATATAACATTAATTTGCTACAACAGCATACGGACACAGGTAGTTTTGGTCATGGCAGAACTTGCAGAATCAACTTTATATTACAGTGCTCCCTCCCTACAACGGCCCTCTCAATAACGATTCCCTCCTTACAACAACGCATGTCACTGTTTCCGAAACAACAAGGCCCCAGAAACAACATTTTTCCATCGTATTTTCTTTATGCCTCCATCAAACCCTATGTTGAGACCACTCTTTATAATCGTCACTTTGTGACGATTCTAAAGAGTGGTCACAACATAGGGTTTGGTAGAGGCATAACGGTTTTAGTTCTCGAAATACACCTTATCTGGGGATCTGCAAACAAGCTAATTATGTTTGATTTTCCTTCCCTATAACAATTCCCTCTGACCAACACATACAATATTCGTATTCCAAAGATTGTCGTTGTAGAGAGGGAGCACTGTATATCATAAACAGAGCAGACCTTGATCAGATGGCTCCTATAGGAGCCATCTGATCTGGGTCTTCTCGGTTTGCAAAGGCACAGAAAGGTGCATTTATGGAGTAATAGACGTATAACAAGTATTAATATAGAAAATTATAGAATGTCTGCAAAGGTTTAGAAAAAAAATCCGAAAACCGAAGTGTGGCTGACTGACGGACGGAATGACTGACTGACTGACAAACGGAATGACGGACGTACGAAGTGAAAGCTTATAATCCCCTTCGGCAATGCCGGTAAGGGACTAACAAGAAGAAATGGAATATTCTACAAGGTAAGAAGTCTGAATGCCATCATTTTTAAGCAAATTTAATGCTGATTCCACTGTGAATATAATGTAGTAACGAACTAAATAAATGTTATGTAGAAACGAAATAAATATCAATGTCAAGTACAAACATCTGCAGACGCGTTTCTTTTCATGTTTTGCTTGAACCATTTCATGCTAGTACACAAGAGCCTCGCTAATTAAAATGACAACAGTTATCACAGATCTTTGGATAAATAAAGCATTTGCTTCATAAGAGCAAATGCTCTTTGTATCACAATGGTTTCAAAACTACACAATTCTAAACTGTTCCTCTTCTCTTGTAAATACTCTTTTTTCTGTACATTTATTCAAAGAGGTTAGATATAAATTTAGTCTATGAAGTAGTGGGTTCAGACAGGAGTCTGTAAACATACATTTTTAGATACAACCTCTTTGAATAAATCTACCGAAAAGGAGCACTAACTAGAGAAAAGGAAAATTATAGAATTTGTTAGTTTGAAACCATTGTGATAAATAGAGCATTTGCGCCTATAGGAGCAAATGCTCTATTTATCACAATGGTTTCACAAAGTGGCTTTTACAGAGTCGTCAGAAGTCTTCAATATCAGGGAATGGCTTAACACATTTTAATACATTTTCAATCAGAGTGGATCCTGATCAGACCCGGTCTACATACGTCCGCTTCGTAAAGCTTTAGAGAAAGAAAGAACCCGTTATTAGATTATACAGGGCTACAGATAAAGGTGCGTACTCAAATACTAAAATCTTCCTTTCTCCAACAAACCCTATATTGTGACCACTTTTCAGACTCGTCTCGAAGAGACGATTCCAAAGAGTGGTCACAATATAGGGGTTGGTGGGGGAAATAAAGGAGTTATTCTATTTAATTTACGCTACTTATCTGGACCTCTAGAGTGTATCTAATTTGTCAAACAGCTTGGATCTCGATTAGTCTCCTAGATGCTATTTGTCACAGGTTGTTGTAAGTGATATCATGGTTAAATATAAACACAGACATACAGTTGAACTTCGATAACTCGACCTTCAAGGGAACATACAAATTAGTTCGAGATAACAGAAGTTCGAGTCATCTAATTTCTAATCTGAAGAGTTTCTCAAGACCACAGCTTAATGCAGGTCTAAAGTAATACTGAAAGCTCCTGTAGGAGCTTTCAGCATTACTTTAGACCTGTGTCACCTGTGTTTCTAGATATCTGTAGAGATGCATTTTAGAGTAATTCTGTACTGTAAGTTATAAAAGGACTGATTTTTTTGTTCGAGTTATCCCGAAGTTCGAGTTATCAGAGATATCGAATTTAACAGTATATATGTATACGTACTCTCTGATATAAATCAGTAAAATCACAATCAGTCTGTGACTAGTCTTATGTAACCCTTTACCCCATGAATATTCATGTGAGAAATGCTGACATCCTCAATATAAAGTAGAATAAACCTTCGCTTGCTGTTCACGTCAATATACCTACCTGTAAATAGTGAAGAACCAGATGAGACAGCTCCTGTAGGAGCTGTCTCATCAGGGTCTGTACTATTTACAAGTTGATTGTGCAACCAGTGCACTCCATAGTAGTGATTGCACAGCGAAATACGTGTACACAGTGAAGATATATGTAATTATACAACAGAGCATGGGTACCGAAATGGATTTTAAAATTCAGCAAGCGAAGGGTTAATTGTTATAATAGCACATTAACACAAACTGTAGAATCATATCATAAACAAACAGAACAGATCCTGATTAACAACCTCCTATAGGAACCGTCTAGTCTAGCGCTCTACTCTGTTGCAAAGGCGTAAAAAATGAGTATTTATGGAATAACGGATAATGGCAATTTGAAAATATAGTGATTATGTCTATTGTTTTGAAGAACGGGTTCTAGTTTGCTGTTCCATCTTTCGAGCCTGTATCCTCGCAGATGGTGGTCGTAGTCTCCTCGCAGGCGTTTCTGCATCTTTGGAACTACTCCTGTCTGCCTGGACTCCCCTTGGCGCCGACATAAACAAGTATGCAGTGAGGCTGAAGAACAATACAGCTGCAGCGACCTGGGTCGTGTATGGTGAACTTGCTTTACCAGTTGTAAAGCCAACCGCCATTGACGTTCCGCTATGCAAAGGGGACCATATGTAGAACCAGAATACTAAAGGTAACGAAATCTGCGTTGTCAATTTTGCAATGGTTCTAAGACATTTCCAGTCAGTTAATGCTAACAGTTTTGATTTTGGTGCAAATTGTTCGACAAACCTCATATAACCCGTAGAGAGCAGGAATAGCCCAGCAGATGTTGTACTCAGTTCGAATCCCGTTGCTGGTTTCAACCACAGTTGTGAGAGTCCGTAGATCAATATCCAGATTAGTAGTGCGGATTGCGTGTTTCCTCCATTGCCGCACAATTTTTCTCGTATCTCCTTCCCAATCACTGAAAATGCCGTATTCAATACGCTGAAGCGAAAGAGAATGTCGAGCATATTTATTTAATTAGTGTTACCGTTAATCTGTGTCTCTATGTATACAGTAGAATACATTTAGATGGTAACGTAAATCTGACGTCATCAAATTACAGAGTACACTCCCTTCACCCGCCAAAATGTCAATGTAGACTGGTTCTTAACTGTATAGAAGTTGGCAATAACTACGTCGTAGTTGATCGGATATCCGACTGTATTTTCAACTAACGCCATCTATGCTGAATAATAATGGTGGTCACCATCAACGAAGTATGGAGACGTACAGAATGATTTAGTTTTTCCGGGGTTCACTGGGCTATACATTATTGTCAGTTATCTGATTAGAAGCGCCAAGATGCCGTCTGCTTCAATTACTATGAAAGAATCGGACGTGGTGAAGCTTATCTCAGAGTTTCTTCAAAACCGAGAGCTCAACATCTCGATGTTGTCACTTGAACGAGAGACCGGTGTGATTAACGGTTTGTTTTCGGACGATATGCTGTTTCTTAGACAGTTAATTTTAGACGGACAATGGGACGATGTAATCGAATTTGTTCAGCCCCTAGAGGCCGTAGAAGGATTTGACTGTAAAAAATTTCAATACTTAGTCACCAAGCACAAATATTTGGAATTGCTGTGTATAAAGTCTGAGCCGAATCATGCACTGCAAAATTACGAGTTTACAGTGGACGAAGTTGTGGTCACTTTAAATTCATTGGAAAAGCTCTGTCCAACCAAAGAGGATTACAGTAATTTATGTTTGCTTCTTACATTACCAAAGCTTTCTGATCACAGTGACTACAATCTCTGGAATCCGAGTAATGCACGTGTGGAGTGTTTCAGAAGTGCTTATTTATTGGTTGAAAAGTTTATGCCTATTGACAAGAAAGATAAGAATTTAAACATGTCTCAGAATGATAGGCTGCTTCAGCTTCTTCTCAAAGGTTTGCTGTATGAATCATGTATTGATTTTTGCCAACAACAGGCAACAAAAGATGGAGTAATGGAAATTGATGTCAAAGATGCATCTCTGTTGCTGGATAATGGTTTCAGTGATGCTGATTTGAGCTTGCTATCCTGGCTTCAAGGAGTACCTTCTGAAATATTTTCAATTCCTTTCGAACAAAGATCACTTAATTTGGATATAAGACCGCTCATGAAACCATCACTGGAGGCTTCATGGTCTGAGCAAATTCTTGTTACTCCAATCAAACCAAAGATGTTCCCACACTCTGCAGTTCCAACATCAAGACCGAGATCTGCAGACATCATGTCAAGATCTTTGAATCCTCAATTTGATGGCCTTTCAAGTGGTTTGTGGACTGGTAGAAATGTCATGAACACTTCTATAGAAGCCCAAAATATTTTATCTAGATCAGTAATTCCTGGAATTCAGATGTCACAGAGCATGAGAAGAAACCCAATGGAAATGTCTATTCATAAACTGTTTTCTGACAATGAAAAACTTAATACTGAACCTGCTGTTGGTGAACAACTGGGGTCTAAAAGACAAGAACCAGTACAAAAAATGCCACCGAAACCGACACCGGCTCAGAATGCCCCAAGTCCTACACCGTCACCAGCTAAAAGCATGACACCTCCAAGAATGTCAACAAGCTTTCATAGTAAAGCTCCATCTGCTTCAGTAAAACCTTTTCAGCCTCAAAGGTCACAGTCTCCAGCCTTCAATGTTTCAGAGAAGAACTTTGAGCAAAGTCCGGTTCATGATTCAAGTTCAGAACTATATAAAGAGTATCAAAAACAAAGGGTTTTACTGCAAGAAAAGATCGCTGAACAAGAAAAACAAAGGGAAATATTTACCAAGAAGCTTGAAGAGTTGGAGAAAGATAAAAGTGTTCTTGATGATAACAGGTTTTCAGATAGTAGAGATTCATCACGAAGAGGGTCGCTAGAAGTCAAACAGCCTGTTAAAAAATTGAGCCATGGTAAGTATGGTATGTACATGTTCATTTCCTATTAAATTTCTAAAAATGCATGTTAAATGTACATGTATCCATATACAACCATCAATGTAACTTGTACCTGTCCTTTACTGTGTTGTCTGTAAATTGCATGAAATTAGACATATGACCAGTTGATGTTAATCATTCAACCACTTTACACTGATTTTCTGTATGAAGTCTAGTAAAGATATCATAATTATTTCTTTAACCCTTTACTCCATGAATAATTAGGTAAGAAATAATGATGTCATGAATATTGTTAAGATTAACCCTTTCCCTGTTCAATGTTAATTTCAAATTTCATTACCTACTGAATATTCATGGGCAAAAATGTTATAATGAAATATGGAAGGTGGAACATTGTAGCCATTTCAGATAGTAAAGAAACAGATTTTGTAAATTCCATTAGCAAACAGAGCAGATCCTGATCAGACGGATCCTATTAGTCCTATAGGAGCCGTCTGATCTGGGTCTACTCTGTTTGCAGATGTGGGAAAACATGTTTATATGAGGGAAAGGGTTAAGTGTTATAACAGCAAATAGACACATGAATATTTGGCCATGACAGAAACTAGAATTTTATCATTTTAAGCAAACAGAGCTGACCCTGATCAGATTGCTTCTGCAGGAGCCATCTGATCTGCATCTACTCTGTTTGTAAAGGTGTGTTTATGGAGTTAAGGGTTAAAAAAGCCTATAGTGCATGAATGAATTGGTTTCCAGGGGGTTAAATTTTAAAAGAAGCCTGCTGAGGAGAAGACAACAATTAGAATGTATAACATGAATTATTTTCTTCAGATATTTCTTTATACATGTATGTATTATAATCATATCAATGTATAGTTCTATGATGATATATGTTATAATAAGTTATTATTATAATAAGAATCTACAATTACATGTACTTATATATTAATAATATTTTAACTTGAAGTATTTGAATAAGCATTATGATATATATATAGTATATCTATAATGTATTTTATATGTATAATGATATATATTATGCTGTTGATGAATATAATTTTATGGCTCTGAATATAGATGTTGTAACCAGCACCCCTAAACAGACTCCACTGTCTGACATAGGCAGCGACAGGTCTGCCAGTGACTCTCCAGACAATGTAAGCATTGGAACACCTGACAAAGACCCAGATGCTGATGATCTTGTGGGTACCACTTCTGAGACTTCAAATCCACCCCATACTGATGACAATTTTACCCAGGAATTACCTGCCCATATGAAACATTTGAACCTGGTGTTTACTCCAACAACTGTACCATTAGACTTACATGAGAAAGCAGTAGAATTGCCCAGTTTCCTCGTGGAGAATGGACAGAACAACAGCGAACTGGATGCAGAAAATAATAACAGGCAGATTCCACCACTTGACCTCTCTGGAGGTAGTCCTGCACCTGAGGTTAAACAATCCAGGAACCAACATAATACTGGAAATGTACAGGGTACAGGCAGAATGCATCAGACATCGAAAAGTCCATCTCCAAACACAAAACAGGGTGCAGTCTTGTCACCAGGTAATTTTGTCTTCACTCAACACAACTAACTAGTTTTACACTTTGAAAAATCCAAATACTAACAATCTAACACAAAGGTCCAGATCTATAAGGTGCATAAATTGCAACATTTTCAGGAATAGCTCCTTTATTTCTCCACCAAACCCTATACTGTGACCACTCTTTAGAATCGTCTCTTCGAGACGATTCTAAAGAGTGGTCACTGTATAGGGTTTGGTGGGGAAATGGCGATTTTACTAGTTGTTTACGCGCCCTTTATATATATCTGTAGCTCTGATCCGACAAGTCTGCGATGGTTTGTTCTTTCTCCACTTCTATAAATGGTAAGGTAAAGTAACTGAACAAACTCAGACCTCTGATCGTAGACTGTAATTTAATTTACTGACATTTTGACCAAATACTTTGGGGTCTTCTTTCAGGGTATACTCAGGGCAACAGATAGATAAAGCTGTGTACTTAAACACTAAAACCGTCATTTCTCCACCAAATCCTATATTGCATGTAGTGACCACTCTTTAGAATCATCTTAAAGAGAAGATTCTAAAGAGTAGTCACAACATAAGGTTTGGTGGAGAAATAAAGAAGTTATTCTTTTAATTTACACATCTTATTTGGACCTCTGGGGTTTAATACTTGTACTATGTTTCATCATAGCTGTAAATAAGATGATATTCTGCAGTCCAGATTAATAGAATCAAGCATGGCTTTTGTTAAAGACGGGGGTTTCTCTACCCGAGGTTGGTCTGTTCCAGTCGGAAACAAGCTTTAGCGAGTGGTTATCAGTGGTAGAAGATTGTACAGTAAAACCTCTCTATAATGGCTACTAAATTACATCAAGTAGTTTGTGTTAAAGGCAGGCAGCTGCTTAAAGCAAGGTGAGAGTACAACAGAACGCTCCTATAGGAGCGTTCTGTTTTACTTTCACCATGCTTTAAGCAGCCGTCTGCCCGAAATACCAACTAATTAACAATTTAGTGGCCGTTATAGAGAGACTTTAATGTATACGTTAAAACTTGTCAACAGTGCCCACGCAAAAATAAGTATAATTCTGTATGTTTAACCCTATACTCCATGAATATTCATGTAACAGATACTGACATCATGAATATTAATTAGATTCATTAAATTGTTATACTGGGCTCAAGCTGGAGCTCGCCATCAGGGAGAAGTTTAGTGGTAATGAGGGGGGAGTTTTGGTCCTGATTTTGTATCTTCCTATATGTTCTATATATTAAAACTTCTCTCTCAGCTCAAAACAGGGAGAGGTAAGCAGGGTTAGGGAGACTTTTTCTTCCAAATTGTCCTCCTGCTTGAGTCCTGGTTATAATAACACATGGACACAGATGTTGTTTTCTATGACAGAGACTGCAAAATCATATCTACAGTGTACATGTATCATAAGCAAACAGAGCAGACCCTGATCAGACTGCTCCTTAGGAGCCATCTGATCTGGGTCTACTCTGTTCGCAAATGTGTGATAACACGTTTATATAAGGGAAAGGGTTAAGGCAGATGGAAATGTAGTCGGCTGATCATGAGTGGTTCTTTGGACTCACAGTAGACTATAACTAGGTACTTCACTTTTTTGGACGGCAGCTTAATGCTACCCTCTCATATATATACCCCATTGTTTATTCAGCATACAGTTGCTATAGGCAGGTAATTTGTTTTCTTCTGCACCCTTTATTCTGATTATTGACAAACCAATTAGTTCCTGATTGAATTATACATAGCATTTAAAGGTGGTAGTTGATGTGGTTGAACCATACAATGCTTTCCTTCATGAATGCAAACACTCACAGCTGCAGATAAAAGGTGTATACCCACACACTAAAATCTTCATTTCTCCACCAGACCCTGTACTGTGACCACTTTAGTGGTCACTGTATAGGGCTTGGTGGAGAAATAAAGAAATTTACACATCTTTATTCCTATCAGGAGCCAGAACACTTGTTCATGTGTTTGCAAACGAGAGTAGACCCAGATCAGATGTCTCCTGTCAATATGAACTCTTACAGATTCTTCCAATACCAAACACTCCCTGTGTGTGTAGGCGATTATAAAAAAGTCATCTTACAAATTACCGTGATGTCATTTCAGTAAAAGAAATACAGTCAAATATCTCTATAACGCCCACTTAATTGTGTTAATAAATTTGTATTTAGGGCAGATTGCTGCTTAAATCAAGGTGAACGTAAAACAGAACGCCCCTATAGGAGCGTTCTGTTTTACCTTCACCTTGCTTTAAGCTGCCACCTGTCTTTAACACAAAATACTTGATGTAATTTAGTGACTGTTATAGAGAGGTTTGACTGTATTTCTTACATGAATGTTTAACCCATTCCCTCATATTGACGCCTTTTGACGCCTCTGTTAATGTCACTTTGTGAAACAATTGTGATAAATAGACCATTTGCTCCAAAGGCATATTTATGGAGGAAATGGTTAACCCTTTACCTCACTCATACAAAAGTGTTTTCACGCATTTGCAGAGTAGACCCAGATCAGACGGCTCCTAGAGGAGCCGTCTGATCAGGGTCTACTCTGTTTCCTGATAGAATTTGATAGAACTGTTTCTTTAGAAATTTCATTTGTAAAGGTGGCAAAAGTAATCTATATGAAGGGAAGGGTTAATACAATCTGTAGTGTCATTGTTCCCTTTCTGTCATAAAGCAGAGTTGTCAATAAGGTTTTGTTACATGTACACCACACCAAACTGCCACTTGTAGAAAATAAAACAAAAATACATTTTTTATTCTTATCTGATATCACTGGTTTTGAGTTCAATAAAAAAAAATACAATACTGTTTTACAGAATGATGCTAAAGTGATTTGCTACCAGAATTGTTGGTTTTGTAACCCTTTACCCCATGAATATTTATGAATGGAATAATGACTTTTTTATTGTTCATTAGCTAAAGTTTCATGTTTGGTATACATGTATGAACACAGGAATATTGTAGACTGTAGACTTCCCATAAGCAAAAAGCAGACCCTGATCAGGTGGCTCCTACTGGAGATACGGGTCTGGTCTGGGTCTACTCTGTTGCTTAGTTGTTAAAAGGATTATCTATAGACTATAGAGTAAAGGGTTAATAATTTTGAACAGCAAGTACAATTTTCAATTATTGCTTTTCAATCCCATGGTAGGCATTAAGAAAATAGAGAAAAAAGTACAACAAAGTCAGCCAGCTAGCTCTATTTCTTCTGGGCAAGGCAGTGCGGCTTCCAGCACTAGGTCTGTCAAACGATCTGCATCCATGAAGGCTCCCTCTAAGCCCACAGTGAAATCTGGTAGCCAGACACTACCAAGGTCCAAGTCAATTAGGCACAAGACAAATGAGAATGTCAACAGAACTGGGAACCAGGACACTGAAACCATGAGCAAAAGCCAGACCCTGACCACCAAGTCATCCTCAGCTAAATCGGGAACCAGGTCCCCAAGACGACCTAGTAATATTAATCTGTCTGCCGGCCCAGGGTCCAGGAAGATGGGAAAGGGCCATAAAGGTCAAAGTCAACCAGGTAGACTCAGAATGTTAGCATGAATGTGGGCTGCAGTAATCTGGCACGAAAGGAATAACTGCTCTTGGATGAAACCCCAACCGACTGCATCAAGCTCCTGAGTTTTAAAGGAGATACCCTAAACCCCTGGACTAACATGGATCTAATAGCTACAAGTATTTCATAATTGTCTTGCAGCCATAAATATATGTGTTTGTTGTTCGAGAGCTTGATGTTGTCAGTTTGAATCCTATATCGGTCTTGGGGACAGGTGGCAGCTTAATGCAAGATGAAAATCTAGGAGCTTTCTGCATGACTTTAAACCTGCTTTAAGCAGCCACCTGCATAAAAGTTTCCAAATTCTTCTCATCTAGAATTCTGGTTTAGAGAGGTTTTACTGTACTTGTATGTTTAACCCTTTGCCTATTCATTATTTATGCAAGAAATAATGACACTATTAACCCATAGCCTGCCAGTCACAGCTAGTGTTGCATTTACAACATAGTCAATTGGGTCTGCACTGTTTGCTATGGTAAATCCATTCCTGCATGCTCTATCAATTTGCCTAGCAAATCATTTCAATATATAACCCTGTATATTTTTGTAAAATTTGTGTAATTAATATTCATAGAGGGTAGAATGATAAAACATATGTGACAGGCTAAGGGTTAATATTAATCAAATTATTTTTAGGCCTAAATATATTTAAACCATCTTACTGTGCTTTATTAGCACATGTTTGCTCTGGCAGAGACTTAGAATCAGATCTATACTGTATCTTAAAGAGCAGAACCTGATCAGACCACTCCTAGGAGCTGTCTGATCTGATTCTACTCTGTTTGCAAATGCATGAAAAGGTGTTTATACGATGGAAAGGGTTAACCATGAGCTTACTATGTGGGTGATAATTTTTCATTATTTGGTACAAACAGTTTTGATCTATACATCTAGCAACAGATGAAGTTGCTTACGCAAATACTAAAATTGTCATTTCTCCACCGAACCCTTTGATGTCACCACTCATTAGAATCCTCTTGAACATAGGCTTTGGTGGAGAAATAAAGAGTTATTATTGAAAATGTTTTAATTTACACATTTAATCTGGACCTTCGTGTAGATGAGATGCTGAGTGACTTGGCTTCTTATCAAGATTCAGGCTTTTTGACTTTTAGTGAGTAGTTTCGCAAAAGTATTGTAATTTTTTTCAGCACAATAAGGACTAATCGTGTAAATGGCTTAAGTTTCAAAGTGGATTGGTTCATCACTATTTATCAGTAGAGCCCATTCAGTATGAAAGGGTATAATTTGCGAGAGGATTTTGAATGACAAACAGTGCAAACAATGATCAGAGAGCTCCTGTGGGAGGCCTGTGATATGCATGGTTCTGCACTGATTGTAAGAAATGAAGTAGAAAGCTCCTTGTTTCAGGATGGCAGATAAGTTGTGTGCAGATAAAGTAAAACTCCTATAAACCAGATTTCTAAATAGAGAAGATTTTAGATAGTTTTTAAGCAGGTGGTTGCTTAATGCAGGGTGAAAGTCATGCGAAAAGATCCTAGAGGAGCTTTCTGCATGACTTTCACCCTGCATTAAGCTGCCACTTGTATCCAAGACCGATATTTACACTTAATTGATCGTCAGGTTTAGAGAGGTTTTACTGTATATCTTTTTATTTCTCAGCCAAACCCTGTCTTGTAACTTATCATTAGAATTGTCACCTTTCTGAGATGGTTCTAATGAGTAGCAATAAGATAGAGTTTGGAGGAGAAATATATAGGAACTATATATACAGAGCTACAGATTTATAAGGTGCCTACCCAAATACTAAAATCATTATTTCTCCACCAAACCCTATACTGTAACCTCTCTTTAGAATCGTCTCAAAGAGACGATTCTAAAGAGTGGTCACAGTATAGGGTTTGGTGGAGAAATAAGGAGTTATCCTTGAAAATGTTATACTTTAAGCATATTATCTGGAACTCTGTATTTTACTAGGATTTCTAAATAGTAAATATGCCTCCTATCTTACTAACAACTCCTGATTTGTGGTAATAACTCGTAGATCCTAATCACGACGAACAATAAGAAAGATTACAGTTTTTCTTGATCTACACATTTTGCAACTTGCATGGTTCAGTTTTGTTTTATTTCACAATAGAGTTCATTCATTGTATCTCCACTGCATGAAGTCTTTGTACATGTATGTAGTCGGCTAATGTGGTTGCATTTTCTTAGCCTTGTAGCATATTTTGTTGTTGTCCCTTTTGTCAACTGGTGTTGTGATTTTGGGTTTGAGGTTTAAACCTGTGTTCTTCCTATAAGGTATGTCTTTTGCTCAAACTCACCTGTACATGTATCTGTTTGAAGTATTATCTTATTGACTCTTTTTATTTTCTTTAAATGATTAATTATGTTCAGTGTTCTCATTAGGATTGAATTTTACCGAGTCCCTGGGACCCAGGGCATCAACAAAAGTTGCGTCCCAAGCAAATACAACTTGAGTCCCAGATAATTTCACTTCTGCTTTTGTAATGGAGCTTTTTTGCACCATTAAATGTAAAGGTGTATCATTTAACATCAAAAAGATTCATAAGTATTATAAGCACTGTATAATAAGGTATTTCTTGATGCTTTGATTTGAAGTGCACGACGATGAGCATCGTTTGAGTGAGCTGCGCTGAGCATCACTGTATCCGCTGGTACCTAAAAGCGGTTTTCACTTCATTTTCAGTGCATACAAAGCATCACATGGTAATTCTATTGGTTTCAGGGCTAACATCATTTACTTACAAGTCTTTAAACTCATGATCTTGCACCCATAACGCTTTAATGTTGGCGTGTTCAACTTTTTACGCCATCTTTTTTCAGTACCCAAATGTCATTACTACGCGACAGGACGGTTCTTATAGAATATCATAATTTTAGATGCTGACATTAGGGTGGAAATCGTAACCAGTCAATGCAGGTGCCCTCCTACGTACCTGGAATAACCCAGGACTCGATATTAACCCTTCGCTTGCTATTCGCGTCAATACACATACCTGTAAATAGTGAAGACCCAGATGAGACAGCTCCTGCAGGATCTGTCTCATCAGGGTCTGCACTATTTACAAGTTGAGTGTGCAACCAGTGCACTCCACAGCAGTGATTGCACAGCTAAATACGTGTACACAGTGAAGATAAGTGTAATTATACAACAGGGCATGGGTAAAGAAGGATAGTATTCTAAAATTCAGCAAGCGAAGGGTACGTTGCAATTTCGGAAAAATGTCAAGAAAACGGAGTGAGATTCACTTTGTTTATTGATCCGGATTGATGTAAGACTGAGTATCAGTTGTTAATTTACCTGGATTCGTTTAAATCAGTAAAATTTCGATCATTGATCTTGCGTCCCATGGACGCAACGTACTTGACTATTTTGCGTTCCAACGATTTTCGGTGCGTATTTAGATATGATTACGACGTAAACGGGAACACTGATGTTAGAAATACTGACTTAAAATCATGAATATTTAAATGCAGATTATAGTAGAACCTGTCTTAACCATTCGCTTGCTATTCACGTCAATATACCTACCTGTAAATAGTGAAGACCTAGATGAGACAGCTCCTCCAGGAGCTGTCTCATCAGGGTCTGCACTATTTACAAACTTGTTGATTGTGCAACCAGTGCACTCCACAGCAGTGATTGCACAGCGAAGTACTTGTACACAGTGAAGATATATGTAATTATACAACAGGGCATGGGTAAAGAAGGAGAAATGTATTTTAAAATTCAGCAAGCAAAGGGTTAAGTGGCCATCAAAAAAGAGGTCTAATTATGGGTCTATAAGGCAGATGGTAGCTTACTGAAGGTCAAAAGAAATGCAGAAAGCTCCAATAGGAGCTTTCTGCATTACTTTTGTCCTGCATTAAGCAAACACCTGCTTCTTTAAAACTCCTATGCTCAGCAAATGAATGGATGCTTAAGACAGGTTCTTCAGACAAGTTCTGTTGTATAGTAAACCTCTCTATAGTGGCCACTAAATTGTGCTAATTAATTGATATGTACAGCAGGTGGCTGCTTAAAGCAAGGTGAAAGTAAAACAGAATGCTCCTATAGGAGCGTTCTGTTTGACTTTCACCTTGCTTTAAGCAGCCACCCGCTTTTAACAAATATTTAATGTATACAGTAATTTAGTGGCCGTTATAGAGAGGTTTTACTGTATTTGTAATGGTTTGCTTCGGCAGATACTGCAGATCATGCCATAAGCAAATAGCAGAATCGGATCATACAGCTCCTATAGGAGCCATCTGATCTGGATCTACTCGGCTTGCAAAGGCATGAAAAAGTGTTTGTTAGATGGAAAGGGCTAATAATTATATGCACTTGGTAATACCAGAGTTATAGCCCTTTATCTGATAAATATTCATGTAAGAAATACTGACAGCATGAATATTTATAAGCTGCCATTTTGTAATGATATATAAAAATTGGATATTTAGATTTTGAAAAAAAAATACCTGAAGAGTCAGATCTGTAATAGCAAACAGGGCAGACCTGATCAGATAGCTCTTACAGTTTCCACTTGATATTGGTCTGCTCTGTTTTCAAATGCATTTAACCCTTTCCCTCATATAAACGTGTTTTCACGCATTTGCAAACAGAGTAGACCCAGATCAGACGGCTCCTTGAGGAGCCGTCTGATCAGGATCTGCTCTGTTTGCTTATGGAATTTGATAGATCTGTTTCTTTGCTTCCTAAAATGCCTACAATGTTCTACCTTCCACATTTCTTTACAACTATTTTATCAATGAATATTCAGGTATTGACTTTTGGAATAAACGTAGAACAGGGAAAGGGTTAAATCGAGAAACAGTGTGTTTAATGAGTTGGCAGTCATGTGATGGCTGAAACATTTTGTTTATAGCAAGATTACATCAGGTTTATTGGTTTAGTGGAAGCACTGTATTCATGCATACAAGTATGTCTTACGTTTCCAAATTGCAATTTGCCTGCTCTGTATATTTAACCCTTTATTCCATATAAATAAAGTTAATAAAAACATGTTATGATATTGCAAATATAGTAGACCCAGATCAGTTGGTTTCTGTAGGAGGTGTAGTCAGGTTCTGGACTATTTACTTAGGAAATAATATAGATGTGGTTCTAATTACGTCTGCTGTGGCCAAAGACTCCTGGGCAAATGATGCCACCTTAAAAATTCAGGTCTACTTGAACTTAGATAACTCAAACTTGAAGGGACGATACAAATTAGTTCGAGATAACAGAAGTTCGAGTTATCCAATTTCTAATCTGAACAATTTCTCGAGTTCACTGCTTAATACAGGTCTAAAGTAATGCTGAAAGCTCCTGTAGGAGCTTTCAGCATTACTTCAGACCTGCATTAAGCTGCAAAATGTGTTTCTAGATATCTATAGCGATACAGTTTAGAGCAATTCTGTAGTGTTAGTTTTGGAAGGGCAAAACTTTTTGTTCGAGTTATCCCAAAGTTCGAGTTATCTGAGTTCGAGATATCGAAGTTCAACTCTAATTAATAACGGTATTCATAATGTAATTATTGTTTACATGAATGATCATGGAGTAAAGGGTCAAAGGTTTAAAGGGTCAAAGGGTTAAGGGTCATGCTGATTCTGTTCTGTCACAGTAACCCTTTTCTCCATGAGTGTCAGTGTAAGAAATTATGACATCATGAATATCAATCAGATTTTATGGCTGAATGCATGTAACAAAAATGTGACGTGTATTTTGACATGATAATCTTTGACAAAGGCCCTTAGTGGTCGAAATATTAGATCAGAGCAGTTTAAGTATTTATGTATGATCTTTTTCTGTTTCTTAGAGGGCCTGGAAGGGCGGAGTGTACACATGTCGCAGCTTGAGACACATAGTCCAGTATCCCAGAGGTCAAAGGTCAGTGAAGCCTTGTTAAGTCAGTGAAGCCATGTCTTTGTTTCAATCAGAAAATGACAGCATGAATAAATTATTAGCTGAATTTATATAATGTCCATGAACGCAGGAATTGTTTAACAATGGTAGAAACTATAGAATAAAATATATATCATTTCATCAGCAGACTTTTACATTCACCTTGCTTTAAGCAGCCACCTGTCTTAAATACCAATTAGTTAACACAATTTAGTGGCCATTATAGAGAGGTTATACTGTAGTTAGTAAACTGTCTTGCAGAGGAGTTCAAGAGCTACAGGGTCCAGATTCATGCCAGTGACTACACTTGAGGACATGCAGGCCATTCGCACAGTGGCGTTCCATCCCTCAGGAGAGCTCTACATGATCGGCTCAAACACGAAAACGCTGCGAATCTGTGAATTTCCAGACATGAATGAACTTATGTGAGTTAAATATTGTTCTCTGGAGCTCAATTCATGGGACTATTTCTGCATTTATTGATAAATTTTATAACTGTTCATAGATTTAGAAACTAAAGGAACAGATCTCTCAAATTTCATTAGCAAACAGAGCAGACCCTGATCAGACAGCAAACGCATTCTAATTGTAGTGAGATGTGCATATTTAAATTAATGGTATTTTAGTATTTGGGCCCAATGATTAATCTGAGAAGTGCTTGTGTGTGGGTATTGACCCTTTATTCCATGAATAAAAGTCACTTTTTGAAACTATTATGATAAATAGAGCATTTGCTCCTATAGGAGCAAATGCTCTATTTATCACAAGTGTTTCAAAACAACACAATTCTAAAAAAATCCTTTTCTCTAGTTAATGCTCCTTTAGGGTAGATTTATTCAAAGAGTACTCCATGAATATTCATGTAAGAAGTAACTGCATCATGATCATTTATTAGGTGCATTTTTACAATGGCATATTCAAGTTTTGTTATTGCTACACTAAACTTTGTTTCAAATGGAGTCTATTCTAATGAGTAGTCAGAACTTGGGGTTTTGTGAGTGTTGTTAACTTCTAAACTAAATAATAAATGTATATTAGTAAAACATTTGTTTTTAAAAACCTGTATGCTTGGGCTAAAATAATACAGAAAACAGTGAAGTCCCAGCTCAGATGCCGCCTTGAAAAGGCGGCATCTGACCTGGAACTGCACTGTTTTCAATGGTGCCAACAGGTGACATTGACGCCGAAAGAGTTAATCTTTTCCCTAATGAATATTTATACATGAATTTGTCACTGCATGACTACCAACCCTTTCAGTATTCATGTAAGAAATAATGACAGCATTAATATATACTAGCTGAATTTTTGTAATGATAAGCTTTTCAACAGAAAAAAAATCTTTAGAATCAGGTTTAGGTCATGTCAAAAGCAGACGGAGCAGACCCTGATCAGACGGCTCCTATAATGAAAATGCGTGAAAGTGGCATTTATATGAGGGAAAGGGTTAATATAATATTAAATTGTCAACGAAATTTTCTCTTTGACTTCACACTGTGTTGTGTAATTGAATAAGCAAACAGGGCAGACCCTGATCAGACAGCTCCTACAGGATACTCATTTCTCTACCAAATTTTGTAGTGCTTTTAACCCTTTCCCTCATAGAAACGTGTTTTCATGCATTTGCAAACAGAGTAGACCTAGATCAGAACGGCTCCTAGATGAGCCGTCTGATCAGGGTCTGCTCTGTTTGCTTATGGACGTTGGTAGATCTGTTTCTTTACTTTCTAAAATGACTGCAATGTTCTACCTTCCATATTTCATTATGACTATTTTCCCATGAATATTCAGTAGGTATTAAAATTTGATATAAACATAGAACAGGGACACAGTTAGTGGAGAAATAAGGGAGCTTTTCTTGTAATAACTTTATAAATATAAAACATTTATTCTGTAGACATCCTTTCTAAGTTTCTGATTGTATTCACAGGGAGAATCATGAAGCCTTCCAAACCAAAATTCTGTGCCAGAAGCACAAACACCACAAGGGAAGTATATACTGCTCTGCCTGGAGTCCCCAGGGTGACCTTATTGCCACAGGGTCAAACGACAAGACAATCAAAATAAACAGGTTCGACCAAGACTCCTGTACCGTAGACGGTAAGCCAAAGTATTAAGGCCAGCAACTTTAACCCTTCGCTTGCTGTTCACGTCAATATACCTACCTGTAAATAGTGAAGACCCAGATGAGACAGCTCCTGCAGGAGTTGTCTCATCAGTGTCTGCACTATTTACAAGTTGAGTGTGCAACCAGTGCACTCCACAGCAGTGATTGCACAGCGAAACACTTGTACACAGTAAAGATATGTAATTATACAACAGGGCATGGGTAAAGAAGGAGAAATGTATGTTAAAATTCAGCAAGAAAAGGGTTAACATGTAACTGCATGAATATTTATGTCAGAACTTATGACTTTCATAAATTTTAATTAAATCTTATTTATGACCCATGAATCAAGAGAAGTTTTACAATTGCAGATGTGTGTCTCACTTTAATAGGAAACAGAGCAGATCCTGATCGGACAACTTCTAGAGGAGCTGTCTGATCTGAATATTCTGTTTGCTAAGAAATAAATAAGCGATTATTATATAAACGGTGAACTTCAAATTTTGAGATTCAAAGTGGATTTGCCCATCGTTATTTAACCCATTCCTCCATAGGCTATTTTTAGATCCAACCTCTTTGTATAAATCCACCGAAAAGGAGCATTAAATGTAGAAAAGGAGAATTTTAGAATTGTGTAGTTTTGAAACCATTGTAATAAATAGAGCATTTGCTCCTACGTTCAGCAAATGCCCCATTTATCACAATGGTTTAAAAATGTGCCTTTTACAGAGTTGCCAAAATGCGTCGCTAGGAGTGAATGTGTTAATTAATGGCAGAGCAAATAACAGAATAAATAGAAGTTTGCTGGAGGACTTGGAATAACGCAGTACATACCATGCTCCTGCAAAAGCACTCTGATCTGGGTCTACACTGTTTGCACATACTAATATTCTTGTTTCCTGTGTTCAAATAGTGAGTCATAACTTATCCTTTTCCCTCATATAAATGCCTTTTCATGCATTTGCAAACAGTAAAGACTCAGATCAGATCAGGGTCCTGTAGGAACATTCAGTTTTTCAAGCAAATTTCATTAAGCTTTTTTTCTGTGGCTATTTAAAGGGGATGTCCCTACATTTGACATGTTTCATAAACACTTAAAATGTACAAATCTCATTTGTTTATATGCTGAAAAGTAGTACATCCAGTTACCGTTTATAATGACAAAACATCCATGTGTTTGATATTGCCGATCTTGGTTTTACTCCCCGATGTTTCAGTTTTATTCGGGTTGGGTTTTAGTTTTGTAACTGTTCTACCTATTCGCGATTCTCCGACCACTTTGGAGAAAGCTGTTACGTAAACAATGGAGGGATCGGGTGATCGGCAAAACTCGGTACAAAAATTATCAGTATTGATGAAATCGGTTTGTTTGTATTACAGGGGCATTTTTCGATATAATTTCAAATTGGGAACCTTCATAATAATGATAGAGCATAACAAATACCAAGTTTTATGATATTATTGAATATATGCGATCATTGCAGGGACTTTCTCTTAAAACCATTCCGTGTTTTATATTTAGTCCAAATTTGAATACCTACTGAATATTCATGGAAAATACATTTACATGTACTTGAAATGAAATATGGAAGGTGGAATATTGTAGCTATTTTAGAAACTAAAGAATCATATCTATCAAATTCCATTAGCAAACAGAGCAGACCCTGATCAGACGGCTCCTACAGGAACCTTATGATCTGGGTCTTATCTGTTCAAAAGTGCATGAAAAAGCGTTTGTATGAGAAAAAGCTTAACCATTTCCTCCATAAATACGCCTTTCTATGCCTTTGTAGGCATTTCTTGAAAGCATTGTGATAAATAGAGCATTTGCTCCATAGGAGCAAGTGCTCTATTTATCACAATGCTTTCTTAACTACACGATTCTAACATTTCCCATTTCTCTAGTAAATGCTTCTTTTCAGTAGATTTATTCAGAGGTTGGGTGTAAAAGTAGCTTATGAGGGAATGAGTTAACCCTTTCCCTGTTCTATATATAGCCCAAATTCCAATACCTACTGAATATTCATTAACAAAATAGTTATAAATAAATATGAAAGGTGGAGCATTGTAGACATTTTAGATAGCAAAGAAACAGATCTTTCAACTTAGAGTAGACCCTGATCAGACGGCTCCTCTAGGAGCCGTCTGATCTAGGTCTACTCTGTTTACAAATGCGTGAAAACATGTTTATATGAGGGAAAGGGTTAGTCTTGTTTTTTATTGTTATTTAAGAGAGGGTTTTATTTCATATTGATACTACCATTTCTAACGAGGACACCTCTATATATACTACAGGTCAGGATGTTGAGTTGACCTTCCATGACGGGACCATACGGGATATTGTGTTCATGCAGGACATCAGTAATCGGACAACACTGCTGATCAGTGGGGGTGCGGGAGACAGTAAGATATATGTCACAGACTGCGAGTCTGCTATGCCAGTACGAGCAATGGCTGGACATACAGGTAAGATTCCGAACAAATTATGTTTCTTTGACTTTATAAAGGTGGACCTCAAAAATAATACAAGAAAAGCTTGAAATGAACTAAAAGATCCATCTACTGTTCTTGCTGTAATAAAGGTATTGGTTGCGATTTAACCCATTCCCGCATATTGACGCCTTTTGATGCCACTGTAAAAGTCACATTTTCAAACAATATGATAAATAGAGCATTTGCTCCATAGAAGCAAATGCTCTATTTATCACAATGGTTTCAAAACTACACAATTCTAAAATTGCTCTTTCTCAAGTAAATTCTCCTTTTTGGTAGATTTAATCAAAGAGGTTGGATCTAAAAATAGCCTATGCAGGAATGGGTAAATATAAAAATTTAGCTACTTTATAAATTTAGTACTTGCAGAAAACTATTTGTAACCTCTCTTAGATTCCATTGGAATTTAGTCTGCAGGGGATTATCTCCCTTTACACATAACATTGTTAGTATTCTTTAACCCTTTACTTAATGAATACAGTAGATCCCCTCTAATGTGACCACTTAATAAATAAACATGGATGTCGTTATGAGCAGGTGGTTGCTTAATGCAGGGCAAAAGTAATACAGAAAGCTAGGAGCTTTCTGCATTACGTTTGTCCTGCATTAAGCTACCACCTGCATCTATCACCCAGAATTATACTTCTTTTAGGTGGTCGCATTAGCAGGGTTTTACTGTATTCATGTAAGAAATAATGTATGTATGAATATTTGTAGTGGCATCATGAACAAGGGTACTTTTGGTCATTGTAGAAACTAGAATCAGATCAGGGTCCATGCTTATAAAGCTTTTAGTTGAGTCTGAGTTTCGTTCTCAGGCTTTTGATTGGTCAGATTTGAGTTCTCAAGCTTTTGATTGGTTTGATTTGAGCCAAAGGCTCAAATCTGACCAATCAAAAGCTTGAGAACGATCTCATGCTCAACTAAAAGCTTTATAAGCATGGACCCTGTATTATTTCATAAGCAAATACAGTAAAACCTCCCTATAACGACCACTAAATTACATCAAATAGTTTGTGTCAAAGGCAGGTGGCTGCTTAGAGCAAGGTGAAAGTAAAACGTTCTGTTTTACTTCCACCTTGCTTTAAGCAGCTACCTGCCCTAAATACCAGCTAATTAACACAATTTAGTGGTTGTTATAGAGAGGTTTTACTGTATAGCAGACCTTTATCTACTGTGGCCATCTTATGTGGGTCTGCTCTATTTGCAATGGCATCAAAGAGTTTATCTATCTGCTAACATTTAATTTGGTTGTACTGAAAATATAAATACTCCATGTCTACTAGGTTTGTCCACTTTTAACCAATTACCTCATAGGCTATTTTTAGATCCAACCTCTGTGAATGAATCTACCGAAAAGGAGCATTAACTAGAGAAAAGGAAAACTTTAGAATGTTGTAGTTTGAAACCATTGTGATAAATAGAGCATTTGCTTCTATAGGAGCAAATGCTCTATTTATCACAATGGTTTCGGCAGGTGACTTTTGAAGAGGCATCAAAAAGGCATTAACATGAAGGAATGGGTTAAGCCAGTACTTGATGAATATTCATAAAAATCTAAACACTATTGATGTAAATAAATTTCATTATTATATGAAAAATAGGTATTAAAGTGGTTCTTCCCATTTGTTTTTCTGTTAATGAAACAATGCAATTTGTTCCATTCACAGAAAAAATATCAGGGGTCTTCCTCCACCAGTAATTAGCTGGACGTCTGGTATGACTGAAATATTGTTAAGGCGATGTAAACCCCATATATAAACAAACAAACAAACAAGTACCTCTTTAATTGCTGATTGATTCTTGGATGCTCGTCTAAGTGAAATACAGTGGTTTGAACAATTTTAGTAGATATAAGCAGAGGTCTAGATAAGAATCGTAAATTAAAACATTTTCTAGAATAACTTCTTTATTTTTCCATAAAACCCAATGTTGTGACCACACTTTAGAATGGTCTCTTCGAGAGGAATCTAAAGAGTTGTCACAACATAGGGTTTGATGGTGTAAGGATGATTTTTTAGTATTTGGGTATGCACCCTTATCTGTTGCTCTAACATCTGTGTATGTAATAGTTAACCCTTCGCTTGCTGTTCACATCAATATACGTACCTGTAAATAGTGAAGACCCAGATGAGACAGCTCCTGCAGGAGCTGTCTCATCAGGGTCTGCACTATTTACAAGTTGATTGTGCAACCAGTGAGCTCCACAGCAGAGAGTGCACAGCGAAATATGTGTACACAGTGAAGATAATAGTAATTATACAACAGGGCATGGGTAAAGAAGGAGAAATGTGTTTTAAAATTCATCAAGCGAAGGGTTAACTAGGCCTACAAACAGTTGAGCGATACAGGGTCATCATGAGTTAAGACCCTCTTGTTATTGATTTCTTGTAACAATAAATTTTATGTTGTAAACATTGTTATCTATTTAAGGTGTGGTATATTCATTGCACACTTGGGGACGCTGCATGTTTGTAAGTGGAGGTCAGGACAAGACAGCCCGTTTCTGGGACCTACGGGCCTCAACACCTATCACCTGTGTGCCCAGTCCTACAGGTAAGAGAAACTGACAATTGCATTTTCTCCTTATTTAACCCTTTCCCTCCTGTAAACGTGTTTTCACGCATTTGCAAACAGAGTAGACCCAGATCAGACAGCTCATAGGGTCTGCTCTGTTTGCTTATGGAATTTCAAAGATCTCTTTCTTTACTTTCTAATCTGGTTAAGACTTTCCACCATTCATATTTCATTGTTACAGTAAAACCTCTCTATAACGGCCACTAAACTGTGTTAATTAGTTGGTATTTAGGGCAGGTGGATGCTTAAATCAAGTTAAAAGTAGAACAGAACGCTCCTATAGGAGTGTTCTGTTTTACTTTCACCTTGCTTTAAGCAGTCCCCTTTCTTTAACACAGAATAATTTATGCAAATTAGTGGCCGTTGTAGAGAGGTTTTACTGTACTATTTTGTTCATAAATATTCAGTAGGTGTTTGAAATAAACATAGAACAGGGAAAGGGTTAAGGTAGTCAGTTTAAATCTTAGGATAGCTCATTTAAGTGTTAGATAAACATGAAAAACTGCACACAAACATTATTGAACCCATCAATGTAAATCCAGATCATAGGCTATTTTTAGATCACTTTGAACCACTTTGAATAAATCTACCAAAAAGGAGCATTAACTAGAGGAAAGGAAAATTTTAGAATTTTGTAGTTTTTAACCATTGTGATAAATAGAGCATTTGCTCCTACAGGAGCAAATGCTTTATTTATCACAATGGTTTCAACAGGTTACTTTTTCAGAGGCGTCAAGGGGTGTCAATATGAGGGAATGGGTTAAGATTGGTAATATCGTTAGAGATTTGGTAAATCTTGAGTAGTTCTTTTTCTGCCTCTCATTTTTAGAAGTGGTGATATTGTTGTACACCTGTTGGTGGATTATAGGATAGACCAAATTGTTTCAGTTCAATAAACTATCAATCTTTCTACCCAAGGTCCTTATATTTAGTAGGGAGTTTGGTCACGACAAGTAGATGAACCCTGTATATTTTGAAGTCAGTAAATCAGTTTCACACTTCAAGGACATATTTGTAAGCTGACTATTATTGATGCTATATATGTTTTATAAATACCATTCCATATTTATACAGTTTCAGTTAACATAAGCTTGAAAATTCTCTTTCTATCTATGGCTCTGTACGTCTGTTCTAAAACTGAGTTGTGCAGCATTTGATCAGAATCCAAACTTTTTGTACGCTCTAAATCTAAAATAACTAAGATTAGAGGCTGATTTTATTATGTGAAGGTTGGTCTGAGTCTGCACTATTTTCAGATATAGTTTATTGGATTGAAGTATATTTTTCAATTTTATTGCAGGGAGTGCATTTGCCTCTGTATGTGTGGACCCATCTGAACGCCTGCTTGCATCTGGACATGAGGATGGCTCTGTGATGCTGTACGACATCCGCAGCTCACGGGGACTGCAGAGCTTTAAACCCCATAAAGAGGACTGTCGCTCAGCCCGCTTCTCCATGAATGCCTTCTACCTGTTGTCTAGTTCCTATGATGGGAATCTAGTCCTGACAGATCTACATGGTAGGGCATTAGTATGTCGACAATCAGAGAGGGGCTGAAAGGAATGAGGGAGAGAGAATGCGAGATTAACCATTGACTTCATAAAAAAGATCTAGATTAGATTAGATGGCTCTGTCAATGTGTGCTCTGTTTGCTAATGGAATCATTTAGATCTGATTATACAGTTTCTTCCATGGTCAAAACTTCCTGCATTCATGTACCATTATAAAAAAATTAAACTAGATTCGGTAGATTCAGACACCATTAAAAAAACAATACCATTTTCATTAATATGAACACTTTTTCATGCCTTTACAAATAGAGTAGACCCACATCAGATGGTTCCTGTAGGAGCCATCTGGTCAGGGTCTTCACTCATTATATCATACATGAATATTTTGAACAAGGAAAGGGTTAACTACATTTTATGGGGTGAAGTTGTCATGGTAACCTTTCCAAACGGATTGGATCCAGATGAGAAGCAAATTGTACCGTTATCTCTATCGGAGATGTATTGTTTGACACAGAATTTTTTTTTTTTAGAAGGAAAAATGAACTGGCAATTTTAACCCTTTCCTCCATCAATATGCCTTTCTATGCCTTTGTAATAGTCATTTCTTGAAACCATTGTGATAAAAAGAGTATTTGCTCCATAGGAGCAAATGCTCTAATTATCACATTGGTTTCAATTTTGCAAAATTCTTACATTTTCCCTTTCTCTAGTAAATGCTCCTTTTTGGTAGATTTATTCAAAGAGGTTGGATCTAAAAATAGCCTATGAGGAAATGGGTTAAGAAGACAGTTGTTTTTAAGCGCTTATACATGGTAAATAATGTAGTTGTAAAAGTATGGCATTTAATCCTTGTTATTGTCTCTTTGTAGGTGACCTGTTGAAGCCCCTGCCCAGTGTCGTCGTAGCAGATCACAAGGACAAGGTCATACAGTGCCGTTGGCATCCCCACCAGCTGGCGTTTGTGTCAACCAGTGCAGACAAAACAGTCACCGTCTGGGGTCTGCCGGTCTGATAGAAGAATGGTGAAGGAGTCACTATGGAACTTACAATTCAATGATAAACTTACCAGTCAGTGTAGAGCTTACCAGTCTGTGTATAATTTACCTGGAGTGTAAAGTTTACCAGTCTGTGTTGAGCTTATCAATCTGTGTAGAGCTTTCCAGTCTATTGAGAGCTTAACAGTCTTTCTTGAGCTTACCAGTCTCTTTAGAGCTTATCAGTCTCCCAAGAAGTCAACAGTAAGTGTAGAGCTTACCATTTTCTGTAGGACTAATCAGTATCTGTAGAGCTTGCCAGTATATGTAGAGCTTACCAGTATATGTAGAGATTGCCAGTCTGTGTAGAGTCTACCAGTCTGTGTTGAGCTTATCAGTCCCATGTAACTGTTCACCAGTCTGTGTAAAGCTTAGCAGTCTGTGTAGAGCTTTCTGGACAATGAAGAACTTGCCAGTGCTTGTAAAACTTACCAGACCCTGCTCTAATTGAAGACATTGGATTCACTTGTGCAAACCTGATAAACGTGGTCAGCCAATCACTTTAACCCTTTACTTCAGAGATATACTTTTGTACACCTCTGCAAACAAAGTAGACCCATATCGGATGGCTACTTTAGGGTTTGCTCTGTTTTATAGATCTGATTCTAGAGTTTCAGTTGTGAAACAATTTTTTCTTGCCCATAATGCTGTTATAGAGTTTTGGTTGTACAGTGAACCCTCATTATACGGCATTCGTTACAATGGCACCCTCGTTATACCGGCATTGAAACAAAATTACTGTTAAGTCTTTGAAACTACCACTGAATAAACAGGTGCAGTGCCAAGAAGACAGGTGATCATTTAATGCAGAACACAACAAGTGCAAAAAGCTCCCAAAGGGAGCTTTTTGCACTTGTTGTGTTCTGCATTAAGCGTTCACCTGTTGATACTACTTTAAAACTGGCCATATGGTTCGTTTCATATTTAAACTTGTTATAACGGCAACCTCGTTATACCAGCAAAATGTCTGGGAACAAACACCTCTGTTGTAACGAGGGTTCACTGTATATTCCTGATGTCACTCTTTCTTGATGAACATTCATGGAGTAAAGGGTTATGCTATAACAAAATTAATGTTATTGTCTACTATTAACAGTATTAAGTAGCTACCAATCTTTTTTTCAGTTCAGTATTTACCTTAAAATTGAAATGTAAGAACGTCCATGTTTTCTTTTCTATCTGCTTGACACTGTTGTGATAATTTTATAATGAAACTTATGAAGTAACAAATAGTGCTGACCCTGAGGACTCTTTGAAGAGCAGTATATTCCTGGTCAGTACTATTTCCTCCTGGGTTTGTCTTATAAAATGTTTAGGGTTGTATAGACTTGTTTTGGGCTTCCAATGAATGTTTGCTTGACTCTCTCGCTGCCATTCATGGCAATGTCGCATCTGTCATTACCTATGCAAACAGTTTGGATCCAGATGAGACGCCGAGTAACTTGGCGTCTCATCAGGATACAAACGGTTTGTTAGTGTATCTAGTTTATGGAACAAAAATGAAGAAAAAATGGAAATTGAAAATTGTAACAGGCGACGAAATATGCATACAATAAAGGTTGGCAGCGAAAGAGTTAAAAATGTATTGAGGTTTCTGGTTTTAATTGTGATAAATGCCACTACTCAATAGATTTGTTGTATCCTAAAGTTTACAACACAGCCATGGGTTAGGGGTATTATGTTGTGACCACCATTTTAAATAATCTCAATGATACGATTTGAAAGGGTAGTAATAACATAGGCTTTGGTTAAGAAATAAAGGAACTGTTCTTAAAACAAAATGTTTAATTTATGCATTTTGTCAATGTCTTTTAACCTTTTACTCCATAGATACACATTTTAATGCCACTGCAAACAGAGTAGTCCGTGATCAGACAGCTCTTATTGGAGCTTTCTGATCAAGGTCTACTCTAATTGTTTATGAAATTATATAGATCTGATCCTACATTCCTATGTTCATTGTAAACAAAAATCTAGCTGGTATTCATGATGTCATTATTTCTTACATCATACATCAGTATGCCTGAAGTAAATGGTCAATGGTTGCTTATGCATTTAAGATTAGGTACAGCTGATTTCTAGTTATTGAATTTCAGAGCCAAAGACTGTTTCCAATAGGAAGTCCTGCTGGCCTACACATTGACTGATAAATACATGGAAATCTTGCAAACTGTTTACAAGTGTTTTTTTTCTGTCAACTGCAAGCTCAGATTGGTTTCAGCCATTTCCATAATACCTGTACTCTATTTAGTGGTGTCTCAAAAGATGTACACACAAGTAAATGTTGCTAGGATTTATCCCTTCCTCAGCTTCTCCAATTGTCGGTTGAATTAATTATGTCTGTTTAACTTTGAGTTGATCTGGTTTTTTTCTATTAAAGAAATAAGTTGATTTTGCTATTGTCTTGGTGTCATCATTGTCATTGGTGTTGTTGTTATGCATAAATGCTGACATTTATTTACAGTTTCAACATGAATATATCTATCCATGCTAACTGTTTACTCCATAGATATGTCTTTTATCACCTTTGCAAACAGAGTAGACCCAGATCAGACGGCTCCTGTAGGAGCCATCTGATCAGGGTCTGCTCTGTTTGCTTATGATATAATATAGCTCTGATTTTTAATTTCTGCAATGGTCAAAATGCCTGTGTTTATAATTATTTGTATAACAATTCAACTCATTGATATGATGTCATTATTTCTTGCATAAATATTCATGGAGTAAAGGGTTAAATTTCCCACAGTTGATCACAGTTAAACCTTTACCTGTTGAAGAATTCTTCAAGAAATAATGACGGCATGGTTAATAATTAGCTGCATTTTAGCTCATCTGTTTCGAAGAAACTTTAGTTATTGTGATCACTGGGTCGTAGGCATTGTCATCTTTGGCGGGGTCGTTGGCATTGTCATCGTTGGCGGCAGCATGCTAAAACTTTAATGTAGTTTATTTACTCGAAAAGTATAAGATGTATCAACAATAAACTTCATAGGTTGGTAGATCTTATTGAGAAGAAGGTGGCTGAAGGCCCCTGCATAAGGACCATAACTCTTGAGTTATGACCCGTTATTTTTTTTAGTGGACAAGCACCAAATCAGACAAGCCTTGGCACCACACGCGGCTCTTGTTCATATAGGAACAAAAGCAAACAGAGCAGACCCTGATCAGACGGCTCCTATAGGAGCCGTCTGATCTAGGCCTACTCTGTTTGCAAATGCGTGAATAGGTTAATTGTGAATATAGTGTGGACTGCATTTGGTGTGATAGTCTTGTTATTGTAGCTTTGGTGTGTGGTTTGATTGCTTCAGGAATAATATTTATTAACTCAATGCAATAGTATTGTAACTTGCTTATATATTTATTAAGGGTTACAGCCATATTGCACTGACCATGCTTTTTTGTGATATAAGCTCAGATGTGTTCATTTATGTCTCATTTTGGAACTATATATTTATCACTGTGCTGTATATTAACCCATTCCCTCATAGGCTACTTTTAGATCCAGCCTCTTTGAATAAATCTACGGAAAAGGAGCATTAACTTGAGAAAAAGGAAAATTTTAGAATTTTGTAGTTTGAAACCATTGTGATAAAAAGAGCATTTGCTCCTTTAGGAGCAAATGCTCTATTTATCACAATGGTTTCAAGAAGATTACAGAGGCGTAGAAAGGCGTATTCATGGAGGAAAGGGTTAACCCACTTTTTCATATAAACATGTTCTTGTGCACTTGCCAACAGAGTAGACCCTATATGAGCTGTCTGATCCGGGTCTGCTCTGTTTGCTAATGGAATATGAAAGATCTGTTTCTTTACTTTTTGAAATGGCTAGAAATCCCCACCTTCCATGTTCTGTTATGTTTGTGAGAATACTTAGGGCAATGTGGAAACAACATGTTTAGGAAGAGTGGAAATGTGCTATCGAGGGTTACTTTTGCATAGCTTTATTTCTGTTGTGTTATGTTCAATGCTGTCTCATTATACTTAACACATTGCATCACATGACAGTTTCCAAATTTTACACCTCTTTTATTTAGATTATCAGTATTTGTTTGGTTGTGCTTTAAAATACAGTAAAACCTCGATTATCCGAATTTTCGGTATAGAAGAATTTAGACCCTTTTAGGCAGGTGGCTGCTTAATGCATGGTGAATGTCATGCAGAAAGCTCATAGAGGAGCTTTCTGCATAACGTTCACCATGCATTAAGCTGCCACATGTCTTACGGGTCGATAATAATACTTATTTTAGTGTTCGAATAATTGAAGTTTTACTGTATGACATAATTTAAAGAAACTGATTTACCTGGATCTGTTTTTCGTGGAATATTTAGACATCTGTGTATTCACATGACATGTTGATTTTACACATATTAGAACTTATTTGTTGTTAAATGCATTCAACCCTTTACCCCATGACTAGTTGTGTAAGGAATACACTTTATGCATATCTATTAACCCTTCGCTTGCTATTCACGTCAATATACCGACCTGTAAATAATGCAGACCCAGATGAGACAGCTCCTGCAGGAGCTGTCTCATCAGGGTCTGCACTATTTACAAGATGATTGTGCAACCAGTGCACTCCACAGCAGTGATTGCACAGCGAAATACGTGTACACAGTGAAGATATATGTAATTATACAAAAGGGCATTGGTAAAGAAGGAGAAATATGTTTTAAAATTCAGCAAGCGAAGGGTAAAATGAATTGTATGCTGGCCCTGTGAATTAGAGACTTGTTTTATCTTGAGAGAAATTGTAGAATCAGATTTATATTATTTCATAAACACACAGAACAGACCCTGATAAGACAGCTCCAACATGGGGCATCTGGGTCCATGCTTATAAAACGTTTAGTTGAGTCTGAGTTAGTTCTCAAGTTTTTGAATGGTTAGATTTGAGTCTTTGGCTTGAGAACTCAAATCTGACCTATCAAAAGCTTGAGAACGAAACTCAGACTCAACTAAAAGCTTTATAAGCACGGATCCAGATCTTGGTCTACTCTGATTACAACACTCTTAACATATGTCTCTATGGAGTAACGGGTTACCAAAGAATCTGTCTCAGTACTGATATCCACAAGAACTCTGGGCAATTTCTGTTAAACAATATGGTTGAATTCCCATAATGGTTTGGAATATACATGTAGTGAGAATTTATTTGGTTTTCAGGCCTTACAACAATCTTAATATATGTCTCTATGGAGTAACGGGTTACCAAAGAATCTGTCTCAGTACTGATATCCACAAGAATTCTGGGCAATTTCTGTCTAACAATTTGGTTGAATTCCCATAATCATCATTAATAGAAAATCCTGGACTACAGCATTCTGTAGTACAAATTAATTTCAGAAAAGCCTTGACTCGAGACTATAGAGCTACAGATAACCAAATACGAAAATCGTCATTTCTCCACCAAACCCTTTACTGTGACCTCTATTTGAGACGATTCTAAAGAGTGGTGACAGTATAGGGTTTGGTGGAGAAATTAAGAAAGTTATTCCTGAGTTTGCTGCATTACTTTTGTCCTGCATTAAGCAACCACCTGCATATAAAGATGCCCATTTTTATTCATTAAGTGGTCGCATTAGAGGGGTTCTACTGTATATTATTTCATTAGAAAACAGAGCAGATCCTGGGCCTACAGGAACTTTCTGACCTGGGTCTTCTCTGTTTGCAAATTCAGCGGCATAAACATTGGAGTACATTTAGTCTTTACCTCGGTCAACTTTGTTTGAAAAGGTTTATTTATGGAGTTAAAGGGTTAAACAAAATGGCGGACAAATGTTTTCTGGACACAAATTGCTCAGAGTGCTTTATTATTTTGTCTTTCATTTAATTTATTTATTTTCTCCGAATGTATTTACATTACTTATTTACCCAGTGTTTTTGTTTCACCATAGAAGATGGATCTGTTTAGAAAAATGGTTTATTATTATTTAACATATATGTACATATACAGTAGATCTAGCTATTGAGCTTTGTATAGAACAATATACAGATTTTCTTTTCTGAATGTTCAGCATATACAATAAATTCTACAAGGAAAATTGTGTTTAGTGTTGTTTCCCTATCTAGCTCACCTAGCACAATGCGGAAAGGTCAGCTTTTGAGATCACTGTGTGTCCACCATCTTTCTTCAGCAGTTTAAAATCACCGAAATTGGAAATTGACTAGAACAGCCTACAAGTAGTTCTCAGTGTTATTTAACCCTTTTGCTGCCAATGCCGGATCTGTGATTACCTATGCAAACAGTTTGGATCCAGATGAGACGCCGAGTAACTCGGCGTCTCACCAGGATCCAAATTGTTTGTTACTGTTACTATGTTTTTGAAACAAAAATGAAGAAAATAAAAAAATAAAAAATTGTAGCAGACGACAAAGTTAGCAGACAACAGAGTTGGCACCGAAAGGGTTAATGCTTTAATTCACGAATATTTAACCCTTTTAAATGCCAGATTTTACAAATCATTAAGCGCAAAACAGTCATTCCTGCATGATATACACTGCATAACGCCATTCTTGAGACAGTCTTTTCAGCCAAATACCTGGGTATCACTGTATCTAACAACTTAAATCGAAAATATATTAACAAAAAATCATGTTAACACTAAGTTTTCTAAGACGCAACAACAAAGTTCACTCAGAAGGACTTTTAAAAATCAATGGCATATAAGACACTGGTCAGGCCCCAACGTGAAACTGTAGCTCTGTTTGGTCCTGCATACTACCGCTCGTATCGAGTAGATTGAGTCTATGCAGCGGAAGACTTCTAGATGATTACAGCCGCATTTCCAGCATTGCTGAAATGCTAAATTCATTGCAGTGGAGGCGTCTAGACCTCCAGCTCTTGGCTATGTTCTATAACATTTTGAATGGCCAGATTTGAGTTCTCAAGCTTTTGATTGGTCAGATTTGAGACAAAGGCTCAAATCTGACCAATCAAAAACTTGAGAACGAACTCATACTCAACTAAAAGTTTTATAAGCATGGATACAGGCTGCTAACCCATGTCCAGAATATCTCATTCTGAACTAAAGGTATTCCAGAACTCCTCACTACCAGACATTCCAACACATCCAAAGGAATACTGACTAGATTTCTATCATAAAAAGTAATTTCATTTTCCCCTAGTGCTGTCATCCACTCGAATACCTTGCCTCAAGACCTCATTGCACTACCCAAACCATTTTCATTCTAGCTGTGAGCAAGCTTGAACATGTCTCGCTAGATATACTTGCCCTGTTTTAAATTGTTTTTCAAGGGAATAAAAATTAAAATAAACAAAGAACATGTGAACGGGTTAAAGACGCTGTGCATACTGTGGCAGGGTATATCCATAGTATATATTTTTATACCCCCCTTTTGAAAAACTGGGGGTATATTGCTTTGCACATGTCGGTCGGTCTGTCGGTCGGTCGGTCGGTGGTTTCCGAATGATAACTAATAAACGACTTGGCCTAGAATCTTCAAACTTGCTGTGGTGGTTGGTCATGTCAAGTAGATGACCCCTATTATTTTTGAGGTCACTAGGTCAAAGGTCAAGGTCACCATGACCTTAAATGGTGAAATAGTTTCCGATCAATAACTGCTTAAGGGTTTGGCTTTGGATCTTCAAACTTGCTGTGGTGGTTGGTCATGACCACTAGATGACCCCTATTGATTTTGGGGTCACTAGGTCAAAGGTCATGGTCACCATGACCTTAAATGGTTTAATGGTTTCCGATCAATAACTGCTCAAGGATTTAACTTAGAATCTTCAAACTTGCTGTGGTAGTTGGTCATGACCACTGGATGACCCCTATTGATTTTGAGGTCACTAGGTCATAGGTCAAGGGCACCATGACCTTAACTGGTAAAATGGTTTCTGATCAATAACTGCTCAAGGGTTTGGCTTAGGACCTTCAAATTTGCTTAGGTGGTTGGTCATGACAACTAGATGAGTCCTACTGTTTTTCAGGTCACTAGGTCAAAGGTCAAGGTCACCGTGACCTTAAAGGGTGAAATGGTTTCTGATCAATAACTGCTCAACGGTTTGGCCTAGGATCTTCAAATTTGCTGTGGTGGTTGGTAATGACCACTAGATGACCCATATTGTTTTTTAGGCCACTAGGTCAAAGGTCAAGGTCACCATGCTCTTAACTGGTGAAATGGTTTGCGATCAATAACTGCTCAAGGGTTTGGCTTAGAATCTTCAATATTGCTGCGGTAATTGGTCATGACAAGTAAATGACCCCTATTGCATTTGAGGTCACTAGGTCAAAGGTCAAGGGCACCATGACCTTAACTTGTAAAATGGTTTCTGATCAATAACTGCTTAAGGGTTTGGCTTAGGATCTTCAAATTTGCTGTGGTAGTTGGTCATGACCACTGGATGACCCCTATTGATTTTGAGGTCACTAGGTCAAAGGCCAAGGTCACCATGACCTTAACTGGTAAAATGGTTTCTGATCAATAACTGCTCAAGGGTTTGGCTTAGGACCTTCAAATTTGATTAGGTGGTTGGTCATGACAACTGGATGACCCCTATATTTTTTAGGTCACTAGGTCAAATGTCAAGGTCACCATGACCTTAACTGGTGAAATGGTTTGCGATCAATAACTGCTCAAGGGTTTGGCTTAGGATCTTCAAACTTGCTGTGGTGGTTGGTCATGACCAATAGATAACCCCTATTATTTTTTAGGTCAAAGGTCAAGGTCACCATGACCTTAACTGGTGAAATGTTTTGCGATCAATAACTGCTCAAGGGTTTGGCTTAGAATCTTCAAACTTGCTGTGGTGGTTGGTCATGACAACTAGATGACCCCTATTGATTTTGAGGTCACTAGATCAAAGGTCAAGGTCATCATGACCTTAACTGATGAAATGGTTTCCAATTAATAACTGCTCAATGGTTTGGGTCGGGATCTTCAAACTTGCTGTGGTAGTTGGTCATGACCACTAGATGACCCCTATAGTTGTTGAGGTCACTAGGTCAAAGGTCAAGGTAACCATGACCTTAATATCTGAAATGTTTTCAGATCAATAAATGATCAGTTGTTTGGCTTAGGATCTTCAAAGTTGCTGTGGTGATTAGTCATGACCGCTAGATGACCTCTATAGTTGAGGTCACTAAATCAAAGGTCAGGGGGGCTGGGGGGGTATACATGTTTTACAAACATCTCTTGTTATTGATAAAGTTTAACTGTGAGTAGGTTTAAACTGAGGTCGAGAGATAAACCTTTACAGTGGCTACTGTCCTATTGTCTTGTTATGCAATATTGTTTTTACAATAGCCTTGATGGGTGGTCAGTGATTGGTTTAAGTATGGTTTTAAATAGCTGGTCAAAACATTAGCCGATCACAAGATAAAAATATCCAAACTGACGTCATTATAATGGACTTTGACAAAGTCCCACGCGAACAGCTACTCTATAACTCTATAAGATACAATACTATGGTATAAATAACAATGCTCTGAATTTGATCTCAGACTTCCTAGATAACAGAACAAGACAGTAGTCCTGGAAATGGAACTTTCAGATGAGGTGGCTGTCAGCTCCGGTGTCCCCCAGGGTACTGTTCTAGGCCCAATCCTATTCCTCATATACATAAATGACCTGGTAGATTATATGAAATACAGACTTTTCGCTGATGACAGTATTATATACACAGAAATTTAAAAAAAAACCTCAAATGATGCAGAACTTCTCGAGTCTGATCTAGCGGCAGCAGATGCATGGGAGAGGGATTGGCTGTTGCACTTCGCCCTGATAAGTGCAACGTCTTAAGCATTCCACAAAAGAAAAGTCCGATGTTACAAACCACATATTAGAAAAAGTCGATTCATCTAAATATTTAGGAATAACTCTTCAAAGTAATCTTCAATGGAATAAACATATTAATTCAATCACAAACAGAGCGTACCAGTCCCTGGGATTTCTCCGCAGAAACTGAAAGATCAACTCGAATAAAGTGAAGGAACATGCTTATAAGGCCATAGTGAGACCAAAGCTTGAATATTCCTCATCAGTCTGGAACCCACATACAAAAAACCAAATTAACAAGATATAAAGAGTACAAAGAAGGGCAGCACGATTTGTAACAAATAGATATCACAACACGAGCTCAGTTTCAGATATGTTAAATAACCTAACTTGGCCTTTCGAGAGATCACCCATTTTCAGAATATATGTACTTCACAACAGCAGGTGTTAAGTGCTTGTGTAGCGCCCGTACTTCATTCTCAGTGTTGTTATATTTCTGGTCCTTCGGGATCATACGTTTTGATGTTATTAGTTTTGAAAATTGAATACTGCTTAAGCCGTTGCTAGGGGGCGTGGGTAGTGTTGCACTTTTAATTATTACTCATGAACAGACTTAATAAAACCGAGTCTGTAATTTTCTCTTTTTTGCATTTCTACTTTTGCTTTCGAGGGATCACCCATTTTCAGAAAATACTACCTTAGAAGTACGAAGAACAAGAACCCGTCTGATAATGTTTTATAAAATAATACACCAGATTGTCGCCATCTACCCTGAAAATTATCTCCTCTATCCTACTGATTCTAGAACTAGACATGGTAACACTTATGGATATAGACAAATATGAACATCTAAAGTCCCTAATAAATACTCTTTCTATCCAAGAACAATCTGTCAGTGGAATATACTGCCAGTGACTGCACAACAAGCACCCATCGTTGACTCTTTCAAAGTTATTGTTACCGTGCCCATTATCGTCTCCACCTTCAGCTTTTTGATAAACATACTCTTGATTCACGTTTAAAGTTTTGGCACTTATCATGTGCAAAGTCTTATCTTTTATCATTCTTGGTGTTGTCCTTATCATGTATAAAGTTTGTATCTAGCACGAGTTCTGAAACATGTCGCTTTTAAAACTTTTAGTACTTTTAATATATTTTAGTGTTTTTAAACCAGCGCATATTCATAATCCTCAATGTAATGAGGGAGTGTAGTAAACACAAATAAGAAACTGGTACTTGATTTCTCCTGACTGGACAACTGAATAAGTGAGCACGATAGGATATAAATTGAACAGAATTGAATTGGTTTATCGAGGTGTGGTTAGGACCAGTGTATGGGGAGAGTGTGGTGCGAATACAGGGAAAACAAAAGTAAAGGGAACCATGGTTTGTATTTTCTACTATTCCCCAATCGAGCCCGTTACACATACATGATCATTGGCGATCGCATGTGGCGTTACATGCTTACAAGATTATAGCCAGTTATGTGTGGGATATTGTGCGGTCTTAGATCCATACTGCGAGTACAAATTTGTGTCTGTTCTACCCTCCATTAAAGGCACCATGCCCTAATTTACGAGGTCCTTTCCAATTTTCAGATCCCTTTTGCCTCTATCATTGAATTAAGCGCCGTTGGTAAGCCGAATATTTAAAATACACCATTTCTATGGGGATAATTCCCTTTTCAACGGGCACCGGAAATACGCAATCACATGTGAACTAGCTGGTTGCCGATTCGCGTACTTTCGGTTCTAGTGCGAAAATCCAGACATATCAAAATGTGTACGTCATTTTAAATATTTCGCCGTGAGCTGTTCCAATATTACTCAGGTGACAAATTAAATTCAGTGTTTAACTGTATGTATTGGTAATAAAATGGGGAACAGACCTTACTTTGTATCCAATCTCTATGAAATCGTCCCGAAGCGAGTACGCTCGAGAGTTAGCTTTCGTACTACAGTAGTCATGATTAACACTTACAACGAATGAAGCGTAATGGGTCATTTTACTATATAACGTTCACTCAATTTGACATTGTTTGGCAGTTTGAACAATTCTCTTACACAAGTGAATGTTTACCCACAAAACACTGTGTCGCGATCGCCTGGCGTACATTGCAGGGGTCGGATCAAAAGGTCTAATTCGCATCTCGAACTCATTCAGTCTCAGACTGAGAGGCGTGACTTCGATACAAACACCGATAACTACATGCAAACAGACACTTTGGGGACGGAAAGTGACTTCGACTTAACGAAAACGTGGTCACTTCGAACCACTATTAAAAACTTATATTTATATAGAATATATGGGAAGAAAAGTTGGGACTTTACAAAAACTTCACAACAACAAGAAATTCGTATCAAGCGAGTTCGCCATAACGAGAGTGGGCTGTATTATTGTTTGTTTGTTTGTATTGAATAAGTGGGTTGTACTCGTATTATTGTTTGTTTGTTATTCTAGATGCCCAGTGTAAAGCACTGTTACATCAGACCTCCGTTTACAGTCTCGTCCGAAGGACTTGGTCCGGTGGGGGATCGAACTCGTGACCACTGGCATTGCAGTCGAGCGTGTTAGCCACAAGACTACGTCCGCCGGCATTATTGGCTGATCATTTCATAGTTATTGGGTATATTGCAATGACTCAGCCCAATTTGGCTCCAAAAGTTCAAGCTACATGTAGGTTCCCCTATGCCGATCGGATCAACTCAATCAAGCCCAATCAAATGATCGGGGACTGGTCTTGCTCCATCGGCAAGAGTGATCGGTGAAGTCTATCTTGGTCGGCATCGCTCGGACTTCCTGTCCGAAATATTTTGACATGTCGAAAAATTCGGGTAGAGATCGAATAGCCACACGATCGAGAAGCAATCAGGAAGTGGTCTTGTATTGATCTTGTAAAGGGTCCACTTCATTGGGAGACAATCGTGTAGAGATCTAGTGCGGTCGGGATAAATATTCTGAAAATGGATGATCCCTCGAAAGCAAAAGTAGAAATGCAAAAAGAGAAAATTGCAGACTCGGTTTTATTGAGTCTGGCCATGAGTAGTAATTAAAAGCGCATCACTACTCACGCCCCCTAGCACCGGCTTAAGCAGTATTCAATTTTCAAAACTAATAACATCAAAACTTATGATCCCAAAGGACCAGAAAATATAACAACACTGAGAAGTCATTTACCCGATTTGTACCTGAGCAACGTGGCGATCTGAAACGACAGAGGTCGTGTAGAGGTCCAGTTGGCCGGAAGAAAATCGTGTAGGTATCGTATCTGGGTCGAGATGATCCAGCAAATATCGGAGTGGTTGTCGAGTTGACGCCTTCGAAGAGTCGTGAATAATCGCAAGGGGGTCGTGTATGATCGAGTAGAGGTCGCGTACATGCCTTTGGTCGAGCTTGGTCGTGGAATTTGGGTGTCGGGATGATCAAGTTGATCTGATCGGCAGTGGGAAGCTACCTTCAAAGCAACAAATATACGTTATCAGCGATGCATGTGACTGATTAGATAGATTAGAGACAACTTATTACAGCGAGAATATGGCATTGTGAGTTTGCTCCAATTAACGCGACGTACATGAAGTTCACTACATATATTATAAACATTCGTTAAATAATGTCAATCCCATTTAATGCTGTCAAAAACCTGCAAGAATATATATATTAACCTGTCATAGCCAAGTTTAAAACAACTAAATCGCGACACAATGACGGAATCGCTTTAACCTAGTTTTACATTTTTGAACAATGATAACAACACGCTTTAACACGTCGACCACAACTGGGTTGGGCTATAAACAAGCAAATACACTAAATCTTTCACTGCCAATGTCACATCTGTGATTACCTATGCCAACCGTTTAGATTTAGACGAGACGCCGAGTAACTATGACTGGGTTTTTAACACAAATGAAGACAATTATAAATTTTGTAGCAGACGACAAAGTTTGCAGACGACAAAATTTAACAGCGAAGGAGTAAATAATAAATGATATGTAAGATATAGTGACACGTCGTACGGGTTCATCAATTGGAAGGAATGGACGGCTTCAACTGCAACATTCAGTTTATTAATCAGATTCCAAAAGACAACTCCTGCAAGTTCGAAAGATATTGATACCGGAAGTTGCCGTACCAGATATTTAATTACACAAAAAACCGGGTTATGTGTATTGAAAATGTGTTTAAACCGTAACGGAAGGAAAGGGTCATTATATATATGCATATATTTAACACAAACTATTGGCACTAGATCTAAATCAACGTGTGTAGTTTGAAAAATGGATGTATCTGCTTAAAATGTGCATGGATAATCTTTAGACATCTTAGATGTCAATGCAAAGTCTACTGGTCTAATTGAGACGTGGTGTTTTTCGTGTTTTTATGTAATGCATTTTAGTAAGTTTACATAGTGTTTAAAATGGCGGACAGAGGAGAGCAGAAAGATGAACTCAAATCTAAGACTCTTGTTATAGGGTCGGAGTTTATTTATGACTTTTATTGCCAACTTTGTATAGAGGAGGGTCAAAACCTTGAAGCAGAAGGGTTCTGCGTCGACTGCAAAGACTATCTATGTGGAGTTTGCTGCAGTGGCCACACAAAGACGCGACAAACGCGCCACCACAATATATTAGGTAAGGTGAAAATGCCTAGAGACACGCCACTCCCTCCAAACCCGAACAACAAAGACGTTTCGACAATGTGCCAGTGTCATGCTGGTACAACGGTAGAATTTTATTGTAAATCACACGATATCCTAGGATGCAGCACGTGCTTCGCGACAGTTCATAGAAGTTGTCCTGACGTCGAATCAATTTTGGAGAAATCGGACACTATTTTGGACAGTCAAGAATATTCAAATTTACAGCACACCTTGAAATCCATGAACCAAGTTGCACGTGATATGATGACCAAGGCACGTGCAAATACCGACCAAGTTAAGTCTTGTCACTCTGAGGTAATCCAGTCAGTGAAAATGTTGAAGACAGAAATCATTGAGACCATAGAAACACTGGAAAGAGATATCATAGCAGAGGCCGACAAGTTCGTAGCAGAAGAAGAAAATAAAATGAAGTCTATATCAAATAGGTGTAGTACCTTTACAGAAAATATAGAGGCAATGCTTTCAGATTTCCATAGCCTTCAGTCGTCAAAACGAGTTTGTCAAACGTATATATCAATGAAGAAAAGTGGTGGGCAAATCGAAAAATTGCAAGATAATTTACGAAATATGGAAGCATCTCTGACGTTGAAGAAGTTTAGGTTTGAACCAAACAGAAAAATGCTAGAATTTATGAAATGTCTTGGTAAGATTTCAACCAACGTTCAGGGGATCTCAGCCGGAGTGCAACCGAAAAGTAACATTCATGCTCCCATGAAGCCTACCCATGTTGCAGATATTAATGTTAGGTCTAGGTCTGATACAACTGACTCTCATGTAACAGGAGCATCCGTATTATCCAGTAACAGACTGATCATTGTAGATAATAATAACTGCAAGATCAAACTTGTAGATATTCAAAGCAATAAGCTGATAAGTGAACTGAGGACTCCCAAATGGCCTTGGGAAATCACAACAATTAGTAGTACCAAAGCAGCAGTAACTCTCCAGGATAACAAGAAAATCCTTCTGCTTGATGTGTCTAATGAGCTAAGAGTGGTCAGGGAGATTAACGTGGATGGTGGATGCCAAGGTGTGGCCTACAGCAAGGACAGACTTGTCGTTTCATACTATAACCCCAGTAAGGTTGAGATAATGGATCTATACGGCAAAGTGGTGAAGAGAATAGAGAACGACAGTGCCGGTCATCAACTGTTTCAATGTCCGGGCTATGTATGTGTCAGTAACGATGGAGATACCATATACGTATCCGAAACATTCAGGAACAGAGTGACCAGCCTTACGTTTGATGGTGTTGTAACGTCTGTATACTCTGACAGTGAGCTGAAAGGTCCGCGGAAAATATGTGTTGATCACCATGACAATGTGTACGTTTGTTGTTGTAGTAGCAGAAATGTACACATGCTGACTGTAGATATCGCCAAGATACAGATCATCCTGGCCCAAGCGAACGGACTAGACAGTGATGTTTGCTCTGTAATTTATTGTCAGAATTTATACAGGTTGTATGTTGGGATGCAGAATGGTTTAAAAGTGTTTCAGTTAACGTATACTGATGATAAAACGCTGTTGTAAATGAAAATATAAAGCTGAACTGACTGAACCAGTATACAGTTACATGTAGTTAGGTTTTTGTCTCCATTGTGATGAAAATGGGTCGACGCCTTGCTTATTGCTGGAGCCTTCCGATCAGGTTCTGTTTTATTTAGTTTTATAAATCTTACCAAACCATCCTAGATTCATATGCTATTATACAAAATTAGATAATTAATTCCCATAAGGGAATTATTTCTTAAATAAATATTCATAAAGTAACACGTTAATAAGAAACATTTTGCTTTAGATGAAAAAAAACTAGTGTGTATCCAATGTAAACTTGGCTCTATGAAACAATGCAATTATTATGATATCAAAGAGTTAACCCTTTACACTACGGATATTTATGTAAACAATGACAATAAATATTACTTGGGGCTGCTCTCGTATAATAAAATCAAACCTATATATCATTTGTAAGGGAAATCGATAAAACCTAGTATAGAAGGCCTACAGGAACCGCCTAATCTGGATCTACCATCGATTCAGACGAAGCATTGAGTCAGTCGGCGTTTAATTAAGAACTGGATAATTTCAGTGTGTGACTTTTTGAGCAAAACAAAAGGTAAAAGAGGAACATTGAAAAACATAGTATAGATATTGCCAGCAACAAATTGGGTTAATTGTACCTGAAGAGATCCAGTTCTATTGTTTGCGTGTGTGGGTGCGGTGTGGATGCGGTGTGCTTTTATACATATTTGTTGATTTGCAATACAAAAACTGTGACTTTGCTTGACTCTACATATAGTAAAGTTGTAAAATTAGACTTACGTCTACTGTATAATTAGTTGTTAAACGTGTAATCATTATTATAATAAACAGGTTCTGCTCATTTCAATTTACTTTGTCACTGAATTTGATTCGAGATATTTTTCATGTCATACCGGATTAAGATAAAATTGGAACCGCCTGTGTCATCGTTTTTCAGGAACTCTGTGTCCGAGTTTCCTTTGAATTCATCTTTAAAGAAAGAGTTCGTGTAATAAAAAAAATCACGATATTTTCCCATTGTAAACATGTTCATCGTCTGCCTGAAAAGTGCCATCTACTTGAAAAGTGTCGTCTGCTTCAAAAGTATTTTATGTCTGCTTTAAAAGTCTAATCAGCTTTGAAAAAGGCGTCTGCTTAAAAACATCCCAAGTTCTGATGTGAATTCACTCTTTCTCCACCAAAGTTGGAGGCAAGCAATGTACATGTACCAGGTTTGCTGCAACGAATGCATCTGTGATCATTTGAAAACAGTTCGGGTCGAGATGAGACGCCGTGAGAAGACGCAACTTATTTGCGATCCAAAGATAATATGTGAATATCACACAATCTGAACGGATATTGATATTTCTTGCATGAAGCAGTGCATGTTCGTGAATGCTAATACAGTCATATGTCTGTGTACTATCTTGCCCTAATTTGAAGCATATTACAAGGCCTTTGCGATACTGTAAGTGTTTATGTGCCAAGCAACATTAGTTTGCAAACATTGGCGTCTGCTTTCAGCTTCAAAATGGACGTTCTATCAAATGTTTAGCAACTATTATTGGAGTTTCAAATAGCTTGGATCCTTATGAGACTCCGAGTTACTTGGCGTCGTATCAGAATTCAAACTTTTAACATATATGCGATTAAAGATTCTGTCATTGCAACATGCTTAGTTTAAACATATTTTATTCCATATACTTTTTGGAATGGAGCCAGGCTACAAGTTCTGACAATTTTAGAAACGACCCTGCCCCTACAAAACTTTTTTGCAACAAGTCTTATGAGTGGTTAAAGTATTAACCCTTTCGCTGCCAATGCCGGATCCGTGATTACCTATGCAAACAGTTTGGATCCAGACGAGACGGCGAGTAACTCAGTGTCTCATCAGGATCCAAACTGTTTGTTACTGTAGAAAATCAAAAAAATGAAAATTTGTAGCAGACGACAAAGTTAGCAGACGACATAATTTGGCCGCGAAAGGGTTAACCTTCACATATGCAACCTGAGTGTCAAACAGCTATACAGTAAAACCTCTCTATAACGACCACTAATTATCTCTCTCCCTCAATCTCTCTCATGTTTTGGGCAGGTGGTTGCTTAAAGCTCCTATAGGAGTGTTCTGTTTTAGTTTTGCCTTGCTTTATAAATTGTAAGTATCCACCTGCCTTTAACACAAAATACTTGATATAATTTATATGTCGTTATAGACAGGTTTTACTATAGTTAACCCAGTGCCTCAATGACTATTTTAGACCATGCTGTTGCGACCCTAAAGGTACTAACCTGTCAAGATGTTTTGTTAAACCACTAGGACAACACAGAAAAAATGTGTGGGTTCTTGTAAGCACAACACAGAGATATCTGCCAGTTTATGTTTATTATTTAAAGCAGCCCCATTAAATGAAACAAAACTATACTGATTCACTGGAAGCATTGCAAAAGTTAAAATGGTAGCATTGCAAAGGTTTAATTAGATTAACTTTTAGTTTGCTGAATAATTAAAACTTAACAAAAATTGGCTTTTTGGTTGGCTGTGTTGATGAGCGTGTGTTTCTACGAACTATAGGCTAACTGGACGCCCGATAGAGTGGGGACGAATACAGAGAAACCAGGGGACATACGATACATTTTTTTCTCTGGGTCTTTTATATGCCCAGTGTAAAGCACTGAAACATCGGACTTCGTCCGACAGGGGATCGAAACCCGGATCCCTGGTATTGTAGTCCAAACAAAAGGTTGTATCCAAATGTATTCCTGGCGAAAATGATTTAGTGCAATCAGTGCAGATCCTGCTCATAAGCCTCTCTCAGAAGTCCCTTTGATTTTGGTATACACTATTGGCAAAGGTCTTGTATACTCAATTCCGACACATGAAACATTATTGTTTATGCTCACGTGGGACATATTGTTTTTGCTCTGTCTGACTTTTGGTTTGTTTGTTTAGGGTCGACTTATTAAGGTCAGAATCATACATAAAGGTCATATCTTGTGTGCGAATTATACTCAGGGGTACAAGTAATCGGTTAATACAAAGTGGGTCTCAAAAAGAGGGGATCTAAATAATACACCGGGTGCCATTCACTCCCCTCTGACAAATTAATGTTTTATGTTTGAGAACCGAGTATATGGACTCTTTGCAAACAATGTTGACCCTAATCAAAGGACTCCTGGTCAAGGTCTGCACTGTTTGTCATTCCAACCATTTTTCTTTGGTGACAATTCTTTTTATATAAACTTTGACCTACATTAACCTACCGCCTGTCTTACAGATAAATAACTACACCTTTGTTTGCTCACCGCTTATTCCGTCAACATATGCATATTTACAGAACGTTAAAAATGTTCTATGGTTATAGAATCAGTATGCCTTAGAAACGAATACTAGCCTTATAAACCTTCATATACCGAAAGAAACCAAATATGTGGATCTGACTCACTTGGTTTAGTTTAAACATATTTTATTTCAGAGTAAAAACAGAAATAGGGTTGAGCAACTTCTTCCAATTTCGATAAAGCCCTTCACCTACAGTGAATGTAATAATAAATTCTGAAGGGTGGTGATCCCCCGAAAGGATAAATTGGAACACAAAAAGAGAAAATTGCAGACTCGGTTTTATTGAGTCTGTTCATGAGCAGTAATTGAAAGTGCAACACTGCTCACGTCCCCTAGCACCGGCTTAAGCGGTATTCAATTTAAGTACGACTTATCAATCACCCCTCGTACATAGCAAAATGACAGTCAAACTAAACAATACATACAACTATTAAAAAACGAGAATGAGAGAGAGAGAGGATGAGTGAGAAAAAGGTAGAGAACATGAGAGAGATTGAGGGAGAGAGATGGTTAGAGAGAGAGAGAGAGAGAGAGAGAGAGAGAGAGAGATGCTCAGTCTGCAGGATTAACTAATAGAAAATATAAGAGTGTAGGGACATTTTCATACACATACCATTCCTTTCCATCATAGGCTATGTTTCAAAAACTGATTTATACAGGGTCTTCAAAGGGCCTCAATGTGATGGAATTGGTAAGTAGCCAGTAACTTATCTAGTCAATGTATTCAGAGCAACCAGATAATATTAGATTATTTAGCGATTGAATATTTTCTATCACAGTATGTAATGTAGAAATGCTTCAGATAAAATACAATTTTGCTCATAAAACAGTCTTATCTCCAAAAAAGCAGTAAATAAATAATTAATGGATGGAGCGCCCTTGTTTAATAAAATATTTGCAATCGCTGAACAGTATAAATATTCTGAAAGTGGGTGATCCTTCGAAAGCACAAGTAGCAATGCCCCACAATAGAAAATTGCAGACTCTGTTTTAAAGTCTGCATTAACAGAAATGGTACGAAGCATTCTCTGGTCTATCTTGACATGAGCAATATGGATCAAACATAAAAATGATGATTGTTATATACATTTAGATCTTCATTAAGATCACTACATGTGTTCCTAATTCTGGTATGAATTATTGATATATATAAATATGTTAAGACTAATTGTGCCGCTTAGCATATTGCATTTGGAACGGATCAAGACAAAAATTATTGAAATTGGTGTTGAATTGGCTTTGCAGTAAGACTTTGAAAAACACGACTGTTGTATTTTCCGCCGCTGATCTGACATGGTTAGGTACATTTCAATACATATATACCCGATAGGAAAAAATCATGTTGTGTTTTTCTTGTTTTTCGGAGTAGTTTAAGATACAAATATATAGTTATAGGCTAGGTTTACATACTTCGATCATGAAATTATTTTTTAAAGAGGAGGTCCCTACAATGATCGCATATTTTCAACGGTATCATAAAACTTGGTATTTGTTATGCTCTATCATTATTATGAAGGTTCCCAATTTGAACTTATATCGAAAAATGCCCATGTGATACAAATAAACCGATTTCATCAATAACTGATAATTTTTGTTCGACAACACAATATTATCGGCCTTTTCCGTAAATTCTTCCGTGTTTTGCCGATGATCATCCGATCCCTCCATTGTTTACGTAATAGCTTTCTCGGAAGTGTTCGGAGAATCGCGAATAGGGCGAACAGTTACGAAACTAAAACTCAACCCGAATAAAACTGAAACATCGGGGAGTAAAACCGGGATCGGCGATACCAAACACATGGATGTTTTGTCATTATAAACGGTAATTGGATGGGGCTTTTTGTGATATACTACTTTTCATCATATAAACAAAGGAGTTTTGTATATTTTAGGTGTTTATGAAACACGTCAAATGTAGGGACATCCCCTTTAAGGGGAGGGGGTCCATGGGTGAGTCCAAGCATGCATCGAGGACTTTTGGGGCAAATGAAACTCGTCTGCAACACTTTCGTCAGCAAATGTTGTGATGCTTTAGTCATTTAAATGATGACGTCGCTTGTTTACCTCTAACGTTTATTTTCAAATCATTTTCATTTTGGAAGACATCGTTATGCATGTTGTGGAGTTGTCTGGAGGGGGAATTATATTTACATTTTGACTTTGGTGAAAGTGGGATAAGGACGAGGTTGGGTACCCGTAAACCAGGTTTAAGTCCCCCATAAGCTTATTTTGGTTGCTGGCCGTTCCAAGGCGGCACTCCTGCTTTCAGCATACGGTCAATTTTGTTGTTTAATAATTATGCTTAATGTTTAATGTATTTCGTCTTGATATGCGTCCTGTTATGTTTTGTCTTGTGGCTTTACCGTTTCCTGTTAGATGATGTTTGGTGCGATGTCATTTCGTGTGTGTCTCTCCCTGTTTGACTATTTTTCCATATTTATTCAACTTTGACACTTAGTAGTCCTTTAAGATTATCAAACTGCTTGGACAGTGACCAGACAAGGGTAACTCTAAGTCTGATCTAGATCCAAGAACAAATATCAGCCATTCAGAAAACACCACATATAAAACAAACAGCCACCCGAACCGCACCACAACAAGAAAAAAGTAAATGTACATAATTATCAAAAATACAAAGAGACGCACAAAGACAAAACAAACAAACAAAAGGGGGAATATGGAAGTACCGCCTTGGAAGGATCAGTGTCAGTAGTCACAGGAAGTATAAACCGGTTTAGGGGCGCCCAACCTCAAATGTATTCCATCCCCATCCTAAATAAAAAACCGTGTATATTTATAAACGTATCTCCTCTCCGACTAATCTACAATAGCCGCGGTGGCAAATACGGTGGTTAATTGTATGTACAACGGAAATATATTTAAGTGAAACAAACTGTATCCACCTTTCGCTAGGGTACAGAATGACTGAGCTTCAAAAAGAGTCATTGTAGAAAAGTAAAAAAGGGTAAGACAAAAACGAGTACACATATCCGACTTCCTCTATCCGTTTCCGGATTTAACATGTCGTCTTCATAGAGTACTAAACCTTTCTTGTCGGCATACATGAAAAGAGGGCTGCGTGATTGTTAACTGTAAAAGGGTTGACAACCAAACATGCAATGTGTTATACGACTATATGACCATATCCCTTTTTAATGAATGTTTAACATATTTGATGAACAAAGTGAGACAATGGGTATGTCCAATAAGTTTGTAAATCACTTCACCATAAAATTCAGGATGTGAAATACGGTGTCGCAGGAGCGCCTTAAGATTGCATTTGTACTTGCAAAGAAGTTAGATATTTCGATAATAAAATTTAGAGAATGTTTTTCTTAGTTTATGATATCTATATCTTTGCTTAATCAGCTTTTCAGTAAAAATGAGATTTCGACTTTTAATATCGTCAACAGAAGAACAAGCTCTAGCGAAACGATAGGCGTGTACAGAATATATCGCTTCCACAACAGCGCCCGTGTAAATTAGTAAGATAAGTTACCCGACATATCATTATCTTGGTCAACTGTGTACGTGCATTCAGTGCTAGCTTGTATGGTGTTGAATATTGAAATGTTCTTCTTTTTTTGCTCTTAATTTAAGAAAGTATTACACTCTTAAAATAGTTTCTATGTCTAAATTGTCCCCGACCTTGGAATATGCCTACATGTTTAGGTTCAATGACTTGTAGAATATCTTACTCTGTATGTCTCCTAAATGACTGTACGCATTAAGGCTGCATCACTCCATGTCAGTACAATGTGACTGGATTTCAATTTTCATCATGTATCACATCATGCCCCTTCACACACGTGTAGGCCAATGGTTCTTTATGCGTGGTCGGTATTCACAGAGTGTTGGTTCAATTCCTTCAATGTATCACAATGTATCTTAGGGGTGATATGTGGAGTACAGTAAAGTATTTATTTTTCGAACACACGAATACGTTTCATTAATGACAGGTGGCAGCTTAATACCCCTGCATTCTGCATGACTTTCCCACTGCATTATACAGTCACCGATTCTTTGTCACTAATTTATAAAATAATCGAGTTTTTATTGTATGTCACACTTTGGATCTATATCATAACCATGTCGTACTGACATTAACCCCCCAGTGACTTTTGTTACTGACCGTTCCAAGGCGGTACTTCCATCTTCCTCCTATTGTATGTTTGTTTTGTCTTTGTGCGTCTCTTGTTGCTTTTTCTAATTATGTACATTTGCTGTTTCCTTGTGTTGCTGTTCGGGCGAGTGTTTGTTCTGTATGTGGTGTTTCCTGCATGACTCATTTTTGTACTTTTCCAGAAATGTTATTTTGATAGTGCTGCATAAAATTGTTAAAAGAAACTGGATCGGCATTATAATGACAGATATGCCCCTATAACCCATTCCTTCATATAAATGCTCTTCCATGCATTTGCAAACAGAGAAGACCCATATCAGACGGATCCTATAGGAGCCGTCTGATCAGTGTCTGCTCTGTTTGTTAACGAAGTTTGATAGATCTGTTTCTTTACTCTCGATAACTGACTCTTAGTCCCACAAGCATGCAACACAACATGTAATCAGTGCAGATAACTGACTCTAATCCCGCAAGCATGCAGCACAACATGTAGTCGCAAATGATCATGTATGCACCACGTGTTTAAAACTTCCCCTGTCCTATCTATGGTCATTCTAAAGTTTAACACCACTGGGACTAGACCGAAAAGACTATAGGAGCCGTCTGATCAGGGTCTGCTCTGTTTGCTTATGGTGTAATATAGATCTGATTCTACAGCTTCTCCCTGGGCCAAAATGTCATGTGTCCATATGCCATTACAAAAACTAATGTTATTAATAGTCATCACGTCATTATTTCCTACATGAATATGCATCAGGGAAAGGGTTAAGAAACCATTAACCGAATGTCGAATCAGTTTGGATCCTTATGAGAGGCATATTTACTCGGTGTTTCATTTGGATTAAGATTGTCTGCAAAAGTAATTTAAATGAATATATGTGGAGGAAGACCGTAGATCGGGATCCATGCTTATAAAACGTTAAGTTGAGTCTGAGTTAGTTCTCATGTTTTTGATTGGTCAGATCTGACCAATCAAAAGCTTGAGAACTCAAATCTGACCAATCAAAAGCTTGAGAACGAAAACTCAGACTCAACTTAAAGCTTTATAAGCATGGATCCTGATCTGTTGTATACTGTAAGTATTCATATGCAAACGTTTACAAAGAGAGTCCTTCATACAGAGTTCGGAAAACTGACAACCGTCGTCTGCAACATTTTGTCGTCTGCTAATATTTTAGTCATATTATTTGAACTTGTTCTGCATAAGTAGTCCATCCTGAGTGTCAAACTGCATGGATCCTGATCAGACACAAAGTTACTCGGAGTCTGGTCTAGACCCATGTTGCATAATTTACTAGTTTTAAGTTTCAGACATCTAAAGGATATATCGCTTCAACCGAGTAAGGTACGTCACCCGATATGTCATTATCTGGGACAACTGTATAAATATCACAGGCATTCACTGCTAGCTTGCATGGTGTTGGCTTTTAACCCTTTCACTGCCAATGCCGGATCTGTGGTTACCTGTGCAAACAGTTTGGATCCAGGTGAGATGCCGAGTAACACGGCGTCTCATCAGGATCCAAACTGTTTGTTACTGTTATTATGTGTTTGAAACAAAAATGTAGAAAATCAAAAAAATGAAAATTTGTAGCAGACGACATAATTTGGCAGCGAAAGGGTTAAAATGTTTTTTTCCTAAATTTGAGAAAAGCTTTTTACAATCTAAAATGTTTTTCTATGTCCAAAATGTCTCCGACCTTGGAACATGTTTACGTTCAATCACTCGTTGAACATCTTATTCTGTATGTATCGGTAATGACTGTACGCAATAAGGCTACGGCACTCCATTTCAGTACAATGTGACGGGACTTCATGTATCACGGCATGTATATTCGCGCGTAGGTCAATGGTTCTGAATGCATGGTCGGTATGCACCAAATGTTCAGAATAGTGTTGGGTCAGTCCCTACAATGTATCACAAGGCATTTTGTCTAGTGCAGTAAATTTTGATTAATCGAACACACAAATACGTATCATTATTTATCTTTAACATATGTGGCAGCTTAATGCAGGGTGAAAGTTATAAAGAAGGCTCCTCAAGGAGCTTTCTGTATTACTTCTACACTGCATTAAGCAGCTATCTGCCTAAATATTACCAATTGTTTGCCACTAATATTTCAAATAATAGAGTTCTACTGTATATACTTACTGACTGACCACTTCGTAGTTATGAGGATATATTTCGCAATTTTTATTGCTGTCAAAAGCCTGCAAGAATATATATATTCATAGCCATAATCGCGGCAACATGAAGGGAATCGCTTTAACCTAGTTTTACATTTTCGGAAAATGATGAAAACGAACTTTAACATGTCGACCACAGCTAGATAGAACTAGATATACTTAATACTAAATTAGATGTAAATTATAAAGCTACACGTCGTACGGGTTAATCAATACACTGTGATTATATCTGACGTAAACGATTGGACGCCACGTTGAAGGACTAGACGGCTTCAAAATTGCAACATTTAGTTTATTTGTCCAGTTTCGAAAGGACAACTCAGTCACGAAGAATATTGATATGCGAACGTGTCGCCTGAGATACAATTACACAGGGAACATGTTTTTATGTGTATTGAAAAGGTATTTTAACGATTCGTAACGGAATGAAAAAGGGATTGTATATGTACCTGCGTGACAAAGTCATAGTCATAGTCGCCCATGAATAATTGTGTGTAGTCGGAAAATTTGTTGTATCCGCTTAAATGGTGCAGGAACAAACTTAAAACATATATAAGAAGACAGGACGTTTACGCAGTGTTCAAAATGGCGAACAGAGGAGAGCAGGAAGATGAACTCAAATCCAAGACGCATTCTATAGGGTCAGAGTTTATTTATGACTTTTATTGTCAACTGTGTATAGAGGAGGGTAAAAACCTTGAAGCAGATGGGTTCTGCGTTGACTGCAAAGAATATCTATGTGGAGTTTGCTGCAGTGGCCACACAAAGACGCGACAAACCCGTCACCACAAGCTCCTAGGTAAGGCGAAAATGCCTAGAGACACTCCACTTTCTCCTGACCCGAAAAACAAAGATATTTCGACAATGTGTCAGTGTCATGCTGGTAGAACAGTAGACTTTTATTGCAAATCACACGATATCCTAGGATGCAGCACCTGCTTCGTGACAGTTCATAGAAGTTGTCCTGACGTTGAATCAATTTTGGAGAAATCAGACACTATTTTTGACAGTCAAGAATATTCAAATTTTAAGCAGACCCTGAAAGCTATGAACCAAGCTGCACGTGATATGATGACCAAGGCACGTGCAAATACAGACCAAGTTAAGTCTTGTTACTCTGAGGTAATCCTGTCAGTGAAATCGTTGAAGAAAGGAATAATTGAGACCATAGAAAAACTGGAAAGAGAGTTGATAGCAGAGGCCGACAAGTTCGTAGCCGACGAAGAAAATAAAATGAAGTGTCTCTCAAATAGGTGTAGTACCCTTACAGAAAATATTGAGGCCATGCTTTCAGACTTCCATTGTCTTCAATCGACTCGACAAATTTGTCAGACGTATATATCAATGAAGAAAAGTGGTGAACAAATCAAAACAATGCAAGATAATGTACGCAAAATGGAAACATCTCTGACGTTGAAGATGTTTAGGTTTGAACCAAACAGAAAACTACCAGAACTTATTAACTGTCTTGGTAAGATCTCAACCTATGTCCAGGGGATCTCAGCCGGAGTGAAACCGAAAACTAAGACCCAAACTCCCATGAAGCCTACCCATGTTGCAATCATTAATGTTAGATCTATGTCTGATACAGATTGCCCTGTAGTAACTGGATCAGCCGTAGTATCCAGCAACAGACTGGTCATTGTAGATAATGCTAACTGTAAGGTTAAACTTGTAGATACTCAAACCAATCAGCTGATAAGTGAACTCAAGACTCCCAATATGCCTTGGGAAATCACAGCAATTAGTAGTGCCCAAGTAGCAGTAACCCTTCAGAATAACAAGAAAATCCTTCTGCTTGGTGTGTCCCATAAACTGAGAGTGGACAGGGAGATAAACGTGAATGGTTGTTGCCAAGGTGTGGCCTACAGCAAGGATAGGTTGGTCGTGTCGTACTATAACCCCGTTAAAGTGGAGATACTGGATAAATTCAGCAACGTGTTGAAGATAATAAAGAAAGATAATGCCGGTCATCAGCTCTTTCAATGTCCATGCTTTGTGTGTGTCAGTAACGATGGAGAGACCGTATACGTATCTGACAGCAGCAGTAATAGAGTGACCAGTCTTACGTTTGACGGTGTCGTCAAGTCTGTATGGTCTGACAGTAATTTTCTAAATCCGCAGAACATATGTGTTGATCACTATGACAACGTCTATGTTTTTTGTTATTGTAGTACAAATGTACACGTGCTGGCTGCAGATCTTGCCAAGATCCAGATCATCCTGACCGAAGCGAACGGACTAGATATTGGTGGTAACTCTTTAAGTTATTGTCAGAATTCAAACCGGCTGTATGTGGGGATGTCGAATAGTGTAAAAGTGTTTCGGTTAACATAACTATGTATACAGCTTAACATCATGCTGTTTGTAGTTATGACTGGCAATGAAAATAATAATTTAACTAATTAAATAAGTTTATATCCGGTTGAAACGCTGACTTACTCTGTGTCTTACAAAACTTCAAACTGTTTGCCTATATAATAGATATTACGAAAAACAACAAACATAAACATAAAACCACTACTATAACTGATTTAGACACAATGTTTTCAGCACTGGCTATCAACGTTCAATACCAAAAATGGTCTCACCAGGTTCAGTACTCTTGGCTTCAATAATTATTTATATCAACCCTTATCCTTCTGTAAATATGCTGTCTGATAGAACAACGTTCTTTCATAGATTTACTTTATTCCCAATCGTTGAAGCCTTTGAGATATTGACAAAGAGAAATTCAGTTTGGATCCTGCCGAGTTGCAATAAGAGTTACTGTGGCAACATGTAACGTATACTGATCATACAGAAACGCTGTTTTAGATGCAAATATAACAGTGATTCTAATATGAACTGACTGAACCAATGTACAGTTAGTTAGGTTTTTGTGATACAAATGTGTTGACACCTTGCAAATAGAGTAGCTCCAGGTCGTATGCCTCTTGCTGGAGTCGTCCCATCAGTTTGTAAATGTAAATATTTGTACATGTAATACCTCTCTATAACGGTCACTAAATTACATAAAGTATTCTATGGCAGATGGTTGCTTAAAGCAAGGTGAAGGTAAAACAGAATGCTTCTATAGGGGCGTTCTGTTTTACTTTCACCTTGCTTTAAGCAGCCACCTTGGCTAAATACAAACTAATCTAATTAACACTTTAGTGTCCGTTATAGAGAGGTCAGTAAAACCTCTCTATAACGGCCATTAAATTAAATCAGATTGAAAGGCAGATTGCTGCTGAAAGCAAGGTGAAAATGTTTTGTGTTAAAGGTAGATGGTTGCTTAAAGCAAGGTGAAAGTAAAACAGAAAGCTCCTATAGGAACGTTCTGTTTTACTTTCACATTGGTTAAGCAGTCACCTGCCCTAAATATCAACTAATTAACAAAATTTAGTGGTCGTTATATTGAGGTTTTACTGTATATGCCAATTTAAATCTAATTCTACTGTTTCTCAAAAACATCCTAGGTTCATATGCTGTTTTAAAAATATAGATAATTTATATCCAAACACTCATTATTTCTTAAATAAATATTCATGAAGTAATGTGTTAATAAGTAACGTTTTGCTTTAGGTAAAAAAACTAGCGCTGATACAATGTACACTTGATTTTATGAAGCTATATAATTATGATGATATCGTAGATTTAACCTTTGCTCATGAATATTCATGTAAACAATGACTATAAATATTAATTAGCGCTGTATATGCATAAGCAAATAGAGTAGACTTTGATCAGATGGCAAAGAGGCTCCGTCTATATCCTATTTGCATGGGCGTGAAACTATGTCTCTGTCATGTAAATACTTACGTTTTCAGTTATGATAATGCCATATACTAATAGTCATGTACAGAACTGTGTATTCATTCTTTCGTTGCTCGTTGCAAATTTGTTATTATTTAACTGGTTTCCAAGATAGAAAACCGAGACAATTGGCGTTTAATTAAGATCCAGACAATTTCATTTGAACAAAAACAAAACCAGAACTTTGAAAAACTGACTACAGATGTCACAAACAACACATTGTATAAACAAACTTGATAAAAGGATATGTCTTACACTTTTGCTTTTGATTGTTTCCGTTCCAATGCGTTGTACATGTGTGCGTGTCTGTTTTGATTTTTTTCAATGGTGTTTTTCCGTTATTGTTGTATGTTGTTTTAATATGTTAGCTCATCTGAGCAAAGCTCAGGATGAGCTTTTGGGAGACTTGAATGTGCGTCGTTAGCCGTCGTGCGTCGTCAATAATTTGCTTGTGAACACTCTAGTGGTCACAATTTTTGTCCAATCACCATGAAACTTGGTCAGAGCGATCGTCTTTACTAAATCCCGGACGGGTTAGAAAGTGAGTCGTGTAGAATTAAAACCTGGGTCAGTATGTCATCTAGTGATGTTTGTGAACAATTTAGAAGTCACATTTTCAGCCCAAACCCCATAAGACTTTGTCAGAATAATTGTCATGATAAAAGTTCGGACAAGTTTGAAAGTGGGTCATGTTGGGTCAAAACCTAGGTCACCGGGTCAAATAGTAGGGAAACCTTGTTAACACTCTAAAGGTCACATTTTCATCCCAACCTTCATGAAAATACATCAGAAGTATTGTGTTGATAAGATCTCGGATAAGTTAGAAAGTCGGCCATTTTATCCAATCTTCTTGAAACTTAGTGAGAATTATTGTCTTGAAAGAATCTTAGATGAGTTTGAAAGTGGGTCATGTGGAGTCAAAAACTAGGTCACAAGGTCAAATAGAAGAAAAACATTGTGACCACTCAATGGTTTACATTTTTGTCAAATCTTCATGAAACTGAATTATTGATTTGACAAAATCTCGATCGAGTTTGAAAGTGGGTCACATGGGGTCAAAAGCTAGGTTATTAAGGTTAATAGTTCATATGGTAGGTAAACCTTGCGATCAAGCTACAGTGTTACATATGTGGAAAATTTTAACCCACTCTGCCAGGTCATATGTATTTTAATGATAATACAAGAGTATACCATCAGAAAACATTGTACCATTCTGATATCCAATCTCCCGTCCCTCTATGAAAGCTGAATAATTCCATTTCATACAGCTGTCATTACTTTAAAATTGACTGACATAGTAGAAAATAGAATAGACCCCACCAGTCAGTTCCTTAACCCTATCCTCCATGGAAATTCATGTAAGAACTAATGGTAATTTCGTGCAGCACTTGACTGCCATAATATGTAAGTATATTCTGCAATTGACCGAGGAGAATATAGTGTAGCCCTCGACAAATGGGCGTCAGTCTGTGCCAAAACAACAATGTCAGTCAAAATTCAGGAATAATGTATAGTGGCTCAATATGTTCTTCCTTTCTTGGATCCTGATCCAGGCAACGTAGTTGTAAGAGAACGTTATCTTCAGATCCGGATTAAGAAGGCTTAACTGGCTTCATTCAGTTGTAAACAGAGCTGACATCGTGATATGACTTCAATAGTGTTAAAGCGACGTGAAAACCGATAAAACAAACCAAAATGCACCCATTATGTCTTAGTACTTAGGTTACAATCTGAAGCAAATACCAATACGTGTTTGTGCTTTTAGGCGTTAACAAAACTAGTATGCAAACATTGTCGTCTGCTTTCAACTTCAAAATGGAACCCGGGTTCGCCATATGGAGTTAGGCCGAATTCCAATATATATTTCTATAAACAGTATTGACCAAGATCTGATGCCATAAATGAGACATATGCAAACAGTATAGACTAAGATGTGATGCCATAGCTGAGACATATGCAAACAGTATTGACCAATATCTGATCCTATAGCTTGTACATATGCAAACAGTATTGACCAAGATCTTATCCTATAGCTTGGACACATGCAAACAGTATTGACAGAGATCTGAGGGTTCCTGGTTGAGTGATTTGATCAGGGTCATGACAGGACGTTGAACCCGTGGATATCAGTGGTTTATACCAACGTCAAACATCTGATTTGAACAAACAGTCAGCAACTAGTTGGTTAAGTGCTGATCTAGCACCGTACGTTCCTTGTTGTTGTAATGTAAAACGATTATGCAATACGTGTGATACCCTAGTTAATCAAACAGTTTAAAAAGCGAAGAGATGTTTTATATATGTTCACGTATAAATATTCTCTTAACCTTTTACTCCATACATCAGCTTTTAACGACAATGCAAACACAGTATAACCCTTTATATTTATGTTAGAAATAATGAGTCGTCTGATCTGGGTCTTCTCTGTTTGCAAAACTTGTTTGTCCCTCGCTAATTTGTGTACAAAATACCCTCCATAAATATGGCTTAACCCTTTACTCCATGAATATTTATGTTAGAAAAAATGAACCGTCTGATCTGGGTTTTCTCTGTTTGCAAAACGTGTGTCATTTCAAGGGCTGTATGTAACACTTAGGAGAATAAGTGAGGGACATTTTGTCCGTGGAGTAAAGGGGTTAAGCTAGATTAATGGAGGGTATTTTGCCCAAAAATAAGTGAGGGACAAAACTTCCGCCTTGTAAAAAATGATGAGGGACAAAATGTTAACCCTTGAAAAAACACGGGGAACAAATTGTCCACCCTTGCAAAAGCACTAGGGACAAAATGTCCACCGTTGCAAAACCATGGGGGACAAAACGTCCACCCTGGCAAAATTGAGTCGGGGACAAAATGTCCGGGGCCCTTGACCCCGCTGTTAATGACAACGTGTTGGTTGGCCTGACTGGAAGAGGGCAATGGACCAATGCGACATTTACTTATTATGAGAGGGGCACCGCACTATGTATTTGTTTTGAAAATGCAACCTGCTTTCAATATGCCCAAGCGGTTAATCTTATTTGCAGAATCGTAACCGGATAACCGGATCAGAAACGGTTAACCGGGTAACCAGTTAACCTGTAACATCACTAAAAATTTCTCTGTCCAAGTCAAATTAACTCATTCCCGCATAAGGTATATTTAGACCCAGCCTCTTTGAATAATCTACCGAATAGGAGCATTTATTGTAAAAAATGTTTTATAGAATTGTGTATGTTTGAAACCATTGTCATGAAAAGATCATATGCTCCTTAGATGCAAATGCTTTCTTTATCACAATGGTTTCAAAAGGTGACTTTTACAGAAGCATCAAAAGGCCTCAATATGAGAAAATGGGACAACTGTTCCAATCTGCTGCATTAGTATGTCATTGGAGAATTGGTATTTGGTCGCATTTTGGTTCTGATATTGATGCAGTTAAGTTTAAATTAAAAATTGAATGACTTTTGTTTTTATTTAATATGACATGTTTTAATATATACTTAACGTTTAAACAGTTGAGCAGCAAGTGGCTTTGACACAATTTTTGGTTATATCCTTCGGTCAAAACAGACAACCCACTCTTCAAATTGTATCGTCTGCTCATATTTTATTTATATGAATTTAACTTTGTTTTACAAGAGTTATCCGTACTGAGTGTCTAACTGCTTGCAGTCTGATACAAGTTGCATTGGTTGCATACAAGTACTGCTTCAATAACAACACCCCTTGTATAATAGTTATGAATGACTCGTTGAATATTTTATTCTGCATGTATCGGTAATGATTGTATGTATTAAGTCTTTGTCACTCCATATTAGTATAATGTGACTAGTTTTCAAATGTTCATTATGTATCACAACATGCCTTTCTCACTCGCGTGTAGGTCAACGGTTCGTTGCGTATGGTCGTTTTGCATCAAATGTTCCAAGCCAGATTAGTGTTTGTTCAAATCCTACAATGTACTACGACGTAACCCTTCTATGGCACCAGGAATGGCATATGGAGTACAGTAAACTTTCGATTATTCGAACACTCAAATACGTATCATTATTGCTCTTTCAGGCGGATGACAGCTTAACGCGGGTTGAAAGTTGACTTTTACCTTGTATTAAGCAGCCACCTGCCTTAAAAGACATACATTCTTTAATACTAATATTCCGAATAAACGAGCAATGACTGTACTTTACACTTGCTATCTAAAGCATTACCCTATAGAACGAAGTAGTTGAGTTGGTGGCGCATTGATGACATATCTTATAGACTGACTACCTCGTAGTTATCGGGTATTTCGGAATGGGAATGCCTCAGCCACAGCCCAAATAGGAATAGGTCCGCGACTTTCAATGTCACAAGTATGCGCTTTTGGCAGGACGTGCGATTGACTAGCCATGAGTAGACGAGACACACCTTATTGCAGCGATAATATGGCATCGATTTTGCTGCAATTAACGCGGCTTATATGAAGGTCACTACATATATTATGCACATTCGTTAAAGACTTTGACTGTTTTTTTGTATTGCTAAGAATAAATAAATCGCGGCATCATGATGGAAGTCTCTTCAATGAAAAAGTAGTCAAGTTAAGCAGTAAAAGCCACACACAAGACGCAACCACCACCAAAACATCGATAGGAAATAAGCGACACATACACAACTACACACACACACACACACACACACACACACACACACACACACACACACACACACACACACACACACACACACACACACACACACACACACACACACACACACACACACACACACACACACACACACACACACACACACACACACACACACACACACACACACACACACACACACACACACACACACAATATGGAATTTAAAACATTAAGGGACGCACAAGTACAAAAACACCAGACATAACAGTAAGGGTGACAAAGAGAGTATCGCATTGGAAAGGTCAGTGGCAAACCCACCACCAGGTTTAAACCGGTTTTCAGACGTTCTAACCTAACACTTACTTCAAAGTCACCTAAGTTTAAGATTGTAAATAAGTGTATCCCCACCGGATTTCCCCACAGCATCGAAGACGGTAAACACAGGACAATCTGTAAAATATAGTAAAACAACAACCGTGAAAGTCCGTCAAATATGTACTCATTGGTTTTGCTGAAGTCAGGGCAACTACAGGGAAGTTGTTATGGACACAACAGAGAAAAAGCAAATCGTGAGTGTGGTAAGTCCATCTCGTTTCTGGGTTTAGGAGTATGCCGTCATAGAGTACAACCCCAAGCCTGTGTTCTCATAAGCAAAGAGAGGAGCATAGCTACCGACTGTAAAGGGGTCAATAAACAACCATGCAGTGCGTTGCAACATAATGGGTCATAACCTTTCTTCCTAAACGTTTAATCATGAAATTGATATAACCTAGTTTAACATTTCCGAAAAATAATATAAAAAAGCTTAACATGTCGACCACAACTAGATAGGTCTACAAAGAATCACACACACTACACAATATACTGCAGTTAAATCGTACGTAAGCGATTGGGAGCCACATGGCAGGGCTAGACGGCTTCAACTTCAATATTTGGTTTATCAGGTGTCTAACGGTTCACTCACGTGATGGATATTGATATCCGAACTTGTCTAGTGAGATATGTTTACACAGGGGACTGGTTTATCTATGATTTAATGCTTCGTAACTGAATGAGGGAGGAAGGAATAGTATATGCGCATGCGTGACAAATTCTACTTGTACTAAATCCATTTGTAAAGTTGGAAAGTGGTTGTATCTCTTCAACGGTGTCAGGATAAACTTATATAAGGTGACATCTTAAACGTATAAACTAAGTGTGTTGATCTAATTGAGACGTGATGTGTTGTAATGAATTTTAGTAAGTTTACATAGTGTTCAAAATGGCTGAGAGAGCAGACCAGGAAGATGGACTCAAATCTAAGACGCTTAATATAGGGTCAGAGTTTATTTATGACTTTTATTGCCAATTGTGTATGGAGGAGGGTCAAAACATTGAAGCAGAAGGGTTCTGCGTCGACTGCAAAGAATACTTATGTGGAGTTTGCTGCAGTGGCCACACTAAGACGCGACAAACGCGCCACCACAATATATTAGGTAAGGTGAAAATGCCCAGAGACACGCCACTTCCTCCACACCCGAACAACAAAGACATTTCGACAATGTGCCAGTGTCGTGCTGGTACAACGGTAGAATTTTATTGTAAATCACACGATATCCTAGGATGCAGCACGTGCTTCGCGACAGTTCATAGAAGTTGTCCTTACATCGAATCAATTTTGGAGAAATCGGACACTATTTTGGACAGTCAAGAATATTCAAATTTACAGCAGTCCTTGAACTCCATGAACCAAGTTGCACGTGATATGATGACCAAGGCACGTGCAAATACCGACCAAGTTAAATCTTGTTACTCTGAGGTAATCCAGTCAGTGAAATTGTTGAAGAAAGAAATCATTGAGACCATAGAAACACTGGAAAGAGATGTCATAGCGGAGGCAGATAAGTTCGTAGCAGAGGAAGAAAATAAAATGAAGTATATATCAAATAGGTGTAGTACCTTTACAGAAACTATAGACGCAATGCTTTCAGATTTCCATAGCCTTCAGTCGTCCAAACGAGTTTGTCAGACATATATATCAATGAAGAAAAGTGGTGGACAAATCGAAAAATTGCAAGATAATTTACGCAATATGGAAGCATCTCTGACGTTGAAGATGTTTAGGTTTGAACCAAACAGAAAAATGCTAGAATTTATTAAATGTCTTGGTAAGATTTCAACCAACGTTCAGGGGATCTCAGCCGGAGTGCAACCGAAAAGTAACATTTATGCTCCCATGAAGTCTACCCATGTTGCAGATATTAATGTTAGATCTAGGTCTGATACAACTGACTCTCATGTAACAGGAGTATCTGTATTATCCAGTAACAGACTGATCATTGTAGATAATAATAACTGCAAGATCAAACTTGTAGATAATCAAAGCAATAAGCTGATAAGTGAACTGAGGACTCCCAAATGGCCTTGGGAAATCACAACAATCAGTAGTACCAAAGCAGCAGTAACTCTCCAGGATAACAAGAAAATCCTTCTGATTTGTGTGTCTAATAAGCTAAGAGTGGTCAGGAAGATTATCGTAGATGGTGGTTGCCAAGGTGTGGCCTACAGCAAGGACAGACTTGTCGTTTCATACTATAACCCCAGTAAGGTTGAGATAATGGATCTTTACGGAAAAGTGGTGAAGAGAATAGAGAACGACAGTGCCGGTCATCAACTGTTTCAATGTCCGGGCTATGTATGTGTCAGTAACGATGGAGATACCATATACGTATCCGAAACATTCAGGAACAGAGTGACCAGCCTTACGTTTGATGGTGTTGTAACGTCTGTATACTCCGACAGTGAGCTGAAGGGTCCGCGGAAAATATGTGTTGATCACCACGACAATGTGTACGTTTGTTGTTGTAGTAGCAGAAATGTACACATGCTGACTGTAGATATCGCCAAGATACAGATCATCCTGGCCCAAGCGAACGGACTAGACAGTGATGTTTGCTCTGTAATTTATTGTCAGAATTCATGCAGGTTGTATGTTGGGATGCAGAATGGTTTAAAAGTGTTTCAGTTAACGTATACTGATGATAAAACGCTGTTGTAAATAAAAATATAACGCTGAACCGACTAAACCAATATATAGTTAGTTGGGCTTTTGTCTCCATTGTGATAAAAATGGGTCGACGCCTTGCTTCTTGCTGGAGCCTTCCGATCAGGTTCTGTTTTATTAAGTTTTATAAATCTTATTCAACAGTTTCACCAAACCATTCTAGATTCATATGCTATTATACAAAATTAGATAATTAATACCCATAAGGGAATTATTTCTTAAATAAATATTCATTAAGTAACACGTTAATAAGAAACATTTTGCTTCAGGTGAAACAAAAACTAGTATGGATCCAATGTAAACTTGGCTCTATGAAACAATGCAATTATTATGATATCAAAGAGTTAACCCTTTACACTATGGATAAACAATGACAACAAATATTACTTTGCGCTGCTCTCGTATAATAGAATCAAACCTATATATCATTTGTAAGGGAAATCGATAAAACCTAGTATAGAAGGCCTACAGGAACCGCCTAATCTGGATCTACCATCGATTCAGACGAAGCATTGAGTCAAGCGGCGTTTAATTAAGAACTGGATAATTTCAGTGTGTGACTTTTTGAGCAAAACAAAAGGTAAAAGAGTAACATTGAAAAACATAGTACAGATATTGCCAGCACAATTTGCGTTAATTCTAGCTGAAGAGATCCAGTTCTATTGTTTGCGTGTGTGGGTGCGGTGTGGGTGCGGTGTGCTTTTATACTTATTTGTTGATTTGCAATACAGAAACTGTGACTTTGCTTTACTCTACATATAGTAAAGTTGTAAAACATGACTTACGTCTACAGTATAATTAGTTGTTAAACGTGTAATCATTATTATAATAAACAGGTACTGCTCATTTCAATTTACGTTGTCACTGAATTTGAATCGAGATATTTTTCATGCTATACCGGATTAAGATAAAATTGGAACCGCCTGTGTCATCGTTTTTCAGGAACTCTGTGTCCGAGTTTCCTTTGAATTCATCTTTAAAGACAGAGTTTAAAAAATCACGATATTTTCCCATTGTAAACATGTTCATCGTCTGCTTCAAAAGTATTTTATGTCTGCTTTAAAAGTCTAATCAGCTTTGAAAAAGGCGTCTGCTTAAAAACATCCCAAGTTCTGATGTGAATTCATTCTTTCTCCACCAAAGTTGGAGGCAAGCAATGTACATGTACCAGGTTTGCTGCAACGAATGCATCTGTGATCATTTGAAAACAGTCCGGGTCGAGATGAGACGCCGAGAGAAGACGCAACTTATTTGCGATCCAAAGATAATATGTGAATATCACACAATCTGAACGGATATTGATATTTCTGCATGAAGCAGTGCATGTTCGTGAATGCTAATACAGTCATGTGTCTGTGTACTATCTTCTCCTAATTTGAAGCATATTACAATGCGTTTGCGATACTGTAAGTGTTTATGTGCCAAGCATTCTTAGTTTGCAAACATTGGCGTCTGCTTTCAGCTTCAAAATGGACGTTCTATCAAATGTTTAGCAATTATTATTGGAGTTTCAAATAGTTTGGATCCTTATGAGACTCCGAGTTACTTGGCGCCGTATCAGGATTCAAACTTTTAACATATATGCGATTAAAGATTCTGTCATTGCAACATGTTTAGTTTAAACATATTTTATTCCATATACTTTTTGGAATGGAGCTGGGCTGCAAGTTCTGACAATTTTAGAAACGACCCTGCCCCTACAAAACTTTTTTGCAACAAGTCTTATGAGTGGTTAAAGTATTAACCCTTTCGCTGCCAATGCCGGATCCGTGATTACCTATGCAAACAGTTTGGATCCAGACGAGACGGCGAATAACTCAGTGTCTCATTAGGATCCAAACTGTTTGTTACTGTAGAAAATAAAAAAATGAAAATTTGTAGCAGACGACAAATTTAACAGACGACATAATTTGGCCGCGAAAGGGTTAATCTTCACACATGCAACCTGAGTGTCAAACAGCTATACAGTAAAACCTCTCTATAACGACCACTAATTAGTTGGTGTTTTGGGCAGGTGGTTGCTTAAAGCTCCTATAGGAGTGTTCTGTTTTACTTTTGCCTTGCTTTACAAATTGTAAGTATCCACCTGCCTTTAACACAAAATACTTGATATAATTTATATGTCGTTATAGACAGGTTTTACTACAGTTAACCCAGTGCCTCGATGACTATTTTAGACCATGCTGTTGTGACCCTAGAGGTACTAACCTGTCAAGATGTTTTGTTAAACCACTGGGACAACACAGAAAAAATGTGTGGGTTCTTGTAAGCACAACACAGAGATATCTGCCAGTTTATGTTTATTATTTAAAGCAGCCCCATCAAATGAAACAAAACTATACTGATTCACTGGAAGCATTGCAAAAGTTAAAATGTTAGCATTGCAAAGGTTTAATTAGATTAACTCTTAGTTTGCTGAATAATTAAAACTTAACAAAAATTGGCTTTTTGGTTGGCTGTGTTGATGAGCGTGTGTTTCTATGAACTATAGGCTAACTTGACGCCCCATAGAGTGGGGAACGAATACAGAGAAACCAGGGGACATACGATACATTTTTTTCTCTGGGTCTTTTATATGCCCAGTGTATAGCACTCAAACATCGGACTTCGTCCGACAGGGGATCGAAACCCGGATCCCTGGTATTGTAGTCCAAACAAAAGGTTGTATCCAAATGTATTCCTGGAAAAAATGATTTAGTACAATCAGTGCAGATCCTGATAAAAAGCCTCTCTCAGAAGTCCCTTTGATTTTGGTATACGCTATTTGCAAAGGTCTTGTATACTCAATTCCGACACATGAAACATTATTGTTTATGCTCACGTGGGACATATTGTTTTTGCTCTGTCTGACTTTTGGTTTGTTTGTTTAGGGTCGACTTACATGTATTAAGGTCAGAATCATACATAAAGGTCATATCTTGTGTGCGAATTATACTCAGTGGTACAAGTAATCGGTTAATACAAAGTGGGTCTCAAAAAGAGGGGATCTAAATAATACACCGGGTGCCATTCAATCCCCTCTGACAAATTAATGTTTTATGTTCGAGAACCGAGTATATGAACTGTTTGCAAACAATGTTGACCCCAATCAAAGGACTCCTGGTCAAGGTCTGCACTGTTTGTCATTCCAACCATTTTTCTTTGGTGACAATTCTTTTTATATAAACTTTGACCTACATTAACCTACCGCCTGTCTTACAGATAAATAACTACACCTTTGTTTGCTCAACGCTTATTCCGTCAACATATGCATATTTACAGAACGTTAAAAAAGATCTATGGTTATAGAATCAGTATGCCTTAGAAACGGATACTAGCCTTATAAACCTTCATATACCGGAAGAAACCCAATATGTGGATCTGACTCACTTGGTTTAGTTTAAACATATTTTATTTCAGAGTAAACAGAAATAGGGTTGGGCAACTTCTTCCAATTTCGATAAAACCCTTCACCTACAGTGAATGTAATAATAAAGTACGACTTATCAATCATCCCTCGTACATAGCAAAATGACAGTCAAACTAAACAAAACATACAACTATTCAAAAATGAGAATGAGAGAGAGTGAGTGAGTGAGTGAGAAAAAGGTAGAGAACATGAGAGAGGTTGAGGGAGAGAGATGGTTAGAGATCTGCATGATTAACCAATAGAAAATATAAGAATGTAGGGACATTTTCATACACATACCATTCCTTTCCATCATAGGCTATGTTTCAAAAACTGATTTATACAGGGTCTTCAAAGGGCATCAATGTGAGGGAATTGGTAAGTAGCCAGTTACTTATCTGGTCAATGTATTCAGAGCAACTAGATTATATTAGATTATTTAGCAACTGAATATTTTCTATCTCAGTATGTAATGTAGAACTGCTTCAGATAAAACACAATAATTTGCTCATAAAACAGTCTTATCTCCAAAAAAGCAGTAAATAGGTATTTAAAGGATGGAGCGTCCTTGTTTTATAAAATATGTGCTATCGTTGAGTAGTATAAATATTCTGAAAGTGGGTGATCCTTCGAAAGCACAAGTATCAATGCCACAATAGAAAATTGCAGACTCTGTTTTAAAGTCTGCATTTACAGAAATGGTGCGAAGCATTCTCTGGTCTATCTTGACATGAGCAATATGGATTAATATGGATTAAACATAAGAATGATGATTGTTATATACATGTAGATCTTCATTAAGATCACTACAGGTGTTCCTAATTCTTGTATGAATGATTGATATATATATATATATATGTTAAGACTAATTGTGCCGCTTAGCATATTGCATTTGGAACGGATCAAGACCAAAATGATTGAAATCGGTGTTGAATTGGCTTTGCAGTAAGATTTTGAAACACATGACTGTTGTAATTTCCGCCGCTGATCTGACATAGTTAGGTACCTTTCAATACATATATACCCGATAGGAAAAAATCCGGGTCGTGTTTTCGGAGTGGTTTAAGGTACATACTTCGATCATAAAATTATTGTTTAGGGAGGCGGGGGCATGGGTGAGTCCAAGCATGCGTAGGACACTTTTAGGGCAACTGACAACTGTCGTCTGCAACACGTTCGTCAGCAAATGTTGTCGTCTGCTGATGCTTTAGTCATATTTATTCAACTTTGACACTAAGTAGCCCTTTAAGATTGTCATACTGCTTGGACCGTGATCAGACAAGGGGTAACTCGGAGTCTGACCTAGATCCAAGAACAAATATGAGCCATTCAGGAAACACCACATACAATATGGAAAAATAGTAAAACAGGGAGAACCACACACGAAATGACACCGCACCAAACACCATCAAACAAGAAACGGTATAGCCACAAGACAAAACGTAACAGGACGCATATCAAGACGAAAAACATTAAACATTAAGCATATTAAACAACAAAGTTGACCATAGGCTGAAAGCAGGAGTGCCGCCTTGGAACGGTCAGTAACTAAAATCAGCTACTGGGGGACTTAAACCTGGTTTACGGGTACCCCACCTCTTCCTTATCCCACTTTCACCAAAGTCAAAATGTAAATAAAATCCTCCCTCCAGACATCTTCACAACATGAATAAGGATGTCTGCCAAAATGAAATTACTTGAAAAAAAACGTTAGAGGTAAACAAGCGACGCCATCATTTAAATGACGTCATAATTTAAAAGTACGGGAAAACTATTTAAAATCCTTCTACACCGACATTTTATAAAAAATAAATCGCAAGAAGATACAAATACTAGTGGATATTAAGTATGTAAAAACAAGCAGCCACCCGAACAGCACCACAACAAGAAAACAGTAAATGTGCATAACTACCAAAAATACAAAGAGACGCACAAAGACAAAACAAACAAACAAAAGGGGGAATATGGAAGTACCGCCTTGGAAGGGTCAGTGTCAGTAGGCACAGGAAGTATAAACCGGTTTAGGGGCGACCAACCTCACATTTATTCCATCCCCATCCTAAATAATAAACCGTGTATATTTATAAACGTATCCCCTCTCCGACTAATCTACAACCGCGGTGGCAAATACAGTGGTTAATTGTATGTACAACGGAAACATATTTAAGTGAAACAAACTGTATCCACCTTTCGTTAGGGTACTCAATGACTGAGCTGCAAGTCACTGTAGGAAAGTAATAAAGGGTAAGACAAAAACGAGTACAAATATCCGACTTCCTCTACCCGTTTCCGGATTTCAGATGTCGTCTTCATAGAGTACTAAACCTTTCTTGTCGGCATATATGAAAAGAGGGCTGCGTGATTGCTAACTGTAAAAGGGTTGATAGCCAAACATGCAGTATGTAGTAGTACTATATGACCATATCCCTTTTTAATGAGTGTTTAACGTATTTGATGAACAAAGTGAGACAACGGGTATGTCCAATAAGTTTGTAAATCACTTCACCGTAAAATTCAGGATGTGAAATACGGTATCGCAGGAGCGCCTTAAGATTGCATTTGTACTTGCAAATAAGTTCGATATTTCGATAATAAAATTTAGAGAATGTTTTCTTTAGTCTATGATATCTATATCTTTGCTTAATCAGCTTTTCAGTAAAAATGAGATTTCGACTTTTAATATCGTCAACAGAGGAACAAGCTCTAGCGAAACGAATTAGTTGCAGGCATAGGCGTGTACAGAATATATCGCTTCCACAACAGCGTCCGTGTAAATTAGTAAGATAAGTTACCCGACATATCATTATCTTGGTCAACTCTGCACGTGCATTCAGTGCTAGCTTGTATGGTGTTGGGTTTTGAAATGTTCATTTTTTTGGCTCTTAATTTAAGAAAGTATTACACTCATACAACAGTTTCTATGTCTAAATTGTCCCCGACCTTGGAATACGCTTACATGTTTAGGTTCAAAGGCTCGTTGAATATCTTACTCTGTATCTCTCGGAAATGACTGTACGCATTAAGGCATCACTCCATGTCAGTACAATGTGACTGGATTTCAAATTTTCATCATGTATCACATCATGCCCCCTTCACACACGTGTAGGTCAATGGTTCTTTATGCGTGGTCGGTATGCACAGAGTGTTGGTTCAATTCCTTCAGTGTATCACAATGCATCTTAGGGGTGATATGTGGAGTACAGTAAAGTATTTATTTTTCGAACACACGAATACATTTCATTATTGACAGGTGGCAGCTTAATACATCTGCATTCTGCATGACTTTCCCACTGCATTATACAGTCACCAATTCTTTGTCACTAATTTATCAAATAATCGAGATTTTATTGTACGTCACACATTGGATCTATATCATAACCATGTCGTACTGACATATTGAATCACCACTTCGTTGTTATTGAATATTTCTCAATGCCTCAGGCCAATTTGGTTCCATACCAACAGTTTGCGTTATAAGCAAAGCATGTTATTGATTGGTCACGAGATATATACGTACAACGTATTACAGCGATAATATGCTGTTGGTTTTGCTCCAATTAAAGCGGCGTACGTGAAGATCATTACTGGTGTAACGTTCGTAGAACGCTGGTAATTATGCAAATGAGGCTGACCAGACCATTGTATCTGGGGAAGTGGAGGTATATATATATAGCGCAACAAACATCTCTTGATGTGAGCTTAAGCTTTGCACCGACAGGGTTTGTTGTTGCTGGGTCTCTCGGTTTGCACGTTACACTTGTATCATAAACATTTGTTAAATTATTTTGACTGATCGTTTTACTGCCTGTCAATGGCCTGAAATAATGTATAAAGTAATTACCATAAGCTAAACCAAATCGCGGCATATTCAAGGAAATCGCTTTGACCTAGTTTTACATTTTCTAAAAATGGATATATCAAGATTTAATGAGTCGACCACAACTGAGTAGGGCTACCTGTGCAAACTGTTTGTTACTGTGACTGTTTTGGAAACAAAAATGATAAAAAAGTATGAAAATTATAGCAGACGACAATGTTTGCAGACGCTATAGAAATTTGCTGTTTGTCGTCGTTGTGCTGTTTGGGCGGTTGTTTGTTTTATATGTGCTGTTTCCTGCATGACTCTTACATGTACCTATACTAGATAAAACGTCGACTGCAATATTAAGTTTATTTATCAGCTTATTAAAGAACTACTCATGTAAACATGCGTAGAATGTTGATACCGGAGCTTGTCTTACGAGATATTTATTACACAGGGGACGGGTTTATCTGTGTATTGAAAAGGTGATTTAAGGATTTGTAACGGAAGGACAAGGGTATCGTATATAATGCACATGTATAACAGAAACTGGTGGTAATAATTCAATGTGAGCAGTTGGAAAGTGATTTATCTACTACAATTGTGCATGGATATAATCTTTAAACCTATATAAAGGGACATCTTAAATATGAAGGCAAAGTATATTGGTCTAATAGAGACGTGGTGTTTGATGTAATGCATTGACAATAAGTGTACATAGTGTTCAAAATGGCTGAGAAAGGAGAGCAGGAAGATGAACCCAAAGTTAAGACGTTTTCTATAGGCTCAGAGTTTATTTTTGATTTTTATTGCCAACTGTGTATAGAGGAGGGTAAAAACCGTGAAGCAGAAGGGTTTTGTGCCGACTGCAAAGAATATCTGTGTGAAGTTTGCTGCAGTGGCCACACCAAGACGCGACAAACTCGCCATCACAAGATCCTAGGTAAGGCGAAAATGCCTAGAGACACGCCGCTATCTCCAGACCCACAAAACAAAGACATTTCTACAATGTGCCAATGTCATGCTGGTAGAACGGTAATTTTTTATTGTAAATCACACGATATTCTAGGATGTAGTACGTGCTTCGCAACAGTTCATAGAAGTTGTCCTGACGTTGAATCAATTTTGGAAAAATCGGTCACTATTTTTGACAGTCAGGAATATTCAAATTTAATGCAAAAACTGAAATCAATGAATCAAGCTGCACGTGATATGATGGCAAAGACACGTGCAAATACCGACCAAGTTAAGTCTTGTTACTCTGAGGTAATCCAGTCAGTGAAATTGTTGAAGACAGAAATCATTGAGACCATAGAAACACTGGAAAGAAATGTCATAGCAGAGGCCGACAAGTTCATAGCAGAAGAAGAAACTACAATGAAGTTTATATCAAAGAGGTGTAGTACCTTTATAGAAAATATAGAGGCAATGCTTTCAGATTTCAATAGCCTTCAGTCGTCCAAACGAGTTTGTCAGACGTATATATCAATGAAGAAAAGTGGTGGGCAAATCGAAAAATTGCAAGATAATGTACGCAGTATGGAAGCATCTCTGACGTTGAAGACATTTAGGTTTGAACCAAACAGAAAACTACCAGAACTTATTAAATGTCTTGGTAAGATCTCAACCAGTGTTCAGGGGGTTTCAGCCGGAGTGCAATCGAAATCTAAGATTCAAGCTCCCATGAAGCCTACCCATGTTAGAGATATTAATGTTAGATCTAGGTTTGATTCAGCCTTTTCTTATGTACATGTAACTGGATCAGCCGTAGTATCCAGTAACAGACTGGTCATTGTAGATAATAATAACTGTAAGGTTAAACTTTTAGATACTGAAACCAATCAGCTGATAAGTGAACTGGGTACTAAAATGTGGCCTTTTGATATCACAACAATAAGTAGTACCCAAGTAGCAGTATCTCTCTATAACAACAGTAAAGTTCTTATTCTGAGTTTGTCCGATAAACTAAGAATGGACAGGGAGATAGACGTGGATAGTTTTTGCCGAGGTTTGGCCTACAACAAGGATAAATTGGTCGTTTCGTACTGTAACCCCGGTAAAGTGGAGATAATGGATATATACGGCAACGTGATTAAGAGAATAGCGAACGATACTGTCGGCAAGCTTCTGTTTGACTGTCCAAGCTATGTGTGTGTCAGTAAGGATGGAGAGACTTTATACATATCCGAAGAACACACGAATAAAGTGACCAGTCTTACGTTTGATGGTGTTGTAACGTCTGTATACTCTGACAGTGAGTTGCAAGTTCCGCGGAAAATATGTGTTGATCACCATGGCAATGTGTATGTTTGCTGTCAGAGTAGTAGAAATGTACACATGCTCACTGCAGATCTCGCAAAGATCCAGATCATCGTGGCCCAAGCGAATAGACTAGACAGTGATGTATCGTCTGTAAGTTATTGTCACAATTCAAACAGGCTGTATGTGGGGATGCGGAATAAAATAAAAGTGATTCAGTTGACATAGCTATGTACACCGAATAACTTGATGCCGTGTTTAGTTATGACTGGCAATAAAAATAATAGTTTAACTAATCAACTCCGTTTATATCCGGATGAAACGCTGACTGAGTCGGTGTCTTACAGAACTCCAAACTGTTTGACTACATAATAAATATAAGAAATAAGCATAAAGATAAAACCACTTCTACAACTGATTTGGACACAATATTTTCAGCACTAGCTATAAAAGTTTAATATTCAAACTAGTCTCATCAGGTTCAGTACTCTTGGCTTCAATACAGTAAAATCCCGCCAATGTGACCAACTAAAAGAAGTAGAATTCTGGGTGTTATATGCAGGTGGTAGCTTAATGCTGGACAAAGGAGCTGTCTGCATTACCTTTGTCCTGTATTAAGCACCCACCTGCTTATAAAGAAAACCATGTTTATTAATTAAGTGGTCGCATTAGAGGGGTTCTACTGTAATTATAAATTTTAAAATTCTGAAGGGAGGTGATCCCCCGAGAGCAAAAATTGCAACTCAAAAAGAGAACATTGCAGACTCCGTTTTATTGAGTCTGTTCATGAACAGTAATTGAAAGTGCAACACTGCTCACACCCCCTAGTACCGGCTTAAGCGGTATTCAATTTTCAGAACAAGAAGTACTGAAATTCATGATCTCGAAGGATCAGAAGGTATAACAACACTGAGAATGAAGTACCCTTATTCTGCTGTAAAACAAAATATATCTGATAAAACACCGCTCTGTTATAGTTTTACTTTCTTCCAATTCGTTCAAGCTTTTGAGAAATACCCATGCTATTCTGGTCAATAACGGAATAAGAGTTCATTTGGCAACATGTAACATAAAGATAAAACCACTACTACAAATAATTAAGACGCAATATTTTCAGCACTGGCTATAAACGTTCAATATCCAAAATGGTCTCACCAGGTTTAGTACTCTTGACTTCAATAATTATATAACTTAACCCCTATCCTGCTTTAAAAATGCTGTCAAACACCGTTCTGTTAAAGTTTTACTTTCTTCATATTCGTTCAAGCTTTTGAGATATTGACAAAGAGACAAACAGTTTGGATCCTGCCGAGACGCCGAGTTGCTCGACGCATCATCAGACTCAGTAACAAAAGCATTTGCACATGCGAGTCTGGTCAATGACGGGATAATAGTTACTTTGGCAACATATAACGTATAATGATAACACAGAAACGCTGTTTTAGATGCAAATATAACACTGATTTTAATATTAACTGACTGAACCAATGTATAGTTAGTTGAGCCGTCCTATCAGTATGTGCTCTTTTTGCAAATAGAGTAGCCCCATATCGCATGCCTCTTGCTTGAGCCGTCCGATCAATTTGTGCTCTATTTGCCAATACAGTAGCCCCATATCGCATGCCTCTTGCTGGAGCTGTCCGGTCAGTTTGTGCTCTATTTGCCAATAAAAATCTGATTATACGGTTTCACCAACACATCTTAGGTTCATACGCTGATATAAACATTTGGATAATTAATATCCAAACACTCATTATTTCTTAAATAAATATTCATGAGGTAATGTGTTAACCCATTCCCTCATTTTGACGACTTTTGACGACCCTGTAAAAGTCACTTTGTGAAACCATTGTGATAAATAGAGCATTTGCTCCTGTAGGAGCAAATGCTCTATTTATCACAATGGTTTCAAACTACAAAATTCTAAAATGTTCCTTTTCTCTAGTTTATGCTCCTTTTTGGTAGGTTTATTCAAAGAGGTTGTATCAAAAATAGCCTATGGGGTAATGGGTTAATAAGTAACGTTTTGCTTTAGGTAAAAACAAACTAGCACTGATACAATGTACACTTGGTTTTATGAAGCTATATAATTATGATGATTTAGTAGATTTAACCTTTGCTCATGAATATTCATGTAAACAATGACTATACATATTACATAGCACTGTCTTTGCATAAACAATTTGAGCAAAATTTGATCAGATGGCCTACAGGACCTGTCTATATCCCATTTGCATGTGTGTGAAACTATGTCCCTGTCATGTAAATGCTTACGTCATGATAATGTTATATACTGCATGTACTGTCGTTGCCCGTTGCGAATCTATGATTATTTAACAGGTTTCCAAGTTATAGCACTGAGCCAATCTGCATTTAATAAAGATGCATACAATTTCATTTGAACAAACACAAAAGCAGAAAGTTGACAAACCATTTAAACAAACTTACATATGCTTTAGATTATTCCTGTTCCAGTGCGTTGTACACATGTGCGTGGCTGTTTTGTTATATTTCAATTTTGTTTTTCCTTTGATGTTTTTTCTTGTTTAAATGTTGTTGACTCACCTGAGCAAAGCTCAGAACGAGCTTTTCGGAGACTTGAATGTCCGTCGTGCGTCGTGAGTCGTCCTTCGTGCGTCGTCAATAACTTGCCTGTGAACACTCTAGTGGTCAAAACTTTAGTACAATCATCATGAAACTTGGTCTGACCGATTGACTTGAAAACATCTCGGACGAGATAGAAAGTGGGTCATGTATAGTCAAAATCTAGGTCACCAGGTCAAATAGTAGAAAATAATTTGTGACCACTCTAGAGGTCACATGTTCAGCCCAACATTCATAAAGATGCATCAGAATCCTTGTGTTGATAACATCTCGGATGAGTTAGAAAGTGGGTCACTTGGGGTCATTAACTAGGCCACTAGGTCAAATAGTAGAAAAACATTGTGAACACTTATGGTCACATTTTTGTCCAATCTTCATGAAACTCACTGAGAATGATTGTCTTGATAGAATCTTAATGAGTTTGAAAGTTGGTAATGTGGGGTCAAAAACTAGGTCACTAGGTCGAACAGTAGAAAATCATTGAGTTCACATTTTGTCCAATCTTCATAAAACTTAGTCAGAATTATTGTCTTGACAAAATCTCGATCGAGTTTGAAAATGGGTCACGTAGGGTCAAAGGCTAGGTCACTAGGCAATATGGTAGGTAAACCTTGTGAACAAGCTATAGTGTTAAATATGTGGTGGACTTATCCACTCTGTGGGGTCATATGTATTTTAATGATAACACAGGAGTATACTAACATTGTACCCTAAACACTCTCAAGTATTCTGACACACAATCTCCCGTTCCTCTATGAAAACTGAATTATTTCCATTTCATACTGTTGTCATTTCTTTAAAATAGACTGACATAGTAGAAAATAGTGTAGACCCTCATCAGTCAGTTCCTTTACCCTTTCCTCCATGGATATTCATGTAACATATAATGATGTCATTGATATCAATTAGATTAATTAACTGTAATAACTCAAGGACATGAGATTTTTAGACCATGGCAGAAACTGTGGAATCATATCTATTTGTGTCATAAGCAGACAGAGCTCTTATAGGAGCCGTCTGATCTGGGTTTACTCTGTTTGCAAAGGCATAGAAAGGCGTATTTATGAGGCTAATGGTTCACCCTTTCCCTGTTCAATATTCATGTAAGAAATAATGCCATTATGAAGATTATTTTTATCACGGCATATGAAATACAGAACATTCTGGCTGTCAGGCAGAAAGTATAGAATCATATCTATATGATATCATAAGCACAGGACAGACCCTGCTCTTACGGCTCCTACAATAGCCATCGGTTCTGGGGCTACTATATATGCAAAGGCTTGAAAAGGCGTTTACATGAAGGAAAGGGTTAAAGAGAGGCATCATTAGGATCTGTATGATTTACCTAAGTTTGTCTTGGGGAATACTTAGAGCAGTGTGGGAACACCATGTTTTAAGTAATAGTGAAAATGTGTTAACTAGGATTACTACTGTATAGCTTTATTTAAGTCGTGTTATGTTCATTGCTGTCTCACTAGACTTAACATATTTGTATCACATGACATATTTTACTCTTTTTATTTAGATTAACAGTATTTGTTTGAGTGTGCTTTAAGTTTGATATCATTTCAGGAAAGTGCTATGCATATATCTAATGTCCCTGGCATGTTAATTTCACACAAATTAGAATGTATTTGTTGTATACAATAAACCCTTTACTACATGAATATGTATGTAGGGAATAGATAATCATGCATATTTTGCAAATGGATTTTTGCAAGCCTTGTGGATAAGAGAAATGTTTTATCTTGATAGAAACTGCAGAATGAAATTCACATTTTTTCATAAGCACACAGAAAGTAACCTGATCAGAGGGCTCCTATAGGAACCATCTGCTCTTGTTCAACTCTGGTTGCAAAGTCATTAAAACACGTCTCTATATCGAGTTAAAGGTTAACAAAGAATGTCTCAGTACGGATATCCACAAGAATTTTGAGCACAGTACGGTTGAATCCCAGCTATCTGATCTGGGTCTACTCTGTTTACAAGATCGCAGAAAGGCGTATACATTTATGGAGTATAGGGATTTCAGTAGTACAAATTTCAGCAATAAAATTTACAATTAGAAATATGGTATGACATAAGCATTAAGCGACAGAACCATGCATAATCTGTCAGATGTGGGTCTACTCTGTTTGAAAATGCTTATTTATGGAATTAAAGGTTAAATCAAAATGAAGAAAAAGTTTTTGTGGACAAAATTGCTCAGAGTGCAATTCTCTTTCCTTTAATTTATTTTCTCCAAATACATATTTACATTTTCTTATTTACCCTGTCTTTTTGTTTCACCATAGAGCATTGATTTGTTTAGGAAAGATGTCACATTATTTAACCTATATGTACATATACAGTAGGTCTAGCTATTGAGCTTTGTATAGAACAGTATACAGATTTTTACTTTCTGCATTTTCAGCATATACAATAAATTCTTCAAAGAAAATTGTGTTTAATTTTGTTTCCCTTTCTGGCTCACCTAGCACAAAGTCGAAAGGTCAGCTACTGAGATCACTGTGTGTCCGCCATCTTTCTTCAACAGTTTAAAATCGCCAAAGTTGGAAATTGACTAGAACAGCCTACAAGTGGTTTTCAGTGTTATTTTATGCTTTAATTCATGAATATTTAACCCATCTAAATGCACGATTTTACAAATCATGAAGTGGAAAACAGTCACTCCTACACGATATACTCTGCACAACGCCATCCTTGAAACAGTCTTTGTATCTATCATCTTAAATCGGAATTATCATATAATATTATCAAAAACATGTCAAACACTAGGGTTTCTAAGACGCAACATCAAAGTTCACTCAGAAGGACTTAAATCAATGGCATATAAGACACTGGTCAGGCCCCAACTTAAAATACTGTAGCTCTGTTTGATCCCGCTTACTACCACTCATATCGAGCAGATTGAGTATGTGCAGCGGAAGACTGCTACATGATTACAGCCGCATGTCCAGCGTTGCTGAAATGCTAAATTCATTGCAGTGGAGGCGTCTTGACCTACGGCGCATCGAGCAGCGCATGGCTATGTTCCATAACATTTTGTATGGGCAGGTTGCTAACCCATGTCCAGAATATCTTATTCTGAACTAATGGTATTCCAGAACTTCCAAGCATTCCAACACATCCAAAGGAATTCTGACTATCATAAAAATTATATTCATTTTCCTCTAGAGCTGTCATCCTTTGGAATGCCTTGCCTCAAGACCTCATTGCACTACCCAAACCATTTTCAGTCTAGCTGTGAGCAAGATTGAACATATGCCTCGCTATATATACTTGCCCTGTTTTAAATTGTTTTTCAAGGTATTAAAATTTAGAATAAACAAAGAACATGGAAAAGGGTTAAAGACGCTGTGCATACTGTGGCAGGGTATATCCGCAGTATATATTTTTATTGATAAATTTAACTGTGAGTAGGTTTAAACTGAGGTAGAGATAAATCTTTATTGTGGCCACTGTCCCAATATCTTGCTATGTAGTATTGTTTTTAACAATAGCCTTGATGGGTGGCCAGCGATTGGTTAAAGTTGACTTTACCATGGTAAAGTCCAATATGGGTTTTAAATAGGTGGTCAAACTGGTTCTTGATATCCCCTGACTGGACAACTGAATAAGTGAGCACGATAGGATAGCACTTGAACAAAATTGAGCTGGTTTGTGGAGGTGTGGTTAGGACCAGTGTCTGGGGAGAGTGTGGGCGTGTGGCGCGTATACAGGCAAAATAAAAGTAAAGGGATCACTGGCTTGTATTTTTCATTCCGCAATCGAACTCATTACACATATACTCGTATATACATGATCGTTGGCGATCGCATGGTTTCATGCTCACGGGATTATAACCAGTTATTGTGGGATATTATACATTAACCTCACTGACAGGTAAATCCTTTATATCTCTACACCATTTTGGATAATATTCTCCAGAAAGAAGATAAAATGGTGGCTGTTTTAATTGCTGCTGAAAAATACAGATAAGAAATTCTGTTGCAAAAAAGCATAATGCCCATTTTAAGAAAAGACTTTCACTATATTCCCCATATAACACCACTTTAAACCTGACCATCACGATAAGTTCATACCAAAACTTTCTTATCAAATTCTTAAGTATACTTGTATATACCATCATATTGTCACATTTTATACTCTCATTATTTAACAGACATCGTGAAGCTCTCATTTTTAATCTAAAACCACAATGCATTTTCTGTTTTCACTTTTAATTGCCTTGAAAAATCAATTGCCATGTACGTCTACCTAATATGACTCTTATCACAATGACGGGTGTATGATATCATTGTTTCCAATTAGAGGACCAGACACGCAAACTATACGCATTCTTATCGATATTTGAGTCTGCATGACTTTCACACTGCATTAACTCATTCTCTCCTGGGCTATTTTTAGACCCAACCTCTTTCTTTGAATGTGTCTACCGAAAAGGAGTATATACTAGAGGAAATGAAAAATTTAGAATTTTGTAGTTTGAAATCATTGTGATAAATAGAGCATTTGCTCCTGTAGGAGCAAATGCTCTATTTATCACAATGGTTTCATAAAGTGACTACTATTGATGCGCAAAAATGCGTCACTATTGGATAATGTGTTAAGCAGCTACCTGCCTAAAAGGCACACATTCTTTGTCACTAATATTTCGAATATTCGAGTTTTTACTGTAATTTACATTTGATATATGTATCATAACCATGACGTACTGACATATATTCTTGATTTCATAGTTATGGGGTATTTTGCAATGTCTCAGCCCAATTTTGCTCCACGACTTTCAGGCCAGGTTCCCACTGCTGATCGGATAAACTCGATCAAGTCCGATCAAAATTATCAGGAACTGGACTGGCTCACTCGAAAGTAGTGATCCGGGAGGTGTACCTAGATAGGCATCGCTCGGACTCCATACCCGAATATTTTTGACATGTCAAAACAAATCGGGAAGAGATCGGGTAGCCACGCGCTCGAGAAACGATCGGGAAGCGATTGGATATTAACCCCTTCCGTGCCACAATGACGGGTGTATGATATCACATGCAAACAGTTTGGATCCAGATGAGACGCCGAGTAACTCGGGGTCTCATCAGGATCCAAACCGATTGACACTCTGTTTACTGTTTAATAAAGAAAATGAAAGTAATCCACATACTTACACTTAAAATGAACGAAACTATGCCCAACAGACGACAATGCTGGTATCGAAAGGGTTAATCGAGCATAGGATCGACTTGATCGGGAGACAGTCGTGTAGACCTATAGTGCGGTCGGGGTGAAGTCATTTATCTGATCTATACCCAATCATCTCGACCTTTATTCGAGTAATTCGCGATCGCTCCCCGACTCCCCGATCAACGCGACGATATGGGCTGGTAGAGTTCGATCAGAGGTACAGTTGGTCGGGTAGAACTCGTGTAGGGATCGTATCTGGGTCGAGATGATCGAGCTGAGATCCGAGTGATTGTTTAGTTAACGTCGTGAATGATCGAGAGTGATTGGGATAATCGAGTTGATCTGTCCGGCAGAGGGAACCTACCTTCAAGGCCACACGTATGCGTTATCAGCGAGACATGTGAGTGATTAGATAGACGAGAGACACCTTATTAAAGTGAGAATACGGCATTGTGAGTTTGCTCTAATTAACGCGACTTACATAAAGGTCACTACATATATTATAAACATTCGTTAAATAATGTCAATCCTCTTTTAATGCTGTCAAAACTCTGCAAGAATATATATATATTAACGTGTCATAGCCAAGTTTAAAACAACTAAATCGCGACACAATGAAGGAATCGCTTTAACCTAGTTTTACATTTTTGAACAATGATAACAACACGCTTTAACATGTCGACCACAACTGGGTAGGTCTACAAACAAGCAAATACACTAACTCTTTCACTGCCAATGTCACATCTGTGATTACCTATGCGAACCGTTTGGAATTAGACGAGACGCCGAGTAACTTGGCGTCTCATCAGGATCCAAATTGTTTGTTACTATGATCGGGTTTTTTAACAAAAATGAAGAAAATTATGAAATTTGTAGCAGACGACAAAGTTTGCAGACGACAAAATTTGGCAGCCAAGGAGCAAATACTAAATGAAATGTATGATATAAAGTGACACGTCGTACGGGTTCATCAATATCTGACGTAAGCGATTGGGCAAGGAAGGACTGGACGGCTTCAACTGCAACATTCAGTTTAGTAATCAGATTCCAAAAGACAACTCATGCTCAAGTACGAAAATTATTGATACCGGAACTTGCCTTACCAGATATTTTATTAGACAGGTAAATGGGTTATCTGTGTATTGAAAATGTGGTTTAACAATTCGTAACGGAAGGAAAATGGCATTGTATATATGCACATATGTAACACAAATTATTGGTACTAGAACTAAATCAATGTGTGTAGTTGGACAAATGGATGTATCTGCTTCAAACGTGCATGGATAATCTTTAGACATCTTAAATGCCAAGGCAAAGTCTACGGGTTTAATTGAGACGTGGTAGTTGAGATGTGCCAGTGTCATACTGGTAGAACGGTAGAGTTTTATTGTAAATCACACGATATTCTAGGATGTAGCACGTGCTTCGCAACAGTTCATAAAAGTTGTCTTGACGTTGAATCAATTTTAAAGAAATCAGAAACTATTTTTGACAGTCAAGAATATTCAAATTTAGGTCAAACACTGAAATCCATAAACAAATCTGTACGTGATATGATTGCAAAGACACGTGCAAATACCGACCAATCTAAGTCTTGTTACTCTGAGGTAATCCAGTCTGTGAAATTGCTGAAGAAAGATATAATTGAGAGTGTAGAAAAACTGGAAACAGATGTGATAGCAGAGGCCGACATGTTTGTATTAGAAGAAGAAACTAAAATGAAGTCTATATCAAATAGATGTAGTACCCTTACAGAAAATATAGAGGCAATAATTTCAGATTTCCGTAGCCTTCAGTCGTCCAAACGAGTTTGTCAGGCGTATATATCAATGAAGAAAAGTGGTGGACAAATCAAAACAATGCAAGATAATGTGCGCAACATGGAAGCATCTCTGACGTTGAAGACGTTTAGGTTTGAACCAAACAGAAAAATACCAGAACTTATGAAATGTCTTGGTAAGATCTCAACCAGTGTTCAGGGGATTTCAGCTGGCGTGCAATCGAAATCTAAGATTCAAGCTCCCATGAAGCCTACCCATGTTAGAGATATTAATGTTAGATCTAGGTTTGAATCAGCCTTTTCTTATGTAACTGGATCAGCCGTAGTATCCAGTAATAGACTGGTCATTGTAGATAATAATAACTATAAGGTTAAACTTTTAGATACTCAAACCAATCAGCTGATAAGTGAACTGGGTACTAAAATGTGGCCTTTTGATATCACAATAATAAGTAGTACCCAAGTAGCAGTATCTTTCTATAACAACAGTAAAGTTCCTATTCTGAGTTTGTCCGATAAAATAAGAGTGCAAAGGGAGATAGACGTGGATAGTGTTTGCCGAGGTTTGGCCTACAACAAGGATAGATTGGTCGTTTCGTACTGTAACCCCGGTAAAGTGGAGATAATGGATCTATACGGCAACGTGATTAAGAGAATAGCGAACGATAGTGCCGGCATGTCTCTGTTTCAGTGTCCAAACTATGTTTGTGTCAGTAAGGATGGAGAGACTATATACGTATCTGATAACAACAGAGATAGAGTGACCAGCCTTACGTTTGATGGTGTTGTAACGTCTGTATACTCTGACAGTGAGATGCAAAATCCGCAAAAAATATGTGTTGATCACCATGACAATGTGTATGTTTGCTGTAAGTGTAGTAGAAATGTACACATGCTCACTGCAGATCTCGCAAAGATGCGGATCATACTGACCCAAGCGAACGGACTAGACAGTGATGTTTTGTCTGTAAGTTATTGTCACAATTCAAACAGGCTGTATGTGGGGATGCGGAATAAAGTAAAAGTGTTTGAGTTGACATAGCTATGTACACCGAATAACGTGATGCAGTGTTTAGTTATGACTGGCAATAAAAATAATAGTTTAACTAATCAACTCGGTTTATATCCGGATGAAACGCTGACTGAGTCGGTGTCTTACAGAACTCCAAACTGTTTGACTACATAATAAATATAAGAAATAAGCGTAAAGATAAAACCACTTCTACAACTGATTTAGACACAATATTTTAAGCACTAGCTATTAAAGTTTAATATTCAAACTAGTCTCATCAGGTTCAGTACTCTTGGCTTCAATACAGTAAAATCCCGCCAATGTGACCAACTAAAAGAAGTAGAATTCTGGGTGTTTTATGCAGGTGGTATCTTAATGCTGGACAAAGGAGCTGTCTGAATTACCTTTGTCCTGTATTAAGGAACCACCTGCTTATAAAGAAAACCATGTTTATTAATTAAGTGGTCGCATTAGAGGGGTTCTACTGTAATTATATATATTAAAATTCTGAAGGGAGGTGATCCCCCGAGAGCAACAATTGCAACTCAAAAAGAGAAAATTACAGACTCGGTTTTACTGAGTCTGTTCATGAACAGTAATTGAAAGTGCAACACTGCTCACACACCCTAGCACCGACTTAAGCGGTATTCAATTTTCAGAACAAGAAGTACTGAAATGCATGATCTCGAAGGATCAGAAGGTATAACAACACTGAGAATGAAGTACCCTTATTCTGCTGTACAACAAAATATGTCTGATAAAACACCGCTCTGTTATAGTTTTACTTTCTTCCAATTCGTTCAAGCTTTTGAGAAATACCAATGCTAGTCTGGTCAATAACGGGATAAGAGTTCATTTGGCAACATGTAACATAAAGATAAAACCACTACTACAAATAATTAAGACGCAATATTTTCAGCACTGGCTATAAATATTCAATATCCAAAATGGTCTCACCAGGTTCAGTACTCTTGACTTCAATAATTATATAACTTAACCCCTATCCTGCTGTAAAAATGCTGTCAAACACCGTTCTGTTATAGTTTTACTTTCTTCATATTCGTTCAAGCTTTTGAGATATTGACAAAGAGACAAATAGTTTGGATCCTTCCGAGACGCCGAGTTGCTCGACGTATCATCAGACTCAGTAACAAAAGCATTTGCACATGCGAGTCTGGTCAATGACGGGATAATAGTTACTTTGGCAACATATAACGTATAATGATAATACAGAAACGCTGTTTTAGATGCAAATATAACACTGATTCTAATATGAACTGACTGAACCAATGTACAGTTAGCTGAGCTTTTATCTTCATTGTGATAAAAATGTGTTGACGCCTTGCAAATAGAGTAGCCCCAGACAGCATGCTTCTTGTTGAAAGCCCCTTGCTGGAGCCGTCCTATCAGTTTGTGCTCTATTTGCAAATAGAGTAGCCCCAGATTGCGTGCCTCTTTCTTGAGCCGTCCGATCAGGTTGTGCTCTATTTACAAATAGATTAGCCACAGAGCGCATGCCTCTTTCTTGGGCCGTCCTATCAGTATGTGCTCTTTTTGTCAATAGAGTAGCCCCAAATCGCATGCCTCTTGCTGGAGCCGTCCGATCAGTTTGTGCTCTATTTGCCAATAAAAATCTGATTCTACGGTTTCACCAAAACATCTTAGGTTCATACGCTGATATAAACATTCGGATAATTAAAATCTAAACACTCATTATTTCTTAAATAAATATTCATGAGTCATGTGTTAATACGTAACGTTTTGCGTTAGGTAAAACCAAACTAGCGCTGATACAATGTACACTTGATTTTATGAAGCTATATAATTATGATGATATAGTAGATTTAACCTTTGCTCATGAATATTCATGTAAACAATGACTATACATATTACATAGCGCTGTCTTTGCATAAACAAATGGAGCAAACTTTGATCAGATGGCCTACAGGACCTGTCTATATCCCATTTGCATGTGTGTGAAACTATGTCGCTGTCATTTGAATACTTACATCATGATAATGTTATATACTGCATGTATTTTCGTTGCCCGTTGCGAATCTGTGATTATTTAACAGGTTTCCAAGATATAACACTGAGCCAATCTGCGTTTAATAAAGATCCAGACAATGTCATTTCAACAAACACAAAACCATTTGAAAATATGGCTACATTGCATAAACAAACTTGATAAAATGACAAGTTATACTATTATACTTTTGCTTTAGATTGTTCCTGTTCCAGCTCGTTGTAAATGTGTGCGTGGCAGTTTTGTTATATTTCAATGTTGGTTTTTCCTTTGTTGTTGTTTCTTGTTTAAATGTTGTTGACTCATCTGAGCAAAGCTCAGGACGAGCTTTTCGGAGACTTGAATGTCCGTCGTGCGTCGTCCTTCGTGCGTCGTCAAATTTTTTTCTCACATACCTTCCCTTATCTCCGAGTTAGAACAACAGGTTAAGATTTTAATTATCTGTAACACGTGTAAGATCACTTTAGAACGTATGACGTCATATATGACGTCACACCATGGAAACCTATGTTTACATTTCATTTAAACGGCGAAAATACACTTTTTTGATATGTGAGAAAAAGAATCTGATGCTCGTTGTCTTTTAAGATCACATGTTCCTAAACTCACCAAGAAAACTCGCCAAGGCTCGCTTAATGACATTTTCTAAGGCTTGTTTAGGAACATATGATCTTAAAAGACAACTCGCGACAGATCCTCTATATCTGTGAACACTATAGTGGCCAAATTTTAGTCCAATCATCATGAAACTTGGTCAGATCGATTGGCTTGAAAACATCTTGGACGAGTTAGAAAGTGGGTCATGTATAGTCAAAAACTACAAATGTAGGTCACTATGGTATCTAGTAGAAAAAAATGAACAATTTAGAAGTCACATTTTCATCCCAAACTTGATGAATCTTTGTCAGAATAATTGTCATGAAAAAATCTCGGACAAGATTGAAAGTGGGTCATGTTGGATCAAAAACTAGGTCACCAGGTCAAATAGTAGAACTACACATTGTGAACACTGTAACAGCCCAATATTCATTAAGATGCATCAGAATCCTTGTGTTGATAACATCTCAGATGAGTTAGAAAAGGCGTTACTTGGGGTCATTAACTAGGCTACTAGGTCAAACAGTAGAAAAACATTGTGAACGCTAATGGTCACATTTTTGTCCAATCTTCGTGAAACTTACTTGATAGAATCTTCATGAGTTTGAAAGTGGGTCATGTGGGGTCAAAAACTAGGTCATCAGGTCAAATAGTAGAACTACACCTTGTGAACACTCTAACAGCCCAATATTCATAAAGATGCATCAGAATCCTTGTGTTGATAACATCTCAGATGAGTTAGAAAAGGCGTTACTTGGGGTCATTAACTAGGCTACTAGGTCAAACAGTAGAAAAACATTGTGAACGCTTATGGTCACATTTTTGTCCAATCTTCATGAAGCTTACTGAGAATGATTGTCTTGATAGAATCTTAATGAGTTTGAAAGTGGGTCACGTGGGGTCACTAGGTCGAATAGTAGAAAAACCTAGAGATCACATTTTGTCCAATCTTCATAAAACTTAGAATAATGGTCTTGACAAAATTTCGATCGAGTTTGAAAATGGGTCACGTAGGGTCAAAAGCTAGGTCACTAGGTAATATGGTAGGTAAACCTTGAGAACAAGCTATAGTGTTAATTATGTGGTGGACTTACCCCCTCTGTAAGGTCATATGTATTTTTAATGATAATACAGGAGTATACCAACATTGTACCCTAAACATTCTCAGGTATTCTGATACACAATCTCCCGTTCCTCTATGAAAACTGAATTATTTCCATTTCATATTGTTGTCATTACTTTAGAATTTACTGACATAGTAGATAATAATGTAGACCCTCATCAGTCAGTTCCTAAACCCTTTCCTCCATGGATATTCATGTAACATATAATGATGTCATGGATATCAATTAGATTAATCAACTGTAATAGCTCGCGGACAGGATGTTTAGACCATGGCAGAAACTGTAGAATCATATCTATATTGTGTCATAAGCAGACAGAGCAGACCTGGATCAGACCTCTCTTATAGGAGCCGTCTGATCTGGGTTTACTCTGTTTGCAAAAGCATAGAAAGGCGTATTTAATGAGCTAACGGTTCACGGCATATGAAATACAGAACATTCTGGCTGTCAGGCAGAAAGTAAAGATTCAGATCTATATGATATGATAAGCACAGGACAGACCCTGGTCTTACGGCTCCTACAGTAGCCATCGGATCTGGGGCTACTATATATGCAAAGGCTTGAAAAGGCGTTTACATGAAGGAAAGGGTTAAGGAGAGGTATCATTAGGATCTGTACGATTTACCTAAGTTTGTCTGTGGGAATACTTAGAGCAGTGTGGGAACACCACGTTTTAAATACGAGTGAAAATGTGTTATCTAGGATTACTACTGTATAGCTTTATTTAAGTCGTGTTATGTTCAGTGCTGTATCACATGATAGTTTCCATATTTTACTCTTTTCATTTAGATTATCAGTATTTGTTTGAGTGTGCTTTGATATCATTTCAGGAAAGTGATATGCAAATATCTAATGTTCCTGGCATGTTGATTTCACACAAATTAGAATGTATTTGTTGTATACATTTAAATGGAGTTTTGCAAGCCTTGTGAATAAGAGAATTGTTTTATCTTGATAGAAACTAGAGAATGAAATTCACATATTTTCATAAGCACACAGAACATAACCTGATCTGACAGTTCCTATAGGAACCATCTGCTCTTGTTCAACTCTGGCTGCAAAGTCCTCAAAACACGTCTCTATATGGAGTAAAGGGTTAACAAAGAATATCTCAGTACTGATATCCACAAGAATTCTGAGCATAGTATGGATGAATTCCAGCTGTCTGGTCTAGGTCTACTCTGTTTGCAAAATCGAAGCAAGGTGTATACATTTATGGAGTATAGAGATTTCATTAGTACAAATAAATCTGCTGGTTTCATCAATAAAACTGACAATTAGAAATATGGTTTGACCTAAGCATTAAGCGACAGAACCATGCAGAATCTATCAGATGTGGGTCTACTCTGTTTGAAAATGCGTATTTGTGGAATTAAGGGTTAAATCAAAATAAAGAAAAAGTGTTTGTGGACAACATTGCTCAGAGTGCAATTGTCTTTCGTTTAATGTATTTGTTTTCTCCAAATATATATTTACATTTTCTTATTTATCCTGTCATTTTGTTTAACCATAGAGCATTGGTGTCACTTTTATTATTTAACATATGTGTACATATACAGTAGATATAGCTATTGAGCTTTGTATAGAACAGTATACATATTTTTACTGTTCCGCCTTTTCAGCATATACAATAAATTCTTCAAAGAACATTGTGTTTAATGCTGTTTCCCTTTCTAGTTCACATAGCACAAAGTCGAAAGGTCTGCTACTGCGATCATTGTGTGTACGCCATCTTTTTTCAGCAGTTTAAATTAAAGTTTCCAAAAACGGAATTTGGCTAGAATAGTCTACAAGTGGTTCTCAGTGTTATTTAATGCTTTCCTTTCTGAATACTCGTGTAAGAAATAGTTTAATTCTGAATATCATCTCTAGCTCACCTGAGCATACTCAAGTAAGCTTTTGTGATCGTCCGACGTCCGGCCGACCGCACACACGGATTGATGGTTATGTGACACTGAGAATAAAATAAATTTTGTATCTTTCTTTTTATGTGGCTAATGTTTGCTTTTATGGTACAATCTTGAACAAAACAATAGTCAATCTGTGAAAACATCAGTGTGTATGTCCGTCCATCCGTCGCCAATTGCATTAAACGACTTCTTTGAAACCACGAGACAGAATGTAACCAAACTTTACAGAAATGTTATTTTGATAGTGCTGCATAAAATTGTTAAAAGAAACTGGATCGGCATTATTATGCCAGATATGCCCCTCTAACCCATTCCTTCATATAAATGCTCTTTCATGCATTTGCAAACAGAGAAGACCCATATCAGACGGCTCATATAGGAGCCGTCTGATCAGGGTCTGCTCTGTTTGTTAACGAAGTTTGATAGATCTGTTTCTTTACTCTATATAACTGACTCTTAATCCCACAAGCATGCAACACAACATGTAGTCGCAAATGACTATGTATGCACCACGTGTTTAATCCTTCCCCTGTTCTATGTTCATTCTCAAGTTTAACACCACTGGGACTAGACCTAGAAGACAATAGCCGTCTGATCAGGGTCTGCTCTGTTTGCTTATGGTGTAATATATATCTGATTCTACAGCTTCTCCCTAAACCAAAATGTCATGTGTTCATATGCCATTACAAAAACTAATGTTATTAATAGTCATCACGTCATTATTTCCTACATGAATATGCATCAGGGAAAGGGTTAAGAAACTATTTACCGAATGTCGAATCAGTTTGGATCCTTATGAGAGGCATAGTTTAGTCGGTGTCTCATTTGGATCAAGATGGTCTGTAAATGCGATTCAAATGAATATATGTGTAATAAGGCTCAAATTTGTCTCCGTACAGGTACATTTGATATGTTGTGTACTGTAAGTATTCCTTTGCAAACGTTTACAAAGGGAGTCCTTCATATAGCCTTCTGACAACCATCGTCTTCAACAATTTCGTCTGCATATATTTTAGTCATATTATATGAACTTTTTTTGCATAAGTAGTCCATCCTGAGTGTCAAACTGCATGGATTCTGATTAGACACAGAGTTACTCGGGGTCTGATCTAGACCCTTGTTGCATAATTTACTAGTTTTAAGTTTCAGACATCTAAAGGATATACCGCTTCAACCAAGTAAGGTACGTTACCCGATATGTCATTGTCTAGGTCTAGATATCACAGGCATTCACTGCTAGTTTACATGGTGTTGGCTTTTAAAAAAAAATTTCCTACATTTGAGAAAAGCTTTTTACATATTTTTCTATGTCCAAAATGTCTACGACCTTGTAACATGTTTACGTTCAATCACTCGTTGAATATCTTACTCTGTATGTATCGGTAATGACTGTACGCAATAAGGCTACAGCACTCCATTTCAGTACAATGTGATGGGACTTCATGTATCACAACATATATATTCACGCGTAGGTCAATGGTTCTGTATGCATGGTCGGTATGCACCAAATGTTCAGAATAGTGTTGGGTCAGTCCCTACCATGTCTCACAAGGCATTTTTTCTATAGTATGTGGCGTACAGTAAAATATCAATTATTCGAACATTCAAATACGTATCATTATTGATCTTTAATATATGTTGCAGGGTGAAAGTTATACTGAAAGCTCCTCAGTGGGCTTTCTGTATTACTTCCACACTGCATTAAGCAGCTATCTGCCTAAATGGTACGAATTGTTTGCCACTAATATTTCAAAACACCGAGTTCTACGGTACTTTTCACTTGGTATCTACATATACATTATAACCATGTCATACTGATATATCTTACTGATTGACCACTTCGTAGTTATGAGGATATATTTCGCAATTTTGATTGCTGTCAAAAGCCTGCAAGAATATATATAGTCATAGCCATAATCGCGGCAACATGAAGGAATTCGCTTTCACCTAGTTTTACATTTTCGAAAAATGATAATAATAAACTTTAACATGTCGACCACATCTTAATAGAACTAGATATACTTAATACTAAATTCAATGTAAATTATAAAGCTACACGTCGTATGGGTTAATCAATATACTGTATTTATATCTGACGTAAACGACTGGACGCCACGTTGAAGGACTAGACGGTTCCAAAATTGCAACATTTAGTTTATTTGTCCAGTTTCTAAAGGACAACTCATGTTCAGTCACTAAGAATATTGATATCCGAACTTGTCGCGTGAGATATAATTACACAGGGAACATGTTTATCTGTGTATTGAAAAGGCAGTTCAACGATTCGCAACGGAATGAAAAAGGAGTTGTAAATGTACCTGGGTGACAAAAACTTAAATATATATAAGAAGACAGGAAGTTTAACGTAGTGTTCAAAATGGCGTACACAGGAGAGCAAGAAGATGAACTCAAATCTAAGACGCTTTCTATAGGGTCAGAGTTTATTTTTGACTTCTATTGCCAACTGTGTATAGAGCAGGGTAAAAACTTTGAAGCAGATGGGTTCTGTGTCGAATGCGAAGAATATCTATGTGGAGTTTGCTGCAATGGGCACACAAAGACACGACAAACGCGCCACCACAATATCCTAGGTAAGGCGAACATGCCTAAGGACACGCCACTTTCTCCAGACCCAAAAAACAAAGACATTTCGACAATGTGCCAGTACCATGCAGGTAGAATGGTAGAATTTTATTGTAAATCACATGATATTTTTGGATGCAGCACTTGCTTTGCAACAGTTCATAAAAGTTGTCCTGACGTTGAATCAATTTTGGAGAATTCGGACACTATTTTTGACAGTCAAGAATATTCAAATTTTATGCAGACACTGAAATCCATGAAGCAAGTTGCACGTGATATGATGACAAAGACACATTCAAATACCGATCAAGTTAAGTCTTGTTACTCTGAGGTAATCCAGTCAGTGAAATTGTTGAAGAAAGAAATAATTGAGACCATAGAAAAACTGGAAAGTGAGGTGAAAGTAGAGGCTGACAAAATCGTAGCAGAAGAAGAAAATAAAATGAAGTCTATATCAAATAGGTGTAATACCCTTACAGAAAATATAGAGGCAATGCTTTCAGATTTCCACAGCCTTCATTCGTCCAAACGAGTTTGTCAGGCGTATATATCAATGAAGAAAAGTGATGGACAAATCAAAACAATGCAAGATAATGTACGCAAAATGGAAGCATCTCTGACGTTGAAGACGTTTATGTTTGAACCAAACAGAAAAATACCGGAATTTATTAACTGTCTTGGTAAGATCTCAACCAATATTCAGGGGATCTCAGCCGGAGTGCAACCGAAAACTAAGTCTGATGCTCCCATGAAGCCTGCCTATGTTACGAACATTAATTTTAGATCTATTCGTGATAAAGAATACGCTGTAGTAACTGGATTAGCCGTAATATCCATTAACAGATTGGTCATTGTAGATAATGGTAACTTAAAGGTTAAACTTGTAGATACTCAAACTAATCAGCTGATAAGTGAACTCAAAACTCCCAACAGGCCTTGGGATATCACAATGACAAGTAGTACCCAAGCAGCAGTAACTCTCCCGAGTAGTAAGAAAATCCTTCTGCTTGGTGTGTCCGATAAACTGATAGTGGACAGGCAGATAAACGTGGGTGGTTGTTGCCGAGGAGTGGCCTACAGCAAGGCCAGACTGGTTGTTTCGTACTATAGTCCCGTTAAAGTCGAGATAATGGATATATATGGTAGCATGATGAAGAGAATAGAGAACGATAGTGCCGGTCATCTGCAGTTTCAATGTCCGAAATATGCGGGTATCAGTAAGGATGGAGAGACCCTATACGTATCCGACGGCGGCAGTAATAAAGTGAGCAGTCTTACGTTTGATGGTGTCGTCAAGTCTGTATTTTCTGACAGTAACCTAGTAAATCCTTCGAAAATTTGTTTTGATCACCATGACAACGTGTATGTTTGTTGTAGTGGTAGTAGGAATGTACACGTGCTGTCTGCAGATCTCGCCAAAATCCAGATCATTCTTACCCAAGCGAACGGACTAGACAGTGATGTTTACTCTGTAAGTTATTGTCAGAATTCAAACCGGCTGTATGTGGGGACGGGATATAATATAAAAGTGTTTCAGTTAACATGACTACGTACATTCAATAACTTAAGGTTGTGTTTAGTTACGACTAGTGCAATGACATTGATAGATTGACTTATCAAATCAGTTTATATCCCGATGAAACGCTCAATTACCCGGTGTCTTACAAAATTCCAAACTGTTTGACTAATAATATACATTAAAAACACAAAGATAAAACCACTCCTACAACTAATTTAGACACAATATTTAAGACACTGGCTATAAAAGTTCAATATTCAAACTGGTCTCACCATGTTCCGAACTCGTGGCTTCAATAATGATATAAATTAACCCCTATCCTGCTGTAAAATGCAGTCAAACACAATTCTGTTATAGTTTTACTTTCTTCATATACGTTCAAGCTTTTAAGATATTGACAAAGAGACAAACAGTTTGGATCCTGTCGAGACGCCGAGTTGTTCGATGTATCAGCAGACTCAGTATCCAATCCATTTGCACATGCGAGTCTGGTCAATGACGGGATAAGAGTTACATTGGCAACATGTAACATACAGAAACGATGTTTTAGATGCGCTTTTGTCTAAACTGTGATAAAAATGTGTTGACGCCTTGCAAATAGAGTAGCCCCAGATAACATGCCTCTTGTTGGAGCCTCTTGCTGGAGCCGTCCTATCAGTATGTGCTCTATATGCAAATAGAGTAGCCCCATATCGTATGCCTCTTGCTGGAGCCGTCCTATCAGTATGTGCTCTATATGCAAATAGAGTAGCCCCATATCGTATGCCTCTTGCTGGAGCCGTCCTATCAGTGTGTGCTCTATATATAGGCAAATAGAGTAGCCCCATATCGCATGCCTCTTGTTTGATCCGTCCGATCAGTTTGTACTCTATTTGCAAATAGAGTAGCTCCAGATCGCATGCCTCTTGCTTGAGCCGTCCGATCAGTGTGTACTCTATTTGCAAATAGAGTAGCTCCAGATCGCATGCCTCTTTCTTGAGCCGTGCGATCAGTGTGTACTCTATTTGCCAATAGAGTAGCCCAAGATCGCATGCCTCTTGCTTGAGCCGTCCGATCAGTGTGTATTCTATTTGCAAATAGAGAATTCCTAGCTCGTATGCCTCTTGCTGGAGCCGTCGGATCAGTGTGTGCTCTATTTGCCAATAAAAATCTGATTCTACGGTTTCACAAAAACATCTTAGGTTCATACGCTGATATAAACATTTGGATAATTAATATCCAAACACTCATTATTTCTTAAATAAATATTCATGAAGTAATGTGTTAATAAGTAACGTTTTGCTTAAGGTAAAACCAAACTAGCGCTGATACAATGTACACTTGATCTTATGACGCTATATAATTATGATAATATAGTAGATTTAACCTTTGCTCATGAATATTTTCATGTAAACAATGACTATACATATTACATAGCGCTGTGTATGCATAAGCAATTAGAGTAGACTTTGATCAGATGGCCAAGAGGCTCCGTCTATATCCCATTTGCATGGGTGTGAAAATACGTCTCTGCCATGTAAATACTTACGTTATCAGTTATGATATTTCCATATACTAATACTGTTATGTACAGTACTATGTATTCATTCTTTCTTTGCTCGTTGCAAATCTGTAATTATTTAACTGGTTTCCAAGATAGAATACCGAGACAATTGGCGTTTAATTAAGATCCAGACAATTTCATTTGAACAAAAACAAAACCAGAAATTTGAAAAACTGACTACATATGTTACAAACAACACATTGCATAAACAAACTTGATAAAAGGATATGTCTTACACTTTTGCTTTTGTTTGTTCCTGATCCAGTGCGTTCTACATGTGTGCGTGTCTGTTTTGATTTTTTTTTTCAATGTTTTTTTCCGTTATTGTTGTTTGTTGTTTTAATATGTTAGCTCATCTGAGCAAAACTCAGGATGAGCTTTTGGGAGACTTGAATGTCCTTCGTCAGCCGTCATGCGTCGTCAATAATTTGTTTGTGAACACTCTAGTGGTCACAATTTTAGCCGAATCACCATGGAACTTGGTCAGAGCGATTGCCTTTTCTAAATCTCAGACGGGTTAGAAAGTGGGTCGTGTAGAATTAAAAACTGGGTCAGTAGGTAATCTAGTGATGTTTGTAAACAATTTAGAGGTAACATTTTCAGCCCAAACCCCATGAGATTTTGTCAGAATAATTGTCATGATAAAAAGTTCGGACAAGTTTGAAAGTGGATCATGTTGGGTCAAAACCAAGGTCACCGGGTCAAATAGTAGGGAAACCTTGTTAACACTCTAAAGGTCACATTCATTTTCATCCCAACCTTCATGAAAATACATCAGAAGTATTTTGTTGATAAGATGTCGGATAAGTTAGAAAGTGAGCCATTTTATTCAATCTTCTTGAAAGTGAGAATTATTGTCTTGATAGAATCTTAGATAAGTTTGAAAGTGGGTCATGTGGAGTCCAAAACTAGGTCACAAGGTCAAATAGTGTCAAGAGTACATTTTTGTCCAATCTTCATGAAACTAAATTATTGTCTTGACAAAATCCCGATCGAGTTTGAAAGTGGGTCATGTGGGGACAAAAGCTAAGTTAATAGGTCATATGGCAGGTAAACCTTGTGATCAAGCTACAGTGTTACATATGTGGTGAACTTTTAACCCACTCTGTCAGGTCATATGTATTTTAATGATAATATAGGAGTATACCAGCAGAAAATAGTGTACCCTAAACACTCTAAGTATTCTGATATCCAATCTCCCGTCCCTCTATAAAAGCTGAATAATTCCATTTCATACAGCTGCCATTACTTTAAAATTGACTGACATAGTGGAAAATAGGATATACCCCCAACAGTCAGTTCCTTAACCCTATCCTACATGGATAATCATGTAAGACTTAATGGCAATTACGTGCAACACTTGACTGCCATAATATGTAAATATATCCTGAAATTGACCGAGAATTCAGTGTAGCCCTCGACAAATGGGCGTCAGTCTGTGCCAAAACAACAATGTCAGTCAAAATTCAGCAATAGAGTATAGTGGCTCAATATGTTCTTCCTTTCTTGGATCCTGATCCAGGCAACGTAGTTGTAAGAGAACGTTATCTTCAAATGCGGATTAAGAAGGCTTCACTGGCTTCATTCAGTTGTAAACAAAGTTGGCATCGTGATATGACTTCAATAGTGTTAAAGCGACGTGAAACCCGATAAAAACAAAACCAAAATGCACCCATTATGTCTTAGTACTTAGGTTACAATCTGAAGCATATACAATGCGTGTTTGAGATACTGTACGTAAGCTTTTAGACGTTAACAAAACTAGTATGCAAACATTGTCGTCTGCTTTCAACTTCAAAATGGAATCCGGGTTCGCCATATGCAGTTAGGCCGAATTAACCTTCAGATATACATGTGCAACCTTAGTTACTCTACGTCGTGGGCTATGTTTAGAGCATACCTCTTTGAATAAATCTACTAAAATGAGCATTTACTACTGAAAAGATAAATGTTTAGAATTGTGTAGTGCTGAAACCATTGTTATAAATAAAACATTTGTTCCTATGGAGTAAATGCTCTAATTATCACAATGGTTTCAAAACGTATTTTTCACCGAGGCGCAAAAAGGCTTTAATATGAGGAAATAAGTTAAACAAGACACACGCTTTCTAGGTGTATCAACTGAATCAAAACTGATCACTGGTAACATCGCAAAGGTAAATAGGATTATCTCTTGGATCTGCTGGATATTAACTTAACAAAGATTGGCGTTTTGGTTGGTTGTGTTGATAAACGTGCGTTTCTACTAACCATAGACTAACTTGGAGCGCAATAAAGATTGGAACGAATACAAAGAAACCCGTGCGCGATGCAATAAATTTTAGATGCCCAGTGCGGTTATTTTAGATGCCCAGTGTAAAGCACTGACACATCGGACTTCGTCCGACGGGGATCGAACCCCGCACCCCTGGTATTGTAGTCGAAACAAAGGTTGTATCCAAATTTATTCCTGACGAATATTTTTTCTGCTCTGTCTGTATGTTTGTTAGTTGGTTTGTTCCTAACACTAACGTTGGCGATAGTTTTGTAGCCGTTGCACATACATGCTTCAAATTTAGCATGCATGTGCAATGTATGGAGGCGAACATGTTTAGGGGCGACTTATTAAGGACAGGATCATACATCAAGGTCAAAGATCATATTTGGGGCATTGTGTTTCACAAACACATCTTGTTGCGAATTATACTCATAAGTACAAGTAATCAGTTAATACAAAACGAGTCTCAAACAGAGGGGATCTAAATAATACACCGTTTGTCCTTCGATCTCCTCTGACAAATTAATTTTTTATGTACGAGAACCGAGCATATGGACCCTTTGCAAACAATGTCGGCCCAGATCAAAGGGCTCATGGGGGCAACACTTTTATCAAGGTCTGCATTGTTTGTTGTTCGAATCATTTTCTTGAGTGACTTTTTTTATACAACTCTGTTAAATTAATAGGTAGCCAGATTTAATTATAAGCCATGTTAAGGGTTAAACTTAATGTCGCCCCGTACTTCATTCTCAGTGTTGTTATATGTTCTGGTTCTTCGGGATCATTAATTTTGATATAATTTGTTTTGAAAATTGAATACTGCTTAAGCCGGTGCTAGGGGGCGTGAGTAGTGTTTCACTTTTAATTACTACTCATGAACATTCTCAATAAAACCGAGTCTGCAATTTCCTCTTTTTGCATTTCTACATTTTCGAATGATCACACATTTTCAGAATATATATTTTCCTAATATCTTCGAGACGATTCTAACGAGTAGTTACAACACAGTGTTTTATGGAGAAATGAGTATTTGCACCTTTATCTGTTTCTCTGGAACTCCCTACTCAAAACTGATATTTTTTCATCTTTGCCTTTCCCTTTAAAAATATTCGTATACCTAGACAACATACAGGATTATTTTAGTTCTTGCGTCCGTCTTACTATAAGGTCATGCGACCATACTTATCGTATATCTTGGTTTACGACAAATGCTATTAGAAGACATGTCGCAGACCGGATGTTTAAAAAAAGGTGTTTGGTCTGTGTTTGGTCTGTGTGGCATGCAAAACCTGTCTTAAGAGGCCATTCGTTTATTGAACATAGGAGTCCTAATAAAAACAGGTGATAGCATAATGCAGGTCAAATGTAATACAGCATGCTCCTAAATGATCAATATGCATGTCAATAAAACTGGTAAAGCTTACATGAGTTTTCTGCATTAAATTTGGCCTACATTAACCTACCACCTGCCTTACAGACAAATACCTAGACCTGAGTTTGCTCACCGCTTATGACAGGTTCTACTAAACATGTTATTGTTCATTTCATCCAGAATAACAACGACCAATGCGGTGACGAGTCGAACAAACTGACTGACAGGATTCTTGCAAGGATACATGTTTCCTTTTGTCATATTACTACAGAAGACATTTCTGAAAACATTTATCTACACTTATAACAATAACATTTGTACCTGTTCAATGATCAAGTAGGAAATCGCTTAATTAATTTAGATCGAACTGATTTTTTTATAATGTAGACTTTGCAAGGGCAGTTTTTGCTTTGACAAAATGTGTGGAATCAGATCTAGACCCTCTTCCAAAACTGTTACAACTGTTAAGGACATATATGGTTATTGGGGAAATCATTTTGTCATCTGAATCCACTCGCCAAATTTCAATATATTTTTGCACAAATGATCCTTACGTGACCCTCTACCGGGATAATTTCCCTTATTTGACGATACTGGAATTGTCAGAAATCTCATCTGAAACAGGGCTAATTGCAATAAAATTAACAATGTATCTTAGGTGACACTCTACAAACATCCCCAAAATATTGTGATTTGTTAACAAGCATGACCACCAGGGAAAGGGCTAATCCTCCCTTACATGTCTATAGTGGAATTATAAACTATACTCTGAAACCACTTATCAGATTTCAATATAAATTTTATAAAGTGAATCTTACATGATCCCCACCAACTGTTATTCAAACCAATTGGCAGATTATGATTTAATCTTATTTGACCCTTTCAGCCATTGTGATTCGTTAAAACTTATCCAAACAGGAGAGGGTATGGAGAATTTTAACCCATTTGCGCCTAATGGATTATTCCATGTTTAGACATTGGAAAATCTCATTATTTATCTAAAGGATGTCTGGCCTAAATTTTCAGTTTCGTTTTGTTTTATGTTGAAATTTCTAACAGCAAACAGTGTAGACTGATCAGACGCCGCATTATACGGCGTCTGATCAGAATCTTCGCTGTTTGCCTATGTCCCATATATGGGATCGTGGAAACAAATGGGTAAAATGTTTTCTGCAACCACCGGTAAACCTTTGACGGAATGTTCCTTAGTTGATCCTCTACCACTAATGTTCAAGTATTATTTTTTGTTGATGATCAACACGGTCATTTATATATTTAATGGCTACATTGGTGTGTATTTTGTAGGACTATTTATTGCATAACCATTTACCAAGAGTGCTAAACCTATTGTGATTCTTGTAAAACAATGGCTGCTAGGCGGTACGCTTGTTGCCATATTTCGGACATAATTATATATATAAACTTCAACACATGACCTATTGTCTCCATTGAGCGATACAGACTATCACGATTCCTTATATTTCTGAACCACTAAATGAAGTATAAACAAACTGCATATGCATGATCATTGGATGATTCTCTATACTGATGTTACAGGTTACAGAAATCGTAACCGGTTAATCGCAAGCAGTAACCGAACGGTTTACCGGTTAACCCGGTGAGACTAAGACGCTGCATATACAAGTTCGAAGTATTACCCAACTCATCAACAATCATTGAAGAGACATTGTCGAAATATTGGTTAAAACTATCATTGTATCGTGACCTGGGGTTTCTTCCCTTTGTTAAATGAACACAAACTTTACAACACAACGTGTTATTCTTTGTTCTTTATTGAATAAAGACTTTGCAGTCAACGTGTATTCATCAAACGCCAATTAGATGTTGTTTGACGAAGTCGGTGTCTACTTCATAGGAAAATTTGGTTCCGGTAAAATATCACCATCGTCATGGTCTTGCTTTTTGCATTGCTTTTTATAGAAGAATTCAATATGGATATTTCATTCTAAAGAGTTTGTGGACAGTTTGTTTTTAGAGTGAGTTAGTATTAAAATGAATGAAGTGATACAAATGTATATTGATGATAAATTTAGTTCCGACTTGCTGTCAGACCGAATTTGTTCTTTGTAAGCTGGCAGTGTTCTATACAAAACCGAAATATGTCACACTTCTATAAATAGAAATTGGAAATACATGTAACGCAAAATATGAAACAATATTGACCAAGATCTGATGCCATAAATGAGACATATGCAAACAGTATAGACTAAGATGTGATGCCATAGCTGAGACATATGCAAACAGTATTGACCAATACCTGATCCTATAGCTTGTACATATGCAAACAGTATTGACCAAGATCTTATCCTATAGCTTGGACACATGCAAACAGTATTGACCAAGATCTGAGGGCTCCTGGTTGAGTGATTTGATCAGGGTCGAGACAGGACGTTGAGCCCGTGGATATCAGTGGTTTATACCAATGTCAAACATCTGATTTGAACAAACAGTCAGAATGTGGGACTGAAAGGGTCAAGTGCTTACGTTTTGAAAACAGTGTAGATCACTTAGCTAAAGTGGAACAAGAGACAAACTGTGGTCTGCATGATTCGTATTACATTACCCTCTAATGTGCATTAAAGCTCACGTTGCAAAAACCAAGCTTTAATGCCATGATGAAAATGTTGGTATATGGTTTTTAACATCCATCTATCGCCTTCAGTTACTGAATAATTTGAATAAATGTTTGCGTTCTACAAAGAGAATAGGTGCACCAGTGTATTAAATTGCGTTTGTTATCGTCGTCGTCTCCAGTCCATTATGATTGGATATTACTTTTATTCACGTGGCATTGGAGGTCATGATACAAGGATAATATACAGACATTAATATTCACCACAATGCTATCCTTTACGAAGCATGTAATACACGAGATAAATGCATGCACATTATGGCAACTCGGGTTACAAGCAATAAGGAAAATATGCAGCGAAGCTTAACCAACAGGGGCACTGTGACAGCTGCTTCAACATGTTTCTGTCTCATACTTACGCTTAATCCGAAATTTGTAACTTTCTCAGCAACTGTTGATCGGGTTGCAAATGGTTTGGAACCTGCTTAGACACCGCGCTGGCATTGCTTCACCTGATTACAGAATGTACGAAACTTTACCAAACATGACGCAACTAGTTGGTTAAGTGCTGATTTAACACCGTACGTTCCTTATTGTTGTAATGTAAAACGATTATGCAATACGTGTGATACCCTAGTTAATCAAACAGTTTAAAAAGCGAAGAGATGTTTTATATATGTTCACGTATAATATTCTCTTAACCCTTTACTCCATACATCAGCTTTTAACGACAATGCAAACACAGTATACCCTGATCAAACAGCTTAACCCTTTATATTTATGTTAGAAATAATGAGTCGTCTGATCTGGGTCTTCTCTGTTTGCAAAACTTGTTTGTCCCTCGCTAATTTGTGTACAAAATACCCTCCATAAATATGGCTTAACCCTTTACTCCATGAATATTTATGTTAGAAAAAAATAGCCGTCCGATCTGGGTATTCTCTGTTTACAAAACGTGTGTCATTTCAAGGGCTGTATGTAACACTTAGGAAAATTAAGTGAGGGACATTTTGTCCGTGGAGTAAAGGGTTAAGCTAGATTTATATTTTGTCCAAAAATAAGTGAGGGACAAAACGTCCGCCTTGTAAAAGATGATGAGGGACAAAATGTCAACTCTTAAAAAACACGGGGGACAAATTGTCCATCCTTGCAAAAGCACGAGGGACAAAATGTCCACCGTTGCAAAACCATGGGGGACAAAACGTCCACCCTGGCAAAATTGAGTCGGGGATAAAATGTTCGGGGCCCTTGACCCCGCTGTTTAATGACAAAGTGTTGATTGGCCTGATTGGAAGAGGGCAATGGACCAATGCGACACTTACTTATTATGAGAGGGGCACCGCACTATGTATTTGTTTTGAAAATGCAACCTGCTTTCAATATGCCCAAGCGGTTAATCGTATTTGCAGAATCGTAACCGGATAACCAGATCAGAAACGGTTAACCGGGAAACCAGTTAACCTGTAACATCACTAACAAGAAATATCTTTTAAAAAGATATTCAGCGGCATTCAAATATTGACATAATGTACAAAACAATTATGATTTTAAATCTCTGCCAACTTAATTTCAATGTTTCGAGATTCTGTTCGTACAGGGAACTAGATCTATGAAGGGTTGCTTGTAATTATACTAGCAGAGAAGCATGCAATGGAAATGACTTGGAGTAGAATAAGCAATTATGGGAAAATTCAAGTTACTTTTATAGGAAATCACTATTAAAATGTACAATGTCAAAGTATTTTTTAAAACTATCTGAAGTTAGTTCTTCATTTTACCTATTATAAACATTTATTTGAAAGCATGTATATTTATATTGATATGAAGATAACTAATTGAATACACGTTAAATAAAGCATACAGAATTTAGTTTTTGTTCGTGCAGAGGCTGTAATTACTTAAAGAAATGTATTTATCTATAGCCTGGATCAACGCATTATTTGACATGTGTGCATCATCATTAGTGAAACCATTAACTGAATATACATCTATTTTTAAAACAATATAAAATTAGCTATCTCAACCTACTACTCGATCCAAAGCGCCAGGTGATAGAGCCGTAACAATAGCCTTCAGTAAGTAACTTAATTTCACAGAGAGCGAATAACGAGAGCCTTAATTGGTGCCGTGGTCGGGGATAGCAATTAATACTATTAATGCCACTACTCTAATATACTAAACAATATTTCTTCTTTATTTCCTATAGCATTGCCTGTGAATTATGGTGGTTTCGGCAATCTACATGTTCGTCTAAGTGGATGTGATCAAATGTGGTATTAAATTGATAGCAAAATGATAATAAATGTTTAAAAGTTTAATAGTGGTTTTGGCAAACTGGCAATAATGCTCAGCAATCATTACCATGAGGTGATAAGTACGATAATGGGTTAGGAACTGATATAAAGTATGACACACCAAAAATTGAATAGTCAAAATTGATCCACACCTTTTGAGGATAATAGATCTATATAGCTTTATTCAGTAGTATTGTTTATGTATTGAAACATTTAAAAAGAAAGGTTATGATCCTATTATATTGCAACACACTGCATGTTTGGTTATCGACCCTTTTACAGTCGGTAGCTACGCTTCCCTCTTTGCTTGCGCGATGACAGGCCGAGGGTAGTACTCTATGATGGTATACTCTTAAACTTGGATACAGGAGGAGCTTACCAGACTCATGTATTACTTGTTCCCTGTCGTGCCCTTAACGGCTTACCTGCAGGTGCTCTGACTTCAGCAAAGTCATTGAGTACATATTTGACGGTTTGTCACAGTTATTATGCTATGTTTTACATGTTGTCCTGTGTTCACCGTCGTCTATGTTGTGGGTAAGTCCAGCGGGGATACCTTTATTTACAATACTTGTAAAGGTAGGGTGACTTTGAGAGAAGTGTGAGGTTAGGACGTCCGTAAACCGGTTTAAACCCCCAGTGGTGTTTTTGCTGCTGACCGTGCCAAGGCGGTACTCTCTTTGTCACCCTTCCTTTTGTTTGCCTTGCGTCTTTGTGCTTGTGGTTTGTTCATGTTGTGGAACGTTTGTCCCTGTTTCTTGTGTGTCTTTTGGTGTTTTCTGTGTTCATTTCGTGTGTGTGGGTGTGTGGTTTTGTGTGTGTGTGTCATGCTGTCTATCGGTGTTTTGGTGGTGGTTGCGTCTTGCATGTGGCTTTGCCTGCTTGACTTTACTACTTTTCCAATTATATACTCTAGTTTTGATTATGACGAAAGAAATAAATAATTCATATTGTTTTACCGGTCATGGTAATAAACAACTATGTGACTACAGTATTGTACATGTATTTGAATCCACCAAAAGTTGAACTAAACAACAATTTGACTAAAAACAAAAAGCATAAAGTGAGTGGCAAATAGTTTGGACCAAGACCAAAAGTAAAACTGAATGGGATAGTAAATCATTAGTAATTTGTTATGTGGTCTGGGGCTGTTTTAATGACTAAACAATGTGACTATAGTATTTGAAAGCACCTCTTTATCACTCATTGTACCCAAGGTTGAGTAAGTGTGAATATGTCACCTGCTTAGCTAATATCCTTATCTGTAAAAACCAAAAAATGGACCACATATCAATATTTAATGATTTTGATTATTCAATTTTTGCTTTTTAATACAAATTTTCAATTTTGCCGAAACGTCCTAGGCCGAATAAATAGATGGCCAAAACGTCCTGGGTAGAAACATCCGGGGCGAAACTTCCTATGCCGAAACGTCCTACATTCAGTTTGGCCATGTATAGAGGCATTATAAATAGGCTGTATACCAGTCAAGGGATTCACTAATGAAAATACGGTTTACTAGAAAATACTATTAGGTCATATGCAAATTACAATGTAACATAGTTTCTGATTGGTGGAAAACTAGAACAAAAGTGAAAATAGACAGCTAACCGCTGAAAAAATTCTCTATCATAGTCAAAATAACTCATTTCCGCATAAGGTATATTTAGACCCAGCCTCTTTGAATAATCTACCGAAAAGGAGCATTTATTGATAAAAAGAATAAATTATAGAATTGTGTATGTTTGAAACCCTTGTCATGAAAGGATCATTTGCTCCTTAGGAGCAAATGCTCTCTTTATCACAATGGTTTCAAAAGATGACATTTACAAAAGCATCAAAAGACCTCAATATGAGAAAATGGGATAACTGTTCAAATCTGCTGCATTAGTTTGTCATTGGAGAAATGGAATTTGGTCGCGATTTGGTTCTGATATTGATGCAGTTAAGTTTAAATTAAATATTGAATGACGCTTTTTTATTTAATATGAAACGTTTTTAATATATACTTAACGTTTAAACAGGTGAGCATCACGTGGCTTTGCCACCATTTCTGGTTATATCCTTCGGCCGACAGACAAGTCACTCTTCAAGTTGTATCGTCTGCTCATATTTTATTTATATGAATTTAACTTTGCTTTACAAGAATTATCCGTACTGAGTGTCTAACTGCTTGCAGTCTGATACAAGTTGCATTGGTTGCATACAAGTACTGATTTCACGTTACAGACGTCTAAAGGATACCAGTATATCGCTTCAATAACAACACCCCTTGTATAATAGTTATGAATGACTCGTTGAATATTTTATTCTGCATGTATCGGTAATGATTGTATGTATTAAGTCTTTGTCACTCCATATTAGTATAATGTGACTAGATTTCAAATTCTCATTATGTATAACAACATGCCTTTCTCACTCGCGTGTAGGTCAACGGTTCGTTGCGTATGGTCGTTTTGCATCAAATGTTCCAAGCCAGAATAGTGTTTGATCAAATCCTACAATGTACTACGACGTAACCCTTCTATGGCACCAGGAATGGCATATGGAGTACAGTAAACTTTCGATTATTCGAACACTCAAATACGTATCATTATTGCTCTTTCAGGCGGTTGACAGCTTAACGCGGGTTGAAAGTTGACTTTTACCTTGCATTAAGCAGCCACCTGCCTTAAAAGACATACATTCTTTAATACTAATATTCCGAATAAACGAGCAATGACTGTACTTTACACTTGGTATCTAAAGCATTACCCTATAGAACGAAGTAGTTGAGTTGGTGGCACATTGCTGACATATCTTATCGACTGACTACCTCATAGTTATCGGGTATTTCGGAATGGGAATGCCTCAGCCTCAGCCCAAATAGGAATAGGTCCGCGACTTTCAATGTCACAAGTATGCGCTATTAGCAAGACGTGCGATTGACTAGCCATGGGTAGACGAGACACATCTTACTGCAGCGATAATATGACATCGATTTTGCTGCAATTAACGCGGCTTACATGAAGGTCACTACATGTATTATGCACTTTCGTTAAAGATTTTGACTGTTGTTTTTGTATTGCCAAGAATAAATAAATCGCGATAATGATGGAAGTCTCTTCAATGAAAAAGTAGTCAAGTTAAGCAGTAAAAGCCACACACAAGACGCAACCACCACCAAAACATCGATAGGAAACAAGCGACACATACACAACTACACACACACACACACACACACACACACACACACACACACACAATATGGGATTTAAAACATTAACGAACGCACAAGTACAAAAACACCAGACATAACAGTAAGGGTGACAAAGAGAGTATCGCATTGGAAGGGTCAGTGGCAAACCCGCCACCAGGTTTAAACCGGTTTTCAGACGTTCTAACCTAACACTTACTTCAAAGTCACCTAAGTTTAAGATTGTAAATAAGTGTATCCCCACCGGATTTCCCTACAGCATCGAAGACGGTAAACACAGGACAATCTGTAAAATATAGTAAATCAACAACCGTGAAAGTCCGTCAAATATGTACTCATTGGTTTTGCTGAAGTCAGGGCAACTACAGGGAAGTTGTTATGGACACAACAGAGAAAAAGCAAATCGTGAGTGTGGTAAGTCCATCTCGTTTCTGGGTTTAGGAGTATGCCGTCATAGAGTACAACCCCAAGCCTGTGTTCTCATAAGCAAAGAGAGGAGCATAGCTACCGACTGTAAAGGGGTCAATAAACAACCATGCAGTGCGTTGCAACATAATGGGTCATAACCTTTCTTCCTAAACTTTTAATCATGAAATTGATATAACCTAGTTTAACATTTCCGAAAAATAATATAAAAGAGCTTAACATGTCGACCACAACTAGATAGGTCTACAAAGAACCACACACACTACACAATATACTGCAGTTAAATCGTACGTAAGCGATTGGGAGCCACATGGCAGGGCTAGACGGCTTCAACTTCAATATTTGGTTTATCAGGTGTCTAACGGTTCACTCACGTGATGGATATTGATATCCGAACTTGTCTAGTGAGATATGTTTACACAGGGGACTTGTTTATCTATGATTTAATGCTTCGTAACTGAATGAGGAAGGAATAGTATATGCGCATGCGTGACAAATTCTACTTGTACTAAATCCATTTGTAAAGTTGGAAAGTGGTTGTATCTCTTCAACGGTGTCAGGATAAATTTATATAAGGTGACATCTTAAACGTATAAACTAAGTGTGTTGATCTAATTGAGACGTGATGTGTTGTAATGAATTTTAGTAAGTTTACATAGTGTTCAAAATGGCTGAGAGAGCAGACCAGGAAGATGGACTCAAATCTAAGACGCTTAATAGGGTCAGAGTTCATTTATGACTTTTATTGCCAACTGTGTATGGAGGAGGGTCAAAACATTGAAGCAGAAGGGTTCTGCGTCGACTGCAAAGAATACTTATGTGGAGTTTGCTGCAGTGGCCACACTAAGACGCGACAAACGCGCCACCACAATATATTAGGTAAGGTGAAAATGCCCAGAGACACGCCACTTCCTCCACACCCGAACAACAAAGATATTTCGACAATGTGCCAGTGTCGTGCTGGTACAACGGTAGAATTTTATTGTAAATCACACGATATCCTAGGATGCAGCACGTGCTTCGCGACAGTTCATAGAAGTTGTCCTTACATCGAATCAATTTTGGAGAAATCGGACACTATTTTGGACAGTCAAGAATATTCAAATTTACAGCAGTCCTTGAACTCCATGAACCAAGTTGCACGTGATATGATGACCAAGGCACGTGCAAATACCGACCAAGTTAAGTCTTGTTACTCTGAGGTAATCCAGTCAGTGAAATTGTTGAAGAAAGAAATCATTGAGACCATAGAAACACTGGAAAGAGATGTCATAGCGGAGGCCGACAAGTTCGTAGCAGAGGAAGAAAATAAAATGAAGTATATATCAAATAGGTGTAGTACCTTTACAGAAACTATAGACGCAATGCTTTCAGATTTCCATAGCCTTCAGTCGTCCAAACGAGTTTGTCAGACATATATATCAATGAAGAAAAGTGGTGGACAAATCGAAAAATTGCAAGATAATTTACGCAATATGGAAGCATCTCTGACGTTGAAGATGTTTAGGTTTGAACCAAACAGAAAAATGCTAGAATTTATGAAATGTCTTGGTAAGATTTCAACCAACGTTCAGGGGATCTCAGCCGGAGTGCAACCGAAAAGTAACATTTATGCTCCCATGAAGCCTACCCATGTTGCAGATATTAATGTTAGATCTAGGTCTGATACAACTGACTCTCATGTAACACGAGCATCTGTATTATCCAGTAACAGACTGATCATTGTAGATAATAATAACTGCAAGATCAAACTTGTAGATAATCAAAGCAATAAGCTGATAAGTGAACTGAGGACTCGCAAATGGCCTTGGGAAATCACAACAATCAGTAGTACCAAAGCAGCAGTAACTCTCCAGGATAACAAGAAAATCCTTCTGATTGGTGTGTCTAATAAGCTAAGAGTGGTCAGGGAGATTATCGTGGATGGTGGATGCCAAGGTGTGGCCTACAGCAAGGACAGACTTGTCGTTTCATACTATAACCCCAGTAAGGTTGAGATAATGGATCTATACGGCAAAGTGGTGAAGAGAATAGAGAACGACAGTGCCGGTCATCAACTGTTTCAATGTCCGGGCTATGTATGTGTCAGTAACGATGGCGATACCATATACGTATCCGAAACATTCAGGAACAGAGTGACCAGCCTTACGTTTGATGGTGTTGTAACGTCTGTATACTCTGACAGTGAGCTGAAAGGTCCGCGGAAAATATGTGTTGATCACCACGACAATGTGTACGTTTGTTGTTGTAGTAGCAGAAATATACACATGCTGACTGTAGATATCGCCAAGATACAGATCATCCTGGCCCAAACGAACGGACTAGACAGTGATGTTTGCTCTGTAATTTATTGTCAGAATTCATGCAGGTTGTATGTTGGGATGCAGAATGGTTTAAAAGTGTTTCAGTGAACGTATACTGATAATAAAACGCTGTTGTAAATATAACGCTGAACTGACTGAACCAATATATAGTTAGTTGGGCTTTTGTCTCCATTGTGATAAAAATGGGTCGACGCCTTGCTTCTTGTTGGAAAAGTAGTAAAGTCAAGCAGGCAAAGCCACATGCAAGACGCACCACCACCAAAACACCGATAGACAGCATGACACACACACACACAACCACACACCCAAACACACACTCACACACACGAAATGAACACAGAAAACACCAAAAGAGACACAAGAACCAGGGACAAACGTTCCACAACATGAACAAACCACAAGCACAAAGACGCAAGGCAAACAAAAGGAAGGGTGACAAAGAGAGTACCGCCTTGGCACGGTCAGCAGCAAAAACACCACTGGGGGTTTAAACCGGTTTACGGACGTCCTAACCTCACACTTCTCTCAAAGTCACCCTAGCTTTACAAATATTGTAAATAAAGGTATCCCCGCTGGACTTACCCACAACATAGACGACGGTGAACACAGGACAACATGTAAAACATAGCATAATAACTGTGACAATCCGTCAAATATGTACTCAATGACTTTGCTGAAGTCAGAGCACCTGCAGGCAAGCCGTTAAGGGCACGACAGGGAAAAAATAATACATGAGTCTGGTAAGCTCCTCCTGTATCCAAGTTTAAGAGTATACCATCATAGAGTACTACCCTCGGCCTGTCATCGCGCAAGCAAAGAGGGAAGCGTAGCTACCGACTGTAAAAGGGTCGATAACCAAACATGCAGTGTGTTGCAATATAATAGGATCATAACCTTTCTTTTTAAATTTTTTAATGCGTTTTATAAACAAATCATGAAAATGGATATGACCCCGAATTTTCCTAAGTTTGTAGATAACATCCCCATAAAATTCTGGTTGAGAAATGCCTTGTCGCAGTAACGTCCGTAGATTGCAATTATATTTACTAATGAGAGGTAAATTTCGATAATAAAATTTAGAAAAGGTTTTCCGAAGTTTGTGATATCTGTAACCTTGCTTAAGAAGTTTATCAGTTATAACTAAATTACGTCTGTTAAAATCTTCAAGCAAAGAACAGGCTCGGGCAAACCTAATAAGTTGAGAAATATAAACACCATAAGATGTAGAACGTGCCTTCCGATCAGGTTCTGTTTTATTTAGTTTTATAAATCTTATTCAACAGTTTCACCAAACCATCCTAGATTCATATGCTATTATACAAAATTAGATAATTATATCCATAAGGGAATTATTTCTTAAATAAATATTCATTAAGTAACACGTTAATAAGAAACATTTTGCTTCAGGTGAAACAAAAACTAGCATGGATCCAATGTAAACTTGGCTCTATGAAACAATGCAATTATTATGATATCAAAGAGTTAACCCTTTACACTATGGATATTCAGGTTAACAATGACAACAAATATTACTTTGCGCTACTCACGTATAATAGAATCAAACCTATATATCATTTGTAAGGAAATCGAGAAAACCTAGTTTAGATGGCCTACAGTAACCGCCTAATCTGGATCTACCATCGATTCAGACGAAGCATGTAGTCAGGCGGCGTTTAATTAAGAACTGGATAATTTCAGTGTGTGACTTTTTGAGCAAAACAAAAGGTAAAAGAGGAACATTGAAAAACATAGTACATATATTGCTAGCACAAATTACGTTAATTCTAGCTGAAGAGATCCAGTTCTATTGTTTGCGTGTGTGGGTGCGGTGTGGGTGCGGTGTGCTTTTATACTTATTTGTTGATTTGCAATACAGAAACTGTGACTTTGCTTTACTCTACATATAGTAAAGTTGTAAAACAAGGCTAACGTTTACTGTATAATTAGTTGTTAAACGTGTAATCATTATTATAATAAACAGGTACTGCTCATTTCAATTTACTTTGTCACTGAATTTGAATCGAGATATTTTTCATGCCATACCGGATTAAGATAAAATTGGAACCGCCTGTGTCATCGATTTTCAGGAACTCTGTGTCCAAGTTTCCTTTGAATTCATCTTTAAAGACAGAGTTTAAAAAATCACGATATTTTCCCATTGTAAACATGTTCATCGTCTGCTTCAAAAGTATTTTATGTCTGCTTTAAAAGTCTAATCAGCTTTGAAAAAGGCGTCTGCTTAAAAACATCCCAAGTTCTGATGTGAATTCATTCTTTCTCCACCAAAGTTGGAGGCAAGTAATGTACATGTACCAGGTTTGCTGCAACGAATGCATCTGTGATCATTTGAAAACAGTTCGGGTCGAGATGAGACGCCGAGAGAAGACGCAACTTATTTGCGATCCAAAGATAATATGCTAATATCACACAATCTGAACGGATATTGATAGTTCTTGCATGAAGCAGTGCATGTTCTTGAATGCTAATACAGTCATGTGTCTGTGTACTATCTTGCCCTACTTTGAAGTATATTACAATGCGTTTGCGATACTGTAAGTGTTTATGTGCCAAGCAACATTATTTTGCAAACATTGGCGTCTGCTTTCAGCTTCAAAATGGACTAATCAAATCTATCAAATGTTTAGCAACTATTATTGGAGTTTCAAATAGTTTGGATCCTTATGAGACTCCGAGTTACTTGGCGTCGTATCAGGATTCAAACTTTTAACATATATGCGATTAAAGATTCTGTCATTGCAACATGTTTAGTTTAAACATATTTTATTCCATATACTTTTTGGAATGGAGCCGGGCTACAAGTTCTGACAATACTAGAAACGACCCTCCCCCTACAAAACGTTTTTCAAGTACAACAAGTCTTATGAGTGGTCAAAGAATTAACCCTTTCGCTGCCAATGCCGGATCCGTGATTACCTATGCAAACAGTTTTGAACCAGACGAAACTCGGCGTCTCATCAGGATCAAACTTGTTTGTTACTGTTACTATGTTTTTTACACAAAAATGTAGAAAATAAAAAAATGAAAATTTGTAGCAGACGACAAAGTTAGCAGACGACATAATTTGGCCGCGAATGGGTTAACCTTCACATATGCAACCTGAGTGTCAAACAGCTATACAGTAAAACATCTCTATAACTACTAAATTGTGTTAATAAGTTGGTATTTTGGGCAGGTGGTTGCTTAAAGCAAGGTGAAAGTAAAACAGAACGCTCCTATAGGAGCGTTCTGTTTTACTTTCACCTTGCTTTAAGCATCCACCTGCCTTTAACACGAAATACTTGATATAATTTAGTGGTCGTTATAGACAGGTTTTACTTTAGTTAACCCAGTGTCTCACTAGCTATTTTAGACCATGTTGTTGCAACCCTAGATGTACTAACATTTCAGGATGTTTTGTTAAACCACTAGGACAACAAAGAAAACTGTGTGGGTTCTTGTAAGCACAACACAGATATATCTGCCGGTTTATGTTTATTATTTAGAGCAGTACCGACCTGAGCTTTTATTCAAACAATGAATGTACACTAACGATATCACAATGACAGGATAGTATGTAAAAGTATTAGTTAAATCTATGAATATTCATATATTCATTTATTTCCGTTTGTTTCCAGATCTTGGTCTACTAGAATATTCATATATTCTTTTATGTCAATGTATTCACAGATCTGGGTTTATTAGATCTTTGATCCTGTGATTTGTTTTAAAAATAGTATACATATGTGACCAAATCGGTGCATTTTATTCAGTCGTTCTCATCTGTCTTTCTTCGTTCATTTCTTTTATATATGCCGGTGCCATAAAATGTCAGTTTCGTTCTGAGACCGCAAATGATACCCCTTGGCTTTTTATACTATGACTGCGACGTCATCCAAACAACAATAAACAGAGCGACTACTGAATGGTCGCGCCATAATATTTAATCAAATATAACTCGATAAATGTAGCGAATCATAAGCTAATATAGGTATCGGTGGATTCTTGAGACTTTACTCTATAAGAGGATTTGTATGCGATAATCCGAAATATATGTAATAAGACGAAAACGTTGAACTACTGAGCGACATCCTTGTAGGTCATGATCAGGCAGACGTACGCTTGTTAATGTTAGTACAGTCTCACCATCGTCTACCGATTCCAATTAAACGATTACATTTGGAAACACAACTCACAATGAAGGTTCTAAAGGATCGTAGCAATACCTAGAAGAAGCATTTATTACTGAAAAGGAAACTTTATCCAGTCACCAGGCTTCTCTAGTGACATAATAAAGGGGGTGCAAATAAACTTAGGTTTATTAGGTTACTTCCGGTAGTGGAAGATTTATTAGGTTAGTAGATAGGCGTAATGATTCTATAACCATGGAACTATTTTAGTTTTCTGTAAATATTCATAAACATGTTGATGGAATAGATCTAACATATCTACAGTAAAACCCCGATCTCTCGAACACCTTAGGGACCATAACATTTAGTTCGAATTAAGGGTGGTTCGAAAGATCCGAGTCTCATATTCGTTTGGTAGCAAATGGTACAGAAATTGTTCGAACGTGAGTTTGAGAATATTTTCAAACAAACTTCTATAACAAAACTCACTGTTTTTGCTGCCTTTGAAATACAATGAAAATACTAATGCAACCCATAATTCTACACAAACATCGTCCCATTATTCCAAATTTCGTGTTTCTGCCATGAACGTATCTATGCTATGTATATATCTCGCCATTTTGGTCTGGTTAAAAACCGGGACTGAACGACCTGTCATCATCGTCTCGGTTTATGTACAACGGTCTACAACCCATTTAAATATCTACGAGAACACACAAAATTGGTAAAATTCCGTTATTTAGATGGTTGCAACAGATCAGTATTGGGGAAAAACAGAACAGGCATTGTGTTTACGTAAGTGGATTCGCATATAGGGCCATAAATTAACTCAATTAACATTCACGGATAAAAACAGAGGAGAACAAATATATTCGTTCAACTGTTATTTCTGCCATTGTAAACGATGAAGTTTGAACATTTCGATCGTGTTATAGCCCTACGATATGACAGTCAATGTTAGCTCAAAACAACCTTCACAAACACACACATTTAAATTTTAACACCTTGATAAAACATCACACATTCACCCATTGTCTACCAATCACGTAATTATCGGCGAGCTGAGATAGTCACCTGAAAGGTGTGAATCTTCGGTTCGACGCGCAGCCATACAGGTAAGACAACGATTCGACTTATCAAAGGTACTTTGTACTGTTTTATTAATCAGCGGACCGGGAGATGAGTTCGAGAGTTCGAGTTTCGCATGGTCTAATTATCCGAGGTCGAACATATAGAATTTAAGAAGGAAGAAGTTGGGACCGCAGAATTAGTTCGAATTAAGGGTAGTGAACGAGTTTTCCGGGGTTCGAGAGTTCGGGGTTTTACTGTATTTGGTCACCAGAAGAATTATTCAAATGAGAAAAAATAAAAATAATTGGCTACAGCTGGATTCGAACCCGCGCCTGATCCTACAAAAACTAATTCTATTGTCTCTAGAGACGTCGCCCTTACCGATTACGCCACTGAGGCCACATACAAAATGACGTTGATTTATCAGTTTTATTAATTTAATCCACCGCTGGCAAACCCCGTTTTTGATAAAATCAAACCTGGAAGCAAAGATTGACAGATAAATAGTAAATGTTTTCTTTTCACTCTCATGATTATTTGATTGATAAACTCTTACAGGGGCGGTGATAGTCATAAACCTAAATATAGCCTGTTCAGTTCCATCGATTTCTGAGTGACGTTAGGTAGAATATAAAAATAGAAACCGAGACTACGTAACTCGAATTTGACCAAAGAATATAGATCATGTCTGTTTGAAATAACTTATCGACCCTCGATTCAAATCATCTTATTTTTCAAATTCAACCACGTTTCCCTTCTAGTAGTACAAGTATCGAAACTATATTCATCTGCGGTAGCTCATTAGATCTATTTACGTCTAAATGGAAGTGAAAAGGGAGGGATCCGTTGATCGAAAAACTGCATTTTCAATGTAAATTATTTCAAGAGTGTTATGAGTCTATAAAAAAGACATTTAACTATATTGACTGGATAAATCGAATAATAGGTTAGTGCCGTAGATGGGACGCCTTTATAAGACTCGGAGAGAAAACAGTTGAGGCTCGGCAAGCATCGCCTCAACGTTTTCTCCCCTCGTCGGATAAAGCGTCCCATCTACGGCACTAACCTATTATTCTCTATTTATGATCCCATTATATTGCAACGTTTTTCCCTGTCGTGCCATTAACGGCTTACCTGCAGGTGATCTGACTTCAGCAAAGTCATTGAGTACATATTTGACGGATTGTCACAGTTATCATGCTATGTTTTACATGTTGTCCTGTGTTCACCGTTATTACTGAAAAGGAAACTTTTAGAATTGTATAGCTTTGAAACCAATGCGATAGAGTATTTTGCTTCTATTGAGCAAATGCTCTTTATATTAAAATGGTTTCAAAACGTGACTTTCACAGAGACGTCAAAAGGCGTCTATGAGCGAATGTGTTCAACTAGATACACTTTTTCTAGGCGCATCAATTGAAACAAAACTATAGTGACTCACTGGAAGCATTGCAAAGTTTAAAATGGTATCATTGCAAAGGTTAAATTAGATTAACTCTTAGTCTTCTGAATAATTTAAACTAAACAAAAATTTGCTTTTTTGGTTGTTTGTGTTGATGAACGTGCGTTTCTGCGAATTCTAGGCTAACTGGACGCCCCGTAGGGTGGGGGACGAATACAGAGAACCCCGGGGCGAAACGATACTTTTTCTCTGGTTCTTTTATATGACCAGTGCAAAGCACTGAAACATCGGACTTCATCCGACAGGGGATCGAAACCCGGATCCTTGGTATTGTAGTCCAGACAAAAGGTTGTATCCAAATGTATTTCTGGCGAAAATGATTTTAGTGCAATCAGTGCAGATCCTGATCAAAAGCCTCTCTCAGAAGTCCCTTTGATTTTGGTATACACTATTGGCAAAGGTCTTGTATACTCAATTCCGACACATGAAACATTATTGTTTATGCTCACGTGGGACATATTGTTTTTGCTCCGTCTGATTGTTGGTTTGTTTGTTGGCTGTTGTTTTGTTGGTTTGTTTGTTCACAACTTTTACGTTGGCGATCATTTTGTAGTTTTTGCACATACATACTTCAAAGTTGGCATACATGTGCAATGTATTGAGACAAACATGTTTAGGGTCGACTTATTAAGGTCAGGATCATACATAAAGTTCATATCTTCTGTGCGAATTATACTCAGGGGTACAAGTAATCGGTTAATACAAAATGGGTCTCAAAAAGAGGGGATCTAAATAATACACCGGGTGCCATTCAATCCCCTCTGACAAATAAATATGTTATGTTCGAGAACCGGGTATATGGAATCTTTGCAAACAATGTTGACCCCGATCAAAGGACTCCTGGTCAAGGTCTGCACTGTTTGTCATTCCAACCATTTTCTTGGATGACAATTCTTTTTATATAACCTTTGACCTACATTAAACTACCACCTGTCTTACAGATAAATAACTACACATTTGTTTGCTCACCGCTTATTCCGTCAACATATGCATATTTACAGCACATTAAAATAGTTCTATGGTTATAGAATTAGTATGCCACTCTGATCTAGGGGAGCTTCTGCGGCACGTTGTTTCACATCCTGAATTGTATGGTGATGTGATTTACAAACTTCGTAAAATTATTGGACATACCCATTTTCTCACTTTGTTCGTCAGGTATGTTGGAGGGTTCGTTGAAAAGGGATGTGGTCCTGTGGTGATGCAGCATGCTGCGTGTTTGGTTGTCGGCCCTTTTGCGGTAGGCGACCGCGCTGGCCTCTTTGTGTGTTCGCCGACAGGGTGATTTGGTGCTCTATGGGGGCGGCCTCTTGGGTCCGGGGCTGTGGGGGCATCGTGCCCTTTATTGCTTTTCAGCAGTTGCTCTGTTTGCGGCTTGATCATTGGGTGCACTAGCGATGGGTGGATACTGTTTGTTCACTTGGATGTTTTCGTTGTGCATGCACTTTGCCACATTGTATGCCGTCGCGGTTGTTGTGGGTTGGTCGGAGAGGGGATACGTTTATTTACACTGTTGTCTTTAAGGGTGGGGATGGAATAAGTGTGAGGATGGGCGCCCATAAACCGGTTTGGCCCCCATTGACTTTTGTCACTGACCGATCCAAAGCGGTGCTTCCATCTTCCCCCTATTGTGTGTTTGTTTTGTCTTTGTGCGTCTCTTGTTGTTTTTATAGTTATGCACATTTGCTGTTTCCTTGTGTTGCTGTTCGGGCGACTGTTTGTTCTGTATGTGGTGTTTCCTGCATGACTCATTTTTGTACTTTTAGAAACGGCTACTACCGTAATAAACCTTCATATACCTGAAGAAACCCAACATGTGGATCTGGCTCACTTGGTTTAGTTCTTTTAAACATATTTTATTTCAGAATAAACAGAAATAGGGTTGAGCAACTTCTTCCGATATCGATAAAGCCCTTCACCTACAGTGAATGTAATAATAAAGTACGACTTCCTTCGAGATCATGAATTTCAGTACTTCTTGTTCTGAAAATTGAATACCGCTAAAGCCGGTGCTAGGGGATGTGAACAGTGTTGCACTTTCAATTACTGTTCATGAACAGCCTCAATAAACCCGAGTCTGCAATTTTCTCTTTTTGTGTTGCAATTTTTGCTCTCGGGGGATCACCTCCCGTCAGAATTTATAATCTTCACAACAGCAGGTGTTAAGTGCTTGTGTGGCGGAGTACCACCTTGGAAGGGTCGGTGTCAGTAGTCACAGGACGTATAAACCGGTTTAGGGGCGCCCAACCTCACATTTATTCTGTCCCCATCCTAAATAACAAACCGTGTATATTTATAAACGTATCTCCTCTCCGACTAATCTACAATAGCCGCGGTGGCAAATACGGTGGTTAATTGTATGTACAACGGAAATATATTTAAGTGAAACAAACTGTATCCACCTTTCGCTAGGGTACACAATGACTGAGCTGCAAAAAGAGTCATTGTAGAACAGTAATAAGGATAAGACAAAAAACGAGTACATATATTCGACTTCCTCTACCCGTTTCCGGATTTAAGATGTCGTCTTCATAGAGTACTAAACCTTTCTTGTCGGCATACATGAAAAGAGGGCTGCGTGATTGTTAACTGTAAAAGGGTTGACAACCAAACATGCAGTGTGTTGTAGTACTATATGACCATATCCCTTTTTAATGAATGTTTAACATATTTGATGAACAAAGTGAGACAATGGGTATGTCCAATAAGTTTGTAAATCACTTCACCATAAAATTCAGGATGTGAAATACGGTGTCGCAGGAGCGCCTTAAGATTGCATTTGTACTTGCAGATAAGTTAGATATTTCGATAATAAAATTTAGAGAATGTTTTTCTTAGTTTATTATATCTATATATTTGCTTAATCAGCTTTTCAGTAAAAATGAGATTTCGACTTTTAATATTGTCAACAGAAGAACAAGCTCTAGCGAAGCGAATTAGTTGCAGGCGTAGGTGTGTACAGAACATATCGCTTCCACAACATCGCCCGTGTAAATTAGTAAGATAAGTTACTCGACATATCATTATCTTGGTCAACTGTGCACGTGCATTCAGTGCTAGCTTGCATGCTGTTTAGTTTTGAAATGTTCTTTTTTTGGCTCTTAATTTAAGAAAGTATTACACTCTCAAAATAGTTTCTATGTCTAAATTGTCCCCGACCTTGGAATACGCTTACATTTTTAGGATCAATGACTCGTTGAATATCTTACTCTGTATGTCTCCTAAATGACTGTACGCATTAAGGCTGCATCACTCCATGTCAGTACAATGTGACTGGATTTCAAATTTTCATCATGTATCACATTATGCCCCTTCACACACGTGTAGGCCAATGGTTCTTTATGCGTGCGTGGTCGGTATTCACAGAGTGTTGGTTCAATTCCTTCAATGTATCACAATGCATCTTAGGGGTGATATGTGGAGTACAGTAAAGTATTTATTTTTCGAACACACGAATACGTTTCATTATTGACAAGTGGCAGCTTAATACACCTGCATTCTGCATGACTTTCCCACTGTATTATACAGTCACCAATTCTTTGTCACTAATTTATCAAATAATCGAGTTTTTATTGTATGTTACACTTTGGATCTATATCATAACCATGTCGTAATGACATATTGAATCACCACCTCGTTGTTATTGAATATTTCTCAATGCCTCAGGCCAATTTGGTTCCATACCAACAGTTTGCGTTATAAGCGAAGCATGTTATTGATTGGTCACGAGATATATACGTGCAACGTATTACAGCGATAATATGCCGTTGGTTTTGCTCCAATTAAAGCGGCGTACGTGAAGATCATTACTTGTATCATAAGCATTTGTTAATTTATTTTGACTGATCTTTTTACTGCCTGTAAATGTCCTGAAATAATGTATAAAGTAATTGCCATAAGCTAAACCAAATCGCGGCATATTCAAGGAAATCGCTTTGACCTAGTTTTACATTTTCTAAAAATGGATATACATTGTATCAAAGTTTAATGAGTCGACCACAACTAAGTAGGGCTACAAAGAACCACATACACTTAACATACGCCTCCAGTGTTGCACCTATGACTACCTGTGCAAACTGTTTGTTACTGTGACTGTTTTGGAAACAAAAATGATAAAAAAGAATGAAAATTATTGCCGACGACAATGTTTGCAGACGCTATAGCAATTTGCTGTTTGTCGTCGTTGTGCTGTTTGGGCGGTTGTTTGTTTTATATGTGCTGTTTCCTGCATAACTCTTACATGTACCTATACTAGATAACACGTCGACTGCAATGTTAAGTTTATTTATCAGCTTATTAAAGAATAACTCATGTAAACATGCGAAGAATGTTGATACCGGAGCTTGTCTTACGATATATTTATTACACAGGGGACGAGTTTATCTGTGTATTGATAAGGTGATTTATAACGGAAGGACAATGGTATCGTGTAACAGAAACTTTTGGTAATAATTCAATGTGAGCAGTTGGAAAGTGATTTATCTACTACAATTGTGCTTGGATAATCTTTAAACCTATATAAAAGGACATCTTAAATATCAAGGCAAAGTATATTGGTCTAATAGAGACGTGGTGTTTGATGTAATGCATTGACAATAAGTGCACATAGTGTTCAAAATGGCTAAGAAAGGAGAGCAGGAAGATGAACTCAAAGTTAAGACGTTTTCTGTAGGATCAGAGTTTATTTTTGATTTTTATTGCCAACTGTGTATAGAGGAGGGTAAAAACCGTGAAGCAGAAGGGTTCTGTGCCGACTGCAAAGAGTATCTGTGTGAAGTTTGCTGCAGTGGCCACACCAAGACGCGACAAACTCGCCATCACAAGATCTTAGGTAAGGCGAAAATGCCTAGAGACACGCCGCTTTCTCCAGACCCGCAAAACAAAGGCATTTCTACAATGTGCCAATGTCATGCTGGTAGAACGGTAACATTTTATTGTAAAGCACACGATATTCTAGGATGTAGTACGTGCTTCGCAACAGTTCATAGAAGTTGTCCTGACTTTGAATCAATTTTGGAAAAATCGGTCACTATTTTTGACAGTCAGGAATATTCAAATTTAATGCAAAAACTGAAATCAATGAACCAAGCTGCACGTGATATGATGGCAAAGACACGTGCAAATACCGACCAAGTTAAGTCTTGATACTCTGAGGTAATCCAGTCAGTGAAATTGTTGAAGACAGAAATCATTGAGACCATAGAAACACTGGAAAGAAATGTCATAGCAGAGGCCGACAAGTTCATAGCAGAAGAAGAAACTAAAATGATGTTTATATCAAAGAGGTGTAGTACCTTTACAGAAAATATAGAGGCAATGCTTTCAGATTTCTATAGCCTTCAGTCGTCCAAACGAGTTTGTCAGACGTATATATCAATGAAGAAAAGTGGTGGGCAAATCGAAAAATTGCAAGATAATGTACGCAGTATGGAAGCATCTCTGACGTTGAAGACGTTTAGTTTTGAACCAAACAGAAAAATACCAGAACTTATTAAATGTCTTGGTAAGATCTCAACCAATGTTCAGGGGATCTCAGCCGAAGTGCAACCGAAATCTAACACTCAAGCTCCCCTGAAGCCTATCCGTGTTAGAGATATTAATGTGAAATCTATTGTGTATGTCTGATACAATGTTTTCCTATGTAACTGGATCAGTCGTAGTTTCCAGTAACAGATTGGCCATGGTAGATACTAATACCTGTAAAGTTAAACAAAATTAGATACTGAAACCAATCAGCTGATAAGTTGAGTATTCAAAAGTGGCCTTTAGATAACATACGAGGTAGTACCCCAACAGCAGTATCTCTCTATAACAGCAATAAAATTCTTAATCTGTGTTTGTCCGATAAACTGAGAGTGGACAGGGAGATAGACGTGGACGGTTATTGCCGAGGTTTGGCCTACAACAAGGACAGACTGGTCGTTTCGTACTATAACCCCGGTAAAGTGTAGATAATGGATCTTATACGGCAACGTGATGAAGAGAATAGCGAACGATAGTGCCGGCAAGCCTCTGTTTCAGTGTCCAAACTATGTGCATGTCAGTAAGGATGGAGAGATTATATACATATCCGAACAACACACGAATACAGTGACCAGTCTTACGTTTGATTGTGTTCTAACGTTTGTATACTCTAGATAAGATAAGATAACATAATTTTTATTTGTAGTCGGTTTACATAAAAAAAAACACTAGCTTTGAAGCTATTGTCCGACATAATCAGATTATCCAGTAACAGTACAAACAAACAACATATAAAATAGAAACCTTTAAAAATAGAAAGTATTTTAAATAAATAGTATATCACATATAGTTACATTAAGCAGCAAACTATAATTTGTTATGTAAAAATGCAATGAGCCCATCTGATCACAGAAAACTTACATGCAATTTGCAAATGAAAATTTGAAACGTTAGAATGTCATTAGTTCTCATAAGACAGTATGGGGGTCAGAAGGAAGTAACTCGTACAAGTCCCAAACTGATTTAATAATGAGTTAATTCCCTAGACTCAGACAAAGATAGCATATACTGAGCATCAGGCCAATCGGTAAGTATGAAATTTAAAGGCTAAGTGTCATACAACTGTGATAAACGATCAACCACTCCGGTAAGCATAAAAAACTAATAAAATGACAAATAAACCAAACTAGAGAGCCGTGATAGCCATCATATTCCTCACCAGACAAACAGAGGAGAGGATTTCTACATTTTCACAATGTTTCTATAGAATAACAGGCCACACTGAGGCAGGCCTAATTCTGCCATAGAGCCATGATCCGTACAACTTTTGAAATGGAAATTTCACAATATTTTTCTTTTTAAAACAATCGACTCCTGGGGGAGGGGGATGACCTCATTGTTAACCCTTTTCTCCATGAATATGCATGCGAGAAACAAAAAGTTTCGAAAATTACGTAGACTATTTTTCTTAAATTAGCCCATGGACGCATGATCATAATCACAGTGGGTGGCAAGATCCGCGGGAAATATGTGTTGATCACCATGCCAATGTGTATGTTTCCTGTCAGAGAAGTAGAAACTGTACACATGCTCACTGCAGATCTCGCAAAGATCCAGATCATTCTGACCCAAGCGAACGGACTAGACAGTGATGTTTACTCTGTAAGTTATTGTCAGAATTCAAAACGTCTGTATGTGGGGATACGGAATGATGAAAAAGTGTTTCATTTAACATCACTACGTACACTGAATAACTTAATTTTGTGTTTAGTTATGACAATGCAATAAAAATGGTAGTTTCAATAATCAATTCAGTTTACAAAACTCCAAACTGTTTGACTACACAATATACATTAAAAAACAAACATAAATATAAACCCACTACTACAACTGATTTATACACAATATTTTCAGCACTGGCTATAAACGTTCAATATTCAAAATGGTATCACCAGGTTTAGTACTCTTGGCTTCAATACAGTAAACCCCCGTTAATGCGACCACCTATAAGAGGGACAAATCTGGGTGCTAGATGCAGGTGGTAGCTTAATGCAGGACAAAAGTAATGCAGAAAGCTCTAGGAGCTTTCTGCATTACTTCTGTCCTATATTAAGCAACCACCTGCTTATAAATACACTCATGTTTATTCATTAATTGGTCGCATTAGAGGGGTTTTACTGCAATTATATATATTAAACCTTATTCTGCTGTTAAAATGATGTTTGATAAAACAACGCTCTGTTATAGTTTTACTTTATTCCTATTCGTTAAAGCTTTTGATATATTGACAAAAAGAGAAACAGTTTGGATCCTGCCGAGTCGCCGAGTTGCTCGACGTATCATCAGACGCAGGATCCAATCCATTTGCACATGCGAGTCTGGTCAATGACGGTATAAGAGTTACTATGGCAACATGTCATGTATAATGATCATACAGAAACGCTGTTTTAGATGCAGATATAACACTCGTTCTAATAGGAACTGACTGAACCAATGTACAGTTAGTTGAGCCGTCCTATCAGTATGTGCTCTTTTTGCAAATACAGTAGCCCCATATCGCATGCCTCTTGCTTGAGCCGTCCGATCAATTTGTGCTCTATTTGCAAATAGATTAGCCCCAGAGCGCATGCCTCTTGCTGGTCCCCAGATCGTATGCCTCTTACTGGAGCCGTCCGATCAGTTTGTGCTCTATCTGCAAATAGATTAGCCTCAGATCGCGTGCCTCTTTCTTGAGCCGTCCGATCAGTTTGTGCTCTATTTGCCATTAGAGTAGCCCCAGATCGTATGCCTCTTGCTGGAGCCGTCGGATCAGTGTGTGCTCTATTTGCCAATAAAAATCTGATTCTACGGTTTCACCAAAACATCTTAGGTTCATACGCTGATATAAACATTTGGATAACTGATATCCAAACACTCATTATTTCTTAAATAAATATTCATGAGGTAATGTGTTAATAAGTAACGTTTTGCTATAGGTAAAAACAAACTAGCGCTGATACAATTTACACTTGATTTTAAGAAGCTATATAATTATGATGATATAGTAGATTTAACCTTTGCTCATGAATATTCATGTAAACAATGATTATACATATTACATAGCGCTGTCTTTGCATAAACAAATAGAGCAAACTTTGATCAGATGGCCTAAAGAACCCATCTATATGCCATTTACATGTGTGTGAAACTATGTCTCTGTCAAGTAAATGCTTACGTCATGATAATGTTATATACTGCATGTACTTTCGTTGCCCGTTGCGAATCTGTGATTATTTAGCAGGTTTCCAAGATATAACACTGAGCCAATCTGCGTTTAATAAAGATCCAGACAATTTCATTTGAACACACGCAGAAAAAGAAATTGGAAAATCTGGCTACATTGCATAAATAAACTTGATAAAATGACAGTCTTATACTTTTTCTTTAGATTGTTCCCGTTCCAGTGCGTTGTACATATGTGCGTGGCTGTTGTATTATATTTCAATTTTATTTTTCCTTTGTTGTTGTTTTTGTTTAAATGTTGTTGACTCACCTGAGCAAAGCTCAGGACGAGCATTTCGGAGAATTGAATGCCCGTCGTGCGTCATCCTTCGTGCGTCGTCAATTATTTGCTTGTGAACACTCTAGTGGTCAAAATTTTAGTCCAATCATCATGAAACTTGGTCAGCTCTATTAGCTTGGAAACATCTCGGACGAGTTAGAAAGTGGGTCATGTATATTCAAAATCTAGGTCACATGTTCTTGGTTATCTAGTAGAAAAAAATTAGAACAATTTAGAAGTCACATTTTCATCCCAAACTTGACGAATCTTTCTCAGAATAATTGTCATGACAATTTGTCGGACAAGCTTGAAAGTCATGTTGGGTCAAAAACTAGGTCACCAGGTCAAATATTAGAAAAAACTTGTGACCACTCTAAAGGTCACATTTTCAGCCCAACATTCATAAAGATGCATCATAATTCTTGTGTTGATAACATCTCGGATGAGTTAGAAAGTGGGTTACTTGGGGTCATTAACTAGGCCACTAGGTAAAACAGTAGAAAAACATTGTGAACACTTATGGTCACATTTTTGTCCAATCTTCATGAAACTTACTGAGAATGATTGTCTTGATAGATTTTTAATAAGTTTGAAAATTGGTTATGTGGGGTCAAAAACTAGGTCACTAGGTCGAATAGTAGAAAAACCTAGAGTTCACATTTTGTCCAATCTTCTTAAACCTTAGTCAGAATTATTGTCTTGACAAAATCTCGATCGAGTTTGAAAATAGGTCACGTAGGGTCAAAAGCTAGGTAAACCTTCTGAACAAGCTATAGTGTTAAATATATGGTGGACTTACCCACTCTGTAAGGTCATATGTATTTTTAATGATAATACAGGAGTATACCAACATTGTACCCTAAACACTCTCAAGTATTCTGACACACAATCTCCCGATCCTCTATGAAATCTGAATTATTTCCATTCCATACTGTTGTCATTATTTTAGAATTGACTGACATAGTAGATAATAATGTAGACCCTCATCAGTCAGTTCCTTTACCCTTTCCTCCATGGATATTCATGTAACATAAACTGATGTCATGGATATCAATTAGATTAATTAACTGTAATAGCTCGCAGACAGGATGTTTAGACCATGGCAGAAACTGTGGAATCATATCTATACTGTGTCATAAGCAGACAGAGCAGACCTGGATCAAACGTCTCTTATACGAGACGTCTGATCTGGGTTTACTCTGTTTGCAAAAGCATAGAAAGGCGTATTTATTGAGCTAATGGTTCACCCTTTCCCTGTTCAATATTCATGTAAGAAATAATGCCATTATGAATATTACTTAGATTATTTTTATCACGACGTATGAAATGCCAAACAATCCTGGCTGTCAGGCAGAAGGTATAGAATCGGCTCTATATTATGTCATAAGCACAGGACAGACCCTGGTCTTACGGCTCCTACAATAGCCATCGGATCTGGGGCTACTATATGTGCAAAGGCTTGAAAAGGCGTTTACATGAAGGAAAGGGTTAAAGAGCGGTATCATCAGCATCTGCACGACTTACCCAAGTTTGTATGTGGGAATACTTAGAGCAGTTCGGGAACACCACGTTTTTAAGTACGAGTGAAAATGTGTTATCTAGGATTACTACTGTATGGATTTATTTAAGTCGTGTTATCTTCAATGCTGTCTCACTATACTTAACATATTTTTGCCACAAATGTTTCCAAATTTTACCGTTTTATTTAGATTATCAGTATTTGTTCGGCTGTGCTTTAAATTCTGAAGGGAGGTGATAAAGATAAAGTTTGATATCATTTCAGGAAAGTGATATGCATATATCCAGTGTCACTGGCATGTTGATTTCACATACATTAGAATTCACAATTAACTCTTTACTGCATGAATATTTATTTATATAATCATGCATATTTTTCAAATGAATATTTGCAAGCCTTGTGGATAAGAGAATTGTCTTATCTTGATAGAAACTACAGAATGAAATAAACATTTTTTCCTAAGCACACAGAACATAACCTGATCCGATTGCTTCTATAGGAACCACCTAATCTTGTTCAACTCTGGTTGCAAAATCATTAAAACACGTCTCTATATCGTGTAAAGGGTTAACAACGAATTCTCAGTACGGATGTCCACAAGAATTCTGAGCAATTTCTGTCAAACATTATAGATGAATTACATATGTCTGGTCTGGGTCTACTCTGTTTGCAAAATTGAAGAAAGGCGTATTTATGGAGTATAGAGATTTCATTAGTACAAATAAATCTGCTGGTTTCAGCAATAAAATTATCAATTAGAAATATGGTTTGACCTGAGCATTAAGCGCTAGAACCATACAGAATCGGTCAGGTCAGATCGGGGTCTACTTTGTTTGAAAATGCTCATGTATGGAATTAAGGGTTAAAACAAAATGAAGAAAAAGTGTTTGTGGACCAAAATTGTGCTGAATATTTTGTCAATCATTTAATATATTTGTTTTCTCCAAATTTATATATTTTTACAATTTCTTATTTACCCTGTATTTTTGTTTCACCATAGAGCATTGGTGTTTTTCGAAAAGATGTCACTTTTATTATTTAACATATATGTACATATACAGTAGATCTATCTATCGAGCTTTGTATAGAACAGTATACAGATTTTCTTTTCTGCATTTTGAGCATATACAATAAATTCTTCAAAGAAACTTGTGTTTAATTGTGTTTCTCTTTCTACTTTCTAGCTCACCTTGTAAAAAGTCGAAATGTCTACTGAGATCATTGTGTGTACGCCATCTTGCGTCAGATCTCCAAAAATGGAATTTGACTAGAATAGTCTACAAGTGGTTTCCAGTGTTATTTAATGCTTTACTTCCTGAATACTCATGTAAGAAATAATTAAATTATGAATACCATCTTTAGCTCACCTGAGCATCAGGTGAACTTTTGTGATCGTCCGGCGACCGGCCGACCGCACACACGGATTGATGGTTATGTGACACTGAGAATAAAATATATTTTGTGTTTTTCTTTTAATGTGACTAAAGTTTGCTTTTATGGTATAATATTTAACCACACAATAGTCAATCTGTGAGTACGTCCATCCGTCAACAATTGCATTAAACGACTTCTCCTCTGAAACCACTAGACAGAATGTAACCAAACTTTACAGAATTGTTATTTTGATAGTGCTGTATAAAATTGTTAAAAGAAACTGGATCGGCATTATAATGACAGATATGCCCCTATAACCCATTCCTTCATATAAATGCTCTTTCATGCATTTGCAAACAGAGAATACCAAGATCAGACGGCTCATATAGGAGCCGTCTGATCAGGGTCTGCTCTGTTTGTTAACGAAGTTTGATAGATCTGTTTCTTTACTCTCGATAACTGACTCTTAATCCCACAAGCATGCAACACAACATGTAATCAGTGCAGATCACTGACTCTAATCCCGTAAGCATGCAACACAACATGTAGTCGGAAATGATCATGTATGCACAACGTGTTTAGTCCTTCCCCTGTTCTATGGTCATTCTAAAGTTTAACACCACTGGGACTTGACCGAAAAGACTATAGAAGCCGTTTGGTCAGGGTCTGCTCTGTTTGCTTATGGTGTAATATAGATCTGATTCTACAGCTTCTCCCTAAGCCAAAATGCCTTGTGTTCATATGCCATTACAAAAGATAATGTTATCAATAGCCATCACGTCATTATTCCCTACATGAATATTCATTAAGGAAAGGGTTAAGAAACTATTAACCGAATGTCGAATCAGCTTGGATCCTTATGAGAGGCATAGTTTAGTCGGTGTCTCATTTGGATCAAGATGGTCTGTAAATGCGATTCAAATGAATATATGTGGAATAAGGCTCAAATTTGTTTCCGTACAGGTACATTTGATATGTTGTGTACTGAAAGTATTCCTATGCAAACGTTTACAAAGGGAGTCCTTCATTCAGCCTTCTACCAACCGTCGTCTGCAAAAATTTCGTCTGCAAGTTTTGTCGTCTGCTAATATTTTAGTCATATTATTTGAACTTGTTCTGCATAAGTAGTCCATCCTGAGTGTCAAACTGCATGGATCCTGATCAGACACAAAGTTACTCGGAGTCTGGTCTAGACCCATGTTGCATAATTTACTAGTTTTAAGTTTCAGACATCTAAAGGATATATCGCTTCAACCAAGTAAGATACGTTACCCGACATGTCATTATCTGGGTCAACTGTATAAATATCACAGGCATTCACTGCTTCCTTGCATGGTGTTGGCTTTTAACCCTTTCGCTGCCAATGCCGGATCTGTGGTTACCTGTGCAAACAGTTTGGATCCAGGTGAGATACCGAGTAACTCGGCGTCTCATCAGGATCCAAACTGTTTGTTACTGTTACTATGTTTTTAAACAAAAATGTAGAAAATCAAAAAAATGAAAATTTGTAGCAGACGACAAAGTTAGCAGACGACATAATTTGGCAACGAAAGGGTTAAAATGTTTTTTTCCTAAATTTGAGAAAAGCTTTTTACAATCTAAAATGTTTTTCTATATCCAAAATGTCTCCGACCCTGGAACATGTTTACGTTCAATCACTCGTTCAATATCTTACTCTGTATGTATCGGTTATGACTGTACGCAATAAGGCTACAGCACTCCATTTCAGTACAATGTGACGGGACTGCATGTATCACAGCACGTATATTCGCGTGAATATCGATGGTTCTGTATGCATGGTCGGTATGCACCAAATATTCAGAATAGTGTTGGGTCAGTCCCTACATTGTATCACAAGGCATTTTGTCTAGTGCAGTAAATTTCGATTAATCGAACACACAAATACGTATCATTATTGATTTATAATATATGTGGCAGCTTAATGCAGGGTGAAAGTTATACAGAAAGCTCCTCAATGAGCTTTCTGTATTACTTCCATACTGCATTAAGCAGCTATCTGCCTAAATGGTACGAATTGTTTGCCACTAATATTTCAAATAATCGAGTTCTACTGTACTTTCCACTTGGTATCTACATGTATATTATAATCATGTCGTACTGATATCTCTTACTGACTGACCACTTCGTAGTTATGAGGATATATTTCGCAATTTTGATTGCTGTCAAAAGCCTGCAAGAATATATATATAGTCATAGCCATGATCGCGGCAACATGAAGGAAATCGCTTTAACCTAGTTTTACATTTTCGAAAAATGATAATAACGAACTTTAACATGTCGACCACAGCTAGATAGAACTAATACTAAATTAAATGTAAATTATAAAGGTACACGTCGTACGGGTTAATCAATATACTGTAGTTATATCTGACGTAAACGACTGGACGCCACGTTGAAGGACTAGACGGCTCCAAAATTGCAACATTTAGTTTATTTGTCCAGTTTCTAAAGGACAACTCATGTTCAGTCACGAAGAATATTGATATCCGAACTTGTCGTGTGAGATATAATTACACAGGGAACATGTTTATCTGTGTATTGAAAAGGTTGTATTGTCACTATTCGCCCATGAATAATTGTGTGCTATTGGAAACTTATTGTATCCGCTTGAATGGTACAGGAACAAACGTTAAATATATATAAGAAGACAGGAAGTTTACGTAGTGTTCAAAATGGCGTACAGAGGAGAGCAGGAAGATGAAATCAAATCTAAGACGCTTTCTATAGGGTCAGAGTTTATTTTTGACTTCTATTGCCAACTGTGTATAGAGGAGGGTAAAACCCTTGAAGCAGATGGGTTCTGTGTTGAATGCGAAGAATATCTGTGTGGAGTTTGCTGCAACGGGCACACAAAGACGCGACAAACGCGCCACCACAATATCCTAGGTAAGGCAAACATGCCTAAAGATACGCCACTTTCTCCAGACCCAAAAAATAAAGACATTTTGACAATGTGCCAGTGTCATACTGGTAGAACGGTAGAATTTTATTGTAAATCACACGATATTCTAGGATGCAGCACGTGCTTCGCGACAGTTCATAGAAGTTGTCCTGACGTCGAATCAATTTTGGAGAAATCGGACACTATTTTGGACAGTCAAGAATATTCAAATTTACAGCAGACCTTGAAATCCATGAACCAAGTTGCACGTGATATGATGACCAAGGCACGTGCAAATACCGACCAAGTTAAGTCTTGTCACTCTGAGGTAATCCAGTCAGTGAAAATGTGGAAGACAGAAATCATTGAGACCATAGAAACACTGGAAAGAGATATCATAGCAGAGGCCGACAAGTTAGTAGCAGAGGAAGAAAATAAAATGAAGTCTATATCAAATAGGTGTAGTACCTTCACAGAAAATATAGAGGCAATGCTTTTAGATTTCCATAGCCTTCAGTCGTCAAAACGAGTTTGTCAAACGTATATATCAATGAAGAAAAGTGGTGGGCAAATCGAAAAGTTGCAAGATAATTTACGAAATATGGAAGCATCTCTGACGTTGAAGACATTTAAGTTTGAGCCAAACGGAAAAATACCAGAACTTATTAAATGTCTTGGAAAGATCTCAACCAATGTTCAGGGGATCTCAGCTGGCGTGCAATCGAAAACTAAGAATCAAGCTCCCATGAACCCTACCTATGTTACAAACATTAATGTTAGATCTACGTCTGATACATGTGAACCTGTAGTAACTGGATCATCCGTAGTATCCAGTAACAGACTGGTCATTGTAGATAATGCTAACCATAAGATTAAACTTGTAGATACTCAAACTCATCAGCTGATAAGTGAACTAACGACTAACGGGCCTTGGGATATCACAATGATGAGTAGAACCCAAGGAGCAGTAACTCTCCAGAGTAACAGGAAAATCCTTATTCTTAGTGTGTACGATAAACTGAGAGTGGACAGGGAGATAAACGTGGGGGGTTATTGCCGAGGAATAGCCTACAGTAAGTACAGACTGGTTGTTTCGTACTATAGTCCCGTTATAGTGGAGATAATGGATCTATCCGGCAACGTGATGAATAGAATAGAGACAGATAGCGCCAGTCATCAGCTCTTTCAATGTCCGGACTATGTGTGTGTCAGTAAGGATGGAGAGACCATTTACGTATCTGACAGAAGCTATAAAAGAGTGATCAGTCTTACGTTTGATGGTGTCGTCAAGTCTGTATATTCTAACAGTAAACTAGTACATCCACGGAAAGTATGTGTAGACCACAATGACAACATGTATGTTTGTTGTTATAATAGTAGAAATGTATACATGCTGACTACAGATTTCGCCAAGATCCAGATCATCCTGACACAAGCGAAAGGACTAGATAGTGTTGTTTACTCTTTAAGTTATTGTCAGGATTCAAACCGGCTGTACGTGGGGATGCGGAATCATGTAAAAGTGTTTCAATTAACATAACTACGTACACAGAATAACTTGATGCTGTGTTTAGTTACGACTAGCAATGAAAATAATAGTTCAACTAATCGAATCGGTTTATATCCGGATGAAACGCTCACTTACTCGGTGTCTTACAAAACTCCAAACTGTTTGACTACATAAAAGATATTAAGAAACAAACATAAAGATAAAACCACTACTACAACTGATTTAGACACAATATTTTCAGCACTGGCTATCAACGTTTAATATTCAAAGTGGTCTCGCCAGGTTCAGTACTCTTGGCTTCAATACAGTAAAACCTCGCCAATGCGACCACCTAAAAGAGGAACAAATCCGGGTGAAGGTGGTAGCTTAATACAGGACACCTGGGAGCTTTCTGCATTACTTTTGACCTGCATTAAGCAACCACCTGCTTATAAAGATACTCATGTTTATTCATTAATTGGTCGCATTAGAGGAATTTTACTGTAATTATATATATTAACCCTTATCCTGCTGTAAATGTGCTGTCTGATGAGACATCGCTTTGTTATAGTTTTACTTTCTTCATATTCGTCCAAGCTTTTGAGATATTAACAAAGAGACAAACAATTTGGATCCTGCTGAGATGCCGAGTTGCTCGACGTATCAGCAGACTCAGGATCCAATCCACTTACACATGCGAGTCTGGTCAATGACGGGATAAGAGTTACTATGGCAACATGTAACGCATAATGATCCTACAGAAACGCTGTTTTAGATGCAGATATAACGCTGATTCTAATATGAACTGACTGATCCAATGTACAGTTAGTTGAGCTTTTGTCTCCATTGTGATAAAAATGTGTTGACACCTTGCAGCCCAAGATCGCATGCCTCTTGCCGGAGCCGTCCGATCAGTTTGTGCTCAATGTGACGATAGAAATCTGATTCTACGGTTTCACCAAAACATCCTAGGATGGCCTACAGGACCTGTCTATATCCCATTTGCATGTGTGTGAAACTATGTCTCTGTCATGTAAATGCTTACGTCATGATACTGTTATATACTGCATGTACTTTCGTTGCCCGTTGCGAATCTGTGATTATTTAACAGGTTTCCAAGATATAACGCTGAGCCAATCTGCGTTTAATAAAGATCCAGACAATTTTATTTGAACAAACACAAAACCAGACATTTGAAAATATGGCTACATTGCATAAACAAACTTGATAAAATGACAAGTTTTACTATTATACTTTTGCTTTAGATTGTTCCTGTTCCAGTGCGTTGTACATGTGTGCGTGGCTGTTTTCTTATATTTCAATGTTGGTTTTTCCTTTGTTGTTGTTTCTTGTTTAAATGTTGTTGACTCACCTGAGCAAAGCTCAGGTCGAGCTTTTCGGATACTTGAATGTCCGTCGTCCGTCGTCCTTCGTGCGTCGTGAATAATTTGCCTGTGAACACTCTAGTGGTCAAAATTTTAGTCCAATCATCATCAAACCTGGTCAGATTGATTGGCTTGAAAACATCTCGGACGTGTTAGAAAGTGGGTCATGTATAGTCAAAAACTAGGTCACTAGGTTATCTAGTGGAAAAATTGTGAACAATTTAGAAGTCATATTTTCATCCCAAACTTGACGAATCTTTGTCAGAATAATTGTCATGATAAAATCTCGGACACGTTTGAAAATTGCCCATGTAGGGTCAAAACCTAGGTCACCAGGTTAAATAGTAGAAACAAACCTTGTGAACACTCTAGATGTCACATTTTCAGCCCAATATTCATGAATACTGATAATCTGATGCATCAGAATCGTTGGGTTGATAACATCTCGGATGAGTTAGAAAGTGGGTTACTTGGGGTCATTAACTAAGTCACTAGGTCAAACAGTAGCAAAACATTGTGAACAATTATGGTCACATTTTTGTCCAATCTTCATGAAACTTACTGATGGAATCTTAATGAGTTTGAAAGTTGGTAATGTGGGGTAAAAAAACTAGGCCGTTAGGTCGAATAGCAGAAATACATAGAATTCACATTTTGTCCAATCTTCATAAACCTTAGTCAGAATTATTGTCTTGACAAAATCTCGATCGAGTTTGAAAATGGGTCAAAAGCTAGGTCACTAGGTAATATTGTAGGTAAACCTTGTGAACAAGCTATAGTGTTAAATATGTGGTGGACTTACCCACTCTGTGAGGTCATATGTATTTTTAATGTTATACAGGAGTATACCAACATTGTACCCTGAACACTCACAAGTATTCTGACACACAATCTCCCGTTCCTCTATGAAAGCTGAATTATTTCCATTTCATATGACGACTGACATAGTAGAAAATAGTGTAGACCCTCATCAGTCAGTTCCTGTACCCTTTCCTCCATGGATATTCATGTAACATATAATGATGTCATGGTTATCAATTAGATTAATTAACTGTAATAGCTCGAGGACAGGATTTTTAGACCATGGCAGAAACTGTAGAATCATATCTATATTGTGTCATAAGCAAACAGAGCAGACTTGGATCAAACGTCTCTTATATGAGGCGTCTGTCTGGGTTTACTCTGTTTGAAAAGGCATATAAAGGCTAATGGTTCACCTTTTCCCTGTTCAATATTCATGTAAGAAATAATGCCATTATGAATATTACTTAGATTAGTTTTATCACGGCGTATGAAATACAGAACATTCTGGCTGTCAGGCAGAAAGTATAGAATCAGATCTATATAATATCATAAGCACATGACAGACCCTGGTCTTACGGCTCCTACAGAAGCCATCGGATCTTGGTCTACTATATATATGAAAAGGCATGAAAATGCGTTTACATGAAGGAAAGGGTCAAAGAGCGGTATCACCAGGACCTGCATGATTTACCTAAGTTTGTCTGTGGGAATACTTAGAGCAGTGTGGGAACACCATGTTTTAAGTAAGAGTGAAAATGTGTTATCTAGGATTACTACTGTATAGCTTTATTTCAGTCGTGTTTATTTCAATCCTATCTCACTATACTTAACATATTTGTATCACATGACAGTTTCAATATTTTATGCTTTTTATTTAGATTATCAGTATTTGTTCGGTTGTGCTTTAAAGTTTGATATCATTTCAGGGAAGTGATATGCATATATCTAATGTCCCTGGCATGTTGATTTCACACAAATTAGAATGTATTTGTTGTATACATTTAAAAAAGTGATATGCAATATATCTAATGTACCTGGCATGTTGATTTCACACAAATTAGAATGTATTTGTTGCATACATTTAAAAAAGTGATATGCAATATATCTAATGTACCTGGCATGTTGATTTCACACAAATTAGAATGTATTTGTTGCATACATTTAAAAAAGTGATATGCAATATATCTAATGTTCCTGGCATGTTGATTTCACACAAATTAGAATGTATTTGTTGCATACATTTAAAAAAGTGATATGCAATATATCTAATGTTACTGGCATGTTGATTTCACACAAATTAGAATGTATTTGTTGCATACATTTAAAAAAGTGATATGCAATATATCTAATGTTCCTGGCATGTTGATTTCACACAAATTAGAATGTATTTGTTGCATACATTTAAAAAAGTGATATGCAATATATCTAATGTTACTGGCATGTTGATTTCACACAAATTAGAATGTATTTGTTGCATACATTTAAAAAAGTGATATGCAATATATCTAATGTTCCTGGCATGTTGATTTCACACAAATTAGAATGTATTTGTTGCATACATTTAAAAAAGTGATATGCAATATATCTAATGTACCTGGCATGTTGATTTCACACAAATTAGAATGTATTTGTTGCATACATTTAAAAAAGTGATATGCAATATATCTAATGTTCCTGGCATGTTGATTTCACACAAATTAGAATGTATTTGTTGCATACATTTAAAAAAGTGATATGCAATATATCTAATGTTACTGGCATGTTGATTTCACACAAATTAGAATGTATTTGTTGCATACATTTAAAAAAGTGATATGCAATATATCTAATGTTCCTGGCATGTTGATTTCACACAAATTAGAATGTATTTGTTGCATACATTTAAAAAAGTGATATGCAATATATCTAATGTTACTGGCATGTTGATTTCACACAAATTAGAATGTATTTGTTGCATACATTTAAAAAAGTGATATGCAATATATCTAATGTTCCTGGCATGTTGATTTCACACAAATTAGAATGTATTTGTTGCATACATTTAAAAAAGTGATATGCAATATATCTAATGTACCTGGCATGTTGATTTCACACAAATTAGAATGTATTTGTTGCATACATTTAAAAAAGTGATATGCAATATATCTAATGTTACTGGCATGTTGATTTCACACAAATTAGAATGTATTTGTTGTATACATTTAACCCTTTACTGTATGAATATTTATGTAAGGAATAGATAATCATGCATGTTTTTCAAATGAATCTTTGCAAGCCGTGTGGATAAGAGAATTGTTTAATCTTAATAGAAAATAGAGAATGAAATTCACATTTTTTCATAAGCACACAGAACATAACCTGATCAGAGGGCTCCTATAGGAACCATCTGCTCTTGTTCAACTCTGATTGCAAAGTCATTAAAACACGTCTCTAGATCGAGTAAAGGGTTAACAAAGAATGTCTTAGCACGGATATCCACAAGAGTTCTGAACTATTTCTATCAAACAGCTGTCTGATCTGGGTCTACTCTGTTTGCAAAATCGAAGAAAGGAGTATACATTTATGGAGTAAAGAAATTTCAGTAGTACAAATGAATCTGCTTGTTTCAGCGACAGAACCATGCAGAATCTATCAGATGTGGGTCTACTCTGTTTGGAAATGCTTACTTATGGAATTAAAGGTTAAATCAAAATGAAGAAAATGTGTTTGTGGACAAAATTGCTCAAAATGCAATTGTCTTTCGTTTAATTTATTTATTTTCTCCAAATATATTTTTACATTTTGTTTTACCCTGTCGTTTTGTTTCACCATAGAGCACTGATTTGTTTAGAAAATATCTAGCTATAGCTTTGTATAGAACAGTATACAAATGTTCTTTTCTGCATATTCAGCATATACAATAAATTCTGCAAAGAAGATTGTGCTTAGTTTTGTTTCCCTTTCTAGCTCACCTAGCACAAAGTGGAAAGTTCAGCTACTGATTCACTGTGTGTACGCCATCTCTTTTCTTTCAGCAGTTTAAACTAACGTTTCCGAAAATGGAACTTGACTAGAATAGTCTACAAGTGGTTCTCAGTGTTATTTAATACTTCCCTTCCTGAATACTCGTGTAAGAAATACTTAAATTCTGAATATCATCTTTAGCTCACCTGGGCAAACTCAGGTGAGCTTTTGTGACCGTCCGGCGTCAGGCCGACCGCAAACACGGATAGATGGTTATTTGACACTAAGAATAAACTATATTTTGTGTTTTTCTTTTTATGTGACTAAAGTTTGCTTTTATGGTACAATTTTGAACAGAACAATAGTCAGTCTGTGAGAACATCAGTGTGTCTGTCCGTCCATCCGTCAACAATTGCATTAAACGACTTCTCCTCTGAAACCACGAGACAGAATGCAACCAAACTTTACAGAAATGTTATTTTTATAGTGCTGTATACAAATCGTTAAAGAAACTGGATCGGGTATGGATATGGAACTGGATATGCCCTTATAACCCATTCCTTCATATAATGGCAGATATGCCCCTTTAACACATTCCTTCATATAAATGCTCTTTCATGCCTTTGCGAACAGAGTAGATCCTATAGGAGCCGTCTGATCAGAGTCTGCTCTGTCTGTTAACGAAGTTTGATAGATCTGTTTCCTTACTCTATATAACTGACTCTTAATCCCACAAGCATGCAACGCAACATGTAGTCGCAAACAACGTGTTTAATCCTTCCCCTGTCCTATGGTCATTCTAAAGTTTTACACCACTGGGACTAGACCTAAAAGACAATAGCCGTCTGATCAGGGTCTGCTCTGTTTGCTTATGGTTTAATATATATCTGATTCTACAGCTACTCCCTGAGCCAAAATGTCATGTGTTCATAAGCCATTACAAAAACTAATGTTATTAATAGTCATCAAGTCATTATTTCCTACATTAATATGCATCAGGGAATGGGTTAAGAAACTATTTACCGAATGTCGAATCAGTTTGGATCCTTATGAGAGGCATAATTTAGTCGATGTCTCATTTGGATCGAGATGTTCTGTAAATGCGATTCAAATGAATATATGTGGAATAAGGCTCAAATTTGTCTCTGTACAGGTACATGTACATTTGATATGTTGTGTACTGTAAGTATTCCTATGCAAACGTTTACAAAGGGAGTCCTTCATTCAGCCTTCTACCAACCGTCGTCTGCAAAAAATTCGTCTGCAAGTTTTGTCGTCTGCTAATATTTTAGTCATATTATTTGAACTTGTTCTGCATAAGTAGTCCATCCTGAGTGTCAAACTGCATGGATCATGATCAGACACAAAGTTACTCCGAGTCTGATCTAGACCCATGTTGCACAATTTACTAGTTTTAAGTTTCAGACATCTAAAGGATATATCTCTTCAACCAAGTAAGGTTCGTCACCCGACATGTCATTATCTGGGACAACTGTATAAATATCACAGGCATTCACTGCTATATACCTTGCATGGTGTTGGCTTTTAACCCTTTCGCTGCCAATGCCGGATCTGTGGTTACCTGTGCAAACAGTTTGGATCCAGATGAGATACCGAGTAACTCGGCGTCTCATCAGGGTCCAAACTGTTTGTTACTGTTACTATGTTTTTTAAACAAAAATGTAGAAAATCAAAAAATGAAAATTTGTAGCAGACGACAAAGTGAGCAGACAACATAATTTGGCAGCGAAAGGGTTAAAATGTTTTTTTCCTAAATCTAAAATGTTTTTCTATGTCCAAAATGTCTCCGACCTTGGAACATGTTTACGTTCAATCACTCGTTGAATATCTTACTCTGTATGTATCGGTAATGACTGTACGCAATAAGGCTACGGCACTCAATTTCAGTACAATGTGACGGGACTTCATGTATCACAGCATATATATTCGCGCGTAGGTCAATGGTTCTGTATGCATGGTCGGTATGCACCAATTGTTCAGAATAGTGTTGGGTCAGTCCCTACAATGTATCACAACGCATTTTGTCTATAGCATGTGGAGCACAGTAAAAAATCAATAATTCGAACATTCAAATACGGATCACCATGGACCTTTAATATATGTGGCAGTTTAATGCAGGATGAACGATATAAAGAAAGCTCCTCAATGAGCTTTCTGTATTACTTCCACACTGCATTAAGCAGCTATCTGCCTAATTGGTACGATTTGTTTGCCACTAATACAGTAAAACCTCTCTTATCCGGCAGTTAAATTTAGTATGAATATCGGTCTTGGAGACAGGTGGCAGCTTAATGCAGGGTGAAAGTCATACAGAAAGCTCCTAGAGGAGCTTTCTGCACGACTTTAACCCTGCATTAAGCAGCCACCTGCCTAAAAGTATCTAAATTATTATCTACCAGAATTCCGGTTAAGAGAGGTTATACTGTATTTCAAAACATCGAGTTTTACTGTACTTTTCACTTGGTATCTACATATACATTATAATCATTTCATACTGATATATATTACTGACTGACCACTTCGTAGTTATGAGGATATATTTCGCAATTTTGATTGCTGTCAAAAGCCTGCAAGAATATATATAGTCATAGCCATAATCGCGGCAACATGAAGGAAATCGCTTTAACCTAGTTGTACATTTTCGAAAAATGATAATAATGGTCTTTAACATGTCGACCACAGCTAGATAGAACTAGATATACTTAATACTAAATAATTAAATGTAAATTATAAAACTACACGTTGTACGGGTTAATCAATATACTGTAGTTCTATCTGACGTAAACGATTGGACGCCATGTTGAAGGACTAGTCGGCTTCAATTGCAACATTTAGTTTATTTGTCGAGCGTCTAAAGGACAACTCATGTTCAGTCACGAAGAATATTGATATCCGAAGTTGTCGCGTGAGATATAATTACACAGGGAACATGTTCATCTGTGTATTGAAAAGGTAGTTCAACGATTCGCAACGGAGTGAAAAAGGATTGTCACTATTCGCCCATTAATAATTGTGTGCAGTTGGAAAATTTGTTGTATCCACTTGAATTGTGCAGGAACAAATTTTAAACATATATAAGAAGACAGGAAGTGTACGTAGTGTTAAAAATGGCGGACAGAGGAGAGCAGGAAAATGAACTCAAGTCTAAGAGGCTTATTATAGGGTCAGAGTTTATTTATGACTTCTATTGCCAACTGTGTATAGAGGAGGGTAAAAACCTTGAAGCAGATGGGTTCTGTGTCGACTGTAAAGAATATCTATGTGGAGTTTGCTGCAGTGGCCACACAAAGACGCGACAAACGCGTCACCATAATATCCTAGGTAAGGCGAACATGCCTAAAGACACGCCACTTTCTCAAGACCCAAAAATCAAAGACATTTCGACAATGTGCCAGTGTCAGGCTGGTAGAACGGTAGAATTTTATTGTAAATCACATGGTATTCTTGGATGTAGCACGTGCTTCGCAACAGTTCATAAACGTTGTCCTGACGTTGAATCAATTTTGGAGAAATCGGACACCATTTTTGACAGTCAAGAATATTCAAATTTAATGCAAACACTGAAATCCATGAACCAAGCTGCACGTGATTTGATGACCAAGGCACGTGTAAATACCGACAAAGTTAAGGCTTGTCACTCTGAGGCAATCCAGTCAGTCAGATTGCTGAAGAAAGAAATCATTGAGACTATGGAAAAACTGGAAACAGAGGTGATAGCAGAGGCCGACATGTTTGTATTAGAAGAAGAAACTAAAATGAAGTCTATATCAGATAGATGTAGTACCCTTACAGAAAATATAGAGGCAGGGCTTTCATATTTCCATAGCCTTCAGTCGTCCCAACGAGTTTGTCAGGCGTATATATCAATGAAGAAAAGTGGTGGACAAATCAAAACAATGCAAGATAATGTACATAGTATGGAAGCATCTCTGACGTCGTTGAAGACGTTTGGGTTTGAACCAAACAGAAAAATACCAGAACTTATTAAATGTCATGGTAAGATTTCAACAATTGTTCCGAGGTGCAACCGAATTTTAAGACACAAACCCAATGTTCCAAGGAATTATTTTCAACATGAACCTTATTCTTATGAAACAATTATTCCAAAATAGGGAATTAATATAATACATATATACTTAAACTGCTCTGATCTAATATTTCGACCACTAAGGGCCTTTGTCAAGGATTATCATGTCAAAATACACGTCACATTTTTGTTACATGCATTCAGCCATAAAATCAAAGAGAATATTATAGGCCCTTAGTGGTCGAAATATTAGATCAGAGCAGTTTAAGTATATACTTATTATGATGCATAAGACCCGGTAGTAATTGGATCAGCTGTTGTATCCATTAACAGACTGGTTGTTGTAGATAATAATAACTTTATAGTTAAACGTGTAGATACTCAAACTAATCAGCTGATAAATACACTGCAGACTCCCAATTATCCTTGGGATATCACAATGATAAGTAGTACCCAAGGAGCAATAACTCTAAGGAGAATTAAGAAAATCCTTATTCTGTGTGTGTCCGATGAACTGAGAGTGGACAGGGAGATAAACGTGGACGATTGTTGCCTATAATAAGGACAGGCTGGTCGTTTCGTACTATAGGCCCGTTAAAGTGGAGATAATGAATCTATACGGTAGAGTGATAAAGAGAATAGAGAAATATAGTGCCGGTCATCGGAACCATGTGTATGTCAGTAAGGATGGAGAAACCATATACGTATCTGATAGCATCAGTAATAGAGTGACCAGTCTTACGTTCGATGGTGTCGTCAAGTCTGTATATTCTGACAGTACACTAGTAAATCCTTGGAAAATTTGTGTTGATCACCATGACAACGTGTATGTTTGTTGTTATAGTAGTAGGAATGTACACGTGCTGACTGCAGATCTCGCCAAGGTCCAGATCATCCTGACCGAAGCGTACGGACTAATCAGTGATGTTTACGCTGTAAGTTATTGTCAGAATTCAAACAGGCTGTATGTGGGGATGTCGAATCATGTAAAAGCGATTTGGTTAACGTGACTACGTACACTGAATAACTTGATTTTGTGTTTAGTTACGACTGGCAATGAAAATGATAGTTTAACTAATCAAATCGGTTTAATGTACATTTGCTGTGTCCATGTGTTGCTGTTCGGGCGACTGTTTGTTCTGTATGTGGTGTTTCCTGCATGACTCATTTTTATACGCCCACCTAATAAAGGTGGTCGTATATTGTCGTGGCCCTGTCCGTCCGTCCGTTCGTTCGTTCTTTCGTTAGTTCGTTCGTTTGTTCGTTCGTTCGTTCATTCGTCCGTCAACATTTTGTTTGTCCGCTGTTTTCTGGGAAAACTATTTGACAGATATTTATGAAATTTCACACAAATGTTAAATGCATCAAGATCTGAAGCTGAGTTGATTTTGAGGTTCATTTGATTTTTCATTTCAGAGTTATGGCCCTTGTGCTTAAAAAATATGCAAATAGTTTGTCCGCTGTTTTCTGGGACAACTATTTGAGAGATATTAATGAAACTTTACACAAATGTTTAATGCATCAAGATCTGAAGCTGAGTCGATTCTGAGGTTCATTTCATTTGTCGTTTTGGAGTTATGGCCCTTTTACTTAAAAAATGCAAATACATGCAAATAGGTTTTTTTACTTAAAATATAATGCAAATACATGCAAATAGATTGTCCGCTGTTTTCTGTGGAAACTATCTGACAGATATTTACGAAACTTCACACAAATGTTTAATGCATCAAGATCTGAAGCTGATATGATTCTGAGGTTCATTTGATTTTTCATTTCAGAGTTATTGCCCTTGTCCTTAAAAAACATGCAAATAGTTTGTCCGCTGTTTTCTGGGAAAACTATTGACAGATATTAATGAAACTTTACACAAATGTTTAATTCATCAATACCTGAAGCTGAGTTGATTCTGAGGTTCATTTGATTAGTCGTTTCGGAGTTATGGCCCTTTTACTTAAAAAATGCAAATACATGCAAATAGTTTGTCCGCTGTTTTCTAGGAAAACTGTTTGAGAGATATTAATGAAACATCACACAAATGTTTAATGCATCAAGAGCTGAAGCTGAGTTGATTCTGAGGTTCATTTGATTTGTGGTTTCGGATTAATGGCCCTTGTCCTTAAAAAATATGCAAATAGTTTGTCCGCTGTTTTCTGGGAAAACTATTTGACAGATATTAATGAAACTTCACACAAATGTTTAATCTATCAAGGTCTGAAGCTGAGTCGATTCTGAGGTTCATATGATTTGTGGTTTCGGAGTTATTGCCCTTTTACTGAAAAAATAATGCACATACATGCAAATAGTTTGTCCGCTGTTTTCTGGGAAAACTACTTGACAGATATTAATGAAACTTCACAAAAATGTTTAATGCCTTAAGATCTGATGCTGACTTGATTCTGAGGTTCATTTGATTTTTCATTCAGAGTTATGGCCATTGTCCTTAAAAATATGCAAATAGTTTGTCCGCTGTTTTCTAGGAAAACTATTTGAGAGATATTAATGAAACTTCACAGAAATGTTTAATGCATCAATATCTGAAACCGAATTGATTCTGAGGATCATTTGATTTTTTCATTTCAGAGTTATGGCCCTTGTCCTTAAAAAATAATGTAAATAGTTTGTCCGCTGTTTTCTTGGAAAGCTATTTGAGAGATATTAATGAAACTTCAGAAAAATGTTTAATGCATCAAGACCTGAAGCTAAGTCGATTCTGAGGATCATTTGATTTGTTGTTTCAGAGTTATGGCCCTTGCACTTAAAAAAAATAATGCAAAATATGCAAATATGAGGATGGCCATAACGTTTTCATTTGAAATTTCATTTTAAATTGAATTTACTTCAATTGTTTTATATGGTTAAACCTTAATGTGAATTTTCACATATATTGCGGGGGGGTTGATATGTCATTTTATTCTAAAGTTATGGTCCTTGAACTTCGTTCCTTTGTTAGTTGGTAAACTTTTAATTTGTCTGTTGTTTTCTGGGAAAACTATTAAAATGATATAAATGAAACTTAACACAAATGTTTTTAGCAACAAAATTTGAAACTGAGTTTATTTTGAGGTTCATTCAGTTTGTCTTTACAGAGTTATGGCCGTTGCACTTTACAAAAATCTGCAAAAATGAGGATTAGCTGTATCTTTTTTATTTAATAAGATATTCACTTCATTTTTTAAAAAAAAAAATAGTAACACCTTAATATGAAAATCAAGATCTGAAGCACGGATTAGAAAATGTCAACACTTATAAGGCATCAGAGAAAGTTTGTAAGTGTGCGTATTATGTACCGTATACGGTACTCTTGTTGTACTTTTATATCCGGATGAAATGCACATTTACTCAGTGTCTTACAAAACTCAAATCTCCAAAGCCTATATAATAGGTATATAATAGTTATTAAGAAACAAACATAAAGATAAAATCACTACTACAACTGATTTTGAAACAATATTTTCATCACTGGCTATAACCGTTGGAAATTCAACATGGTATCACCAGGTTCAGTTCTCTTGGCTTGAATAAGTGTATATATACTAAGCCTTATCCTGCTGTAAAAATGATGTATGATAAAACACAGCTCTGTTATTGGTTGAATTTCTTCAAAGAGACGCAGAGTTTGGATCCTGCTGAGACGCCGAGTTTCTGGTACCATTAGACTCAGGATCCATGTGCACATGCGAGTCTGGTCAATGACAGGATAAGAGTTACTTGCAGACAATAGTGCCCTTACAAAATGGATAAAAAAATTCAAATTTAATGGATACACGTATCGCGTTTTACAAATCTAACATTCACCTTCTTCCGCCTAAACCTAAGACTTCAGCAAGAACTCACTAAGACAAAGTCATATATTGTGGTCTCTAAATCTGAAAACGACATAATATCTGAACATGTTAATAAATGTAAACAGTTCAATGCTGATATATTAATCACACATCATACATTTCCGACAATGTACTGGATACCTAAACTCCATAAAACGCCATATATTTCACGCTTCATAGCAAACTCTGTCTCATGCACAACAACCGCACTATCCAAACTAATTACGTCGTGTCTAACAGCGGTCAAAGAACATGCCAAGCGTTACTGCGTTAAAGCTTATTAGAATTCAGGAATTAACCTTTTTTGGTCTATAAAAAACTCCAATGAGTTTTTAACTAAATTGAAAATCAAGCAACACCAAGCTAACACTATACGCACAAATGATTTTTCTACACTTAATATCACATTACCACACGATCTAATAAAGATCAAACTTACAAATCATATAAATAAAACATTGGCTAGGGAAAGAGTATCATTTATTGCCTGTAATGCTAGACATGCGTTCTTTACCAATGACATTACAAATAAATATACCTCGTGGACATGTTTAGATCTTTGTGACGCAATTACGTTTCTGTTAGACAATATATTTGTTCGTATTTGGTAATTCTGTTTATCGCCAGGTCATTGGTATTCCCATGGGAACCAATTGTGCTCCTTTAATTGCAGACTTGTCTCTGTATTGATATGAACGGGGTTTTATGCTTAACCTTAAAACCGATTCACAGGCGGATGTCATGAATGTCTTTAACAATACAGCACGTTATTTAGACGACATATTTAATTTTGATAACCCATACTTTGATTCTATGATAGCCTCAATTTACAATAGAGAGCTCAAGCTTAATATTAAAGCAAATAGTGCTGACATATCTGCAGCCTTTTTAGATTTAAATTTATCTATAAACAATGCAACAATTTCTTCTGAAATTTATGACAAAAGGGATGACTTTAATTTTAAAATACATGTAGTTAACTATCCTCATTTGGATGGGGATGTTCCCCGTGCCACATGTTACGGTGTATACATTTTCAGCGTATTCGTTTTGCTAGATCTTATGATTTTAACAATCGTAACCTTATTATCACTGAAAAACTACTAAAACAGGGCTACAGATATGACAAACTTCGTAAAATATTTTCAAAATTTTACCACCGTAATGTTCTGTTCATCAGCAAATACAATTGTAATTTACGTACTTTTCTAAATTTAGGTATTTCACATCCGGAGTTTTACGGTGATGTCATTTACAAACTTCGAAAAATAATTGGACACACATATTTTGATACTTTGTTTTTCAAACGTATAAAACAATTCATTAAAAAGGGATATGACCCCTCTATATTGCAGCACACTACATGCTCGGTGGTCGACCCCTTTACAGTTGGTCATTATGCTTTTCTCTTTGCTTGTGCGACGACGGAAAAGGCTTAATACTCTATTAAGATTCTCTCTTAAACCCGTTTACGGAAGAGGAAATTAGATATTTGTATTTTGCCAGGTCTGTCGTACCCCAAATGACTTCTCCACAGCTGCTCTGACCTCTAAATAGTCATCGAATACATATCTATGATGTCAAGTTTATTCTTTTCCAAACAAAACAGTTGTGCATACTTAATATCCACTAGTATTTGTATCTTCTTGCGATTTAATTTTATAAAATGTCGGTGTAGAAGTGTTTCATATAGTTTTCCCGTACTTTTAAATTATGACGCCATTTAAATGATGACGTCGCTTGTTTACCTAACGTTTATTTTCAAGTCATTTCCTTTTGACAGACATCGTTATGCATGTTGTATAGTTGTCTGGAGGGGGAATTTTATTTACATTTTGACTTTGGTGAAAGTGGGATAAGGACGAGGTTGGGTACCCGTAAACTAGGTTTAAGTCCCCCAGTAGCTTATTTTGGTTACTGACCGTTCCAAGGCGGCATTCCTGCTTTCAGCCTATGGTCAATTTTGTTGTTTAATATGCTTAATGTTTAATGTTTTTCGTCTTGATATGTGTCCTGTTATGTTTTGTCTTGTAGCGATACTGTTTCTTGTTTGATGGTGTTTGGTGCGGTGTCATTTCGTGTGTGGCTCTCCCTGTTTGACTATTTTTCCATATTGTAATGTGTAACGTATAAAGATCGTGAAGAAACAATGTTTTAAATTAAACTATAACACTCTAATGATTCTAATATGATCTGACTGAACCAATGTACAGTTACTTGAGCTTTTGTCTCCATTGTGATAACATGTGTTGACGCATTGCAAATAGAGTAGCCCCAGATCGTATGCCTCTTATTGGAGCCGTCCGATCAGTTTGGGCTCTATTTGCTAATAGAGTAGCCCCAGATCGAATGCCTCTTACTGGAGCCGTCCGATCAGTTTGTGCTCTATTTGTCAATAGAGTAGCCCCAGATCGTATGCCATTTGCTGGAGCCGTCCGATCAGTTTGTGTTCTGTTTGCCAATATAAATCTGATTCTACGGTTTCACCAAACCATCCTAGGTTCATACGCTGTTATAAACATCTGGATATAGAGGATCTGTTGCGAGTTGTTTTTAAGATCACATTTTCCTAAACGAGCCGTAGGAAATGTCATTAAGCGAGCCTTGGCGAGCTTAATAACATTTTTTTGGTGAGTTTAGGAACATGTGATCTTAAAAGACAACGAGCATCAGATTCTTTTTCTCACGTATCAAAAAAGTGCATTTTCACCGTTTAATGACATGTAAACATCGGTTTCTATGGTTTGACGTCATATATTATGACGTATGACGTCATATATGTTCTAAAGTGATCTTACATGTGTTACAGATAAGGAAATCTTAACCCGTTGTTCTAACTCGGAGACAAGGGAAGGTATGTGAGAAAATTAATATCCAAACACTCATTATTTCTTAAATAAATATCCATGAGGTAATGTGTTAATAAGTAACATTTTGCTTTAGGTAAAAAAAACTAGCGTTGATACAATGTTTGTTTGTTTGTTTGTTTGTGTTGATTAACGTCCGTTTCTGCTTCCTATGTGCTGATTGGACGAACCAGAGAGAAGGAGAGGATACAGAGAAAGCCGGGCGCGATGCCCTACTCTTATTATCGAATGAGTTTCTCTGGTTCTTTTAAATGCCCAGTGTAAAGCAATGATACATCGGACCTCGGTTTATAATCTCGTCAGAAGGGTGTAAACTTTACAATGTAAATACTTAGGTTATCATTTATGATAATGTTATTATAATACTGTCATGTACAGTACTGTGTATTCATTCTTTCGTTGCCCGTCGCGAATCTGTGATTATTTAACAGGTTTCCAATATATAACACTGAGTCAATCGGCGTTTAATTAATATTCAGACAATTTCATTTGAACAAACAAAACAAAACAGAAATTTGAAAACACATTACATTGTAGCTGAAGAGTAAACAAACTTGATAAAAGGATATAGATTCTATCTTATACTTTTGCTTTACATTATACTTTTTGTTCCTGTTCCGATGTGTTGAACATGTGTGTATGGCTGATTTTTTATTATTATTTTAATTTTAATTTTCCGTTGTTGTTGTTTCTTGTTTTTAATTTTGTTTATTGATAAACGTCGTTTTGTGTGGACTGTACGTAAACAAACTTGTACATATCAGGTCTATGTCTACTGTATGGTTGATACAGTTGAATCATATTTCTAATAAATATTTTACTTGAAAGACGCCTTTCTGATTTTACCCAATTTACAATCGACATGAACGAACAACAAAAATTAATTAAAATATAAAAGTACAAAAATGAGTCATGCAGGAAACACCACATGCAGAACAAACACTCGCCCGAACAGCAACACAAGGAAACAGCAAATGTACATAACTATAAAAACAACAAGATACGCACAAAGACAAACAAACGCACAATAGGGGCAGACGGAAGCTTCGCCTTGGAACGGTCAGTGAGAAAAGTCACTGGGGGGTTAAACCGGTTTATGGGCGCCCAACCTCACACTTATTCCATCCCCACCCTAACAGACATACAGTGTAAATAAACGTATCCCCTCTCCGACTAATCTGCAACAACAGCGAAGGCAAAAACAGTGGTTAAGTGCATGTATAACGAAAACATTTAAGTGAACAAACTGTATCCACCTATCGCTAGTGTACTCAATGATTGAGCTGCAAACAGTGTAACTGTAGAAAAGTAATAAAGGGTACGACAAAAACGAAATAGTACAGATATCCGACGTTCTCCTTCCATTTCTGGATTAAAGAGGTCGCCTTCATAGAGTACTAAACCTTTCTTGTCGGCGTACATGCAAAGAGGCCAGCGTGATTGCCAACTGTAAAAGGGTTGACAATCAAACATGCAGTGTGTTGTAGTACTACAGGGTCATATCCCTTTTTAATGAATTTTTAACATATTTTATGAACAAAGTGAGAAAATGGGTATGTCCAATAATTTTACGAAAAGTACAAAAATGAGTTATGCAGGAAACACCACATACAGAACAAACACTCGCCCGAACAGCAACACAAAGAAACAGCTAATGTACATAAGTAGAAAAACCAACAAGAGACGCACAAAGACAAAACAAACATACAATAGGAGGAAGATGGAAGTACCTCCTTGGAACGGTCAGTGAGAAAAGTCACTGGGGGTTAAACCGGTTTATGGGCGCCCAACCTCACACTTATTCCATCCCCACCCTAAAAGACAAACAGTGTAAATAAACGTATCCCCCTCTCAGACTAATCTACAACAACCGCGATTGCAAATACAGTGGTAAAGTGCATGTATAACGAAAAAATATTTTAAGTTAACATACTGTATCCACCTATCGCTAGTGTACTCAATGATTGAGCTGCAAACAGAGTAACTGTAGAAAAATAATAAAGGGTACGACAAAATGAAATAGTACAGATATCCGACGTTCTCCTTCCATTTCTGGATTTAAGAGGTCGCCTTCATAGAGTACTAAACCTTTCTTGTCGGCGTACATACAAAGAAGCCAGCGTGATTTCCAACTGTAAAAGGGTTGACAACCAAACATGCAGTATGTTGTAGTACTACAGGATCATATCCCTTTTTAATGAATTGTTTTATATATTTGATGAATAAAGTGAGAAAATGGGTATGTCCAATAATAGTTTGTAAATCACATCACCATAAAATTCAGGATGTGGAACACCGTGTCGTAGAGGCTTCTTGAGATTAGATTGGTACTTGCCAATAAGCGAGAGATTTCGATAGTAAAATTTAGAAAAAAAGTTTTCTTAGTCTATGGTATCTATATCCTTGCTTAAGCAGTTTTTCAGTTAAATGATATTTCGACTGTTAAAATCGTCAATAGATGAACAAGCTCTAGCAAAACGAATAAATTGAGATATATAAACCCTGTAAGATGGAGCACGGGGAACATCCCCGTCAAGATAAGTAAAATTAACAATATTAAAATCAAAATCATCTCTTTTGTCATATATTTTAGAAGAGATCATTCCATTACCAATTTTAAGGTCGAGATCAAGAAACGCTGCATAATTGTCGGACGGGTTAGCTTTATTCAAGTTTAGTTCTTTAGGATAAATTGTAGGAATCAGAGCATCAAAGAAAGGGTTATCTAAGTTAAAATTATCATCCAAATATCGACAAGTTTCATTGAAGGCTTTTTTAACATCTTGTGTTTGAGGATTCAAACGCATCATGAAATCTCTCTCATAACAGTACAAATACAAATCTGCGATCAGTGGTGCACAATTCGTACCCATGGGAATACCAATTACCTGACGGTATATAGCATTCCCATAACGTACAAATATGTTATCCAAAAGAAAGGTTAGTGATACGCAAACTTCTGAGCAAGTCCAATTGGCGTAATATTTCATTTGCTCGTCAGTAAAGAAAGCTTTTTCAGCATTACATGCCAAGAATGATGTTTTTTCCCGAGCAAATACTTTCTGGATTAAGTTAGTAAGCTTATCCTTAATTAAAATATGAAGAAGAGTTTTGTACAGAGTAGAAAAATCGTACGTGCTTACAGTGGATGCAAGATACCTTTTGTTCCTAAGTTTGTTTAAGACTTCTGAAGAGTTCTTAATAGACCAGAAAATATTTATTCCAGAATTTTCATAAGTCCTATCACAGTAGAACCTTACATGTTCCTTAACCTTCGTTAAACAAGAAGTCAAAAGTATAGACAATTTAGTAGTTGTACATGAACTAGAATTTGCAATGAAACGCGCTTTATATGTTTTTTATGTAGTTTTGGTAACCAATACATTGAAGGAAGTTTATGTTGTGTAATGTTAATATCGGTTCCAAGTTGTTCACACTTTTTGGCATGGTCTGTAACGATGGTCTTTTCTGCAGTAGTAACTGAAATGTATGACTTGGTATTAATAATTTCCTGCTTCAAGACATCGATATAATGTAATCGTCAAATAATAATCACATTATTCGATGCCTTATCAGCAGGAACAAAAACGCATTTTGAATGGAATTCCTGTAAAAGTACAAAAATGAGTCATGCAGGAAATACCACATACAGAACAAACACTCGCCCGAACAGCAACACAAGGAAACAGCAAATGTACATGGGTAGAAAAAACAACAAGAGACGCACAAAGACAAAACAAACATTCAATAGGAGGAAGATGGAAGTACCGCCTTGGAACGGTCAGTGACAAAAGTCACCGGGGGTTTAAACCGGTTTATGGGCGCCCAACCCTTTTTAAGATGTCTAAAAGAAATTCTAGGTTTAGGTGGAAGAAAGTGTTTATTAGAGCTATAAAAGGAAATGCGTTTATCAATAATATCAAAAATTAGTTTTTTCCAACTAGAAAGAGCATTAGACTCAACATGTTCTCTTCGACGCCATTTAATACTAAAATTTTGTAAAGCCTCCGCATCTGAACTCGACAAGAGTTAAAATCTATCATGGATGGTATTCTATATTTGGGACCTTTATTCAAAAGAGATCGTAAACGTTTATCTTTAATTATCTCAAAATTACCAGTAATCACATGACCAGCCGGAAAATAGCAAAATTTTGAGGTGGCGCAATCTCAATTATCAGGAATATTATCATTAATATTAAGGTCGGCCACAATTTTATTATAGTTGAAAATTGTATTTCTGATGGGTTTGTTATATTTTTAGCAGATGATAGGTGGTTCTGTATTTTTAAAGTATTTAGGAATAGTGTCGATTACATTTTTGTCTCTAAAAATACTTTGGAGGTCAGTAAAATCAATACCTTTATTAATAGAAGGAATTGTCAAGAAGACCTTTGGTGTTCAGATAATTTGTCAATGTGTGGTCTGAGAACATGTAGAGTAAAGCTTTGTATCAAATTAGCCGTTCCTATGAGAGGATCTGATCTAAAATAATTTTATCGGCTTACTCGTCATTTTCTTTTAATGAACATATAGATAAGGAGGAAAGTCTAGAAAGCATGGTATGTTTGCCAGAAGTTAGACGTAAAGTATCTAGATCAAGAAGAGTCTTTTTCAAACGAGATTTTCGTTTAATATTACCATTTTTGCGAATGACATGTGATCGAGATTTGCGTTTTCGTATAGAAAAAAAATGAAAAAATATCTATATCTGGTTCTTTTGAAATATTTCCAGTCTGGTAAATATTATCATTCAGTCCTAAAGGAAAAGGTGTTTGCAATTTTTTGATCCAATTAATTCAGATATAAATCTAGCTTTCGATTTAAAGCTACTAGTAGCCTCCTTATCATATGATATATGCTCAACAATTTGTACTAAAACATCTTTGAAAAGAATGGCCAGATTTCCGAAAGTGTTGGTATAAAAAAATTATTTAGTTTACGATTTCGACACTGATATGCATGCTCACGAAATCGAGTCTTCAAAGCACGTCCTGTTTGTCCTACGCACTGTAGACCGCAACTAGTTAAAACATAAATAACGTTAGTAGTAGTACAATCAACGTCTGAGTTTAGCTTGACATTAAATGTTCTACCATTAACTGTAGATTTTATAGTGGAATTACAAGAAATGTTACTACAACATATGCACCTCTTAGCAAAGCACTTTTGGATAATCGGATACATTCTGTGTCGCTTGTACAAGGACCGTTTACGAATAGAAGAAACATTTTGGATAACAGATTTCAAAAGTGGAAGTACAACTCTTGGTCCATTGAAAACACATTTATTAATATAAAGAGATGGTATGTGAAAAGATGATACCGACTGAAGATTAAGTTGTTTTAAACGAACAAAAGGTTGAAGGGAAGAGAAATTCGAAATATTTCTGGGTACTTGTACGGACGACACAGATTGCATATTTATAGTTTTCAGTTCTATCAGAGGTATTTTAACTTTATTCATATTGGAAAGTGATAGAGGGGCACCTGTATTGTGTTCATCAACACGTCAATACATTAGTGTAACTACCAAGTGCATGAAATTGCTGGTGAACACAACACCTACTACGAGGTGCATGACATACTTATGATGATGTAAGAGGCGAATAAGAGTTGTGTATGTTAACCCTTTTACAGTTGGCAATTTCAACCAAATTTCACAGAAGTGATCTTCAGGTGGCCCTATTTAACTATTTCTCTTATGTGAGCGCATTCTGACGCATCGGCAAACAGAATAGACCCGGATCAGACGGCTCCTATAAGGTCTGCTCTGTTTGCTTAAGGGGTAATTTAGATCTGATTCTACGGCCAAAATGGCCTGTGTTCATATGCCATTATAAACATAATCTAATTGATATTCATGACGTCATTATTTCACAATGAAGAAAATATTCCAAAATAGGGAATTAATATAATACATAAATACTTGAATTGCTCTGATCTAATATTTCGACCACTAAGGGTCTTTTTCAAAGATTATCATGTCAAAATACACGTCACATTTTTGTTACATGCATTCAGCCATAAAATCATAGAGAATATTCTTAGTGGTCGAAATATTAGATCAGAGCAATTCAAGCTGGACACTTTGGCTCAGGCAGAAGCTGTAGAATCAGATCTATATTACACCATAAGCAAACAGAGCATCTAAATTGTAATAACATGGAATTATTTCCGGTATTCTTTTCCATGTGGAAAGTCCTGAATAAGAAAAGCTTTCTTTAAACTGTTCTAATGTTTGTCGTGGATTCTTATAATTGAAACTAGAGGTTTTTGTCAAAAAAACGGATGTCTCCCCTCTAATAAAAACAATATGTAAAGGGAAATCACTAAAAATGTTATGGTCTTGATGAATGATACTTCCCCTCATTATGCGTTTACCACACTACATTTTTCAAGAAGAAAATGATAACAGCTAATAACTCCAAAAATACTGATACCAGATTTATGGCCCTTGTGCATGACACTTACTTTCATCATGCTCTTTCCAAAAATAAAATGTCATTCCAATAGCATCAGTCGAACAGGAGTTATTGATCGGCCAAAAAATGTAACAAAGGGCAATAACTCCAAAATTATTGAAGCCAGAATTATGGCCCTTGTTCATGACACTTTCTCTCATCATGCTCTTTCCATGTATGAAGTTTCAATACGATGGCAAGAGCCATGTAGGAGTTATCGTCCGGACAAGAAAGAATTAAACAAATGTACAAGGGGCAATAACTCTAAAATTTATTGAAGCTCGAGTTAAGGATCTTATGCATGACACTTTCTCTTATCATGATCGTTACATGTATGAGGTTTCACTCCAATGGCATGTGTCACATAGGAGTAATCATCCGGACAAAAAATTGTGATTTTTTTTACAAAGGGCAATAACTCCAATATTAGTGAAGCCAGAGTTATGGACCTTCTGCATGACACTTCCTCTCGTCATGATCTTTCCATATATGAAGTTTCAATCCAATGGCATGAGCCATGTAGGAGTTATCGTCCGGACAAAAAAGTGTGATTTTTTTACAAAGGGCAATAACTCCAATATTAGTGAAGCCAGAGTTATGGACCTTGTGCATGACACTTCCTCTCATTATGCTCTTTCCATATATGAAGTTTCAATCAACTGGCATCAGGCATATTGAAGTTATCGTCCGGACAAAAAATTATGATAATTTTTACAAAGGGCAATAACTCCAATATTAGTGAAGCCAGAGTTATGGACCTTCTGCATGACACTTCCTCTCGTCATGATCTTTCCATATATGAAGTTTCAATCCAATGGCATGAGCCATATAGGAGTTATCGTCCGGACAAAAAAGTGTGATTTTTTTACAAAGGGCAATAACTCCAATATTAGTGAAGCCAGAGTTATGGACCTTGTGCATGACACTTCCTCTCATTATGCTCTTTCCATATATGAAGTTTCAATCAACTGGCATCAGGCATATTGAAGTTATCGTCCGGACAAAAAGTGTGACAGACAGACGGACAGACGGACAGACAGACAGACGGACAGACGGACGGACAGACAGACAACTCTCACGAAAACAATATGTCTCCCCCATATAAATATGGGGGAGACATAATGACACGATGACTGTAAACTAGTGCACCATAAATACGCATTTCTACGTCTCTGTAAAAATCACCTATTGAAACAATTGTGATAAATAGAGCATTTGCTCCTATAGGTGAAAATGCTCTATTTATCACACTGGTTTCAAAACTATACAATTTTATTTTCCCCTTTTTTCAATAGATTTATTCAAAGAGGTTTGAACTGAAATAGTCTATGAAGGAAAAGATCTGGGAGAGAATTATCTTATTTACCCATTACCTCATACGCTATTTTTAGGTCCAACCTTTTTCAATAAATCTACCGAAAATGAGCATTTAGTAGAGAAAAGGAAAATGTTAGAATTGTGTTTTGTTGAAACCATTGTGATAAATAGAGCATTTGCTCCTATGGAGCAAATGCTCTATTTATCACAATGGTTTCAACAAGTGACTATTACAGAAGCGTAAAAAGGCGTATTTATGGAGGAAATGGAAAACATTTATGAAATTATTTATCAACACTTATAACAACTTTTCAAGGGATTTTTGTTTTGACTTGAAGTCTAGAATCAGATCTAGATCATGTTATAAGCAAGTAGAGCAAACTCTCATCAGACAGCTCTTATATGATCCATCTGATCGAGGTCTACACTGTATGCTAATGCGAGAAAATGCTATACCTTAGTGGAAATGTTAACCCTTTTGTAGCCAGTGTCGCAAAATTGCGCAACGACAAATAATGCAGTCCAAGACCAGGAATCCCACTTTTTGTTTCAAACTCTATTTCTATATCTGTGCTTTATTCCTCTTTAAATTTGTATTTAGTCACCACATTTCCTTATATTACCGAATGATTTAACAAAATTGGTTTGCAGACGACAATTAGAAATTTGGCGCAAAAAGGCTTAATACTCAATGGAGATTACAATCAATACGTACTTAATATGATTGGCAATAAACGCATACATCTGCTACACAATAGAAATCGTCGTAACTTTTAACATACAACGATCTTATCTTCAAGTTTATATCGTCGTATATATTTATTTATTTAAGTCTCATCCATGTACATACGTAAATAGCTACAAAACATAGGTTGTTAACCAACATAACATGTACAAAGCCATTCTTTAAAGAATTATAGGAGACTGTAGATTAATATATCATACATCATTGCACAAGGTAACATCTATTTACAGAGAGTAAAACCATGTGATTCTAGCTAATCTCATGTTAAGAACTGCAATATGACCGTTCTGTTAAAAAGTGATTTGGAAAGTGTACACTAAACGTGTTTGTTTTAAAAAAATGCCTTAAAATAACCGTTATTACCTTTGATCAGATCACAGATAAACTGATTAGCTTCAAACACATGGAATAATAACTACATTTGTAAAAGGTAAGGGAAAATAATACCAATAGAGGACATTATTTACATAAAAAAGCAATATGTATGTTTCTAGATCGTTCGATAATTCCAGTTGCACTATCTTTAATAAGACGGCCACAAGGTATATATAACCCTTTCCCTGTTCTGTATTTATTCCAAACTTCAGTACCTACTGGATATTCATGAACAAAATAGATATCTATTTATAAATTTATAGTGAAATATGGAAGGTGGAACAGTGTGACCATTTTAAAAGTAAAGGAACATGTCTATCAAATTCCGATTATCACACAGAGCAGATCCTGATTAGACGGTTCGTATAGGAGTCGTCTGATCTGGGTCTACTCTGTTCGCAAATGCGTGAAAACGCGTTTACATGAGAGACGGGCATTAACCGAATCCAAGACTGAGTCCAAGATTTATAACTTCATTGCAATGTAAGGTAACGGTATAGATTCTATTACACATAAACAGTCTATAATAATAACTCTTAGTGTGAGTTACGTAAGACAGACTTCGGCAGATATACCCCCTGTATTGTTCATGTGTCAGAATTAAGTCTAAATGTAGGGAACATCATTTTAAAAGAAAATCTCACAAATTGCAAAAGCACATAACATACTGCCCAAAACGTCAATAAACGTGTAAAGAAGAACCCCGGGTGGACTTGCAGATTATATTTAAACGTGAACCTCAAATGCGTGCAACGTCATGCCTCTTCCCTGTTTTGCCGGAAACCGTCGAGTATTTACGATTGTACACGTTCGCGCCAAAATACTTGTGACGTCATAGACATTCCTTGACAACCGTAGAGTCTCACTCTATAGATTGCAGCCGTTGCGCTTGTCTTACACCAAACGTATTGTTTGTGATATACAACAATGCCAAAAGCAGGAGAAATCAAGGTTAAAACCTTTGACTTTCCACCAAGGTCCATGGTTCTTCTCACCGTAAGTAGAATATATTTAATTGTTTCACTGTAAACAGTTCAGCAATTCAACAAACTCAGCGGCAATAGCTCGGTCATAATTCTTCCGTTGCCGATGGCGAAGATTCTATTTATATGATTACCCATAAAAACAGTTTGGACCCAGATAAGAAACTGAATTGCCTACTCGGCGTCTCACCGGGATCTTAATTGTTTATTGTGTTGTTGGGTTTTTTTTTAAAGAAAACGGAAGGAAATTAAACTAGCTGTATCTTTTCAGCAGTCCTGAAATATATGTCATTCGTAGTTATGGAAAACTAATTTTCTTTCATTTTAAATAGATATATTAGATGTATACCAAGGAGGGGAATTCAATGAACGTCCAGCTTTTATTCCACTCATTCTTAGATACTTTGTACATTCATGCATGTTGTAAATTACTGGAAATATAATATATTTAAACAAACTATGAAAGTTGAAGCAGACGACAAATTTAGCAGACACTAATACGTGACGGTGAAACAGTTAACCTTCTTATTTTTGGAGTTGCTTGAAAGTTCAGTTTTGACACATCGTGATGTTTTAATCCTTGGGAAGAATCTAGTAAGTTTAAAGCGGACTCCGGAAATCACGAATTACAACAATGCACATTGCATGCATTACTTCAGCCAATGATGTTGGCATGTTGCTAGGGAGGTTAAAACGCGACGCCATTTTGTTTCATCGTTTTGCGTTTACATCGGGTAAATGCGGTGGCTGTTGTGCAATAACTGTGACGTGTCGATCATAAATTGTTCAGTAAATGGATTTCACGTGGAGAAATCTTTTATCTTATCATTTCTATAAATGGCTTTGATTTTCTGTATAAAAATTAGAAATAAAGTAGGGGCTCGGGGCGGTAGTCCCCGGGAGAACATCAACATCAGGGCTCGACAGTAACGGTAGTCCGACTGCCCGGGACAATCAAAATTTAGGTCCGGACAATAAAAACCTGTATCTAGCAGTCCGACGTGGCAAGTAGATCTCAAACCAATTTTCTGTAAAGTTTTATCATCATTAGTTCGTTAAACATGAAAATCGTTTACTGGTGAAATGGAGTTTGCCGAAACGTCAAACAGCCCCAGTTTGTTTACAAGGAAGTACCGAGATAACCTATCGCGCATGCGTGAGACTATTCAGCACACCTCGTCCGTTATCGGCTAGAATAGCTTTGTAGACTGGTAATAGTACATCGTAATAAGGTAAAGCACGCTGCTAATAAAAAAGTTGGAACCAGTCGAGTTTTTCTGCTTTTTGTTTCCGGTAATTATTTGCATACATGTACGACATTTCACAGATATAAGTTGCGATTTTTTAACACAGCAAGGTTAGTTATCTACATCCATATTTATGCCCGTAAACATTTTTGACTCAATGGATTAGAATTAGAAGTTTATTGAACTATGTTTCAAAGTAAAAGTTAACGACATCGTCAATCGACTAGTGTTTGTTTACCTTATTCACGGTTGAATGGCACGCGATTCGTAATGTCGCTTTCCAAGTTTGGATTTACGGGTTCGAAAAAGGACAGTAGCGAGTCTACTGACTGTAGCAATAAACCCAAATTAAAGGAAGAAATGCTACTTAAAAGGAGTATAAAAAAGAGAAAACGTATATTTGTTCCCAAGTGGCTGGAAGAGTATGACTGGCTTGTTTTAATACAACGAGTCTAAAGAGGTGATGTTTTGCGAACAGTGTCAGAAATATGCAAAATTAAGCGGCTCCAGCTTTGTAACAGGTTGTAGTTCTTTCCGAAGACAGTCAGATTTTTGAGTTGATACAGTCATATTAAGAAATGGAAGTTTTTTGTTTGTAAACAGAGCTCCAGATAAAAGAGGTATTTAAAAAAACTAAAAAATCTGTCTCTGGATTAAACCCTATGGTGTCATTACTCATAAGGATATGCTCTTAGGGACACTTCTGAGTAGTAACATCATAGGACTTTATGCTGAAATGTGTGAGAAAATGTGGAAATAGTGTGGCTTACTCTTTTTCTCTCTCTTATCCAGAGCCCTGTTTACAGCCCATGAATTGAGTCTGTCTGTTGAAACTTAAAAGGGTTAAGTCATAACCAAGCCATTGAAAGATGTTTCGTTTTATTTTCGCATCTAAAATTACAAACCAAATAAATGCATAGTTTAATGAGTTATATTTTAACAGTAGATATTTCTATCAAGTCATGACAAGTGTCTTTCTGGTCAGGACAAGTAGACCTAGCAGTTACTAGCCCGACTGGACAAGTGGTTCCAAAAGTTACTGTTGAGCCCTGAACATCCTGCCATTTGCAAATATTCTGACGTCATTAGTTAATGTCATCGTTTAATTGCACCAACTAACATAGCTCTAGTTGTATTTCATGATTTCTGGTGGTTTACCAGGATATAACTGGATTATCACTTGATAAACTCACTGTTTTGAACAGCGAAATTATCAATTTGATAGTGTCACTGTTACCGGACCCCCCCCCCCCCCCCCCCCCCCTGGGGATTTTAACTTGCTCTAAGCAGTTAGATATTTAGTCAGGCAATAAAATTCTTCTTTTATTGGGTCGTTTTGCAATGTTTTGTTTTATTTTTGAGGAAAAAAATCACAGGGAATAATTTGATAACAAATGAAATAACAGCAGTACAAAATTTAATCCAAACTGGGACTCGAACCCAGACCTTCTGCCAATAAATGACAAGACGTCCTCACATTAGACCATTTGGACTAAATGTACTGCTAATTTCATTTTGCAATCGTAATTTAGTTTAAAATGATGCAATTGTCCACTAATCGGCTCTACATTAAGATTCATGAATCTGTGCCAGTACATCTACCAGTACAGTACCTGTATCGAATTTAAGTATTCGACCAACCTTCAAGTAGATCTACAGCAAATTCAAGCCGCTTACTCGATGTCAGCCAACCGTGATTATCTGTAGGATTCAATAGCGGATTTCAAATCAGCGTCTTCCCTGGCTGTCATTTCCACGTTCATGACATAAGTTACTAGATCTATAACAATTTATCAACCCCGTTTCAGAAACGCAAACTCTTTCTCAGTGAATCTAAACTTCTCTGGTGTGCAGACTGTTCAAAAGAATTCCATTGTTTTCCGACAGTGACAGTGAATATTCAACACGTGGCATTATCAATTCATAATTCCTGATACTGTTGGCTCAGTTAAAGCCCACAACCTACATGTTTTCTGTTATAAACTCTCAGTTTCGTTCTTTGTTGGTTTCCCACCGCGTTTGTTTTGGACAAGATGGCGGGCGTCTGACTTATGACGCGCATATCTATGATGTATGACGTCAAAATGATGCGCAGTAATAGTTTTGTTGTCAAATATACAAAATGACGGCATGTACAATATTTATAACTTCTCTGTGTTAATCATTTTGAACTTATTTATAAAAGATATTTTTATGGACATTTTACAATTTCTAAGACAATTATATATAACTATATCTTCTGTCGTGAGGCGACATGTGAACTACGGTCTATCACTGGGGCTCCCCTAGGGGAACGAATCGTACTTTCGATTTCGTAAGGACGTAAGGACATAAATCCGTTGAAAAAGGGATTAGAAAGTTGAATAAAAGTATGAAATAGATAGAATATTCGTTATTTTCGGTGGAAGATCGAAGTTTATTTCATCTCGTTAACACCAGGCGAAGCCACGAGTGAAAATATTACCGTCTGGTGTTCACGGGATGAAATAAATTTCGACCTTCCACTGAAAATAACAAATATCCTCTACCTCTTCTAACACGTGATGTCAGATATCGTTAATCATTAACCCATTCCCTCATATTGACGACTTTTGACGACTCTGTAAAAGTCACTTTGTGAAACCATTGTGATAAATAGAGCATTTGCTTTATACAATGGTTTCAAACTTCAAAATTCTAAAATCTTCCTTTTCTCTAGTTAATGGTCCTTTCTGGTAGATCTAGTTTTATTCAAAGAGGTTGGGTCTAAAGATAACCTATGGGGGAATAGGTTAAGAGGCACAGATATGATACATCAATAAACCTTTTTATACGAACATCTTTTCTGCACACAAAACTATATTGGGACCATTTCTTTATATTTTGACCTTCCATTCTGCACCATAAAATATATTGTGACCATTATTTTTATATTTTGACCTTTCATTCTGCACCATAAAATATATTGTGACCATATTTTTTTATATTTTGACCTTCCATTTTGCACCTTATAATATATTGTGACCATTTTTTTATTTTATTTTTTTGACCTTCCATTCTGCACCATAAAATATATTGTGACCATTTTTTTTATATTTTGACCTTTCATTCTGCACCATAAAATATATTGTGACCATTTTTTTAATATTTTAACCTTTCATTCTGCACCATAAAATAATTATATTGTGACCATATTTTTTTTATAATTCGACCCTTCATTCTGCACCATAAAATATATTGTGACCATTTTTTTTATATTTTGACCTTTCATTCTGCACCATAAAATATATTGTGACCATATTTTTTATATTTTGACCCTCCATTCTGCACCATAAAATATATTGTGACCATTTGTTTTTGTATTTTGACCTTTCATTTTGCACCTTAAAATATATTGTGACCATCTTTTTATATTTTGATCTTCCATTCTGCACCATAAAATATATTGTGACCATTTTTTAAATATTTTAACCTTTCATTCTGCACCATAAAATAATTATATTGTGACCATATTTTTTTTTATAATTTGACCCTTCATTCTGCACCATAAAATATATTTCCGCACCAAAGACAATAGTGTGACCCTTTATTTAAGCATCAAAGAATGTCTACCCTTTAATTCAACATTGTGAAAAAGTAGTACTTAAAGTCAAGCAGGAAAAGCCACACACAAAACGCCACCATCACCAAACACCTACAGAAAGCATAGCAATTTATACTCATACACACACATACAGTAGAAAGTCACATACAAGACGCAATCACCACCGACTCATCAATAGACAGCATGCCACACAGACACAACCCTTTTTATATTTTGACCCTTCATTACTGCACCAAAGACTATAGTGTGGTCCTTTATTTCTGCACCCAAAAACTATAACGTGACCCTATATTTCTGCGTCAACGACTATATTGTGGCCCTTTATTTTTTCATCAAACACTATATTGTGGCTATTTATTTTTTCACCAAACACTATATTGTGACCCTTCGTTTCTTCACCAAACACTATATTGTGGCCCTTTAATTATTCACCAAACACTACATTGTGGCCCTATATAGCTTCACCAAACACTACGGTGTGGCCCTTTATTTCTTCATCAAACACTATATTGTGGTCCTTTATATCTTCAACAAACAATATATTGTGGTTGCTCTTAAGTATTGTCTTTTCGAGCTAATGAGTGGTCACAATATATGGGCTGTTGAAGAAATTTGAAACCACGCCCCTTATCTACGGACGTGTCCCTTTTCTCTGACATTTCCTCGTCTATGTCTGTTTCAGATGGATACCCCTAGAACGGAGACTAACGAGCACACTCCGCCCCACCCACTGGAGAACTACGACACCTGTCTGCACACGTTCTTCGGAGGAATGCAGAAAAGTAATCGCAGAGAACATCTTATTGTAGTCTCGTTAACACTTTCATCCACGCCTTTTTAGCACATCTGCAAACATAGGAGCCATCTGATCAGGGTCTGCCCTGTTTGTTTATGGTATAATATGGATCTGATTTTACAGTTTCGGTCTGAGCCAAGTACGTGTGTATATAGACATATCCATCATAAAAAAAAATCAGCTAATACATATGCATGATGTAATTCGTCCTTAAATGAATATAAAACTGGGAAAATGTTAATACATAATATTATCATTGGTGGGCACCATTGACTTCTCAGACTCGGGGCTGGAAAAGTTTCTATTATAGTTGTTTTGGTTCCTACCTCCTAACAGACTTCATGCAGACCCGTTACTCCGTGGATATGCCTTGTAATTATTTCGCTGCCAATCTCGCGTCTGTGATTACCTATACGAACAGTTTGGATCCAGATGAGACACCGAGACACTAAACGTCTCATCTGGATCTAAATTGTTTGTAACTGTTGCTGTTTCTTTTGTGTTTAAAAAAAATGAAGGAAAATAAAAAAAAAAATGAAAATTGTAGCAGACGACAAAATTTGACAGCGAAAGAGTTGCGAACAAATTTCTCAGGTTTTCTATCTCTACTCTGTTTGTTTATGAAGTAATCTAATTCTACTATTTCAGTCATTGCCAACCACTCTTGCTCAAATGGCAATGTACTACAAAATGTAATCCAACTGCAGTTGAACTTCGATATCTCGAACTCGGATAACTCGAGCTTTGGAATATTTCAAACTAAAAGTTCGGTCCTTCCAAAATTTATAATATAGAATTGTTCTAAGATGTATCACTACACCTATCTAGAAACATGTTTGACAGCTTAATGCAGGTCGAAAGTAATGCTGAAAGCTCCTGTAGCAGCTTTAAGCATTACTTTAGACCTGCATTAAGCTGTGAACTTGAGATATTGGTCAGATTATGAATCGGATTACTCGAACATCTGTTATCTCGACTTAATGGTTACTTGAAGTTGGAGATATCGAAGTTCAAATGTAATCAATATTAACCCTTCGCTTGTTGTTCACGTCAATATATCTACCTGTAAATAGTGAAGACCCAGATGAGACAGCTCCTGCGGGAGCTGTCTCATCAGGGTCTGCACTATTTACAAGTTGATTGAACAACCTGTGCACTCCACAGCAGTGATTGCACAGCGATATACGGGTACACAGTGAAGATATATGTAATTATACAACAGGGCATGGGTAAAGAAGGAGAACAGTATTTTAAAATTCAGCAAGCGAAGGGTTAATGACGTCATTTTTCTTACATGGATATTCGTGGAGTAAAGGGTTAAGTTTTGCCAAAGAAGGTTAGAGCAATACTGTTTTGCAAACAGGGATAAAAAATAGACTCGTTCTTCCGAGTGCATGTATCTAATGGATTAGATCCTTTAACTTTGTCTGTCAAGTGTATTCTTGCATTATCTTTATCTGTACGTTGACATCATTCTGTCTTCACCATCAGTGTTCTGTGTTGTGTTCTCTCTATTCAGATGTATGTGTAGTGTTTTTCTCTTTTTACTACAATGAAAACTCGATACTACGAACAATGAAAACTCGATACAATGAACACTCAAAAAAGTACCAGTCTAGATCTTAACACAAGTGGCAACTTAATGCAGGATGAAAGGCATACAGAAAGCTCCTCTGGGAGCTTTCTGCATGACTTTCATCCTGCATTAAGCAGCCACCTGCCTACAAAAACATAAATTCCTCATTACTAAAATTTCGTAGCATCGAGATTTTACTGTATATCTATGTTCTTCTTACTTCTCTTTCTCTTCAACAACATCTACTTTTTATTGTTTCTGTCTTTACTATCAGTGTTCTTTTTTTCTCTCTTCTCTCTCTCTCTCTCGACTCAGTTCGCTTTGTCGTTACTTATGGCACATTCAACCAGTCCAGTTTCAAGGGTCAGTTTAGCGGTAACCAGTGCACCAGTATGAGTCTTGCCGCTCTGGCCTGGTGGTTCCTGGATGGAAAAATGGGCTTATTCACCACCAATGACATAAACAAGGTTCTCAAACAAGGGGATGAGTGGCATACCAAGTTCCGGTCAGTACTTCAATCGGGTCCCCTCGTCTCAATTTTAATCATTTTTATAAGCAAAGTGTTAATGAATACATGTATATAGTTGTCCAGGTAAGATGCATAATATTTTCAGGAATAATTTCTTTATACCTCCACCAAAACCTTTGTTGTGACCATTCTTTAGAACCGTCTCTTCGAGACGATTCTAAAGAGTGGTCACAATATAGGGTTTGGTGGAGAAATGACGATTTTAGTATTTGAGTACGCACCATTGTCTGTAGCTCTGTATGTATACCGAACTACAATTTCTCTGGGAAGTTGCAACGTATGAATTCTAATGAAGATACTAAAGTACACCATTTTCCTCCTATAAACGCTTTTTACGCCTTTGCAAACAGAGTAGACCAAGGTCATACAGCTTCTGTAGGAACCGTCCGGCCAGGTTTGTCCTCTTTGCTTATGAAATAATACATACCTATCCGATTCTTCAGTTTCTGTCACAGTCAAACATTTCCTTTTTATAGAGTAGTTAAAACATTTAGCTGTTTATCCCTTCGCTTGCTATTCACGTCAATATACCTACCTGTAAATAGTGAAGACCCAGATGAGAAAGCTCCTGCATGAGCTGTCTCATCAGGGTCTGCACTATTTACAAGTTGATTGTGCAGCCAGTGCACTCCACAGCAGTGATTGCACAGCGAAATACTTGTACACAGTGAAGATATATGTATTTATACAACAGGACATGGGTAAAGAAGGAGAAATGTATTATAAAATTCAGCAAGAGAGGGGTTAAATATCAATGCTTCCAGTACTTTCTTATATAGATATTCATGATTCTTGAGATAGACAGAGATAGACAAATTTATTTCAATAGTGTGCAAGTAACATGGATACAATAGCGATAAACTGAACATTTTATCAATATTGTGATAATTAAAGCAATACATATACATGTATAACAGCACGAAATAATTAATGAACCATGTCAGTCGCATCAATATCAAGGATGACACAAAAAAGGGGAAGACGAGGTTCGGTTGGGATGGAATATATAATTATTATGATGTAAATACTGCCATTATTCAATATTTGTACTTGCACAATAGAAACTGTCTGTAGTAGCCTCTAATAAATGACTATAGTCCTGTTAAAGAGTATGTTTGCATAATTCAGAGGGAAAGTAATGCAAAAGGCTCCTACAAGACCTTATTTCAATATTTTTGTGCTGCAATAAGCTGCCACCTATCTTAACTCATTCCCTCATATTGACGACTCTATAAAAGTCACTTTGTGAAACCATTGTGATAAATAGAGCATTTGCTCCTATTGGAGCAAATGCTCTATTTATCACAATGATTTCAAACAACCAAATTCTAAAGAAATTTCCTTTTCTCCAGTTATTGCTCCTTTTGGGTAGATTTATTCAAAGAGGTTGTATCTAAAAATAACCTATGAGGTAATGGGTTAACCACCTGAAATTTGACCCCTGTCGCTATAGACAGATTATATAGTACTTAACTTGACCAATGCCTCATCCAATATAGGTGATTCATCAATGCACTTGTCCAATATAACTCCGTATTGTACCCGCCATGTTCTAATAATCCCACAGTATAACACACATTGGCAAAACTTTGTTACAGAACTTACCACAACATGAGCACCGAGGACGATAAGCGAGTGGCACTGGACGAGATCCCACGTCAGTTTGACGAAGCAATGTTCGGGAGACAGATCCTCATTACAAGATCTGATGACGACATGTTCTTGCTGACATCACCCGCTTCAGGTGTTAGTGGATTCAGCAGCCTTGAGGTACGGACCACGAACATTTCGAATCTTTGCAAATTGTAGATCAAACATGCAGGATGTGTATACCTAAAACAGTATGTGTGTTAACCCTTTCACCGCCAATGTCGCATAAATGCGCCATGACAAATAGTGGACTTCACCTTTTGCCCCAATCTCTTTTTCTGCATCTTTGCCTTATTCTTTTGAAAGTTGCATTTATTTATCTCATTTCCCTTTTTACCGAATGAATTTAACAAACTTGGATTACAGAGGACAATAAGAAATTATGTTACTCGTTGGAGTTTGTACATTAAAGTAAACCTGACAGAGACACAATTTAACCGTAGACCCATGCCTCGAGGTTAAACAACTTTTTTTGATTGAGTCTGAGATCATTCTCAAGCATTTGATTGGTCAATTGCCGAGCTTGCTCAGAATCTGTTGAGAATGATCTTAGACTCAGACCTACGCGTTTTTATAACATTGGGTCCTGGTCTGAGAGGAACCGTCTGATCTAGGTCTGTTCTGTTTGCTTATAGAATATAGATCTGATTGTACCGTTTCTGAATGAATTTTCGAAAACATGAGCATTTACTGGAGAAAAGGAAAATGTTAGAATTGTGTAGTATTGAAACCAGTGTGATAATTAGAGCATTTGCTCCTATGGAGCAAATGCTCTATTTATCACAATGGTTTCAAGAAGTGACTATTACAGAGTATTTACGGAGGAAAGGGTTAAAATTACGCACGTGCGTGAACATTCAGTCGTACTATGCAATTACATGTACAGTAAAACCTCGATAATTGGAAATATAAGTATAAGAAGAATTGAAACCCTTTTAGACAGGTGAAAGGTAATGCGTGGTGGAAGTTATGCAGAAAGCTCCCACAGGAGCTTTCTGCATTACTTTCACCCTGTCAGCTGTGTTAACCCTTCGCTTGCTATTCACGTCAATATACCTACCTGTAAATAGTGAAGACCCAGATGAGACAGCTCCTGCAGGAGCTGTCTCATCAGGGTCTGCACTATTTACAAGTTGATTGTGCAACCAGTGCACTCCACAGCAGTGATTGCACAGCGAAATACGTGTACACATTGAAGATATGTGTAAGTATACAACAGGGCATGGGTAAAGAAGGAGAAATGTATTTTAAAATTCAGCAAGAGAAGGGTTAAAGATGAATAATGATACGTATTGGAGTGTTCGAATAATCGAGTTTTATTTATTTATTTATTTATTTTATTTCTTTTTGTTTTGTTACAGGATTATCTCGCCTCTTACCTAGAAATGACCCACTATAGTCCGGGGTGCTACCTCCTCACCATTGGGCCTTTCTCGAATGCTCTGATGTACACACCAAGGGGCACCTGGCTCTGGTACGACTCCCACGGGGGCATGCGAGTAAATTACACAAGGTGTAAGAAATACGGTTGCGTGGTTGAGCTCGCAAGTCTGCGTCACGTGATCATGTTCATTGTTTCATTGCGTGGTCCCGCTGAGTTGTGCCAGATTGTCCCAATGAAGTTCTATGCCGACGAAAAATTGGAATTGCCCAAAAAACCGCAAATTTCCGGAGTTGGCGAGGCGGGAGATGCTCCTATAGTCATGGACATAGCCGAAAACGAGGAAGGCCTCCCATCTAAGCCCGTAGAGGTGACCACCACACCCGACCATAAAATCGACATAACCGATGAGAAAAACGACATAACTGACGAAAACATCCACATAACCTACGAGAAAATCGACATAACTGACGAGAAAATCGACACAATCGACGAGGAAATCGACATAATTGAGGAGAAAATCGACATAACTGAGGAGAAAATCGACATAATCGACGAGGAAATCGACATAATTGAGGAGAAAATCGACATAACTGAGGAGAAAATCGACATAATCGACGAGGAAATCGACATGATTGAGGAGAAAATCGACATAAGTGAGGAGAAAATCGACATAATCGACGAGATAATCGACATAATCGACGAGGAAATCGACATAATCGCTGAGGAAATCGACACTACTGACGAGAAAATCGACATGCCCGACGAGGAGTCGGCTTACGTTGCCCTCATGGGAGGGTTTGGGTACGATGAATAGGGGGTTGGGTGGTATCCCACCCCCCATTTAGGACGGTGTCGGGCCATGAAGTACACCTACAGCTCTACCAGGTTAAATACAGCATAACCTACAACGAGATCCTAAAGAAAAGGTCAAGGTAAGCTAACTATTACCACATGCAAATCACGTCGCCTACTTAACCCTCGTCAATGTCGCATAAATGCACCACGGCACATTTAGTGCAGTCCCAGATCAGACGCACCCTTGAAAAGGCGGTGTCTGTTCAAGGAATTCATTTTTTTGTCTCAAACTTTTTTCTATATATGTGCTTTTTTCTTTGAATTTGCATTTATTTATCTTATTTCCATATTTTACCGAATAGTTTAACAAAATTAGTTTGCAGACGGCAATTAGAAATCTGTCGCCGAACGGGTTAATCTTTTTCAAAGGCTTAAGTTTTCAAAATACATAGAAATATACGGGCGTTTACTCCTTTATTGAATACAGACGGCTACAAGCAACAACATGTTAAATTTGCATCTTATTGTACGCAATCCGAATACATGATGAGAACGCTCAAATGGGAGATAAACATACAATGGTCACTTTCATGTCATTATCTCCCTTGATCGACTTATTTTTGGCTATTGCGTCAGCTTTTTAAAATGTCGATCAAATGGTTTATTGGAGCCTCTGTTGCCACAGCAGAGTGGCGCAGTGGAAGCGTGCTGGGCCCATAACCCAGAGGTCCGAGGATCGAAACCTCGCTCTGCTAAATCTTTTTTTCCTTTCTTAGTGCAATGAATTATATGTTTTAATGGTCTTACACATGTTATGGCACTTTGTTCGTGTTTTATTGATAATAAATTAAATGAACAGGGCTAGTATTCACTTAAATCCAGCGTCTAAGTTTGACGCCCAAAACGTGCAAATAATTCTACTGTGAGTTAACTGAGTTTCAGTATTTGCAAAAAAAATATGTACAGACATTACATGAATAATTATGACGTTTGACAGTCGAAAGCGAAAGTAGCTGTAATTCCGAAGACATTTTCCAGACTCCATATGTAGATTAACACATGACTTTGGAATAGCTAATTCTTTTGCTACTATATCATAACTACAACTGCTGCTACTATTGGTGTTGTTATAGTGGAAATCAGCACCATTACGTAATAGAAAATGAAATGAAATGCCAACTTCAAAGCATCGATCAGTCCATTCTAATACATACCAAGTTACACGTATTACCTCAATATATAGTAGGCCCTATAAAGAATATCTATAGAGAGAGGGAGAGAAAGATACGGAGATATAGAGAAGAGAGAGAAAGAAAGAAAGAGAGAGAGACAGACAGACAGAGAGAGAGAGGAGAGAGACCGAAAAGAGAGAGGGAGAGCGAGAGAGAAGAGAGAGAAGGATACTGAGAGAGACGGAGAGGGAAGAGAGAGAGAGAGTCTTTAATGAGATAGCTGTATAGCTATATACTGCTGTATGAGTGTGTAGATGTATAGACAGATCTATACTGATGGGTAGAAGTGGAGGGAGGGAGGAACCGAAGGGAGGGTCGGGTAGATAGTGAGAGAGATAGAGAGAGAGAGAGAGAGAGAGAGAGAGAGAGAGAGAGAGAGAGGGGGAGAGAGATATATATATATAGAGAGAGAGAGAGAGAGGGGCAGACCTGTAGAAGGACGGAGATTGGGAGGGAAGGGATGGAGAGGGGAGAGGGGGATAGGTGCTCGCCCTGGAGAGAGAGACTAAAGTATTGATAAGTGCAGCCTGGAGCGACCTCAATTTATATTATTTTTGCCCGCGACCGCTGCAAACACGATCCCAGCAAACAGATTTTGCCGCAGTTTAGCCCGAATCCAAGATGTCAGCCCGCTGGAGCCAGCTAAAAGCGTTTTATTTAATATATGGTTTAAAGCTTTATAAACCCCGTAGCCTCAATAAAAACAGTTTGAATTTATATTTGCATAGAAGATATTTGTTGACAGTGAGTGTCAATTTTAATTATATGTATATTTCTTTGATCGGCAGTTTTCAACATAACCCCAAAAATTCGCCCTTCATACTGTTCGCCTCTGTATCTTAATGTGGTTACGACGAAGACACGACTACTTTTTTGACTTTGCAAGTAGTTTTTAGCTCTGATAGCCTGTACCTGCCCCGCCTGTAAGATTTCTGATAACATCTTGCAGGCACGGTACATGTAGTTTATACAGGAGCTATCTGATCAGCGTCTACAATGTAAAATGTTCAAGGGAAATTTTCTCTTCATCAAAAACTTTATGTTCAGATTTACAGAGTGGACCCTGATTAGACAGCTCCAATAGGAGCTGTCTGATCTAGCTCTACTCGGCATAAGTGTTTCTAACTTTCTATGATGGAAGGGATTAATAAAAATTATATATTTTTTTAAAAAAATCCGCTAATCTAAATTAGTATACATTTATAAAGTCATTTTTTTTTTACATTTATATTTATCAAGTAAAGGTTGAACTCTTTCTGTGATTACCTATGCAAACAGTTTGGATCCAGATGAGATGTTGTTTGTTACTTTAACTATTTCTTGAAACAAAAATAAAGAAAAAATGCTCTATTTATTACAATGGTTTCAAACTACAAAATTCTAAAATTTTCCTTTTCTCTAGTTAATGTTCATTTTTGTAGATTTATTAAAAGAGGTTGTATCTAAAAATAGCCTATGAGGTAATGGGTTAAGGGACCTGTTCCAATAAAGTGACTCATTCTTACCTTTTTCTCATCATTTCAGAGCTGCTGTGTACAATGCAGAGACACAAAGTCTACAGACAAGGTTATGGCCCAGTACACCGTCCCCACTTTACCAGGGGACAAAAAAGGTTTGAGCATACTCTGACCCTTTCAACACTGGAATTTCATAGTGGAATAATCCATTATTTAACAGTAGAGTCCACTAAGTATGAAAGGCTAAAATTTAATAGAGGATCTTCAATGGCAAACAGTGTAGACCCTAACCAGAAGGCTGGTCTAGGACTCTTCTGACCTGGGTCTACGTTGTTTGAAAATGACAGTGAGTGCATGTGTGCCATACGTTCAAATTGCTTATTACCCTAAATAGGTGGCCTAAAAGTTTAGACCCAACACAAATTATTCCCATGAAATAATGACATAATGTATATTTATTAACTGAATTTTTATAATATAAACTTTTCACGGATTTTTTTTTTTGCTTTGACAAAAACTGTAGAATCAGATCTTAGTTCTATATCATGTCAAAAGCAAACAGAGCAGACCCTGATCAGACGGCTCCTGCAGGAGCCATCTGATCTGGGTCTACTCTGTTTGCAAATGCGTGAAAGGTATTCATATGAGGGGAATTGTTAATGCAGGTATCCTAAAAATTCAGACATCTAGTCTATGAATGTATGAATATTTATTAGCTCAATTTAGCTGTACTTGGTATAATGGTTTATGAACATATTTTTTGGTCATGGCAGAAACATGCAGAATCAATTCTATATAACTCCAAAGGCAAACAGAGCAGAGCCAGATCATACAGCTCCTACAGGAGCCATCTGGTATAGGTCTACACTGTTTGCATAGGAGTGAAAAAGTGTGTGTATGAAGAAAAGGGTTAAACCAATTACTCCATAGATATGTCTACTGTCTATTTGAGAAGGTGTCACACTGCAAGGTAAAATGGGGTAATACTAGAGATGTCATACTAATTACTGACCCAAGCTTAGCAAAGTTTTTTTATCATTTCACCTGTAGCAAAAGCCGTTTCTGCAATTTCGTACGGAAACATCTCTTGTCTCTAGTTGTTGGATTCTGTTGATAAATCGAGAAATGCTAGATAGCCATTCTAGCCATTCATTTGTGATTAATCACCTACGGGTATATTCAACCTTTTACTCCATAAATACACCTTTCTTCCTCTTTGCAAACAGAGAGACCCAGATCAGATGGTTCCTGTAGGAGCTGTCTAATCAGGGTCCGTTCTGTTTGCTTAACTCTTTGCATACTAGCGGCGAAATTGTGATTACCTATGCAAACAGTTTGGATCCAGATGAGACGCCGCATAATGTGGTCATTGTGGTGTCTCATCAGGATCCAAACTGTTTGTCAGCTTGACTATATTTTTGTAAAGAAATGAGAGAAAGTTTATTTTAAGAATTGAAGCAGACAACAGTTGTTGCAGACGAAAAATTACTTAGCATGCAAAGAGTTAAAATGATGTGATATAGATCTGATCATACAATTGTCATGGCTACGCATTCTTGTGTCTATGTGCTATTATAACAATTAATCTAATGAATATTCATGATGTCAATATTTCTTACATGAACATTCATGGAGTAAAGGGCTATAAACAGTCTGGATAAATAATGAGACACCAAGTAATTCTGTTATTCAATGTTGACGACTATCTTTGCAGATACATCGTGTCCCCTACCCATGACCCACAGCCCTCAGTTTGTGGAGGCAGCCTGGTATGACTGGTGGGTTAAGGAGGGATTCTTCTCCCCACAGGTAAGCTTGTCCCCACAGGTAGCTGTTTCTCTCATCTGTGAGTGAATGAATGTCGGAGCTTTCTGCAGTGCTGGTCATCCTGCATTAAGCAACCACCTGTGCAAACAACCCCAAGACATACAGATGGACAATTTTGCAGACAAAATAATTGCAGTAAGAGTTATGAATTCTAAGTGTTAGAATTTCAAATACAGTAGAACCTGCCAATAGTAACCGTATAATGGATAGATATGGAGGTCGATAAAAGCAGGGGGCTGCTTAATGCAGGATGAAAGTAATACAGAAAGCTCCTAGAGGAGATTTCTGTATTACTTTCTGCAAACATTAAGGTACCATCTGTTTAAAACCCCAGAATTAGACATAATTTTAACCCTTTCCTCCATACAGACGCCTTTCTACGCCTCTGTAAAAATCTCCTGTTGAAACCATTGTGATAAATAGAGCATTTGCTCCTACAGGAGCAAATGCTCTATTTACAACAATGGTTTCAAACTACAAAATTCTAGAATTTTACTTTTCTCTAGTAAATGCTCCTTTTCGGTAGATTCATTTAAAGAGGTTGGTTCAAAAAATAGCCTATGGAGGAAAGGGTTAATATTCACTGATGACATGTTTTACTTTACTCTCAGTTCATGGGCATGTTTTCAGGCTGGGTTCCCAGCAGACAAGGACAGGGAGAAGTTTGTGATATGCCTCCCACCGCCGAATGTGACAGGAACCCTGCACCTCGGGCATGCTCTAACATGCTCCATACAAGACGCTCTTGTCAGATGGTGAGTAAATCTGTCAACGCTATCAGGCAGACTTGGTATGTTGTTCGAAAACATTACTCAAAGCTGTAGATAAGAAAATTATTTAACCCATTCCCTCAATGGCTATTTTAGATTCAACCTCTTTGAATATACTTACCAAATATACCTAACTAGAGAAAGGGAAAATTTTAGAATTATGTAGTATTCACTATTGAAACCATTGTGATAAATAGAACATTTGCTCCTATGGGGCAAATGCTCTATTTACTACAATAGTTTCAAGATGTTACTTTTACAGAGGCGTAGAAAGGCATATTTATGGGGGAAAGAGTTAAGAAAGTCCTGTCAATTACTCTTCATTTATCTCAGCCAAACCATATGTTGCAGCAAGTCGGTGTTTGGCTTAGAAACAAGATTTTAATAGACCAGGGTCCATGCTTATAAAGCTTTTTAGTTGAGTCTGAGTTCGTTCTCAAGCTTTTGATTGGTCAGATTTGAGTTCTCAAGCTTTTGATTGGTCAGAGCCAAAGGCTCAAATCTGACCAATCAAAAACTTGAACGAACTCAGACTCAACTAAAAGTTTTATAAGCATAGACCCACTACAAATGTTGTCTACAGCTCTGGGACCAGAGTGTAACAGTAACAGTCACCTTTTTTACTACGATCACATCACCAAAATACGTCCTAATTTATGACAATGGCATGTATTCGAACAGCTGGAATTATTGTGCGTTCTAGTATGTAGCAATAAATTCTTAACTTGTATGATAGAAATTATTTTCAGTTCTAACATATGACGAGTGCAACTTTCTGGTATGTTAGAATTTCTATAAGATGATCATGCATGATGAGTCATGAGTTTTAATTTGTAAAGCAGATATTCGTACCACTAAGTGCAATGTTTTCACAGTGAAACTGACTTTGTCTTATCTACTTAGAGAGATAATCTCTAGTGTACTGAGCGAATTTTTTTTACAATCCCAGATTCAGAAATAAACTTCTTCCATTTCTTTTCAAAGATGTAATAATTATTATTACATACAGTTTGTATTCAGTGTTGATGCTGTATTACTCGGCGTCTTATCTGGGTCCATGCTTATAAAGCTTTTTAGTTGAGTCTTAGTTTGTTCTCAAGCTTTTGATTGGTCAGATTTGAGCCAAAGGCTCAAATCTGACCAATCAAAAATTTGAGAACGAACTCAGACTTGACTAAAAAAATATTATAAGCATGGATACTGGATTCAAACTGTTTGCAAATCTAATCATGAATTTGCTTATAGCAGACTAAAGGTTGAAATTATTCACATTTAACTCTTGTTTTCCTAAGGCATAGGATGAAAGGTAGAGAAACTGTATGGATCCCAGGATGTGACCATGCAGGCATAGCCACACAGGTAGTGGTAGAAAAACAGCTGTGGAAGGAACAGAAAAAGACAAGACATGATCTTGGACGTGAACAATTCTTAGAAGCTGTATGGGACTGGAAAAATAGGCAAGTAATCTGGGTTTTTAGCTTGCTCGTTTTATTAACCTTTTATTTCATGAATATTCAGATAAACGACAATGTCTGTATGAATATTAATTAGTGTAATATTTCTAATGGCATATTAAAAAGTAATGCTTTGGCCCTGGTAAGTGCGTAGACGTGGATCTATATAATTTTTGGATGGGGGCAAATATTCAAATACAGGTGAATAATCTCAATCCTTGAATGTTTGACACTCAGTCAGTAGTTCCTTGAAAGCTTGATTGAATCAGAACTAGTCAAGTGTACCAGATCAAAATTTGAGCGGACAATATTTTGTTTTATCACATTATCTGCTGTGTGGGAGTGCTGAAACAGAGTGCTGTAAATAGTGGAAATGCACTAGTGCATTTTTTTATGAAAATGAGCAGTTTAAATCAGGCTGTACTACACTGTAAACAATGGCCAAAAACAGCCTTTAGATATAGTCTGTTTCACTTTCTATGGTACTTTTAAGGGTTATGTGATAAAAAAGACTCTTACCTTTGTGTTCATTACAAATTGTTTTCATGAAACTCGTTTACTTTAATGAGTATTACACTATGGGCTAACAGTCGGGAATAAATGTCTGTATTTACAGTAAGGGAGACACAATCTATGAACAGCTTCGAAGATTAGGAGCCTCTCTAGACTGGTCAAGAGCAGCCTTCACAATGGATGAGGTAAATGCTTTTAACCCTTTTTATACCTGATAGAGATGCCTTTGCAAACAGAGTAGACCCAGATCAGATAAACCCCCTGCCAGAGTCGTCTGATCAGGCTCTGCCCTGTGTGGTTATAGCATTATATAGATCTGATTCTACAGTTTCTGATATGGCCTAATAGTCCAGTGTTGATATACTGTTTTAAAAATTCGTATGATTAATATTCGTCTCATACATGCATATTCATCTGACAGGTAATTGTTTAACTTTTTTATGCTTTTTTATTTTTAGTGCTGTTTAGAATTTGAGTCACCTTTAACTGTTTCCTCCATAAATAGGCCTTTCTAGGCCTCTGTAAAAGACACTAGATGAAACCATTGTGATAAATAGAGCATTTGCTCCATAGGAGCAAATGCTCTATTTATCACAGTGGTTTCAAAAGTAGACAATTCTAAACTTTTCCTTTTCGCAAGTAAATGCTCCTTTTCAGTAGATTTATTCAAAGCTGTTGGGTCTGAAAATAGCCTATGGATGAATGGGCTAAAATAGCGTGTTAAAGGTAAAACATGGTGTTTTCAATTTTAAATAGTGATCAGATATAATGGTAGCGTGAAAATGTGTTTCTATGAAGGAAAGTGTTAACCCTTTGTCTTGGGAATATTTAGTATTATAAAAAAAGATGACATCATGAATATTAATCAGCTGATATTATAATTAGTGGAATATTTTACGATATAAAATTAAATCCATATTGTCATAGGCAAACAGAGTAGACCCTGATCAGACTGCTGCAAAAAGAGCCACCTGTTCTGGGTCTACTCTGTTTGCAAAGGCATGAAAAGTGGTTTTATACCCATGATGTAAAGGATTGAAGGCACACATATATATTTGTTCTGTTGTTGCTTTAGAGAGATTCTATTGTACATGTGTTTTCTGGATTTCTCACGCAGAAAATGTGTGAAGCTGTGAACGAGGCATTTGTGCGTCTCCATGATGAAGGGCTTATTTTCCGTGGAAATAGACTGGTCAACTGGTCTTGTCAGCTAAAATCTACCATCTCGGACATTGAGGTATGAATCAGGCTAGGACAGAGTCCTACAAGAAACTTGCACTCGAGCTTATTTTTGCGTAAAATGTTAAAATTCCTATTTTAAATTTTGCAGGCAGGACAAAATCCCCTTGATAAATTTTACTTAATTATTATGCGTGCCATTCTAAATGGTCCTAGCTTGTACAGTAAAACCCCTCTAATGCAACCACTTAATAAATAAACATACCTGTCTTTATAAGCAGGTTGTTGCTTCATGCAGGACAAAAAGCTCCTCTAGGACTGTTGTCCTGCATTAAGCTACCACCTGCATCTAGCACCCAGAATTATACCACATTATGTTCACATTAGTGGGGTTTTGCTGTATCTATAGTGCAGACCCTTCAGACAATGGAAACTCGGATAACTATTTCATATGAATGATGGAAACACATTCCTGCTTATTTTCCAATAATATAAATTTTGAAAACAAATGTTTGTTTGCAATAGTAGAAATGGCCTGTTTATACCAGTTCCCTCCTGAACTGTTTAGCATTATTAAATCTTCTCATGAATATTTGTGAATTTAGTTTTTATATAAGGGAATTTTTGCCTGAAACAAAAAACTATAGGATCATATCTTTCTGATTTCATAAGCAAACAGCAGACCCTATCAGGAGCCATCTGATCTGGGCCTACTCTGTTTGCAAAGGCGTGAAAAGATGATTTTATGTAGGAAAGGATTAACCCTGATGACCTGTAGACTCAAGATAGCAGGACCTCCTTTATTTTGTGTGGGACTTGTCAGTGCTAGGGCCTAACATGCTGCAGTTAGGAATGGTGTCTTGTTCTGACATACTCTATGTGTTCCGACTTTTAAAATGGCTATTTAACCCTTAATACCAGAAAGAGACAACTTTTGATTGCTTTACAGTAGACTTGAATCAGATGGCTCTAGTAGTAGCTGTCTGATCAGGGTTTGCTCTGTTTGCTTATTAGCAATAGCAGTAGATTTGATTGTGATAAAGGCCTCTAGCCCAAACCTATAAAATTATACAGCATATAAATAATAATACAAGCGTGAGTGTTTATTGGAAAATATCTGATTCTACAGTTTCTGCCATGGCAAGAATTGCCTGTGTTAACGTGCCATTATAAAGCTTTATCTAATAGCGTTATTGTAAATAGTAAAATGCATTCTAGTATCAGATATTTTGGATGGATCCTGGTGAGAGACTGAGTCATATGATGTCCATTCTAAATAAGTTTTCAAAAGTTATATTTCAAATTTTCAATATCTACTGAATATTTACGGACAAAATAGTTTTCATGAAATGTAGAAGATGGAACATTGTAGCCATTTTAGAAAGTAAAGCAACAGTTCTATCAAATTCCGTTAGCAAACAGAGCAGACCCTTATCAGACGGCTCCTCTCGGAGCTGTCTAATCTTGGTCTTCTCTGTTTACAAATGGGCGAAAAGAGGGTATATATGAAGGAAATGCCTTAAAATTTCAGGTTGAAAATATAACCCTGGATAAACCAACCAAGTTGACTGTACCGGGATATACCAAGCCACAGAAGTTTGGAGAGATGGCATACTTTGATTACCCTGTCGTGAACTCAAGTATGTTTTACACATATAAGATATAGATTAGCTTGTCCAATTGAGCAATTTTGAGCAACTTTAATTATACACCCACAAATGAAGGAGTCACAAAGTCGGTCAGTCTATTGGTTTGTTCATTGTTTTCAAAGCTTCATTAGCAAGAGGAGATGAGTTTTCATAGAGTTAGGGCCCTTGATTTTTATTAGCTCCTCTGTACAAGCTATTGTCGTAACTCCGGTGTCCGCATTGTCGCCATTGTTGACGTTGGCTTTGTCCTCGTTTGAAATCTTAACATTGACCATCACTTGAAAAATATAAGAGGTATCAACATGGAACTTCATAGGTTATTAGAACTCATTGAGGGGAAGGCCCTTACATAAGAACCATAACTCTTGATTTCAAAATATTGGAGTTATGGCCCTTTAAATTTTTCAAAAATGTTTAATTTAGCTGGACAATCACCAAGTCAGACGAACGTTGGCGCCGCACGCGGCTCTTGTTCAAAATATCCCATACTCTGACAAGCACTTACAAGGGGGTATTAGATTCAGTGATAATTCTAATGTTCCCCAATAGGCTTTATGTAGGAAGCAGTGCAGCCTCTGGCATTTGCAAACAGAGTAGACCCAGATCAGACAGCTCCTATAACATCAGGGTCTGCTGTTTGTTTATGCTATAATATAGATCTGATTCTACAGTTTCTATCATACAAAAATCTTTTATGCTCCCGCAAACAAAGTTAGAGGGGGGATATACTGGAATCAGCCTGTCGGTCAATCTGATCAGACGGTTGCTTGGTCCGGCGGCCAGCCAGTCAGTCCGTCCATCTACAAATTGCGATCAAAGCTACTGTGCTTTCATCACCTTTAGTGAAAGTTCTAGTTTTGTTCATATTAACATTAGAAAAGTTCAATTAATAATTATTATTTCTCCACCAAACCCTATATAGTGACCACTCTTTAGAATTGTCTCTTCAAGACGATTCTAAAGAGTGGTCACAGTATAGGAATCGGTGGAGAAATGATGATTTTAGTATTTGAGTACGCAACTTTATCTGTAGCTCTGAAGTAGACTATTTTAAATGCTCATAAAGGTTAACTCTTTCCTCCATAGATACGCCTTTCTACGCCTCTGTAATAACCACTTCTTGAAATCATTGCGATAAATCAAGCATTTGCTCCTATAGGAGCAAATGCTCTATTTATCACAATGGTTTCAAACTACACCATTCTAAAATTTCCCTTTTCTCTAGTTAATGCTCCTTTTCGGAAGATTCATTCAAGAGGTGGGGTCTAAAAATAGCCTATGGAGGAAAGAGTTAGATGCTCATAAAGGTTAAATAATTATTTTACTTAAATCTTTGTGCTCAGCCGTCAATATAAGTATATAAGTGGCATGAATTTTACCAAGATCTCTAATTTTCGTCACAGATGAACACATTACAGTGGCAACAACAAGACTAGAGACCATGCTAGGAGATACAGGTGTAGCAGTACACCCAGAAGATGGTAGATATCAACATTTACATGGCAAACTCCTTCGCCACCCGTTTGATGGCAGAGAAATACCCGTAGTTTGTGACAGTTATGTAGACAAAGAGTTGGGGACAGGTAAGAGGCTGGATAGAGCAGTTGCTGTTCAAACAGTAGGTTGTAGATTTGATCCAAGACCAGGGTCCAAGGTTATAAAACTTCTCAGTCTGAGATCATTCTCAAGTATCTCATTGGTTAGATCCATGATTTGGGTCCAGGGTTATAGAACTTTTGAGTCTGAGATCATTCTCAAGTATCTCATTGGTTAGATCCAAGATTTGGGTCCAGGGTTATAGAAATTCTGAGTCTGAGATCATTCTCAAGAATCTTATTGGTCAGATTCTGAGCAAGCTCAGAATCTGACCAATCAGATGCTTGAGAATAATCTCAGACACAACCAAAAAGTTTATAACCTCGGGGCCTGGTAGTACGAAATACTTTGAAAATGGAGTTATGGACTTCCTAGCTTAGTGATCCACATGTGATGACATTGCTAGAGTTTGTTGATCTAATGTCAGAATGATATTCCACCATATATCAGTGCTTTACTCTGGAAGTGTTAATCTTTTTTTAGCCCAGATTATTATCCCTTTTCCTGTCCTATGTTTATTCCAAATTTTAATACCTACTGAATATTCAGGGACAAAATAGTTATAATGAAATATGGAACTCTGCATTAAGCTGCCACCAGTCTCCATGATGGATATTTATACTAAATTAAACATCCGGTTTAGAGGAGTTTCCCTGTATTCTAGTACATTGTTTTTCATCTGCAGGAGCAGTGAAGATTACCCCATCACATGACCCGAATGATTTTGAAATTGGGACACGACACGGTCTACAGTTCATAAATGTCATTAATGACAACGGGGAAATGGAGAATGTGGCTGCAAGGTTTGTCGGCATAAAGAGATTTGATGCACGTAGGAAGGTTGAGGACGAACTTAGAAGAAAGGGTCTTTTCAGGGACAAAAAACCTCACCCTATGACCCTTCCTATTTGTAGGTAGGTGCTTTTTGTATACAGCTCGTCATATTTCTAAATTTACAATGTAATATCTTTACAATGATCATCAAAAAAAAATGAAAAAAAAATCATCCTTCGGCATCCTTCAACAGCCATTTCATTTAGGTCTACTCTGTTTGCAAAGGGGTTAAAAAGCATTTGTATGAGGTAAAGAGGTTTAAGACTGGTTGCAGCTTAATGCAGGGTGAAAGCCTTACAGAAAGTTCCCCACAGGAGCTTTCTGTTTGGCTTTCACTGTGCATTAAAGTATATTCTGACCATTTTCCTATATATATGAATCAACACCTGAAGCAGTACTTGCTTAAAGCAAGGTGAAAGTAAAACAGAACGCTCCAATAGGAGCGTTCTGTTTTACTTTCACCTTGCTTTTAGCATCCACCTGCATTTAACACAAAATACTTGATGTAATTTAGCGGTCGCTATAGAGAGGTTTTACTGTATATACGTATTCAGCTGATATCTGAATACTGCTGAATCCATACAAAACCCTTTACTCCATAAATGCTCTTTTCTACGCCTTTACAAACAGTAGACCCAGATAAGACGACTCCTATAGGAGCCGTCTGATCAGTGTCTGCTTTGTTTGCTTATGACATAATATAAATATGATTCTACACTTTCTGCAATGGCCAAAAATGTCATGTGTCCATTTTCTGTTGAAAAAAATTAATCTAGTTAATATTCATGAAATAATTATTTCTTACATTAATATTCATGGAGGAAAGGGTTAAGAGACAGAAAACATCTTTGATTGTAACAGAAATCAACAAAAATATTTGGCTAAGCTCCGATTTTCTCTAAATTGATTTGGGGACCCTTTGTATTGTTCCTTATTGTGTACAGATATTCTGATTTTAATATTTCAGCCGCTCAAAGGACGTAATTGAGCCAAGAATTAAGTCACAGTGGTTTGTGGACTGCGCCAGTATGTCGGAAATGGCTATACAGGTAAACAAGAGTTTACAGAAAATCAGAAATAGTCTAAAATGAAATATACCATAAGAGGATACCATCAAAGCTTTACAAACACAGTAGGTCCAGTTCACACACATTTGCTTTTAAGTCCTTATCACTTTCAGTATTTATCGCATATTTGGACCAAACCCCTCTCAACCGAATTTAGATCATTTTAGGCAGGTGGCTGCTTAATGCAGCATGAAAGTCATGCAGAAAGCTCCTAGAGGGATTAAGTGACAACCTGATTTTTAAGACTCCTATATCTTGGTTTATTCTGTTTTCAAAGGCATTAAAATGTGTATTTATAATCCAAAGGATGAAGAACTTGTGGTAGGCAACACTTTCTTAGCATGCTAGGAGTTAAGAATCAGAAGTTTACCATTATTTTAAAATTGCTTCTGTTTCAATTGTAGTGCGTTCAAAATGGGGAACTGAAATTTGTACCTGATTATTACAAGAAAGTGTGGCAGGAGTTCCTTAAAGATGGCAGGTAGTTATTTCATTACTAATATTAATTAATTAATTTTTTTATAATAGCACTTTAGTCATGACAGAAACTGTAGAACCATTTCATAAGCAAACAGAGCAGACCCTGATCAGATGGCTCATCTGATCAGGGTCTACATTGTTTGCAAATTTGTAAAAGGTATATTTGTTAACCCATTCCCTCATATTGACGACTTTTGACAACTCTGTAAAAGTCACTTTCTGAAACCATTGTGATAACCTAAAGGAAAATTTTAGAATTTTTTAGTTTGAAACCATTGTGATAAATAGAGCTTTTGCTCCTATAGGAGCAAATGCTCTATTTATCACAATGGTTTCAAACTAAAAAATTCTAAACTACAAAATTCTAAAATTTTCCTTTACTCTAGTTAATGCTACTTTTCGGTAGATTTCTTCAAAGAGGATGTATATAAATATAGCCTATGAGGTAATGGGTTAAGAAAAGGGTTAATGAAGGATCAGAGTCATGCAGAAAGCTTCATAAGGAGCAATCTTAACCCTTTCCCTCATAGAAACACCTATTCAGATGTTTGCAAACAGAGCAGACTACTCCTGTAGGTGCCATCCATTCAGGGTCTACCCTGTTCTTTTGAAATTAAATACAAGGACATCTTATCCTACAGTTGTTGTCAAACCAAACATTTTGAATGAATTACAAAAAATTTAAGTTTTTGAATATTCATGAAGTGGCCAATTCATGCATAAAATAATTATGTCTCCCCCCATATTTATATGGGGGAGACATATTGTTTTCGTGAGAGTTGTCTGTCTGTCCGTCCGTCCGTCTGTCTGTCCGTCACGAACTTGTGTCACACGTATCTCTGAAACCAGTTGGGCTAGAGTCACCAAACTTCACAGGAATGTTCACCAGCATGAGTTGTGCACCTGGGTCTTTTGAATTATCTCCCCCTGATAACTTTGGAGTTATTGCCCCTGATGACTTTAAATTAGAAAAACTTTGTTTCATGCGTATCTCTGAAACCACTAGTACTAGAGTCAACAAACTTCACAGGAATTGTGGAATTGTCTCCTCTTGTTAAATTTGGAGTTACTGGCCCAGATTACTTAAAATTAGACAAACTTTACTTAGTGTTGTACATATCTCTGAAACCACTTGGACTAGAGTCACCAAACTTCACAAGAATGTTGACCCACATGAGTTGTTGTACACCTGGGATTTTTTAATTGTCTCCCCCTGTTAACTTTGGAGTTATTGCCCCTAATATGATTACTTAGAATTAGAGAAACGTTGTGTCATGCATATCTTTAAAACCACTAAGGCTAGAGTCACCAAACTTCACAGGAATGTTGCCCAGCATGAGTTGTTGTGCACCTGGGGTTTTTAAATTGTCCCCCTTATAATTGTTGAGTTATTGCCCCTGATATGGTAACTTAAAATTAGAGAAACTTTGTGCTGCACATATCTCTGAAACCAGTAGGGCTGAGTCACCAAACTTCACAGGAATGTTCACCAGCATGAGTTGTTGTGCATCTGAATTTTTTAATTTTCTTCCCCTGATAACTTTGGAGTTACATGTACTGCCCCTTATGACTTAAAATAAGAGAAACTTTACTTTGTGTTGCGTGTATCTCCAAAACCACTAGTACTAGAGTCACCAAACTTCACAGGAATGTTGACCAGGACGTGTTGTTGTGTACCTGTTTTTCAGCGGCTAGCTGTCTATTTTCACTTTTGTTCTAGTTTTCCACCAATGAGAAACTATGTTACATTGTAATTTACATATGACCTACGAGTATTTAGTAGTAAACTGTATTTTTAGCTCACCAGAGCACAAAGTGCTCAGGGTGAGCTTTTGTGATCGCCAGATGTCTGTCGTCCGTCGGCGTGCGTCGTCGGGCGTCAACAATTTGAACCTTTAAAAATCTTCTCCTCTGAATCTACAGGGTTCTCAGCTTTCATCTTTGGTACATAGCATCACCAATAAGTCCTCTACAAAAGTTATATAAATTATGCCCCTGGGGTCAAAATTGGCCCCGCCCCAGGGGTGGGCAGTTTTCAAATGAAACAAATAATGAAATCTTTGAAAATCTTCTTCTCTGAAACTAGAAGGTTCGTAGCTTTCATTTTTGGCACATAGCATCGTGTTCAGGTCCTCTACAAAAGTTATATAAGTTATGGCCCTGGGGTTAAAATTAGCCCCGCCCCAGGGGTGGGCAGTTTTCAATGGAAACAAATAGTGAAATCTTTGAAAATCTTCTTCTCTGAAACTGGAAGGCGCTTAGCTTTCATATTTGGCACAGATCATCATGTTCAGGTCCTCTACAAAAGTTATATAAATTATGCCCCTGGGGTCAAAATTGGGGCCGCCCCAGAGGTGGGAAGTTTTCAATAAAAAACATATATATAGTAAACCTTTGAAAATCTTCTCCTTTGAAATCAGAAGTTTCTCAGCTTTCATATTTGGCACATAGCATCATGTTCAGGTCCTCTACAAAAGTTATATAAATTATGCCCCTGGGGTCAAAATTGGCCCCGCCCCAGGGATGGGCAGTTTTCAATAGAAAAAAATAGTGAAATCTTTGAAAAGCTTCTCCTCTGAAACTGAAGGCGCTCAGCTTTCATATTTAGCACATAGCATCATGTTCAGGTCCTCTACAAAAGTTATATTAATTATTGCCCTGGGGTCAAAATTGTCCCCGCCCCAGGGGTGGCCAGTTTTCAATGGAAACAAATAGTGAAAACTTTGAAAATCTTCTTCTCTGAATCTGTAAAGTTCTCAGCTTTCATATTTGGCACATATTATAATGTATAGGTCCTCTACAAAAGTTATATGAATTATGGCCCTGGGGTCAAAATTGGCCCCGCCCCAGGGGTGAGTAGTTTTCAGCAGAAACATATAGAGAAAACTTTGAAAATCTTCTCCTCTGAAACTGAAAAGTTCTCAGCTTTATTATTTGGCTCATAGCATCATGTTCAAGTCCTCTACAAAAGTTATATATATATTACGCCCCTGGGGTCAAAATTGGACTGCCCCTGGGCCGGCTAGTTTTCTATAGAAACATATAGTGAAAACTTTGAAAATCTTCTCCTCTGATTGTCTGGTGAGCGCTTCAGGGCCATTCTGGCCCTCTTGTCATAAGTGAATACCTTGACTGGCATACAACCTTTTTATATGCCTCTACACATTGCCAAACTATATAAAATTCTGATATACAGTCTGCTAACGGCCTCGCAAATTGAATTCAATGCAATAATTAACATAATCACAACACATGTAAGGCATCATGTTACACAGACATGTTCTATAAACTTCTTGGAGTTCAGTCAAAACGTCATATAGTACAGAAAATCCTTATTTACGCAGATATTTAGCATGGGACTGAAGGCTGTCGACTGTCGAAAGTTCTGTTCTTAAAATAGATTTTAAGACCTGGAAATTCCCATAAAATCAAAGTACTGATGTACTGATATTTATCACCTCATAGTAATGGTTGCTGAGCAATATTATCAGTTTGTCGAAACCACTATTAAACTTCTGTCAATTTGAGTAGACCAGAACCTGACATTTCCTGTAGGAGCTGTCTGATCAGGGTCTACTCTATTTGCTTTTTGGATAATAAATATCTGATTCTACTATACCTGGGATGGCAGATGAATTTTTTACTTTTACAAAAAATAGTTAATCATTACTCAGGAAATAAGGAATTCTTGTATGAATTTGCATGAGATAAAGAAATAGGATGATATAATTATGGGCTTGCAATTTATTTGTAAGTGTTTCAAACTTTCCATCATTTTAAGCCTTCCCTGTTCTATGTTTATTTCAAACTCCAATACTGAATATTCATGGACAAAATAGTTCATATGAAATATGTTTATGTAAATGGCAGTGATGATTGTAGAGACACTACAACACATTTAAAGAAATGAAAATATAATTCATAAGTAACATGTACAGTCATCATTTATTTCATCCTTTAAATTCCATCCAAACAATGGAATAAATCCAAACAGCATATCAATAAACCAGACCACTCCGTTCACAATGATTGCTTTCTTTTTTGTCAGATGCTTTTTGTTATCTAATTGATGTTTAACCCATTCCCACTTAGGCTATTTTTAGACCTAAACTATTTTAATAAATCCACCTGAAAGGAGCATTTACTAGAGAAAAGGAAAATTATAGAATTGTGTAGTACTGATATCATTGTGGTAATTAGAGCATTTGCTCCATAGGAGCAAATGCTCTTTTTATCAAAATGGTTTCAAGAAGTGAAATTAGTTGTCCCAATACTTAACCCTTTCACCGCTGCAGTCGCATAAATGCACCACGACAAATAGTGCAGTCCCAGATCAGACGCTGCCTTTTCAAGGCAGCGTCTGATCCGGGACTTCACTATTTGTCTCAATCTCTATTTCTATATATGTGCTTTATTCCTTTGAAATTTGCATTTATTTATCTCATTTCTTTATTTTACTGAATGATTTACAGACTTGGATTGCAGACGACAATTAGAAATTTGGCGCCGAAAGGGTAAAGAGTAATTAGAGTTTGTCTTGTTCACTGATAGTTCACAAGCATTGCTTGTTTCTGATCAACTTCTGTCAACAACAAATATTGCACTGGTTAGAGACTGGAGCTTTGTTTGTTGTTGCTTGCTTGCTGATGGCTTTCTTGTTAAGCCTTTCTGAAACATTTTAGTGGTCGTGATATATATCTCTTCATCATTTTCAGCTGTACTTTAGAACTTTTGTTCACTGCTTTTTTTGGAGGGTGTGGTGTCGGTTATAAACATTTTCTCATTACGACCTATCATTTTCTTAAAGGCGAACTTGAAATTACTGTTTCCGTATGCATAAAGAAATGGATTTACAGCCGAGTTGACATGACTGAGCACAATTGTAACAAGGAGTAACTCAATTGGGTATGGACAGTTTGCGCCACAGGTTAAACTGATGGTATTCAGAATACTTATTGGTATCCAACAAAAAGCAAACAGGAGAATCACAAGTGCAAGAGATTTTGCCACCCGAATTTCTCTTTTGAGTTTTTTTCCAGATTGTTGTTGATTGTTTGATGTTTCCTCAATTGGCGTAGTCTGAGATAATTGTTTTCGTACAAGGATGAATATGTACGAGTAAACGACCGTACTGATCACTAAAGAACCTACAACACATCCAAAGAAATGAAAATACACCATATAATTCATGTCAATGACATTCACAAAGTTACATGTCCATTTATCAGTTACTTCATCCTTTAAATTCCATCCAAACAATGGAATAAATCCAAACAGCAGTCCAATAAACCATACCACTACATTCACAAGAATTGCTTGCTTTATTGTCAGTTGATATTTGTAAGCAATAGGATGTTTTATCGCAAAATATCGTTGAAAGGCTACCGCCAGCAAGTTGAACATAGACACCAGAGTGAGCGCTATGATGATACAATTGGTGAAAACACATCCCATGAAATGGTGCGGTTTTCCAAGATAGCTCAGTGCTACCAGTGGTGCCACTACCAAACCGACAAGGAAATCGGCTATAGCCAAACTGGCAATAAAACAGTTGGTCACCGTTTGAAGCTTCACATTTTTGTAGATAGCAAACAGTACAAGTCCATTTCCAAGAGCTGATAGCACTCCAACAATCACTTCAAATGATATGTAGATCGCACTTGTTGTATCCATAACTATTGCCTGGCAAGGACAACTTTTTTTCTGGTGGTTGTTAAATATGTTCTGCTCTACATACACACAGTTTTATCCTTTTTGGTTTCAGTATCTTGATAATCTGATAAACTTCCTTTCTGTTATTCAGTTATTTATATTGATTGTTAACAACATTAAACTTCCTTTTTGCTACAGTGCTCCTTCTCTACGACACTCTTTGGGATACGAAGATTGTATGTGTTGTACAGAGGGAGTTGTTAAAGGGAGGGAAAATCAAACATAATTAGCTTGTTTGTAGATCCCCAGATCAGGTGTATTTCGAGAACTAAAACCGTTATGCCTCAATCAAAGCCTATGTTGTGACCACTCTTTAGAATCATCACAAAGTGACGATTCTAAAGAGTGGTCACAACATAGGGTTTGATGGAGGCATAAAGAAACTATGATGGAAAAAAGTTGTTTCTGGAGCCGTGTTGTTTCGGAAACAGTGACATGCGTTGTTGTAAGGAGGCAGTCGTTATTGAGAGGGCCGTTGTAGGGAGGGAGCACTGTAGTTTGATTGTGGACTTTTAACCCTTTCCTTCATGTAAACACATTTTCAAACATTTGCAAAGAAGAGACCCAGATGAGACAGCTCCTACAGGAGCTGCCAGTCTGCTCTGTTTGCTTATGATATATAATGTTGACCTGATTCTATAGTTTTTGTCAAAGCAAAATTTTCCTTGAAAAGTTTACATTATGGAATTTCAGCTCATGAATATTCATGATGCCATAATTTCGTACATGAATATTGAACAGAGAAAGAGTTAAACAAAGTTTCATTTGTAGATATGCTACAATTTTTAGCTCACCAGAGCACAAAGTGCTCAGGGTGAGCTTTTGTGATCGCCTGATGTCCGTCGTCCGTCGGCGTGCGTCGTTCGTCGTCAACAATTTGAACCTTTAAAAATCTTCTCCTCTGAATCTACAGGGTTCTCAGCTTTCATATTTGGCACATAGCATCATCCTTAGGTCCTCTACAAAAGTTATATAAATTATGCCCCTGGGGTCAAAATTGGCCCCGCCCCAGGGGTGGGAAGTTTTCAATAGAAAAATATAGTAAAACTTTGAAAATCTTCTCCTCTGAAACTGGAAGGTTCTCAGCTTTCATATTTAGCACAGAGCATCATGCTTAGGTCCTCTACAAAAGTTATATAAATTATGCCCTGGGGTCAAAATTGGCCCCACCCCAGGGGTGGGCAGTTTTCAATAGAAACAAATAGTGAAAACTTTGAAAATCTTCTTCTCTGAAACTGGAAGGTTCTCAGCTTTCATATTTGGCATTATGTTCAGGTCCTCTACAAAAGTTATATAAATTATGGCCCTGGGGTTAAAATTGGCCCCGCCCCAGGGATGGGCAGTTTTCAGTAGAAACAAATAGTGAAATCTTTGAAAATCTTCTCCTCTGAAACTGGAAGGCTCTCAGCTTTCATATTTGGCACAGAGCATCATGTTCAGGTCCTCTACAAAATTTGTATAAATTATGTCCCTGGGATCAAAATTTGGCCCCACCCCAGGGGTGGGCAGTTTTCAATAGAAACAAATAGTGAACTCTTTGAAAATCTTCTTCTCTGAAACTGGAAGGCTCTTAGCTTTCATATTTGGCACATAGCATTATTTTCAGGTCCTCTACAAAAGTTATATAAAATATGGCCCTGGGGTTAAAATTGGCCCCACCCCAGGGGTGGGCAGTTTTCAGTAGAAACAAATAGTGAAATCTTTGAAAATATTCTCCTCTGAAACTGGAAGGCTCTCAGCGTTCATATTTGGCACATAGCATCATGTTTAGGTCCTCTACAAAAGTTTATATAAATTATGGCCCTGGGGTCAATATTGACCCCGCCCCAGGGGTGGGCAGTTTTCAATAGAAACAAATAGCGAAATCTTTGAAAATCTTCTTCTCTGAAACTGGAAGACTCTCAGCATTCATATTTGGCACAGAGCATTATGTTCAGGTCCTCTACAAAAGTTCTATAAATTATGCCCCTGGGGTCAAAATTGGCCCAGCCCCAGGGTTGGGCAGTTTTCAATAGAAAAACAGTGGAATCTTTGAAAATCTTCTCCTCTGAAACTGGAAGGGTCACAGTTTTCATATTTGGCACAGAGCATCATGTTCAGTTCCTCTACAAAAGTTACATGTATATTAATAATGGCCTTGTGGTCAAAATTGGCCCTGCCCCAGGGGTGGGCAGTTTTCAATGGAAACAAATAGTGAAATCTTTGAAAATCTTTTTCTCTGAAACTGGAAGGTTCTCAGCTTTCATATTTGGCACATAGCATCATGTTCAGGTCCTCTACAAAAGTTATATAAATTATGGCCCTGGGGTTAAAATTGGCCCCGCCCCAGGGGTGGGCAGTTTTCAGTAGAAACAAATAGTGAAATCTTTGAAAATCTTCTCCTCTGAAACTGGAAGGGTCACAGCTTTCATATTTGGCACAGAGCATCATGTTCAGGTCCTCTACAAAATTTGTATAAATTATTTCCCTGTGGTCAAAATTTACCCTGCCCCAGGGGTGGTCAGTTATTAATGGAAACAAATTAATAGTGAACTCTTTGAAAATCTTCTTCTATGAAAATGGAAGGTTCTCAGCTTTCATATTTGGTGCATAGCATCATGTTCAGTAGGCTAGTTTTCAATAGAACCATATATGGAAAACTTTGAAAATCTTCTCCTCTGAAACTGGAAGGTTCTCAGCTTACATAGTTGGCACATAGCATCATGTTCAGGTCCTCTTCAAAATTTATATAAATTATGTCCATTGGGTCAAAATTGTCCCCGCCAAAGGGGTAGCCAGTTTCTAATAGAATCGTATAGTGAAAACTTTGAAAATCTTCTCCTCTCAAACTGGAAGGTTCTCAGCTTTCATATTTGGCACATAGCATCATACTCAGGTCCTCTACAAAAGTTATATAAATTATGCCCCAGGGGTCAAAATTGGCCCTGCCCCAGGGATGCCTTGTTTTCTGTAGAAATATACAGTAAAACTTTGAATACCTTTCCCTCTGAAACTGGAAGGGTCTCAGCTTTCATATTTGGCACATAGCATTATGATCAGGTCCTCTACAAAAGTTATATAAATTAAGCCCCTGGGGTAAAAATTGGTCCCGACCCAGGGGTGGCCGGTTTTCAATAGAAACAGTGATAGTGAAAACTTTGAAAATCTTCTCTTCTGAAAGTAGAAGGTTCTCAGCTTTCATATTTGGCACATAGCATCATGTTCAGGTCCTCTACAAAAGTTATATAAATTGTGCCCTTTGGGACAAAATTGGCCCCACCCCAGGGCCGGTTAGTTTTCTATAGAAGGATATAGTGAAAACTTTGAAAATCTTCTCCTCTGATTGTCTGGTGAGCGCTTCAGGGCCATTCTGGCCGTCTTGTTTTTCCCTTTTACTGGTACCTATAATATTGCTTTAACCCTTTCCCTCATATAAACGTGTTTTCACGCATTTGCAAACAGAGTAGACCCAGATCAGACGGCTCCTAGAGGAGCCGTCTGATCAGGGTCTGCTCTGTTTGCTAATAGAAGTTGATAGATCTGGTTCTTTAGTTTCTAAAATGGCTACAATATCCAACCTTTCATATTCATTATAACTATTTTGTCCATGAATATTCAGTAGGTATTGAAATTTGAAACAATCATAGAACAGGGAAAGGGTTAACCCTAATGTCTTCATATAATCACCTTTTCGCACCTTGACCCTGATCAAACGACACCTGAGAACCAGTCTGGTCAGGATCTACTCTGTTAGCTTATGGTATGATATAATAATATAGATCTGTTGAAGTATAATAGTTTATTTATAACTCTGAAGAAAAAGCTACAGTCGAAAATTCCAAAGAAAGGAAGCTTATTCTTATGAACATATTATGATATATTATACTCAAATTGGTGATGCCAGAAGAAGAGAACAATCTACATCTTTTAATATAGATCTGATTCTACAGTTTCTGCCTGAGCCAAAGTGTCCTATACATGTACACAAGACATTATAATAACTACATGTAATCTATTAATATTTTTGAATAATGATGTCATTATTTCTTAAATTAAGCAGGTGAATGGTTAAGATTACTGAAAACTCAGAACTTCACTCTTTTACTTCATGAATATACATGTGTACATGTAAGTAATAATGACATTATGAATATTTATTAAGATTATTTTTGGCACATGGACACGAGAATTGTTGGCCAATCATCATTCATAAGTCAAGAGATTGTTTTCAGACAAGGAACCTAAGACTGAAGTATCCTTTTCCTTAACACACTTTGGGTGAATTACCGGTAACGACCTTTGAAAACAATTTGGATGCAGATGAGATACAGAGCATCTCAGTAGAATCCAAACTATTAGATACCTCAATTGTATATTGATAAGGAAATGGTGGAGGGTGTATGTATAGAGCTGATGAAGAGGACATTTTCTGATCATGAGAGTTAAATGCTTAAGTTTACTGGGGAAATAGGCATCATTGGCTAAGAGGCTTATCTCGAGTAGACCGGAGCTGGTCAGGTGGAAGGAGACACTTACTGCGCACATTAAGTTGTTTATGGTGTTCTAGTTCCGTTTTTCTGTAATTGTACTGTATCACTGTATTTACTCTAAATTTGTGGCTGATGCAGTCCCGTCTCAATCCCCTCGTTACATCATTTTATGTACCAGTAGCTAAATTGGGGGCACAACACCAATCTGAAAACTATACCTTATTCATGTAAGAAATAATGACATGAAGAATATTTATTAGCTAAGTTTAATATTGGCATTATGTACACTGGAGGTTTTAGTATTGGTAGAAACTGTACAGTGCTCCCTCTCTACAATGACACCCTTTGGGATACGAATATTGTATGTGTTGTTCAGAGGGAGTTGTTATAGGGAGGGAAAATCAAACATAATTAGCTTGTTTGTAAATCCCCAGATAAGGTGTATTTCGAGAACTAAAACCGTTATGCCTCAATCAAACCCTATGCTGTGACCACCCTTTAGAATCGTCACAAAGTGACGATTCTAAAGAGTGGTCACAACATAGGGTTTGATTGAGGCATAAAGAAATACGATGGAAAAAGGTTGTTTCTGGAGCCTTGTTGTTTCGGAAACAGTGATATGCGTTGTTGAAAGGAGGGAATCATCATTGAGAGGGCCGTTGTAAGGAGGGAGCACTGTAGTGTTAAATATGTCATAATTTCATAACCTTGGTCAGATGGCTGACCTACAAGAACCATCTGATATGGGTCTACTCTGTTTGTGAAATAGCATCTATATATAAAGGAAAAGGTTAAATGAAACAAATACAGTAGGAAATATTGTAGACTGTTATCAAATTCATTCATCAAGATCAGCTATATCTGGGTCTATACTGTTTGCCAAATTTACCTGGCAAAATATTTCATAATTACGATATACAAATGGAAAGCACTGGTGATAAGTGGCACTTTAAATTCTCTCAAAGGGAAGCATTGATAATAGGATATACACTATTTATCTGTCCTGGTGATTTCCTCTGTGAATTATGTCTCCCCATTCAGGTCAAAATGTTAACATGTATGACACAGGACTGGTCATATCAGTTTTGCTTGATACATGTAAATCAATTTCTTTACAATGCAGCCGTCAGGTTCATTAACCCTTTTAACACTGATTTTTCAAAACGATAATTCCAAAATTCAAACAGGTCAAGCTCATTGCAAATATTCAGGGATTTTTTTAAAAATAAAAGTGTTGCATGACAGACAGTGCAGAGGCAGAGGAGAGGTCTTCTCTAGGAGCCCTCTAATCAGGGTCAACACTGTTTGCAAATGACAGTAGTGACTTGTTTCCTGCACTTTAAGGGTTAAATAGCAGGTTCATTAGTTAGTTCAAACACTTCAAACCTTGATGATCTCCTGAAAATAGATCTCTTGAACATTTCCAAGGCAATAAATTTCTTTGGAAAAGAGATGTTCAAACAATATTCCATTTATATTTGGATAACCCCCAGTATGCCCTCTCAATCTGTTTGTAAAGCTGAAAAACTCAGTTTGGCATCAATTTGATCACTTTAACCCATTACCTTATAAGCTATTTTTAGACCCAACCTCTTTGAATAAATCAACCGAAAAGGAGCATTAACTAGAAAAAATCAAAATGTTAGAATTGTGTAGTATTAAAATAATTGTGACAAATAGAGCATTTGATCCTAGGGAGCAAAATTTAATGCTCTATTTATCACAATGGTTTCTAGAAGTGACTATATTACAAAGTTGTAGAAAGGCATATTTATGGAGGAAAGGTTTATATTTGACTGACATAGTAGCACATTGTAAAGATCCTGATCAGATGGAAGCAGTTTGATCTGGGTCTGCACTAATTGCTCAGGTTTGTCAGAATACTTAAGGGTATAGTCAAACAACTAGGTCTGACGTGTCAAAGGTCAGCTGAGTCCATTTTTTAGGGAGATCAGCGTTCCGAATGTTCTCGGACCATTTTTTTAAACAGACGAGTTTAGTATATAAGATAAAATTGAAGGCGGAATTGTTGTCAGCAGTTTAGCGCAGTGGGTAAAGTCTAGGTACGCAGAAGACATTGCGAGAGTAGTTTTTTATTGAGCGTGGGTTCGAATCCCGTGTCGACCTTAAACTTTTTTTTTAATTTTGAATGAATAGTAGAGTATTATTTTATGTCATATTGTATAATTGTAATGGCCATTTATGCACATGTTCATCTATGTTAGGGAAGGGTGCTTTTGTTTGAGTTTGAGTCCTATATTAGCCATATTTCAATAATAAATCGATGCTAAAATATGAATATCAATATAAGTTTTAGCAAATGTCTTGTACAAGTGCCTTCTTAATGCACAACAAAACTAATGCTCTTAAGGGGACTTTCCTTAATATTTCAGCAAAAAAAATATTTTAGGTTATTCTTTATACCTATATAACTAAACATTTTCTTTTTATAAATAGCATGTGGATATCCGAAATGCTGATCTCCCTTAAAAATGAACTCGGCGAACCCGTGATCCGTCAGACCTAGTTGTTTGACTATAATAACCCTTCTCTCCAAATAAACACTTATTCACGTATTTGTAGAGTAGTCCCAGATGATATGACTCCTTTACATGTAGATCTGATCTGGGTCCATGCTTATAAAACTTTTAGTTGAGTCTGAGTTCATTCTCAAGTTTTTGATTGGTCAGATTTGAGCCTCTGGCTCAAATCAGACCAATCAAAAGCTTGAGAACTCAAATCTGACCAATCAAAAGCTTGAGAACGATCTCAGACTCAACTAAAAAGCTTTATAAGCATGGACCCTGGTCTGATCAGTCTACTGTTTGATTGTAGAATTTCATTCAATATCTTAGATCTGATTCCATACTGTTTGCTTATAGAATGTCTTAAGATCTGATTCCATAATTTCTGCCTTGGACAAAACATACTGTGTACATAATGTCTTTATAAATATTCAGCTTATAAAAAATTGACAATGTCAATTATTACATGAATACTCGTCAGGTAATAGATATTATATCATGATGAAGGTGTCACATCAAACACATAATATATCCACAGCCCCTAAGTAAGCTCTGTCGCTCATGTAACCTTTTCACCATTTTGCAATCAGAGTAGCTGGTGGAGATTTAACCCTTTCCCTGTTCTATATTTAGTCCAAATTTCAATACCTACTGAATATTCATGGCCAAAATAGTTATAATGAAATGCGGAAGGTGAAACATTATAGCCATTTTAGAAAGTGTAGACACAGATCTTTCTAATTCTATTAGCAAACAGAGTAGACCCTGATCAGACGGCTCCTCTAGGAGCCGTCTGATCTGGGTCTACTCTGTTTGCAAATGGGTGAAAACACGTTTATATGAGGGAAAGGGTTAAGATGGCTCCTGTAGGAGCGGTCAGATCACTGGCTCTCCCCTTTTCGCTTATAAAATATATAGTACAGATTTTATTCTGCAGTTTTTGCCATGACATACATTTACTTTGTTAATATGCCATTTTGAAATTTCGTCTAAATAAAAATTCATCATGTCTGTTTTCTGCAAGAATATTCCTGGAATGAAGGATAAATGACATAAGAACAGTCATGTACAACGGAACGTTTGAAAAATAGTGGCAACAGTGGTGGTTTTTCCGTACCTCGCTCAATTTCCAAGAAATGACTGCACTTTTCCAGGCACCAGGTCTAGGGTCTCTGGGTTTTTTTATATTTGACAAGCAGGATGGAAGTTTTTTTTACCCTTTCCCTCTTTTTCCCAGAGGTTAATAAAAGTGGTATCCACCGGGCACAAACCTTACAAAGATTTAGATTTTCTTTTAAAATGAGAAAAAACTCTAATGAATTAATGCCCGATATTTCCCCTCTTTGCTCTACTGTGCATCTTGCATCTTTCTCGATTATTGCTTTCCTAGCATCTGTAACACATCTTTCTCAGACACAGCAGTCAGAGGGTGGCCAGGATGAGCCTCATCTTGGATGCTGATTGTTCCGTCTTTAAAGAGATACCCTTAGGGCAATTGTACAGTATGGAAGTTAAATGTCCCCATACACTTTGTGTAAGTCAGCTTCAATTTCTGATACAACAATGCCAATTAACCCTTTCCCTGTTCTATGTTTAGTCCAAATTTTCAATACCTACTGAATATTTATGGACAAAATAGTTATAATGAAATACTGAAGGTGGAACATTTGAGTGATCTTAGAAAGTAAAGAAACATCTTTCAAATTCCACTAGCAAACAGAGCAGACTCTGATCAGATGGCTCCTCTAGGAGCCGTCTGATCTGGGTCTACTCTGTTTGCAAATGCGTGAAAACATGTTTATATGAGGGAAAGGGTTAACCCTTTACACCATTAATATTCATGTAAGATGGAATAACAACATGAAGAATATAAATAAACTAAATTTTTATAACGTTAAGGGAACACAGAATTTTTTGGCAAAAATTACATGTATAGAGTGGAGAAAAGCAGGTTTGAGGGGTCAAGTTCCTGAGGCAAAAATATGCGCAGACAGAAATTCATTAGCTTGCAAATAGTTAACCCTTTCCATGTTCTATGTTTATTTCAAATTTCAATATCTACTGAATATTCATGGCCAAAATAGTTGTAATGAAATATGGAAGGTGGGATATTGTAGCCATTTTAGAATGCAAAGAAACAGATGTATCAAATTCCATTCGCAAACAGAGCAGACCCTGATCAGATGGCTCCTCCTTAAGGAGCCGTCTGATCTTGGTCTACTCTGTATGCAAATGCATGAAATTGATTTATATGAAGGAATGAGTTAACTACAAATTGCAAGCAGTATAAATCAACTTTAAATGAGTATTAATTATCAGAAGTATAATGGAAGAAATTGTTTTGTCAACAATTTTAATCCTGTACTTGATAGAAGTCACCTTTTTGACACATTTGCAAACAGAGTAGATCTAGATTTGATGATACCTTTAGGAGCCATCTGATTAGAGTCTACTCTGTGTTCGCTATCGAATTATAAACAGAGCAACAGATAACGGTGCATACTCAAATACTAAATTCGTCATTTCTTCACCAAACCCTATGTTGTGTCCACTCTTTAGAATCGTCTCTTCGAGACGATTCTAAAGAGTAGTCACAACATATAGGTTTGGTGGAGAAATAAAGAAGTTATTCAGAAAAATATTTCAATTTACGCATCTTATCTGAAACCCTAATAAAGATCAGATTCTACAGTTTCTGCCATTGACAATTCTATGCATATGTACCACTGCAAAAATTCTGCAAATAATAGTAAATATGGTAAAATAGTCAAACAGGGAGAGCCACACACGAAATGACACCGCACCAAACACCTGGTCAAACAAGAACGGTAAAGCCACAAGACAAAACATAACAGGACGCATATGAAGACGAAACACATTAAACATTAAGCATGTTAAACAACAAAATTGACCGTAGGCTGAAAGCAGGAGTGCTGCCTTGGAACCGCCAGCAACCAAAGTAAGCTGCTGGGGGACTTAAACCTGGTTTACGGGTACACCCTTTATTCCTTGAATATTTGTGTAAAAATAATGACATCATGAATATTAATTTGATTAATTATTATAATAGCACATGGACACAGAACATTTTGGCCATGGCAGAAACTGTAGAGTCATATCTATTATTTCATAAGTAAACAGAGCTAAAGGCTAAAAAGTAACCGTAGTAACCTTGAATATTAATGTAAGAAATTATTGCATCATGAATATGCATATTTAATTAGGTTAAGTTTTATAATGGCAAATGAGTATTTGGCCATGACAGAAACTGTAAAATCATATCTATATTATTTCATAAATAAGCAAACAGAGCAGACACTGATCAGACAGCTCCAGCTGCAGCTGTCTGATCTGGGTCTTCTTTGTTTGCAAAGACGTAAAAAAAGGTGTATTTTATAAAGGAAGTAAAATTATTAAAGGTTAATGATGGTATTATTTACTTACATGAATATTTGTCGGGTAAAGGTTAAAAGCAATTAAAAAACCCTTGAAATTTTACAAAAGATGGAAAATATTTGTAGTTTCCATGAAGTATAAAAATTTCCTTGCAATTGTTTGGTTGTTTACTCTTAACCCTTTCCCTGTTCTAATTGTTTATTCAAAATTTCAAACTGAATATTCACAGACAAAATAATTATAATGAAATATGGAAGATTGAACATTGTAGCCATTTTAGAAAGTGAAGAAACAGGTCTTTAAAATTCCATAAGCAAACAGAGCAGATCCTGATCAGACGGCTCCTCTAGGAGCCATCTGATCTGGGTCTACTCTGTTTGCAAACCTGTGAAAAAGCGTTTATATGAAGGAAAGGGTCAACCTTTAAGCTGTTGAGTACATAATTATTTTGTCAGTAGAAAATGATTTTGACATCTTACTTTTTCTCCTTTTAAAATCACATCAGAGTGTTAAACAGTTTGGATCCTGATTCGCTGCCAAGTTATTGGCATCTTATCTCATGATCTGGATCCAAACAAGCTGTTTGCAGAACTTTTCGCAGACTGGACTATAGCAGGTTGTTTACCCTATTCTTCCAGTCTGATGTTGACTTAACAGGCATTTGACTGACAACTTGAATATTATCTGATAGAAACTAGAACAGTAGTTCATTAGATTATTGAGTGAAAAAGATGAAATTCAGAACTGAAATAGTTTTTAAGCAAACAAATATTATCCAAATAACCAGATAAGAGTAAAGATTACATGCTGATCACATCAGTGATATAGCTTGTAAGAAAAACCTTTCTATATGGACCACTTAAAGCCCTATTATATTTTAACGAGAATTAATTTCCGTGAACAATTTACTGTCAAAAGACAACAATTTTTTTTTGTATAGGAAATACAAGTAGTATGATTTTACACCTTGTTTGCTAAGAAACGACACAGGAAAATAACAAGCAGAAAATTTAGCATGAATATGATGTCAGCCAATCATGTGACTATCAACTGTAATTTACATAGAAATTCTGTTCATCTGTTTTTATACGCCCACCTAATAAAGGTGGTCGTATATTGGCGTGGTCCTGTCCATCCGTCCGTTCGTCCGTTCGTCTGTCCGTCCGCACTCACCAATGGGTAGTTGTGTGACTTTTTCTAACTAGTCGCACAAGTAAAATCATTAACCTGGCCATCTCTTGTGACATTAACCTGGCCATTTCTTGTGACATTAACCTGGCCAGTTGTGGGACATAGGGTTAGGGTTAGCTTCCAGATCATTCTTTTCCAAAGTTAGAGCCAAAAATAGTTTTTCTTGTGGGACTAGTCCCACAAGAAAAGATCAAAGGAAAAAGTCACACAACTACCCATTTGTTAGCATGTCCGTCCGTCTGTCCGTCACACTTTTTGTCCGGAAGATAACTTCAATATGCCTGATGCCAGTTGATTGAAACTTCATACAATGTATATGGAAAGATCATGACGAGAGGAAGTGTCATGCACAAGGTCCTTAACTCTGGCTTCACTAATATTGGAGTTAATGCCCTTTGTAAAAAAAATCAAATTTTTTTGCCAGGACGATAACTCCTATATTGCACATGCAATTAGAGTGAAACTTCATACATATAGAAAGATCATGATAAGAGAAAGTGTCATGCATAAGATCCTTAACTCGGGCTTCAATTAATTTAGAGTTATGCCCCTTGTACATTTGTTTAATGCTTTCTTGTCCGGACGATAACTCCTACATGGCTCTTGCCATCCTATTGAAACTTCATACATGGAAAGAGCATGATGAGAGAAAGTGTCATGAACAAGGGCCATAACTCTGGCTTCATTACTTTTGGAGTTATTACCCATTGTTACATTTTTTGGCCGATCAATAACTCCTGTTCAACTGGTGCTATTGGAATGACATTTTATTTATGGAAAGGGCATGATGAAAGTAAGTGTCATGCACAAGGGCCATAACTCTAGTATCAATATTTTTGGAGTTATTAGCTGTTAACCATTTTCTTCTTGAAAAATGTGGTGTGGAAAGTGCATAATGAGGGGAAGTATCATTCATCAAGTCCATAACATTTTTAGTGATTTCCCTTTGCATATTGTTTTTATTAGAGGGGAGACATCCGTTTTTGTGACAAAAACCTCTAGTTAGAGAAAGGTTAACCCTTTCCTCCATAACTACGCCTTTCTACGCCTCTTTAATAACCACTTCTTGAAATCATTGTGATAAAATATCACACTATTTATCACAATGTTTTTTTCTTCTTCTTCTTCTTCTTCTTCTTCTTCTTCTTCTTCTTCTATAGTAATGGCTATCACTCACTATTGAGTATTATTGCCATAGTTTCACAAACTACAGAATTCTAAAATTTTACTTTCCTCTAGTAAATGTTCCTTTTGGGTAGATTCATTCAAAGAGGTTAGATCTAAAAATAGCCTATGGAGGGGAGTAAAACTTATTTATACTTATTTATATGTTTGATTGAGTGAGGTCTTACTTTTCTGTGTTGTCACTGCAGAAGCTGGTGTATATCCAGACAGATCTGGTGGGGCCACAGAATTCCTGCTTATAAAGTACTGAGAAAAGAACAACAGGTAACTATCCAACTTTCTCTGTGTTACTTAACCCTTTCCTCCATAAATACTCCTTTCTATGCCTCTGTAATAGTCACTTCTTGAAACCATCGTGATAAATAGAGCATTTGCTTCATAGGAGCAAATGCTCTATTTATCACAATGGTTTCAATACTACACAATTCTAACATCTTCCTTTCCTCTAGTAAATGCTCCTTTTTTGTATATTTATTCAAAGAGGCTGGGTCTAAAAATAGCCTATGAGGGCATGGGTTAAACAAAGTAATTACAGGTAGATATTTTTATCCAAACTGCATTTATTCTAAACCTTTTTTAACCGTTTACATAATAGACACCTTCTGACACCAGGGTCCATGCTTATAAAGCTTTTAGTAAAGCTTGAGAACTCAAATCTGACCAATCAAAAGCTTGAGAACGAAACTCAGACTCAACTAAAAGTTTTATAAGCATGGACCCTTGGCAAACAGAGCAGACCCAGGTCTAACAGCTCCAATGGCGATTTTGGCGACTGCCAGCGGAGGCCCTGGCTCCTGTAGGAGTCTTCTGATCAGGATCTGCTCTGTTTTCTTAAGAAATAATATAGACTTAATTCTACATTGATGTGGTAAAAAAAATCTTTTTTATGCCCCCATTGATGATAGTCAGGGGGCATTATGTTTTGCACATGTCCGTCCGTCTGTCTGTCTGTCTGTCTGTCCGTCTTTCACGCTTTTAGGTGCAGTTGGTTGTCACAGTTTTTCAAGTGTTATAAGTCAGTAATTTCTAAACTTATACACATGAAACTTCAAATACAAATCAATTACCATCTGTGCTATCATTTGGCACCACACCCATGCTGCCCGCAAGCCCAAGGTCGAGGTCAAATGACTTGGAAATTTTACGTGCAGTTGGTTGTCACATTTACGTGCAGTTTTTTTGTCACAGTTTTTTCATTGTCTTATATCTCCCTAACCACTGTAGCTTTTGCCATGGAATTGCATATACACATTAAACACCATCCATACTTTCATTGCACACCCAGCCCATGCTGCCCGCAAGCCCAAGGTCAAGGTCAAATGACTTTGAAATTTTACATGCAACTAGGCAAGCACCTACACAGGGGCATCACTGTGTCTAACAGACAATGTTCTAGTTTATGATAATTCAGATTCTGCATTTTCTGCAGTGGTGAAAAATCCATATTTATGATGCCATTATAATAATTCAGATAATTAACATTCATACATTCTTTTAATACTTATTAACATTAATATTCATCAAGATTACAATGATTGGATCAGCGCTGTGGGTCAGAGCAACAGATAAATGTGCGAACTCAGATACTAAAATCGTCATTTCTCCACCAAACCCTATGTTGTGACCACTCTTTAGAATCATCTCTCTGAGACGATTCTAAAGAGTGGCCACAACATAGGGATTGGTGGAGAAATATAGGAGTTTTTCTTGAAAGTGTTTTAATTTACGCATCTTATCTGGGCCTCGGTGTAGGTCATAACTATGCTTATCTATTCTAATATCTTATGTATACTTGATCTATATGCTGTCTTGCTGTTACTTATTAGGAATGCCTCTTAGAGGTTATTTTAACCATTTTCTTGCTGAATTTTAAAAGACATTTCTCCTTCTTTACCCATGCCCTGTTGTATAATTACATATGTGTACAAGTATTTCGCTGTGCCATCACTGCTGTGGAGTGCACTGGTTGGACAATCAACTTGTAAATAGTGCAGACCTTGATGAGACAGCTCCTGCAGGAGCTGTCTCATCTGGGTCTTCACTATTTACAGGTAGGTATATTGACATGAATAGCAAGCGAATGGTTAATGAGGACCAGCAAGACAGGTTTGGCAAAAAAAATATAGAATATATTTATTTTACCTTTACTCCATTTAGCTTCATGGTATGTTTCTGTTTATGTGCAGACTGGGGATGAAATTTGGGTTAGTGGACGGTGCCAGGATGAAGCATACAGCAAAGCTGAGAAACAGCTTGGCATTAGTCGAGATGAGTTCACTTTACAACAAGGTAAAGCATATTCAGATTACCTACTCTAGTGGCACCAATTTACTATAGTTGCAGGTCAATCTGCTGTCGAAACATTTGTTTTGACAAATTTATGATAACATTTGCTAACTGTTTGGATCCAAATAAGATGCATAGAAACTCGGGGTCTACTTGATCAAAGCTGTCTGAGTATTTAGTTTAATCTCAGTTGCATGACTACAGTTCACTCCACTATTTCACAGGTTATTCTTGCCTCAATAGAGCACCAGATAAATGTGTTACTTAGATACTAAAATCATCTTTCCCCCACCAAATCCTATGTTGTGACTACCTTTTAGAGTTGTCTCTTCAAGACGATTCTAAAGAGTGGTCACAACATAGGGTTTGGTGGGGGAAATAAAGGAGTTGTTCTTGAAAATGTTTTAATTTACGCATCTTATCTGGAGCTCTGTCTCATTCTTGGCTGGAGGTTATAAAGCATTGTACTTGAGTCTTAAGTTCCTTCTCAAGTACCTGATTAAATTTTGAGCTAAACTGAAAATGAATTGAGTTACAAACTCAGAATTTATAACCTCCAGCCCATGCCTCAGTACAGTAAATCCAGTCATAAGCTACCATCAACCAATTCCCTCATAAGCTATTTTTAGATCCAACCTCTTTGAATAAATCTACCGAAAAGGAGCATTTACTAGAGAAAAGGAAACTTTTAGAATGTTGTAGTTCTGAAACCATTGTGATAAATAGAGCATTTGCTCCTGTAGGAGCAAATGCTCTATTTATCACAATGGTTTCAAAAAGTGACCTTTTCAGAGGCGTAGAAAGACGTATTTATGGAGGAGAGGGTTAAAAATAAGTCAGTTTTGGGGTCTTTAACCCTTTACTCAATAAATACAGCTTTCTAAAACTTTAAAGAGTAGACCCAGATCAGACAGCTCTTGTAGGAGCCATCTGATCAAGGTCTGCTCTGTTTGCTTATGATATAACATAGATATGATTTTGCCATGGCCAAATATTCCTATATGGAGTAAAGGGTTAAAAACCCTGATTTAGATTAGTTTGGGTGATTGCTGTAGACAGATCTTACTTTCTCACATACCTTCTCTTATCTCCGAATTAGAACAACGGGTTAAGATTCCCTGATCTGTAACATGTGTAAGATCACTTTAGAACATATAATGACATCATACGTCATATATGACATCAAACCATAGAAACCGATGTTTACATGTCATTTAAATAGTGAAAATACACTATTTTGTTATGTGAGAAAAAGAATCTGATGCTCGTTGTCTTTTAAGATCAAATGTTCCTAAACTCACCAAGAAACTGTTATTAAGCTCGCTAAACCTCGCTGAATGACATTTTCTAAGGCTCGTTTAGGAACATGTGATCTTAAAAGACAGCTCGCTACAGATCCTCTATGTACACATCTTGTAATGTTTCTGTTTGCAGATGAGGATGTGTTGGATACGTGGTTCTCCTCGGCACTCTTCCCTTTCTCTGTGAATGGCTGGCCTCATCAGGTAGATATACACATCTGGTGGAAATATCTATTCTTTTCTTTAAAATTCTAGTTGGGTTATCAGTGGTAAAAAAATCACAAGAAGTACTTTAGTCAAATCCATGTATCAGAGATGAGTTTCATTGTCTTCCAAAGTGAAATGACTGAATTTAGCCCTCTTCCTGCCAAGGTCATCCAGGCTTGCGTATATGCAAATAGCATGGATGCAGGTGAGGCACGGGGTAACATAATGTCTGATCAGGATCCAAGCTGTTTGATACTTGTTCAATAGTTTAACAAAAGCTTGAACAAATCAAAGTGTAATTAAACTTACAACTGACAAAACTACTGAAACTTGAAGTAGACCACAATAGTTTCAAGATGACTACGTCAGAAATTTAAGAATAATTTCGATTTGCTGTAGGTAGTGAGATGTAAACATTCTATATTCTACAGACTGAAGATCTGGCCAGATTCTATCCCAGCAGTCTTTTGGAAACAGGAAATGACATCATATTTTTCTGGGTGGCCCGGATGGTGATGATGGGATTAAAGTTAACTGGACAACTTCCCTTCAAAGAGGTAAGATCTATTTGTAATCTGTGTACTGTTAGCCTTTAGCACTCTATAAAAGTGTCGTCTGCAAAATATATGGTGTGCTTCAGTGCTTGTCAGACACACAATCCAAGCATGAAACAGTTTTGATCCTGATGAGACACCAAGTTACTAGGTTTCACATCTCAGGAATGTAGCTGAACCGAAATGTAATGTCCGCACAGTTGGCTATAGGGGTCCGGGCAGAATTGTGTAGTTTTGAAACCAATATGATAAATAGAGCATTTGCTCCTATAGGAAATGCTTTCAAAAGGTGACTTTAATAGAGGCATCAAAATTTGTCAATATGTGGGCATGGGTTAAAGCTTACATAATAAGACAGACTGTTGATCAAAGTCTACACACTTAGCCTTTGATTTTTGTTCCATTTTGGCCATAATAATGTTTTCATCTATCAGATTGATGTTACGCACGTGCATGATTGCGTATTGCTAGCTACGACCCAACATCTTGATCCAAATTGTTTGCAAAGGCTATCAGCAATTGTCATCTGCAACCTTTGTCGTCTGCTTCAGTGCTATAATATGACAGAGAGATAATGGTCTATTCTGTACACATGACCTCAGTCCATGCTTATAAAGCTTTTCAGTTGAGTCTGAGTTTGTTCTCAAGCTTTTGATTGGTCAGATTTGAGTTCTCAAGCTTTTAAAAGATTGGTCAGATTTGAGCCAAAGGCTCAAATATGACCAATCAAAAACTTGAGAATGAACTCACTCACAATCAAAGCATCAAATAGTTTGGATCCTGAGGGCTACATATTGACAAAGGGCCATAACTATATAAGGTTATATGATAAACTCTTATGGCAAGGCCTGTCCATCAATGTTATGTTTTTGACTATTGACATTGACCTTCGAACTTTGATCCAATTTTTAAAAATTAACAAAAAACTTAAACATTGGCTATTGTTTTGAAACTGTTAAATTAAATCTAATGACACTTCACTCACTTGTGTTCACTATCAAAAGGACTATAAGCTGATCAAGGGCCATAACTCAGTAAGGCTCTTTTTTACAAAACTGTGCCCCTTTAAGAATTTAGGAAATAAAAAAAACAGGCGAGTGTTGGCACCCGCATGGGGTGCTCTTGTTTATCATTCCTGTCACTCTTGTTCATCACACTTTCTCTATGTGACACGTGTATACCTTTAGAAATGTTTATGATTTAGGTTCTTCTTCATGGGACTTTACGTGACGCTGCAGGACGCAAGATGAGCAAATCCCTAGGGAATGTGATTGATCCTATGGCCGTCATCGAAGGCACAACCTTAGAGGTAAGAATTGGTTTAAGGACAAAGAGAAATATGGAGAGTGCAAATTTGTTAGTGCAAAAATGTAGAATAATTCCATTTTTTAACATTTTTTTTTTACAAAATATTGCCCTCCTAAACTTATAGGTTGATTGTTTTGTGTCACTACCTTTAGTAGGGTAACACATAGATATCACTTCTCCTTCATCTGTTTGTATGTCAGTCCATCTTTCTATCCATCTGTCTGAGGGATTAACATTTTAGTGTTATATGGTCAAAGTATAATGTTGATCAGACCCTGATCTCTGAGTCTACTCTGTTTGCAAATGCATGAAAAGGCATTTATATGGGGGAAAGGATTAATATTTGTCCACTGGCAATGTCTTTTTTCAGACCTTGCAAAAGCAGCTTGAAGCCAGCAACTTAGACCCAAAAGAAATAGAAATGGCAAAAAAGAACCAGAGGAAAGATTTCCAAAATGGGATCCCCGAGTGTGGAGCCGATGCATTGAGATTTGCCCTCTGCTCATACAATTTTAAAGGTACAGTGTGGAATGTGTACTCTGTTTGCAGATGAATAGGGAGATGCATTTATGGAAAGGAGCTGTCTGATCAGGGTCTGCTCTGTTTATGGAATTTGATAGACCTGTTTCTTTTAACCCTTTCCCTGTTCTGTGTTTATTACAAATTTCAATACCTACTGAATATTCATGGACAAAAAGGTTATAATGAAATAGAGAAGGTGGAGCATTGTAGCCATTTTAGAAAGTAAAGACACAGATCTTTGAAATTCTATTAGCAAACAGAGTAGACCCTGATCAGACGGCTATTAATTCTGGACGGATTACGACCAAATAATCGATAATAAACATAAAAAACTGTTCCTCATATGTTCCTCAATCTGACACTATCAACTTCTCAGTACAATGTGTAATCGTTTAAACTCAAGTGTTTACAAGTGAAATTTAAATTCCTCTTTTGAGATTGCTCTGAGAAGACGTCATATTTGCTCTGTGATGACGTCATGTTTTCCTTGTCATGTCGTAATATAATTAGAGAAATAATGTCAGCAAAAATAAGAGTTGTTCGTTTCTTGATTAGGTAAATCGGATCTCTGACTGGTAATAAATTCGTTACACGGTAATTTGGCAGGGTGTACGGGCTGGTATGACAGGGTTAGACCACGTATTTCCTTCGGCTAACACCTCAGGAAATACAGGATCTAACCCGGTCATTCCAGCCCGTACACCCTGCCAAATTTCCGTGGAACTAGTAGTATCTATGTCTCTTGTGTAACACAAACACGAGGATATGACTAACCTATTATTGTAGCTGCGATTGCAATGACTGGAATAATAGATAAGATGTGAAAATAAAACATTATTTTGCAAGAATAACTCCTTTATTTCTCCACCAAACACTATGTTGTGACCATTCTTTAGAATCGTCTCTATGGGACGATTCTAAAGAGTGGTCACAACATAGGGTTTGGTCAAGAAATTAAGATTTTAGTATTTTAGATGCACTCCTTTATATATGCCTTTGATGTAACACTCAGGGATATGATTAATTTAAACGTTTCCTTCATATAAACACTTTTTCACGCATCTGCAAACAGAGCCTATAGGAGCCGTCTGATCAGGGTCTGCTTTATTTGCTAATGCAATTTGATAGATCTGTTTCTTTACTTTCTAAAATGGCTACAATGTTTCACTTGCCATATTTCATTAATCATTACAACTATTTTGTCCATGAATATTCAGTAGGTATTGAAATTTGAAATAAACAAAGAACAGGGAAAGGGTTAACATATTATTGTAGCTGTATTTGTTTGGATGTTTCAGACATGGAAATCAACATGAATGTCACACATGTGCAGAGCTACAAATACTTTTGTAACAAGATTTGGCAGGCATTTAGGTATGTCACAGACAAGTTACCACAAGATTTTCAACCCACAGAAGACTTCAAGGTAATTATCAATCTATAGCCAGCTGCTTGATTAAAACTCTACCTGATAGAGGTGACTTTTTGCATGTTTGCAAAAAGACGACTCCTTTAACCCTTCCCGTCAAATAAGCATGTTTTCACGCAGTTGAAATAGAGTAAACCCAGATCAGATGGCTCCTATATTAGCCATCTGATTAGGGTCTTCTCTGCTTGCTTTTTGACCTGATAAGATCTGATTTTACACGTTTTGATCAAGTAAAAAAATCCCTTGAAAAGGTTATAATATAAAAGTTGAGCTTATAAATGCTCATGCTGGCATTATTTCTTACATGAATACAGAACATGGGAAGGGATAAGAGCCGTCTGGTCAGGGTCTACTCTGTTTTTATGGTATAATTTGATTTTACAATATGTACCAAAGCCATCAAATCCTGTGCTCATATGCAATTATTAAAAGTCAGCTAATCAATGTCTCCTTGGTGTAATTATTTCTTTAATAAATGAATATTAAAAATGGAAAAAAATAACAGCTCTTTAGCAGTATCCAAACTTGACACTCTGAGTTGAAATAGGCCGAAACTTTTGTTGATGAAATTGCTTACAAATGTGATGAGTTACCATTTGAGTGAAGAACATGAGATGAAATGTGATGAGTTACCATTTGAGTGAGGGAAATGAGATTAATGGTATTTTATTCTGCAGTCCATTGCCCCAGACAGCAATGTGGACAAGTGGATCTTAAGTCGCCTGAGTCACTTGGTATGGAGATGTGACAAGACGTTCAATGACTACGACCTCCAATTTACCACCAAGGCTCTCTATGGATTTTGGTTCAGTGACTTTTGTGATGTGTATGTGGTAAGTGAAGATTTTTTTTTACTGTGTTTCACCTATTATAAGCAAAGTGACTCTTAGGAATCACATTTCCCTCTTCCTTCCATCTGTCTCTCTTGTTTATGCAGCTCACAAGGTGGGAGGCATATAATCTTGTTTGTCCCTTTGTCCTTTTACATGTATATTCCCGCAAATCTTGTGTGTCCAACTCCTCATACACCATTGGGAGGATTTAATTCAAACTCTCACATATTAATAAAGTCGATGTGAAGATGGGTATAAGGAAAGGAATTTTTGCTCCAATATATTTTTACAATATCGCCAGGGAGGGGCTGGTGAGGGGGTGGGGTGGGGATCTGGGTCCTATAGACACAATTTTCTAGCTCATCAAGCTTTCAGTAGATAATAAATGTGTTCCTTAACTTTTAGCCTGCTGAGAAAAATATGTTTGTAGAAAATGTCATCGATTTCAGTTGTCACAATTGATATATCTTGCATTTCTTTTCAACATCACGGTCAGAGTATTAAACAGTTTGGATCCTGAAGAGATGCCGAGTTACTCTGCGTCTCATCTGGATCCACCCTGTTTGCAAAGTTAATCACTCATTCGCCCGCAGCAGGCTAAAGGTTAAACATACATGTACTTTTTTATTGAACAATATATATCGTTTATTATGGAGTTGATCCTTATCTTTAACACATTCCGTCCTAGTGACGCATTTTGGCGCCTCTTTAAAAGTCACTTTTTGAAAACATTGTGATAAATAGAGCATTTGCTCCATAGGAGCAAATGCTCTATTTATCACAATGGTTTCAAATCTACGCAATTCTAAAAAAAAATCCTTTTCTATAGTTACTGCTCCTTTTCGGTAGATTGATTAAAAGAGGTTAGGTCTAAAAATAGTCCAGGGGGGGAATGAGTTAGCCCTAGATACTTCATAGATAATTCCGTGTCTCATTAGAATCCAAACTGTTCGACACTACAGCTGTAATTTCGATGAGAAATTGGAACACAATATTTTTTTCCATCATTTGGACATTAACTCTTTACTCCATGAATATGAATTAGATTAACTGTTGTTATAGCACATGGACACTGGTGTATTTGGCAATTGCAGAAGCTGTTGAATCGTATCTATATTATATCTAAGCAAACAGAGCTGACCCTGATCAGAGGGCTCCTATAGGATAATAGGAGCTATTTGATCTGGATCTACTCTGTTTGCAAAGGCACGGAAAGGTGTATTTATAGAGTTAAGGGTTAAGCACTTTGAAATAAAGGATGACTTTAGCTTTATGGCAATACGTATTCGCTAAATGGGTTGTCTATATACGGCAATACAGATTTGGTCATATGTTTTTGCAATGGGTATAGAGAGGATTCATTGTATAATGTCTATTTCTAATCAGGAATACACAAAGAGATCTATGCAGTCTGAGGATGAGGCTGCCATCCGTACAACCTGTGATATACTACACCTGTGTATGGATACTTTCCTACGCGCTATAAGCCCCATCATGCCGTACCTGGCGGAGGAACTGTATCAGAGGCTGCCTGCTAGGGGAGATAATCCTCCACAGAGTGTCTGCATATCACAGTATCCTGAACCAGAACAGGTAAGTAAGGTTGAACTTATCAGGTTTTGAACAGCTGGACCTTACTGTGACAGTCACGTTTGTGGGGGTATTAATCACCTTCATTGATAGTTCTAGTTTAGTTTCTAAAATCGCTACAATGTTCCATCTCCCATATTTCATAAATAACTGTTTTGTCCATGAATGTTCAGAAGGTATTGAAATTTGGAATTAAAGTGTAGAACAGGGAAAGGTTTAGCTTTACAACAACATCATGGGCAAGTGAAGTTTTTGTATTCTTTGCGAAGCAATAGAATACAAAGGTGGCGTTCCACAGCCAAACCATGGTACCCTCGCCGGCCTGACAAAATAGTGCAAATTACTGACCTGCATTCGATGGATACAAAGGGTGTTTAATAACATGGCATACGGAACCAATCATGGTATACTATATCTGACATGAAAAAGCTTCGTAACATAAGCTTCGGCTTAGTACATGTATGTGCAAAAATCAACAAAACCAACAAAATATAGCAATGTGTAAGAAGGGCGCACGGATATACAAATATCAGTCACATGAAGAAATCACGTGATCATAACATGAATGAAAATACTCAATGAATAAAGAAGCGCGAGTCGGATGACCTTATGCAAGCGATTAGGTAACCACGCCAACAACTGCGAGTGGTCAGTGTGATAATAAGCATAGTGGGAAACGGCTGAAGTGTCAGCTGCAACTGTATCATCAACTGGATAGAGTGTTAATGCATTCCCTTATAGATACGCAATTCCATGCCAAAGCGAACTTATTCGATATCAGATTGATACCATGCAAAGAATACTGCAGCGTCTACAACACTTTGATTATTATGGTGGAAGCTGTAAAGTCTGACCTATATTATTTCATAAGCAATCAGCAGGGGTGTGATTTTTCCTCCTTTCAGAGGATTTCCTCCCTTTGAGCTTCAGATGTAAATTACAAAAGTTGTCACATTTAGTGAGATCAGCTCAGATCTGATGGTTTTGGAATAACATGTAAGGGGGGTTAGGGCATTTTCCTCCTCAATAGTTTCAGTAATCACACCCCTGAAACAGAGCAGACCTTTATCAGACTTCTCCTACAGGAGCTATATGATCTGGGTCTTCTCTGTTGGAAAAAAGGGTGAAATTTGTTTCTATGAGGGAAAAGAATTATAAAGCATCACCCCAAAGATGATTATCTCCCTTTAGTTTTCTGATATATTCTTGTAAAGAGTAGATATTGCATTTTAGCATCCACTTATCTTTTGAAACGTCTCGATAGAAGGGAGATTTATTGTCCGGATATTCAGAGTGAGTAAGAAAAGTAAAACTCCTTTTCACACATTTTGCAAACAGGGAAGACACAGATCAGATGACTGTTTGCAAATCCAGGTAAAGGTATTTATATGAAGGAAAGGGTTAACACTTTCCCTGTTCTGTGTTTATTTCATATTTCAGTACCGACTGCATATTCATGGCCAAAATAGTTATAATGAAATATGGAAGGTGGAACATTGTAGCCATTTTAGAAAGTAAAGACACAGATCTTTCAAATTCTATTAGCAGAGTAGACCTTGATTAGACGGCTCCTTTAGGAGCCATCTGATCTAGGTCTACTCTGTTTGCAAATGCGTGAAAACACATTTATATGAGGGAAAGGATTAAACTAAATTGCTGGTTCATGGTAAACATAAACATTCTTCCTTGACCTGCCTGAAAGGCTCATGTTAATTCAATCCTTTACTCTTTTTTACACCTTTGCAAACAGTAGACCTGGATCAGACAGCACCACCGACCGCATGTCTCAGTGGTAGAGCGTCCGCCTGTGGTACGGAAGGTCGTGGGTTCGATCCCCGGCCGCGACAGACCAAAAGTCGTTAAAAGTTGGTACTAGTAGCTCCCTTGTCTGCGCTCGACATTAAAAGGTGTAGTTCTAGGACTGGTCGGCCCGGTGTCAGGATAATGTGACTGGGTGGGATGCCCTTGCCATGTGCCCGCGGCAGGTGTATTTCAGTGAGGCAGCACTATAACTTGTCTCATGCGGGTGCCGTCTGCATATAACTGAAATACTGTTGGTCGGACGTTAAACCCAACTCACTCACTAACTCAGACAGCTCCTGTAAGAGCCCTGTGATCAGGGTCTGCTCTGTTTGCTTATATACAAGAGAAGTGATTCTTTACTTGTGTATATGACAAAACTGATGCTCTTTTATTTGCCATGGCAATACATACTTATTTTATAATTTTACTACACTAATTGAATCAGTATTCATCATTGCCCTCATGTTTTCTTTATTTAAAGTATGAAGACTCAGAGCCACAGATAAAGCTGCGTACTTAACCCTTCGCTTGCTATTCGCGTCAATATACCCACCTGTAAATAGTGAAGACCCAGATGAGACAGCTCCTGCAGGAGCTGTCACATCTGGGTCTGCACTATTTACAAGTTGTTTGTGCAACCAGTGCACTCCACAGCAGTGATTGCACAGCGAAATATGTGTATACAGTGAAGATATATGTAATTATACAACAGGGCATGGGTAAAGAAGGTGAAGTGTATTTTAAAATTCAGCAAGCGAAGGGTTAACTACTGAAAGTATCCTTTCTCCACCAAACCCTATGTTGTGACCACTCGTTATAAGTGAGGAGTGGATTACAACGTGGTGTTTGTTTGAAAAATAAATAAAGATGTTCATTATTGAAATTGTTTTAATTTTCGCATTTTATCTGGTTCTCTGAGGATTTGAATGAGGGATGTTAGCCTTTGGCTTATAGATATAGGTTTTTACAGTACCCTTGGAGAAACCAGCAGCTGGACGAGGAGTTGGCTCTTGTCCAGGAGACATGTACAGGAATACTGTCCATTATCCAGGGGTATAATATGCCACGTAAAACTGCACAAGGTATGAACAATAAGACACACTGAATTGTTTTGTAAGGCATTTGTTCATTGTTTGGTTATAGGAATACTCGATAATTATACCTTTTTACACCTTTTGCAAACAGAGTAGACCCAGATCAGATACGGTTTGACTGAGAATCCTCTTCCACTTGACAGTTGTAATGAGTACAAACAAGGCCTCATAGGGGTTGACTAAGAAATCTCTTTGAGTTTCACTATGCAGTTGTAATGAGAACAAACAAGGCCTCATAGAGTTTGACTGAAAATTCTCGACCACTAGGCAGTTGTAATGAGAACAAACAAGGCCTCATAGAGTTTGACTGAAAATTCTCGTCCACTAGGCAGTTGTAATGAGAACAAACAAGGCCTCATAGAGTTTGACTGAAAAGTCTATTCTTCTAAGCAATTCTAATGAGAACAAATAAGATTTAACTGAGAAATTATGTTCACATAGAACAGTACACCTCTTATCTAGAACTCGAGTTTTATTCTAATTTTAGTTTATATCAAGGTGTCACCAAATACAGAGCTATAGATATTGGGGTATTCAAAGAAACTGAAGAAAAACATTTTCAGCTTGTCTGTTTCCAAGAAATCACGAGCTATTGTCGTAACTCCGGCATCCGCGTCGTCATTGTCGTCATCGTCCGAAATCTTAACATAGACCATAACTTCTTCAATTTTTCATTTACAACCTTCATTTTTTGTATGCATGTTCATCTTGATCATGACGACAGACGAGCGTTGGCACCCGCTTGCGATACTCTTGTTCATGTTTCTCTGCCACACCCTACTTTGTTGCTACTTATTTCCAAATCACTACTAACGAGAAGCAACAAGATGAGGCTTGGCTGAGAAATAACATCTTTTGAGAGACAAGACCCTGAGGTTAAAAGTCGTTTTGCTTGAGTTTTGAGATCATTCTCAATCTCAAATTCTGAACAATAAGGGTCCATGCTTATAAGGCTTGTAGTTGAGTCTGAGTTTCGTTCTCAAGCTTTTGATTGGTCAGATTTGAGTTCTCAAGCTTTTGATTGGTCAGATTTGAGCCAGAGGCTCAAATCTGACCAATCAAAAGCTTAAGAACGTACTCAGACTCAACTGAAAGTTTTATAAGCATGTATCCAGATACTTAAGAATGATCTCAGACTCAAGTTTTATAACCTCAAACCTAGTACATGTCTTATCTACAACTCAGGGAGTTTTATTCTAATTTTAGTTCATATCAAGGTGTCACCAACGATGCATGAAACGTTTGGCCAGTATATAGACCTGTGCCAATTACTTACGAAGATTTCATCTATTACCATGGTAACCAGTGATGCTGAAATACCATCTATGTCATACCCTAAGATGATCACACCAGACGTGGAAGCGTTCATCAGAGTGGAGGTGAGAGTTTAACTCTTTCCCTGTTCTATGTTTATATCAAATTTCAATACCTATTGAATATTCAAGAACAAAAAAGTTATAATGCAATATAGAAGGTGGAATATTGTAGCAAAGGCAGAATTCACAGCAGGTAATGTATTTCTTACGAAAACAGATTTTACTTATAAAAATCTAAATTTAGAAAGGTAAGAAACACTGTTTGCAAAGGAGTAGAAAAGCGTTACCCTATGTTTTACTAAGGAAATTCAGCTTTCAGTAGAAAATGTGAACTTTGTCATTTCTAAAAATAGTGGCGTTTTCATTCATACAATCAGATTGTCAAAAATTATGGATCCTGTTGTCAAATAAATGTATACTTAATTTTATAACAAATTTTCGAAGGAATATTTGGTGTATAGAAATACTGTTGGATGGGATATATATAATTCCATAAGCAAACAGAGCATTCCCTGATCAGACAGCACCTGTAGGAGCCATCTGATCTGGGTCAACTGGGTCTGGTTTGCAAAGTTGTTAAAAGGTATCTCTTTCAGGTAAATAGTTAGCTAACCATTCAAAGGGGCAGCACATCTTTTATTACAGTCACAAATAGTTTAGATACCAACTTACAGCTGCATCTTTGATATCCCAAACTTTAACCCTTTCGGTGCCCGCATTGTCGTCTGCTGGGCATAGTATCGTTTATTTTTAGTGTAAGTGTGTACTTCTTCCATTTTCTTTATAAAACAGTAAACAGAGTGACAAACAGTTTGGATCCTGATGAGACGCCGAGTTACTCGGCGTATCATCTGGATCCAAACTTTTTGCATGTGATATCATAAACCCGTCATTGTGGCACGGAAGGGCTTTAAGGACCATACAAATAAGTTTGAGATAACAGATATTCGAGTTATCCGATTTCTAATCTGGACAATTTCTTAAGATCACAGCTAAATGTATGTCTAAAGTAATGCTTCAACTTATGTTCATTTTGCTTCTTTTTAGGGTGTAATTGATTTTGATGCTGAAATTGCCCGCATTGCTAAAAAGCAGACATCGGTGGAGACAAAATTAGAGACGGTGAAGAAGCGTATAGAGAAGACGAATGCCAACAACAATACGATCCTTGAGGATTTACAGAGCCAGGTTTGTAGCTGGACCCTTTATATCACAATAAAATACACAATGAAGAAAATATTCCAAAACAGGGAATTAATATAATACATAAATACTTGAATTGCTCTTATCTAATATTTCGACCACTATGTAGAGAATATTTTCTTTGATTTTATGGCTGAATGCATTGTAACAAAAATGTGACATGTATTTTAACATGATAATCTTTGAAAAAGGCCCTTAGTGATCAAAATATTAGATCAGAGCAATTCAAGTATTTATGCACAATAAAATACTTTCTTTGATTTTCAAAATGAAATAGCCCGTCGGTGTTTAAATAAGGAGTCCACTCATTATAAAAGGCTTAAACTTGCTAGAGGATTTTCAATGACATAGTGCAGACCCAGATCAGAGGGTTACTATAGGAGCAGACCCAGATCAGAGGGTCCCTATAGGAGCCCTCTGATCTGGGTCTGCACGGTCTACAAATACCAGTGCATGCATGTCATGCTTTGTAAGGGCTAATGATCTCTTCAGACAGATTTTGCATTATTTAACCCTTTCCTCCATAAATACACCTTTCTATGCCTCTGTAAAAGTCACCTGTTGAAACCATTGTGATAAATAGAGCATTTGCTCCTATAGGCGCAAAAGCTGTATTTATCACAATGGTTTCAAATTACAAAATTCTAAAAAATTCCTTTTCTCTAGTTAATGCTCCTTTTCGGTAGATGCATCCAAAGAGGATGGATCTAAAAATAGCCAATGGAGGAAAGGGTTAACAATTATTTGCATACTGGAATATAAATAAGCAAGAGAACGTTATACAGTAGAATCTCTCTAATGCGACCTCATAACCCATTACCTCATAGGCTATTTTTAGATCAAACCTTTGAATAAATCTACTGAAAAGGAGCAGTTACTAGAGAAAAGTAAAATGTAAAAACTGTGTAGTATTGAAACTATTTTGATAAATAGAGCATTTGCTCCATAGGAGCAAATGCTCTATTTATCACAATGGTTTCAAGAAGTGACTATTACAGAGGCTTAGAAAGGAGTTTTATGGAGGAAAAGGTTAATAAACATCAGTAGGGGATTTTAACCCTTTCTCTGTTCTGTGTTTATTTCAAAGTTCAATACCTATTGAATATTCATGGACAAAATAGTTACAATGAAATACGGAAAGTGGAATTTCGTAGAAGTTTTAGAATGAAAGAAACAGATCTATCAAAGTCCATTAGTAAACAGAGCACATCCTGATCAGACGAGGTCTACTCTGTCTGCAGATGTGTGAAAACACATTTATATGAAAGAGAGGGTTAACAGCAGGTTGTTGCTGATTACAGGATGAAAGGAATGCAGAAAACTCCTATGGAATCTGTCTACATAACTTTCATCCTGCATTAAGCTACCACCTTCATTTAAGACCCGGTTTTATACCTCGATTTGATGGTATTGTTAGAGAGTTTATGCTAAAGCCCCAAATACAGCAGTGCTGGAAGCATGTGTGCTGTAGGTTTACCATTTGTGTTCTTTTTGCAGATTGTGCAGCTGCACAAGGAAATGGAGCAACTAGAGAACTCAGCCAACACTTTGAGAGAGCTGAGCGAGAAATATCACAGAACTAATGTATGAATCTATACACAGGATACTGTGTGGGACACAGATACAGGATAGTGTATGGGATAAAAATACAGGATACGGTAATAGGACATAAATACAGGATACTATATGGGACAGATACAGGACACTGTATGGAATGGAAATTTTTACAGGATACCGTAATAGGATATAAATACAGGATACTGTGTGGGACACAGACACAAGACTCTTTATGGGGTGAAAATACAGGATACTGTAATGGGATATAAATACAAGATACTGTGTGGGACACAGACACAGGACTCTTTATGGGGTGAAAATACTGGATACTGTAATGGCATATAAATACAAGATACTGTGTGGGACACAGACACAGGACTCTTTATGGAGTAAAAATACAGGATACTGTAATGGGATATAAATACAAGATACTGTGTGGGACACAGGACTCAGTATGGGATAAAACTACAGGATACTGTAATGGATATAAATACAGGATGTTGTATGGGACACAAATACAGATACTGTATTGGACAAGACAAAATACAGGGTACAGTATGGGACATAAATACAGGACACTGCATGGGACATCATAAGTACAAGATACTATAAGGAAGAAAACTACAGGATACTGTAATTGATATAAATACTGGATACTGTATGGGACATAAGTACAGAATACCATATATAGAGAAAAATACTGAATACTGTATACATGGGACACAGATATAGGATTCTCTATTGGAGGCAAATGCAGGATACTATAATGGACACAGACTACTTTATTGGCCCGTTGAGGATGGCAAGATAAGTTGATATTCGGTATATATAGTCTAAACATTAACAGGAAGATGTACTTGGCAAAGAATTAGATGAGCAAAATGCACTTCATGGGGATGAAGAGAACACTGCTCATTTTTATGAGTTGGTTTGGTTATAGATTGTTTCTAATGAAATGTTTGTCTGTTATTCAATTATTTGCTTCATCTGTAGTTTTAAAAAGCTTCAGAAGTTTTTTCCTGATAATGGAAAAATAAAGATGTGATAGACAACGTGGTATAGATTAGCTGTAGGAAGCTTTTAAGCTGGATTTTCTGGACTATGGACTGGAACTGTAAGTTTTCAGGAATAGTGTAAACATCATTCCTTGGTCAAGTTTTGCCCGCTTGGAAGATTAAGATACTACAAACGGGAGAGAATGAAACAAAGATACCAAGACAAAGATTGTACTGGTGAAATGACTAAAAAAATGGTGTAGAATTACATCCATGCAGTTGAAACAGTTGATGTTATTAAAATTTTGAATTATATGTATCAAATGAAGATTTATTTAAATGCCCATTCCATTTTTAGCTGGTCTGTTTCGAAGAAAAGTCCAGCTATTGTGATCACTGGGTCGTCGTCGTCGGCGTGCAAAAACTTTAATTTAGCTCATTACTGGTAAAGTATAAGAGGTATCAACTTGGGTAGATCTCAGTGAGGAGGAGGCCCCTACATAAGAACTTTTGATTTCAAAATTTTGGAGTTATGGCCCTTTTTTTCAAAAAGTTTTAATTTAGCTGGACAAGCCCCAAATTAGACGAGCGTTGGCGCCACAAGCGACTCTTGTTTGTGTCTCTTGCTTTAGCAGGATGACACTTAAGGATCACTTCTCCATCCTTCTCTGTCTATCTGTATGTCCATCTGTCTGTCTATCCATCCACATATCTGTCCCTCTGTCTACCAGTCTGTCTTGTCCATACGTCTTTCCATCTGTCTGTTCTGTAGGAACTGTTTGATCAGGGTATTATCTGCCTGCTTGCATGTTACAGATCTGATCTCTATTGCCATAGCAACAGATTTCCCTTTTTATATTCTGAATGAAATTTCATTAATATTCATAATAGGTGTAGTCTTGCATCTATATTCATTAAGTAAATACCAGGTGGCTTCTTATTTGCCGGACAAAAGTAATGCAGAATGCTCCTGCAGGAACTACAGTGAACCATCGTTACAAAGGAGGTGTTTGTTTCCAGACATTTTGCTGGTATAACGAGGTTGCCATTATAGCGAGTTTAAAATATGAAAGACGAAGGAACCATATGGCCTGTTTTAAACTAGTACCAACAGGTGATCGCTTAATGCAGAACACAAGAAGTGCAAAAAGCTCCATTTGGGAGCTTTTTGCACTTCTTGTTTTCTGCATTAAGCGATCACCTGTCTTAATGACATTGCACCTATTTATTCAGTGGTTGTTTAAAAGACTTTACGGTAATTTTGTTTCACTGCATAACGAGAGTGCCATTGTAATGAATGCCGGTATAATGAGGGTGCCATTGTAACTAATGCCGGTATAATGAGGGTTGGCTGTATTTGCATATTTTTTGCCCTTAACCCTTTCCCTTTTCTATGTTTATTCCAAATTTCAATACCTACTTAATATTCGTAAATAAAATAGATATAATGAAGTATTGAAGGCGGAACATTGCAGCCATTTTAGAAGGTAAAGAAACTGATTTATCAAATTTCATTAGCAAACAGAGCAGACTCTGATCAGACGGCTCCTGTAGGGACCGTCTGGTCTGGGTGTACTCTGTTTGAAAATGCGTGAAAATATGTTTATATGAAGGAAAGGGTTAATTAATTCAGCTTGTCTTAACTCTTTAATCCATAAATACGCCTTTCTGTGCCTTTTCTAATAGAGAAGACCAGGACTCATATTCATAAAGCTCCTAAGGTGAAACTTAAGAAAATTCTTCAGTTCCTTGATTATTCCTTAATCTTATAAAACCAATACAAGTAAAGATATTTAAGAGAAATAAACCTGTACATAAAATATATACTAAATCAATTATTCTAGAAGTCAATGAATAAAAAAAACACTCAATAGTTGTGCAATAAATGTAGAAAGAAAATGTTCCTTAAGTTGTCCTAAGGTTAAACTATTCCTAAGGAGCTTTATGAATATGAGCCCAGATCAGATGGCTCTTAAGGCAGTCGTCTGATCAGGGTCAGCTCTGTTTGCATATGGAATAAAATACAATATCGAGGGCTTGGTGCAAAACTATTGTAACTCCTTCACTTTGTGAAGGAGTTACAATAGCTTTGCACCCAACCCTCGATATACTACAGTTTCCGCTTTGGTCAAAGTTTCGTGTGTATATATGCCATTCAAAAATAATTTAATTAATATTCATGATGTCATAATTTCTATTATGAATATTCATTGACTACAGGGTTACCTTCTCCCTAATGAATATTCATTCACAAATTGATGACTTTATGAATATTTTTACCTCAAGTTTAATTATGGTCAGTGAACAAGGGAATGTTTAGCCATTTCAGAAAGTGTAGACTCAGATTATATATATATATATATGTATATACATGTAGTTCCATAGGAGCTGTCTGATCTGAGTGTATTTTGTTTGGAAATGTGTGAAAAAGTGTTTATATGAGGGATAATGTTAATCTCTAGTATTAGACTTGTAGGACGTTTTTACTGTAATGCAAATTATAAAAAGGGCCCCAGACAGAGTGAGTTATTAACCCTTTCCCTGTTCTGTATTTAGGCCAAATTTCAATACCTACTCAATATTCATTAACAAAATAGTTCTATTGAAATCTGGAAGGTGGAGCATTGTAGACATTTTAGAAAGTAAAGAAACAGATCTGTTAAATTATATTAGCAAACAGAGCAGACCCTGATCAGACGGCTCCTCTAGTAGCCGTCTGATCTGGGTCTACTCTGTTTGCAAATGCGTGAAAACACGTTTATATTAGGGAAATGGTTAAGTATCAGGTCTAGCATAGCTCTGCTTCTTGCACAGTAGAACACCGACCTGCAGCAAGCCAGCTGGATTCATTTTTGCATTAGCTCGATTGTCTTATACAAATGTCATAGTTTGCCCCCAAAGTTCCCTAGAAGTACAAGCTTTGTTTTCATGTACATGTACAGTGCTCCCTCTCTACAACAACCTCCTTTGGAATACGAAGATTGTATGTGTTGTTCAGAGGGAGTTGTTATAGGGAGGGAAAATCAAAGATAATTAGCTTGTTTGCAGATCCTCAGATAAGGTGTATTTCCAGAACTAAAACCGTTATGCCTCAACCAAACCCTATGTTGTGACCACTCTTTAGAATCGTCACTTTGTGACGATTCTAAAGAGTGGTCACAACATAGGGTTTGATGGAGGCATTAAGAAAACACGATGGAAAAAGGTTGTTTCCGGAGCCTTGTTGTTTCAGAAACAGTGACATGCGTTGTAAGGAGGGAATCGTTATTGAGAGGGCCGTTGTAGAGAGGGAGCACTGTAGTTTAAATAACTGACTTTATTTGTTTTCAAAATATCGCATATGATTCACGGTTCAAATTTTTCCCTTCAAATAGTTCACGTGAAGCTTAAGTATGTAAGCTCTATCAATACAAATGTTGAATTCGTGAAGAGAGTAAGATTTGTTTCGTATTAACTCTTTTAACTCTGAATGGAATAGCTGATTAGTGTGTAACTATAGATTCCGCTCGATAAGATAGTTTAAAACTTGCTTAAGAATTTTGAATTACAAACATTGCAGACCCTGATCAGAGGGCTCCTCTTGGAGCCCTCTGATCTGGGTCTGCACTGTTTGCAAATGCCAGTTCATGAGTGCCCCCATTCAAAGGGATAATCACTATGAGCTAGTTACTTACGGGCACAATGGAGCAGCAAGAATGACCGTTCTTGTTGATGTATCATTTAATCTTTAGCATGTTGGGTAACTTGTAGTCTCCGGGTAAGTTTCGTCTCCAGAAATTGTTGTCTGCGTCAGTTTGCAGTGTTGACTTTCCCTGTTTGTTTGTTTTTTTCTTTGTCTAAAACATAAAGTACCAAAACTAGAATGGATCCTGATGAGATGCTGAGGATCCTAATTGTTTGCAAACGAAATCCTAGATTTGTCCATGAAAGCTAAATGTGTTTATATCTTTAAATTTTACTTAAACCTTTAACCTGCTGTGGTCGGATGAGTGAATACCTATGCAAACAGTTTGGATCCAGATGAGACGCCGAGTAACTCGGCATCTTATCAGGATCCAAACTGTTTGACAGCATTGTTGTATTTTGGTAGAAAATATGAGTATAGCTTGAATTTTGAAAATGTATTAGGTTAAAATATATTTAAAAAGTATTTTGCTTGGCAGGCTTAAGGTTAATAATTGCCAACTGTCGTCTGCTTCAATCCTCCCAACAGATGCGTGTCTTATTTCTCGAGAAAACAGTCCATAGCGTATGTTGTCCATCAATTTCGATGCGGCCTAGAAGCCAATTTTACTCGACATCCCTTCTTGATCAAAAACTCGTTTTTTTAGTTTGAACACAACTGGCTAATGATTAAGCTTCTTAATTCTTGACTTTATATGCTTAATCCCTGAACCGGTGTTAGTAAGCTTATGTTTTCCTTAATCTTCAGCATAATATTATGGAATTAAGTGCCGTCGTCTGCATTTTTTCTTAACCTTCTTCACGCGCATGGAGCAGTTGAAAAAAGGCTATGCATTGAAGGATAAGCATTTTTGCAGACGACAAGTGCTAGAACTGCTAAATCTTAAAACAAAGTTTCTTGTTGTCACCTGTAAAACGGTCTACGAGAGAAGTGCAGATAAACATACAACTGGTAGTTTCTTTTGGGGATTTATATACATCTTGTATAAATGGTCTTATTTGGGTCTACTTTCAAATCATTCATAGGCCTACAATGCAAAGTAAAATTTCTCTCAACCCCTTCCTTCAGATAAACATGCTTTCACGCACTTGCAAACAGAGAAGACCCAGATCAGACGGCTCCTATAGGAGCCGTCTGATCAGGGTCTGCTCTGTTTGTTTATGAAATTGTATATATACATCTGACTCTTCCGTTTCTACCTACACCGAAAAATAGTGTATATAAATATGCTAAAATTATTTAAATCGGCTAATAAATAATGATGACGTCATGCATGACGTCAGTATTTCTCACATGAACATTGAACAGGGAAAGTTTTTACCATTTACCTTGTGAACATTTTGTAAGAAATACATATATTGGCATCATGAATATTAATTAACTGCAATTTATAATGACATTATGACCATCGAAATATTTTACTATGGCAGAAACTCTAGTATCATATTTATATTACATGTATTTCATAAGCAAACATATAAACCCCTTATCTGATGGTTCCGACCGGAGCCTTCTGAACCTGGGTCCATGCTTACATGTATAAAGCTTTTTAGTTGAGTCTGAGTTCGTTCTCAAGCTTTTGATTGGTCAGATTTGAGTTCTCAAGCTTTTGATTGGTCAGATTTGAGCCAAAGGGCTCAAATCTGACCAATCAAAAACTTGAGAACGAACTCAGACTCAACTAAAAGTTGTATAAGCATGGAGCCTTTACTAAAAGTTTTATAAGCATGGAGCCTGGTCTACTCTGCAAAGGGAAGAAAACTTGTTTATATATGAAAAGGTTAGGCGACTATAAACACTATAGGTATACATCTATTACTTAGGCAGATGGTAGCTTAATGCAGGACAAAAGTAATGCAGAAAGCGCCTACAGGATTACTTTTCTCCTGAATTAAGCAACTACCTGAATTTTAAGAAATTCGTGTTTATTCCTTTAATGTCCGCCTTAGAGGAGTTCTGCAGTATATATTAGTCATGTCTTCGAACTCCCCTCTGAAATTTATAAAGCGTTACTGTTTAGGATGATTCGCAAATTCTTAAGCTATTGTTTGGATGCTTATTAAAGGAGGTGAGCGGATTGACACGCCGGCCATATTAAGCATCACAAGCAGTAAGGAAGTGAGTTCTTAGATACGGCCGCCGTTTTTGCAATCAGAATTTCAATAACAGCGATTAACTCTTTGGTCGCCACAGGCGAATCCGTGTTAAACTTTACAGTTTAGATCCGAATGTGGCACCGACTATAAGTGTTTAAACGTAGTGCATGCGCTTTTGTAAATAAAAATAGAACATATTCTTCATTATAATTACAGTAAAAAACCCGCTAATGTGACCACTTTAAAGTGGTATAATTCTGGGTGCTAGATTCAGGTGGTTGCTTACTACAGGACAAACATAATGCAGAAAACTCCTAAAGGAGCTTTCTGCATTGCGTTTGTCCTGCATTAACAGGGGTGAGAATTTCACTCAGGGCCGTTTTTGAGATCGATGTAAATCCGATGAGAATTTGTGGGAGGGTGGTGTTCTGGCGAATAATTCAGGAAATCATTATTTGCCGATATATTCTTTCACTATTCCATGTAATTAATTACACTATTAATGCTCGTATTATGCAGTGTTCGTTCAACATTTCCAAGATGGCGTCCGTGTTATGAAATTCTGTAACTGTACTGTCAATTAATCTGACTTAAGACAAAAATGAAAAGCATAGGCAGAGATTATAATAACAGTGTGGAAAAAAAGTTCTACCCAAGATGGATAGAGAAAGAAATTACGTTGACATTTAGTAAAGAAACAAGAAAAGTGATAATTGGCGACGATTTCATGAAACTGAATGTAAACTTCGGACGAGGGAACCTTGTGTAAACCTTGTTCCAAACAAATGAATTACCGAAAACGCATATAAGAACCTTCTGAAAAGCATTAAACATGTCCAGTTATTGAAACAGCGGATTTCCAGTCACAGGTTAAAACCTGTAATGTCAAGTATTCACCAGAAAGTTGTCTGTCAATAGCTATTCATAGATAATGTTAAAGGAACTGGTTAAGATGTATCGATTCAGAAAATTTATAATTTGTTTTTTATAAACCAGCTTAATGAATTAGAAGATGGTTTATTGACATAAACAAGAGGGCCATGATGGCCCTGATATCGCTCACCAGACAATCAGGAGAATATTTTCAAAGTTTTCACTATGTTCTATAGAAAACTGGCCACCCCTGGGGTGGGGCTTTATTTCTTAGCATGTCTTGGACTAAAATTAGCATACAGTTTGGATTCTGATCTGATGCATACCTGTATGTAACTTCATATGTGGTTTGTACATGAGTTAATTGTAAGATTGATATGCATTAACCCTTTCCTCCATAAAAACGCCTTTCTACGCCTCTGTAATAGTCACTTTATGAAACCATTGTGATAAATAGAGCATTTCTATTTATCACAATGGTATCAAATCTACACAATTCTGAAATTTTCCTTTTCTCTTTTCTCCTTATCAGTAGATGATTTATTCAAAGAGGTAGGATCTGAAAATAGCCTATGAGGGAATGGGTTAAAACAGTGTGAACAAACAGACACTAATTCTGAAGCAGACAACTTTAGAGAGTTTTGACCAGGAACTTGACCTTTGATTACGTAAGACAGACTGCGTATCTGGGTTCCTTCTAGCTCAGGGGAACCTTTATAGCGTCCGCCTGCGGTGCGGAAGTTCGAGGGTTCGATCCCCGGCCGTTACAGACCAAAAGTCGTTAAAAGTTGGTACTACATGTAGTAGCTCCCTTGTCTACGCTCGACAATAAAGGTGTAGTTCTGGGACTGGTCGGCCCGGTGTCAGGATAATGTGACTGGGTGGGGTGCCCTTGCCATGTACCTGCGGCAGGAGTATTCCAGTGAGGCAGAGCTATAACTTGTCTCATGCGGGTGCCGTCTGCAAATAACTGAAATACTGTTGGTCGGACGTAAAACCCAGCTCACTCACTCACTTTACAGTGTAAAAGTCTTTTTAATGTATAACCAACAGGGCAGAGCCAATTTTAACCTCAGAACTATGATATTTACCAATTTCAACAAGGTATACTAAGTAAATCTATACACCAAATATCTAAGCTCTTTGACATGCAGTTTTTGACAAGAAGATTTTTAAAGTTTTCCCCATGCCTAACCTATGTGAACCCAGCATTCTGCTACTTGTACAGAAAACATCAGTCAACTAGAGAAAACTGGCCACCCCTGGGACCGCGGCAGGGCCAATTTTGGCTCCAGGGACATAATTTATATAACTGTAGTTTCAGAGGAGAAGACATTTAAAGGTTCAAATTATTAACGACGCACACCACACGACGCACAACAAACGCTGACAGACGACAGACATCAGGCGATCACAAAAGCTCACCCTGAGCACTTTGTGCTCATGTGAGCTAAAAATCTTAACAGGTAAGTGCAATTTAATAGAAACAATCCCTTGTGACTTGTGAGAGCCTCCATATAGCAAGCTGTAACACCTCTAAATAGCAAGCTGGAGAGCCTCCATGTAGAAACCGGTAGAAACTCTATATAGCAAGCTGTAGAACCTCTATATAGCAAGTTGTAGAGCAGCTATACAGCAAGCTGTGTTAACTTCTATATAGTAAGCTGAAGAACCATTATATAGCAAGCTGTAGAACATCTATAAAGCAGGCTATAGAGCCTCTATACAGCAAGCTGCAGAACCTCCATATAGCAAGATGTAACAAGTTGTCACCCTTCCTTCATATTTTTTGCTCATTTCAAAGGTACGTAACTCCCATAATACATGCATGAACCCAGTTAAAGGGACACACCAGGAATTTTGTTCGTCCATCAATCATCAATAACATTTTTATCTGGCGTGATAACTCAATTCTGACTTCAGATCTGTACTCAGCAGGCCGAAATACATTAAATATGTGAATCTAAACAAAATCTGAGAAAATAAATTAAAAAACTTTTTTTTCGTCCATTAATCATCAATAACCTTTTTATCTGGTATGATAACTCAATTCTGACTTCAGATCTGCACTCAGCATACCAAAATACATAACATATGCGAATTTTAACAAAATCGGAGACAAAAAATATTTTTTCGGAAAAAAACGGTCGAAATAAACCCTTAGCGTTTTTTTTCGAAAAATAACTTTTTGTCTCCGATTTTGTTCAAATTCATATATGTTATGTATTTTGGTATGCTGAGTGCAGATCTGAAGTCAGAATTGGGTTATCACGCCGGATAAAAAAGTTATTGATGATTTTTGGACGATTTTTTAAAAATAATAATTGTCTCCGATTTAGTTCAAATTCACATATAGTATGTATTACGGTATGCTGAGTGCAGATCTGAAGTCAGAATTGAGTTATCACATCAAATAAAAAAGTTATTGATGATTAATGGACGAACATATTTCCCACTGAAAAATATGTTTTTCGGTGTGTCCCTTTAACTGGACCTCAGCATACAGAGTGATTGGGAACGAAAATGACAATTTTTTTTATATAAAAAGAAGGTTTCTGAGCTCGTATGGACACACGAACACCGCAGAACCTTTGTGACACTCATAATTAATGACGCAGATAATTAGTGAATACCATGCGTTTCTGATTTTTTATCAATTAAATATATAGCCATAATGTATGCGCTAGTAAAAGACGACAATACAAAGAATGTTTGAACACCCCTCATCATCCGGTACACATAGAAGGCTGAAAATTTGCACAAACCTAGCATTATTTCTTACATGAATATTGAACAGTTAAAGGGTTTACTGACACAATGGCATCGTAAATATTAGATTTATTGTTATAATAATACATAGATACAGGGATATTGGCCATGGCAGGAAATATGGAAGCATATCTATACTATATCATACACAAACAGAGTAGACCCTGGTCATTTGGCTCCTACAGGATCTGCGTCTACTCTGTTTGCAAAGGCAGAGAAAGGCGTATTTATGAAGAGAAGAGTTAACCCATTCCCCCATATTGACACCTCTGTAAAAGTCACTTTTTGAAACCATTTTTGATGAATATTTATCACAATTGTATCAACACTACACAATGTTAAAATGTTCATTTTCTTTAATAAATGCTCCTTTCCGGTAGATTTATTCAAAGAGGCTGGATCTAAAAAAAATCCTATGAGGTAATGGGATAATACTGAGTTGGCTGTTATTTGCAAACAGTGACGACCAGCTCACATGGTTCATAGAGGAGCACTCTGATCAGGATCTGTACTGTTTGTCATTCAAAACCCCTCTCACAAAATATACTTTCATCCTAAATGAACTTTACTTTTAAAAAAGATGGACTATCCGCTTCGAACATTCAGCAAGGAACGGGTTAAGCATGTAAATTCGCTGAATTGATATCCCCGCCAAACTAGTGCTGGCCTTAGTATTGATATCCCCCGCCAAACTAGTGCTGGCCTCAGTATTGATATCCCCCGCCAAACTAGTGCTAGCCTCAGTAGTTAACTGTCTTATTGACCAGAGGGGCGAAAAAGTGTTGTTCTTCCACAAAAAACCTCTGGTCTTCCAATACTCCAGATATAGTTTCCATACGTTTGGCTCCAAGAAGACAAAACTGTTATATTTTTCGCAAACAAAGAGCCATAATTCTGGTGTTCCAGAGTCAATTTGAATAATGTTTGCAGAGCCGCATGTCCTTATGCTATTTAACATTTGCACAGTTTGAAAGAAAAACTCCATACATTTTTTGAGAAATGTTACTTTTTGGCAAACAAAGGGCTATGAGTTTGGTGTTCCAATGTCAATGTGCAGGCGCACATTCTGTTATGGTACTTAACATTTACAATGTTTCTGATATATCATTCCGGGGTGCAAGGACGAACGGACGCATGGACGGTCGAAAACGCCAAACTAAACATTGCTCAATGCAGAATGAAAGCAATGCACAATATGCTAAAAATCAACAAAACACAGTTTAGGTTTAAAATTTTATTTTTTCTCCAGATAATATCCTTCTCCCCTTTTAGTTTTACAACCATTATCCTGTAACAAACATGGGTCAAACATGAGGGAAAAGTGTTTTGATCCAATTTATTTACCATATACATGTATGTAACAGCTTATCCAGACCGACAAAGATGGTCAAACAGAGTAGACCCAGATCAAATAACTGCTGAAGGAGCAGTTTGATATGGGTCTTCACTATTTGTATCCCTTTCCTTTAACAAATGCTTTTTCGTTCATTTCAAAACAGAGCAGACCCAGATCAGATGGCTCCTGTAGGAGCCATCTGATCAAGGTCTACTCTGTTTGCTTAAGGAAGTATATAGATCTGATATTACAGGTCCCACCTTAGTGACAAAACATTTCCATTTTTCATTTTATTGATTTTGTGCAATAGTTTTAAATATGCTTTTCATAAATGATTCAAGTGTCAAACAGTTTGGATCCAGGAATGGCACCAGGTTACTCGGCGTCTCATCTAGATCAAAACTATTATGTAGTTTGAAACCATTGTGATAAATAGAGCATTTGCTCCTGTAGGAGCAAATGCTCTATTTATCAGAATGGTTTCACAAAGTGACTTTTACAGAGTCGTCAATATAAGGGAATGGGTTAAGTGAGAGAGCAGACATCGTTCCTGGATAACCATTTAAGTGCTAACAGCCTAATTCAGATACGTGCTCAGAACTTTTCACCAATTTCCTCAGAAGCTATTTTTAGATTCTACTTCTTCAAATAAATCTACCTAAAATGAGCATTTACTAGAGGAAAGGACATTTTAGAATTTTGTAGTTTTGGAACCATTGTGATAAATAGAGCATTTGCTCCTATGGATCAAATGCTCTATTTATCACAATGGTTTCAGAAAGTGACCCTTACAATGGCGTCAATACGAATAAATGTGTTAAATGAATGTTTCATTATCCAACTTGACTAACATTACTGATATTATGTTTAACATACAGCTTGTTGAAGATCAGATAACTTTTCGCATTAGAGAGTGGTTAAATTTGTCAATTTAATGTTGTTAACGAGCCATACTCCAGAAGTGCCCAGGTCGATTATTGAGCTTGGCAGAGATATTATTACCACAAACAATTTCACCAATTTCAGAGAGGATGAGATAGAAACTGCCGAACATCGAGTGCAGACAAGGCTGATTTGGCCAATTGTTTTATTAGTTTCAAGGGTCATAATCAAGAACTGCCCAGGTCAATCTGGCAGGTTATCGAACATGGCCGAGATATTATTACCACCAACATATTCAAAAAGTTAGTGACAATCAGATAGAAACTGCTCAATCTACAGAGCAGACGTGGCTGATTTCGATGATTTTGATGTTATTCAAGGGCAATAATCTTGAGATCTTGGGGCGCTTAGGCTGGTTAGTGAACTTTGTCCCGCATTTCAGTCTCAGTGTTGTTATATTTTCTCGTACTTCAGTATCATCAGTTTCAGTTCTTTTAGTTATGAAAATTGAAAATCACTGAAGCTGGTGCTAGGGGAGGTGAGTAGTGCTGCATGTTTAATAACTGCTCATTAACAGCGATAAAACCGAGTCTGCAATTTTCTTTTGTCGCATTGCTTCTTTCGCTTTCAAAGGATCGCCTACTTTCAGGATCAATTGACTTAGATTTCATACCTACATATACTTTCAACACACTTGGTGAAGATCTGATGAAAACATTTTGTGTTAGAGAGCGGACATAAAAATGAACACCGTTACGGATGGACGGACATGGTGATTACTAAAGGGCACCAACATGCCCTAACAACAAGAAACAAAATATTAAAATTCAGCACTCATACATATTTAACTCTTTACTACATAAATATTCATATAAAAATAATGAAGTCATGAATATCAAGTACATTTAGATTATTTTTTTACAATGGCAAATGAATAGGGTGTTATTAAACATTTCCCTGTTCTATGTTTATTCCAAATTTCAATTTCTACTGAATATTCATGGACAAAATAGTTATTTGCAAGGTCTAACAAATTCCATCAGCAAACAGAGCAGACCCTGATCAGACGGCTCCTATAGGGGCCGTCTGATCTGGGTCTACTCTGTTTGCAAAGGCATGAAATTCCATTTATATGAGGGAAAGGGTTAAGCCATGGTAGAAATTGCAGTCTCATATTTATACCATTTCATAAGCAAACAGACCAGATCTTTAGTTCCTGTAGGAGTAGTCAGATCTGGGTCTAAACTGTTTGCAAAGGAATTAAAAAAGTTATTTTTTAATGAAATCATGAATATCCATTAGGTGAAATGGACACAGGATGTTTCTGTATTGGTAGAAGCTGCAATGTCAGATCTATAATAGTTTCAAAAGCAAACATGTAAAAGGGTCTTCTCTGTTTGCTTATGTTATAATAATATACATGTAGATATTGTTCTACAGTTTCTGCCATGGCCAAACGTTCTTGTATCCATGTGTAATCATGTAATTAATCTAATTAATAATCATGATTTCAATATTTCTTACATAACTGCCTAAATCCTTACAAGATGCCTTGTTACTCAGTATCTCATGTGGATACAAACTGTTTACAAAGTTCATCATAAATTTGCCCGAAAGAGGGAAGATATATCATTAACACAATACCCCCTAGTGACGCATTTTTGCGCCTCCATGAATTAAAATTGACATTTTGAAATCATTGTGATAAATAGAGCATTTGCTCCATAGGAGCAAATGCTCTATTTATCACAATGGTTTCAAGACTACACAATTCTAAAACTCTCCTTTTCTATAACTAGAACTGTAAGCCAAAGGCTAACGAATACCCCCACCTGTCTGCTTGTCAGAACACCATCATCAATCTGAACATATGTACATAGAGAAACATGAAAAGATTGAAAAACAATACATGACCCAACCTAATTTATGTAATAACAAGATGGCCCTTAATCGCTCACCTGATTACCATAGATTTAAGATTTTTGCTGAGTAGCCCGTGGGTAGGGCCAATATTGACCTTAGGGACAATATTTGAACAATGTTGTTAGTGGATCATGAGCAGTAGTTCAGCAGATCAAGATTTTCAAAAATATAGTATATTGATTTTATCAAGATTGGGCTAAAAATGTGCCCTCTAGAGTATTTTTTCTAAAATTTGACCTAGTGACCTACTTTTTTCCCACCCCACCCATGATCATACTCAACCTTGGTATCACCAAGACAAACACTCTGAGCAAGTTTGAGGAAGACTGGGCTAAAGATGTGGCCACTGGAGTGTAAACTAAATTTTTCTAAGATATGACCCAGTGACCTACTTTCTGACCTCACATAACCCACTTTCAAACTTGTCCAAGATTTTATTAGGACAATCATTCTGGCCAATTTTCATGAAGATTTGGCTATAAATTAGACCTCTTGAGTGTTCACAAGATTTTCATATTATTTGACCTAGTGACCTAGTTTTTAACTCAACATAACCCACTTTCACGCTCGTTTGAGATTTTATCAAGGCAATCATTATGACCAAGTTTCATGAAGATTGGACAAAAAATGTGACCACTAGAGTGTTCAAAAGGTTTTTCTACTGTTTGACATAGTGACCTAGTTTTTTACCACACGTAACCCACTTTTCAAACTCCTCCTAGATTATATCAAGATAATCATTCTGACCAAATTTCATGAAAATTGGGCTAAAAATGTGACCTCTAGAGGGTTCACAAGGGTTTCCTACTATTTGGCCTAGTGACCTAGTTTTTAACCCAACTTGACCAACTTTCGAACTCGTGTTCACAAGCAAATTGTTGACGACGCACGACGGACGCCGGACATTCAAGTCTCCCAAAAGCTCACCCTGAGCTTTGCTCAGGTGAGCTAAAAATCAGAATTAGAGTTTGAATGTGAACTTTGACTAGAAATTGTGACTGTAATGTGATCTTTGGTGAATTTTGTCTAGAAAGTTAACTGTTACAATACCATGCCAACTTTAAATCAAATTTTGTATCTTTATCTGTGATCACAGAGTTCCATTTGATTTCATTTTTAAAACGTGTGAGTTTTAATTGCTTGTGTTTGACAAGAAATTAATCTGGCAATGTTGAATTGATCCAATAATAAACTGAATGTAAATTGTATGGACATGTTCTACAACTGGTTTGTTTGAAACACAGCTCATTGTGTATGACATGCAACGCAAGTATAATTGTAAACAAGAGGGCCAGAATGGCCCTGACATCGCTCACCAGACAATCAGAGGAGAAGATTTTCAAAGTTTTCACATATGTTTCTATTGAAAACTTAACACCCCAGGGGCGGTGCCAATTTTGACCCCAGGGACACAATTTATATAACTTTTGTAGTGGACCTGAACATGATACTGAAAGAATGTAGTGAAAGAATGGATAGAGCATAGACCACTGGAACTTGTATTAATTCTTTGGATGCTAGAGGCGGATTCTCCCACCAATAATGACCTATGCAAACAGTTTGGATCCAGATCAGGGCCCACATAATGTGGGACCTGATCTGATATCCAAATTGTTTGTAAATGAGACTGAACTTCTGAAAAACTTAGAAAGAAAATGTGTAGCGGGATTCTCCCACCACTAATGACCTATGCAAACAGTTTGGATTCAGATCAGGGCCAATATAATGTGGGGCCTGATCTGATATCCAAACTGTTTGTCAATGAGACTGAACTTCTGAAAAACTTAGAAAGAAATTGTGTGGTATGGATAACTTATGAATATGCTGCAGACAACCATTTAGCAGATGACAAAATTACCCAGCATGCAAAGAGTTAAGCTGAAATTCACAACAGATACGCTCTATTTTTTATATCTGGTAGCTTAATGCAGGGCATAGGTATGAAAAAAAGCTTTAAGAGTGTTCTGCATATTAAGAACTATCCACAGTTTTCTCAATCTTAAATGAGCGTGTGTTATTTGTCTAAACACAATTTCTTCTCTACTGATCAGGCTAAGGGTGATTATATAAGAACTCGCACTGACTGGTCTCAGCTCTGCAGGCTGATATATTAAGGACAAACCTTTAGAATGTCGTTTCTGTCTGTACACACAGGACAGGGCCAATTTTAACCCAAAAACTATGATACTTATAAACCCATTAAGTTATGCGAAGTAAATCTATACACCAAATATCTAAGCTCTGGGACATGTAGTTTTTGACAAGAATACTTTTAAAGTTTTTCCTATGCATAACTAGTGATCCTATGGGCTGTTTAAGTAGTCAGTTTAAAAAAACTGGCAATCCCTGGGGTGGGACCAATTTTTACCCTAGGGGCATAATTTATATAACTTTTGTAGAAGCCCTGAAGTTGAAGCTATGTGCCAAATATGAAAGCTGAGGACCTTCTAGTTTTAGAGGAGATGATGTTCAAAGTTTTCACTATATGTTTCTATTAAAAACTGGAAACCCCTGGGGCAGGGCTAATTTTGACCCCAGGGGTATAATTTATATAACTTTTGTAGAGGACCAACAGATGATGCTATGTGCCAAAGATGAACGCTAAGAACCCTGTAGATTCAGAGGAGAAGATTTTCAAAGGTTAAAATTGTTGACGACTGACGAGGCATGACGCACACCGCACGACGGACGACGCACGCCGGCGGACGACGGACATCAGGCAATCACAAAAGCTCACCCTGAGCACTTTGTGCTCGGGTGAGCTAAAACACATGAATGACAGACTCAAGTGAAAATGCAGGAGAAGGCTCCTGAAGTGCACAGGAAAGCTATATTTCATTTTGCTTCGGGGGGGGGGGGGCTTTGCCCCCCCTGAACCCCCAACATGGGCGCTGCCCATGTCCAGCAAGGGGCCTAGGCGGCCCCCTTGACCCCTGCTAATTTTCCTCTTTTTTCATCAACGGCCATTCTCACCCCTGCATTAAGCAACCACCTGCTTATAAAGACACCCATGTTTATTAATCAAGTGGTCGCAGTAGAGGGGTTTTACTGTATATCAAATTTGGAAGTGAAGTAGACGAAAATTCAACAGGAAACCCAAAGCAAACGATAACTTAAGAAATTGATTTTTAGTTTATAGCGAAAGGTTAACCGCTTTCCGATGCATTGTTCTTGCACTGCAACATATTTGTATGCGATTAATATAAACTAGCTTAGGTTAATATAACTGATTTCCACCTGCAAATAAAAATCGCACAAGGTCTTACTTAAAACTGCTCTCAGAAATCCAGCCCTGGCGGTTTTTTCCTGACATTAAACCCTTTCCCTCATAGAAACGTGTTTTCGCGCATTTGCAAAAAGAGTAGACCACAATCAGACGGCTCCTAGAGGAGCCGTCTGATCAGGGTCTACTCTGTTTGCCAATAGAATTTGGTATAATTCGTTTCTCTGCTTTCTGAAATGGCTGCAATGTTCCGCCTTCACTATTTCATTATTAATATTTTGTCCATGAATATTCAGTAGGTATTGAAATTAAAAGGGCAAATCTTGGGAATAAAGTAGTAGAATCATATTAGCTTATATGTTTTGCCTGTTCTTGTATTTTTATTTTCTTACGACCTCAGCTGATGTTACGTAAACTCTTTCACTGGCACTGTGGCATTTGTGATTACCTATGCAAACAGCTTGGACCTTGATGAAACGTCCAGTAACCCGTACCAGATGACAATTTTTGTACACGATATTATTTTGCAGATAGAATTCACACAAGTGCAAAAGTCAAGAGTCCCAACATAAAAATATTTTCATTTGATCATATACGTAATCAAACTAATCTCGGGGAGATACGATTGGCAATGCAAGGAGTGGAATAATGCAATCCGTTGAATAACACTTTCAATAGCTACTGAGTTAAGTTGTAGTCCACGTTTGAAAACAGTTTGGATCCTGGTGAGTCGCCGAGTAACCCTGCGTCTCATCATGTTCCACGTTGTTTGACAGTCGTTAAACTTCTTAACAAATTTACGGATCAAAGTACATGTGCATGTAAGTATAATGAGAGGTTCAGCGTACATTTTTAACAGGATAAGGGATAAGTACCCTTTCAATCTGGCGTATGTTGTTAATTACAGGAACAAGATTGAAGAAATAAATAGTTGACTTAATGTTTTGTGAGGAACAGTAGGATATAATAACAAGAAAAGAAGTGCATTGAGAAATGGGATAACTCACGTAACTATTAACCCTTTCAACCTAGAGTACGCATGCTCTGTCATTTGCAAACCGTGTAGACTCTGACCAGATGGTCCCGAGAGGAGGAGCCCTCTGATCAGAGTCTGCAATGTTTGTCATTCAAGCTCTTCTAGCAGATTTAAACCTTTCATACAGAATTAACTCAACCATTAAACATTGATGGGCTATACCACTCTTGATAATTAAGAACTGAGAGGGTTAATGACAGTTTGTCTTTTAATACCAAAAAGGTAAGTTCACTCACATATTCTATCCTTTTAACACGTTACTCCATAAATACGTCTTTCCATGCCTTTGCAAACAGAGTAGACCCAGATCAGACGGCTCCTGTAGGGGCCGTCTGATCAGAGTCTGCTCTGTTTGCTAAAGGTATATAATTATAGATATAATTATACTGTTTCCTATACCATGGCCAAATATCCCAGCGCCCATGTGTCGGTGTTAAAAATAATCAAAATATAATCTACTTAATACTAATGATGTCATTATTCCTTACATGAATTTCCATGGAGTAAAGGGTTATAAATTTATAGTTTTAACGTCATGTTTTGTGCATACAAGGGGTGCAAGAAGACTTTGAAAGACTGCTTTCAAACCATTTTGATCCTGATTTTGTTTGTATGTCTGTTTCGTAGAATGATGACGTCTCTTTTACATAAAGCTGTAGCGGAATTTGAAAAGACATATACATGTACAGAAAAACCTCTGTTAAGTGTACGTTCAAATTAGTATCAATGTCAATATTTGGGACAGGTGGCAGCTTAGCCCTTCTCTTGCTGAAAATCAAAATACATTTCTCCTTCTTTACCCATGCCCTGTTGTATAATTACATATATCTTCATTGTGTACAAGTATTTCGCTGTGCAATCACTGCTGTGGAGTGCACTGGTTGCACACTCACCTTGTAAATAGTGCAGACCCTGATGAGGCAGCTCCTGCTGGAGCTGTCTCATCTCGGTCTTCACTATTTACAGGTAGGTATATTGACGTGAATAGCAAGCGAAGGGTTAATTAGATTGAAAGTCATGCAGAAATCTCCAAAAACAGCTTTCTGTATTACCTTCATCCTGCATTAAGCAGACAACTGTCTAAAAACTGTCTAAAACTGTCTAAAAAGACTTCAATTCAAAATCAAAATTCAGGTTTAAATAGGTTATACCGCAAAACATATTGCACCAAAAAAGATCTGATTTCATAGCTTCTGACATGGCCATAAACATCATGTTTTCTTATACCATTATTAAACTTCAGCTAATAAATATTCATGATTGTACCATTTCTTGTATAAATATTCGTTAGGGAAAGGGTTAACCCTTTTCTCAATAAGTACCCCTTTCTACGCCTTTGCATATAGTAGACCCGGATGTGACGACTGCAGTAGGGGCCGTTTGATCAGGGTCTGCTCTGCTTGCTTGTAATTCAATGAAGATATGATTCTACAATTTCTGGCAATGGCCACAAAATGCTGTGTCCATGTTCTATGATAACAACAAATCTAACTAACCCTTCGCTTGCTATTCACGCCAATATACCTACCTGTAAATAGTGAAGACCCAGATGAGACAGCTCCTGCAGGAGCTGTCTCATCAGGTACTGCACTATTTACAAGTTGATTGTGCAACCAGTGCACTCCACAGCAGTGATTGCACATCGATATACTTGTACACAGTGAAGATATATGTAATTATACAACAGGGCATGGGTAAAGAAGGAGAAATGTATTTTAAAATTCAGCAAGAGAAGGGTTAATACTCATTATTTCTAATAAAAATATTCACGGAGTAAAGGGTTAAGTAGATATCAGTTTTACAGTAGGACAAGTTCTAACTGACAAGATCTAACTGACAAGGTCAAGATCTAACTGACAAGATCTAACTGACAAGATAAACATAGTAAACATTATTACCTGGCTTTTTAAAAACATACAGACCCAGTAACATCGGTTGACCCCTGGCATCATCACAGCGATAGTCAATGAACTAAGGACCAAGGTTTCAAACCACCCCCAGTTATTACGGATAACTTGATCTATCCGTGACGTCACCATGGCGGACAAATGGAGGTAAGGCATATAATTGAAACTGTTCATAAAAAATACGATGAAAATGATAGTGTTTTGTTTTTAACTCTATAGCTCGGGATGAACAAAAGTGTGAAACATTTTGCAATCAGTTTGGATCGAGAGGATATGTCGTCTAACGAATTAATTTATAAAGCTGACACACTTTTGAAAAAGACGTGCTTGCAAACAGAGTAAACACGGATCAGACAACTCCTATAGGAGCTATCTGACCAGGGTCTACTCTCTTTGCTTATACAATTATAATGATTATCGTGTATATTGAGTTGATTCCAAATACGTGGAAAAGGTGTGTGTTTACATTGTACAGTAAAGTTCCGCTAATGCGACCACCTAAAAGAGGTATACTTATGGGTGCTATATGCAGGTGGTAGCTTAATGCAGGACAAAAGTAATGCAGAAAGCTCCTATAGGAGCTTTCTGTATTACTTCTGTCCTGCATTAAGCAACCACCTTCTTATAAAGGCATCCATGTTTATTCATTAAGTGATCGCATTAGTGGGGTTTTACTGTATATGAAGAAAGAGGTTAATCAACACGTGTGTTCATACTGTAATACATGCAGCCCTTTTGCACCAGAGCCAAATATTTTTTCATTTTCCCATTGCAAGCAGTGCAGATCCTGATAAGAGGGTTCCTACAGGAGCTCACTTGTCTGGGTCTACACTGTGTGAAAAACCCCAAAACAAACCAAAAACAAAACAAAAAACCAACACCCAAACAATTGTGCTTTACGGGTTAATTCAGATATGTCTATCATCCGGTGCAAGGTTGGTGCTTATGCAAAATTGTTATGATAGCATTGCTACTTTATTACAAATTGTATATATGTTTTCTCTCTGTTGAGGGCCTCATGGAAGATTGGTTTTAACCAAATGAGTACTCTCGTAAAATAAAGTCTTTATTATTATTATTATTATTATTATTATTAATACTTTCTGACATAAATATTAATCAGATAAATGGTTAGTCCGTTATGCCATAAACACGCCTTTCAAAGCCTTTGTTAACCCTTTCCCTGTTCTGTATTTAGGCCAAATTTCATTACCTACTGAATAGTCATTAACCAAATAGTTAAAAAGAAATATGGAAGGTGGAACATTGTAGACATTTTAGAAAGCAAAGAAAAATTTCTATCAAATTCTATCAGCAAACAGAGTAGAGCCTGATCAGACGGCTCCTCTAGGAGCCGTCTGATCTGGGTCTACTCTGTTTACAAATGCGTGAAAACACGTTTATATGAGGGAAAGGGTTAACAGAGTAAACCCAGATCAGACGACGCCTGTAGGAGCCGTCTAATCAGGTTATGGAATTAATTAGATATGACGCTACATTTATGCAATGAACAAAATTTCAAGCGTTTATATACCATTGCATGTATAAATATATTGCAATTAACATTCATGACGTCATTATTTCTTACATGAATATTGATCAGGTACTGGGTTAACCTGTATTGCACTGCAGTAGAACCTGTCTTAAGCGACCATCAAAAAGAGATCTAATAAGGTGGTAGCTTAATGCAGGCCATAAGTAATGCAGAAAGCTCCTATAGGAGCTTTCTGCATTACTTTTGCCCTGCATTAAGCTACAATTTGCCTTTTAAAAAGTCCTATGTTCAAGATGCTCTACTGTAAGCTCGATATATATGTTCCTATGTTTTTTCAGACACGCAGTTAAGCAGATTATGGATGACTTCCGTCGGTGCCACCTCAGGTTAGAATTACAGTAAACTCCCTCTAATGCGACCACTTAATGAATAAGCATACCTGTTTTATAAGCAGGTGGTTGCTTAATGCAGGACAAAAGTAATGCGGAAAGCTCCTCTACAATTATCCTGCATTAAGCTACCACCTGCATCTAGCACCCAGAATCATACATCTTTTAGGTGGTCACATTAGCGGGATTTTACTGTATGATGTTTTGACACACTTTCCCCTCCATCTTGCCTACACATTCAGATCCCTGTCCAACATACCCTCTCCAACATAGCGCTTCATCCGATTCGAATTCTTTCAATTGATCAGTCCTAAGATATTTTAACAGAGTTCCAGATAAGGAGAGTAAATTTCAAAAATATCAAGAAGGGGAGTAAATTTCAACAATTTCGACCTAATCCTATACGGTGACCATTCTTTAGAATCGTCTCGAAGTACAATGTATAGGGTTTCGGGGAGAACTGGCGGATTTAGTAGTTGGGTACGCAACCTTATCTGCAGCTCTGTAAATGTTTTAATCTAATAACTTCTAATACACTCGCTCAACCCTTTGACATAATAGCTCGATACTCATGCTCGTTATAGATAGATAGATTTATTTCGGCAAACAGAAAACATAATATGGTTCACAAACATGTATCACATCATAATAAATAGTAATTCGTAAAATGATGTATAGTGAAAAACCATGGCATGCTTTCTATACCAAGGATAACACAATAAAGAGCATACTCTTATTTCCATTGTGGTCCTTGCATCGTTGCAGTGGAGAATTCATGACACAATAAAAGGATACTTTAAAATTAAAGATACTAAACAAAATCAAGTAATCCTCAATAAATATTGATTTTCATTTTAAGAAAAAGAACATCCAAACAAAATAATCCCCAAAAAAGAATCAATTTCAAATGATGGTATTTATCTCCTTTTTCAATGAATATTTATAAAAGAAATAATGACATCGTGATTATTAATTAGATTATTTGTTTATAATGGCATATTAACCCTTTCGCTGCCAAACTCTGTCGTCTGCTAATTTTGTCGTCTGCTACAATTTTTTTTAATTTCTTCATTTTTTTTCAAAAACATAGTAACAGCAACAAACAGTTTGGATCCTGATGAGACGCCGAGTTACGCGGCGTCTCATCTGGATCCAAACTATTTGCATAGGTAATCACAGATCCGGCATTGGCAGCGAAAAGGTTAATTAACTGATTCATGGTTTCATTTTTCTTTGATAATGACATAGGCAAACACTGATGACCCAGATCAGAGGGCTCATAAAGGAACCCACTGGTCAGGGTCTGCAATGTTTGCTGTATCCATCTGTATCACTGGCTTAATATATCAGCAAATATTGTGTTTGCTGTATCCCCAAAACATGAAAATAGGCGAGTTCCAAAATATAATCTGACCAAGATTTCCTTGTATTATATTTCACATATTTCACATATAATTAATTGCCAGATATGGACATATCCATATAAACAATTCGTTTCTTAGGCAATATTAGTTATGTTTTCCCTAATTGGAAAGATAGTGACATGCACTTATATGGTTTGTATACAGTATTAGTTTGAGAACGTTTTTGGTATACATGTAATTAAGGAAATAAATTATATTATAAATTATATGGGAATAAATGTGTTTTGTCATGGCAGACACTATAGAAGATGGTGTATAACATTCCATACACAAACAGAGTAATGGATCGTGAACAGACGGCTTATACAAGAGCCGTCTGATCTGGTTCTACTCTCTTTTCAAAGGCTTTCAAACACGCATTTATGCGGCAAAGGATTAAGAAGAATAGTGTTGCCAAAATAGCCATGGATATAAAAATATATACATGTATATATAAAATGGATAAAAAATAATAAAACTATGGATACAACTTGGAATATCAAATTAAATATCGAAGACACAAACTACATCTATAGCTGTTTGAACATAGGAGTGTCAAAAAGCAGGTGTTGTTTTATGCAGGGAAAGCGTAATGCAGAAGGGCGCCTACAGGAGCTTTCTGAATTAATTTGACCTGCCTTACAGACCCATAATTATACCCTTTTATGGTCGTTTAACCCATTCCCTCATACTCGTATTAACGACGTTTGACGACCCCGTAAAAGTCACTTTGTGAAACCATTGTAATAAATAGAGCATTTGCTCCTACAGGAGCAAATGCTCTATTTATCACAATGGTTTCAAACTACAAAATTCTAAAATTTTCCTTTTCTCTAATTAATGCTCCTTTTCGGTAGATTTATTCAAAGAGGTTGTATCTAAAAATAGCCTATGAGGTAATGGGTTAAGGTTCGTCTGTAGTTTTTGTTGGTGTTAAACGTTAAATGATTCATATGTCATTAAAATCAGTTCATTAGCATTTATAAAGTCATTATTTCTTACATGAATATTCATTGCGTAATAAAACAGGTCAGTTTATGTGAATATTTAAATTAGTAAATTGTAAAATAGGACTTAAATTACCAACATCAAATTTATTCATTTGTTGGATGTGAATGTGACCTAATATTTTATACGCTTGTCATTGATCTTGGAAATCAATACAGTTTGGACTCGTTGAAAGCTGGATTATTGTATCTACTACCACTACAACAACAAACGGAGCAGATCTAGATGAACCCTTTCCCTGTTCTATATTTATTTGAATTTCAAAAACCTACTGAATATACATTGATTAAATAGTTATAATGAAATACGGAAGGTGAGAATTCGTAGTCACTTTGGAAATTAAAGAAACAGATCTTTAAAATTCCACTAGCAAATAGAGTAGACTCAGATCAGACGGCTCCTATAGGAGCCGTCTGATCTGAGTCTACTCTGTTTGCAAATGCGTGAAAAAAACACGTTTATATGAAGGAAAGGGTTTAACGTCCAGTAATAAGCGATAAAGATAATCTGGGTCAACATTGATTGTCTCGTGTAAAGGTTTCTTTCATTCAGCAGTGCTTAATTCTGATTTAAGTTTGAAAAGAGTAAACAACAAAGAAAAGGGGACATTTTGTTTGGTTTGTAATAAAGTTTATAGCAGCAGTGGATTTTATAGAGGCTATAACATTGTAAGAGATGGTTCCTTGTTACATAAACTGATATTTTACAATGTTTATGTAACAAAATTATCATGAGCGAATCCACGAGTACCTTTGATAGTTTAGACCCAGACCAGTCGCCGCATATCTCGCTGATATTGGTATCCAATGTGTGTTGTATAAAACATCTTAACATTTTTTCCTGTTGAATATTCATGTGAGAAATAATGGCATCATGAATATTTATAAGCTGAAGTTTTACAATGTAAACTTTTCAAGGATATTCTTTGATTCTTTGCTTTGACCAAAGCTGTAGGACCAGATCTTTAGATTCTATACCATGTCAAAAGCAAACAGAGCAAACCCGGATCAGACTGCTCCTACAGGAACCGTCTGGTCTGGGTCTACTCTGTTTGCAAATGCATGAAAACACGCTTATATGAGGGAAGGGTGATTATACTGCTAAAGATAATTTTTAACAGAGACACGGTAACCCCTGTTTAAACCGACCATTTAAAAAAAAGTCTAAGTCTAGCTTTTACGCCGAAGGAAGCTTAATGCATGTCGATAGTAATGCAGAAAGTTCCTTATAGAAAGCGATCTGCGTTACTTTTGTCCTCCAATAAGCAACCATCTGCCTTTCCAGACTCCTATAATAAATACATACTGTGTCGTTTAAGACATGTGCTATTGTACTAGGGTACATGTATGCTGTTAAAAGATGTCAACTATTGTGGTCGGCAGTAACTCCAGTGTATGTATTTACAGAGAGCATTCCTTTCCACAGTACCCATTATAATCCAATTACATTGATACCATAATTCTAGTGTCAGTCGCAACCACGGTGTGAAATTGTATTTTCTTATGGGATATGGCGATTGTCGAAAAGCCAAAACACGACGAATAATCGGTCAAAATAAGAAAACCGATTTATTTCACGTGATCTGAAACGAGTAAATAGTTTTGGATTAGTTTTAAACGATTTCTAAGACTTTTGCAGCAGCTGAGAGAAGTAGGATGTGTAATAGAGGTGCCGTGCCATCGGATTGGTTACTTACATGTAATAAGTGTCTTCGATGATTACTAAACTGTGATATTAATTTGCACTAGGATAAGGCTTGGTTTTGAATACTATTCAGAGCTCCAGATAAGATACGCCAATCAAAATATTTCAAGTATAACTTCTTTATTTCTCCACAAAACCCTGTGTTGTGAGCACTCTTTAGAATCGTCTCTTCGAGACTCTTCGAGACGATTCTAAAGAGTGGTCACAACATAGGGTTTGGTGGAGAAATGACGATTTTAGTATTTTGAGTATGCACCGTTATTTATAGCTTATAGTATGCGGTTGGGTAAAATATTAATAAAGCTTATTTCACTGCTTACGTAATATATACATCTTTAAAAGCCTTTGCAAACAGAGTAGATCCAGATTACATGGTTCCTGTAGGAGTTGTCTGATCAAGGTATGCTCTATAGTTAGATCTGGTTCTTCAGTTTCTGTCAATGCCACAGCTACCTGTGACCATACACCATTATAAGCATTACTCTTATTCATATTTGTAATGTCATTGATTGCATGACGAAATTAATACAAAAAACAAAACATTAATTTAGACATCTTTTCCCAGGTGGTTATGGGTAGTTTGGAACTGCTGTTTATTTTATACTTAACCCTTCGCTTGCTGAATTTTAAAATACATTTCTCCTTCTTCACCCATGCCCTGTTGTAAAATTATATACATCTTCATTGTGTACACGTATTGCGCTGTACAATCACTGCTGCGGAGTGCACTGGTTGCACAATCAACTTGTAAATAGTGCAGACCCTGATGAGACAGCTCCTGCAGGAGCTGTCTCATCTGGGTCTTCACTATTTACAGGTAGGTATATTGACGTGAATAGCAAGCGAAGGGTTAATCGGCAGTCCTTCGTCTGCAGTCACAGCGTTTTTAGTGTTCTCTAAACGCTTGACACATGTTTTACGACCCAGTATTCGTTAAAACAATATTAACCCATTACTCAGTGAATATCCATGAATGAAAAAAATACTTCATGAATATTAAGCAGGTTATATTTTTATACTGAGTCATGAACACAGAAAGTTTTGAACAAGGCAGACGCTGTAGGATCACATCTATATTATTTATTAAGCAAACAGAACAGGCCCTGATCAGACGGCTACTATAGGAGCTGTCTGATCTGGGTCTGTTCTGTTTACATAGGCGTAAAACGGCGTATTAATGGAGTAACGTGTTAAAACATTACTACACACTAACCATACACGCGAGCAGAGAAAGTTCAAAGTTCAAAAGAGTGACCAAAATGGCGTCAGCCGGAAATGATCCGATGGTGTCGTTTCGTCGGTTGACCAGAATCGGAAGCATTACTCTGGACCAGTCGCCTCTACAGGGTCTTGCGGAAAAATATGGACCGTCATTTGGAGGGTAAATCAGTTTTCTCATGCATCATAATCCAAGCTGCTTTACCCATTCTCTCATATTGGCGCCTTTTGGTGCCTCTGTAAAAGTCACTTTTTGAAACCATTGTGATAAATAGGATTTTCGCTATCTGTCACGTTTGTTGACCTGCCTCCCAAAACATGTTACATTGATTTGCAATGAAGATTTACATTGATTTACACAATATGAAGATTTACATGGATTTGCACACTATCAAGTTTTACATGGATTTACTCACTATCAAGTTTGACATTGAAATTCTGTAAATACTGATAAGTATCCAACTGTGTATGCTCCTTCCTAACAACGGCCCTCTCAGTAACGATTCCCTCCTTACAACAACACATGTCACTGTTTCCCAAACAACAAGGCCCCAGAAACAACTTTTTCCATCGTATTTTCTTCATGCCTCCATCAAATCCTATGTTGTGACCACTCTTTAGAATCGTCACTTTGTGACGATTCTAAAGAGTGGTCACAACATAGGGTTTGATAGAGGCATAACGGTTTTAGTTCTCGAAATACACCTTGTCTGGGGATCTGCAAACAAGCTAATTCTGTTTGATTTTCCCTCCCTATAACAACTCCCTCTGAACAACACATATAATCTTCGTATCCAAAAGGGTGTCGTTGTAGAGAGGGAGCACTGTAACCCTCGTAGTGAGGAGGTTTACAAGGGAGAAAGAGCTTACACTAAAACAAGTGTCTCAAAATCTAACCTATAGAATCTATTTCTGTGTAAATCCTTCCCTGCCAACTTTTACCGTCTGCAAACTTTGTCATCTGTTACAATTTTCACTTTTTATTTTACTTCATTTTAAAAAAAACACAGTCACAGTAACAACCAGTTTGGATCCTGATGAAACGTCCTAACTCGATCCAAATTGTTTGCATAAGTAATCACAGATGGGACACTGGGAGCGAAAGAGTTAAATGGGTTTTGGTTGCTCATTTGCTTTTTATGTATTGGTTAAATGCCAAACAGCTTGGGTCCTGACGAGACGCCAAGTAACTCGGCATCTCATCTGGATTCAAACTGTTTGCAAATGTTAGGAAGAATAGCGGGGAGATTGGGTCAAAACCAGGTGCGGATCCAGGATTTCAGATTAGGGGGGGGGGGGGTTAGAAAGTTTTTTGGAAGAGGTGGGGCGTAGATATTTGTTTGATGACACAAATAAATAGTGTGTTTGTAATACATGTTGAAATAGAGCTCCTATGGGAGCATTCTGTTTTACTTTCACCTTGCTTTAAGCAGCCGCCTGCTCTAAGTATCAATTAATTAACACAATTTAGTGGTCGTTATAGAGAGGTTTTACTGTATATAGATCTGAAATATTACTAAAAATGTGTTGGCAATTTTTTTGTTTGGGGGGGGGGGGGGCGTACGCGACTCCGCCCCTCTAAATCGCGCCTGAAAACGTCCTTGAACATAGTCGTGATTCTAACCAGGTCACTGTCCATTTTGACCGTAGGTGACGAAAGGTTTACGAAAACAGCATAACATTAGATTATTGGCGCGATTGTCATTCATAACAAATGCTACGGACAATAATATAATGATAATATTTTGATTTGTGTAGAATTAGATTTTCTGTCTTTAACCTATAGTCTGCTGCAAACAACTATTTTCGGATCTGCTACACTATTTGGTATTAATTTATTTCCCATTTGTTCAAGATTGTAAGACACTACATGTATTGACCATCTATTGACAAACGAGCTTGGATCCTATTGTTACTTGTCATCACATCTGGAGCCAAATTTTACAAATGCCACCAGGTTGCACTTAGCTGGTAGAGGTTTAATTTCACCGGATATCAAAATAAACATCTCAATAAAGATCTCGTAAACTGGCGCCACAAGAAAATACATCCTAGGGACTCTGTAAATAATATAGACGCAGACTTGTCGGCACGACCGGGGGCGTAGCTCGCGATACGCACTTACGCACATGCGTTATATCAGTCTGAAAAAGTGAAAACATATTTATTAACAATGGAACAACACTCGAAGGCTAAGAAAATATACTTTGATAAACGTTCTGTCTTGTCATGTAAGCCTTAACCAATTTCTTCATATTGGCGCATTTTGACGCTTCTGTAAAAGTCACCCTTCTGAAACCTTTGTGATAAACATAGCATTTGCTCCTAAAGGAGCAAATGCTCTATTTATCACAATGGTTTTAAAACAATACAATTCTAATGTTCACTCGGGAGCATGCCCTCAAACCCCTTTAGCCACGGTGCGTACATTACATTTAGATTCAACTTCGCTCATGGCGGTAGAGATGTGGATTTTCATCATGGCTTTAGCCGTCAATTTGGGTATAGCAACAATTCACCTAATCAACATTCTTGGTAGACTCCATTAATCATTGGTATTTGTTAACACTTTCCCTGTTCTAAATGTATTCCAAATTCCAATGCCTTAATGCATATTCGTGGACAAAATAGGTACATGTATAATGACATATGGAAGGCGGAATATTGTAGCCATTTTAGAAAGTGAAGAAACATCTTTCAAATTCCACTAGCAAACAGAGCAGACCCTGATCAGACGGCTCATATAGGAAATACATGTATATAAAATAGTAACAATTTGCAAAAGTATCTTGAAATACAAGCTATGTAGACCATGTTTAGAGTGCACCACTTGGGACATTCTGATCTGGGTCCACACTGTTTGCAAATACAAGCACAGTAAAACCTCTCTATAACGGCCACTAAATTATCTTGATTAGTTGGTATTTAGGGCAGGTGCGTGCTAAATAAACACAAGATTTTATCCATGGCAGAAATATTAATAATCTCGTAGAAAACTGTCTGATCTGGGTCAGCTCTTTTTACAAAGACTTGACAATGCGTGTCTATCAGACAAATGGTTAACAGGGATATAATCAAACCCCGCCCAGAGTCCTCTGATGTGAGAGCCCTCTATTGTTGATGTGCACTAACCCTTTCCCTATTCTGTATTTAGGGCGAATTTCAATACCTACTGAATATTCATTAACAAAATAGTTATAAAGAAATATGGAAGGTGGAACACTGTAGATATTTTAGAAAGCAAATAAACAGTTCTATCAAATTCTATTAGTAAACAGAGTAGACCCTGATCAGACGGCTCCTCTAGGAGCCGTCTGATCTGGGTCTGCTCTGTTTGCTAATGCGTGAAAACACGTTTGTATGAGGGAAAGGGAGGGCTATATGTTATTTTTGCTTACGCCCCCCCCCCCCCCCACACACACACACTAAATTCACACTTCGATATGCATGTACTAATTTAGACAAATGCATATAACCTTTCATCTCATGAATATTTATACAAGAGTTTATGACCTTTTATGAATATTCATTAACTAAAATTTTAATAATTGCCGGTGAACAAGTGACACTATGGCCATTTCAGAATCAGTCTATACTTATATTTATATAATTCCATAAGCAAACTGAGGAGACCATGACTTAACGAGTTGTCTGAGCGAGCTGGGTCTTCTCTGTTTGCGAATGTGACAAACATCGTCTTTATGGGGGAAATGATTTTTCCCTTTCTTCCATGAATATGCATATAGGAAATGCTGAATATTAATTAGATTAATTGTTATAATAGCTTATGAACATATGCAGTTTTGGCTGTCGAAGAAACGGTAGGACCATATCTTTATTATGCCATAAGCAAACAGGGCAGACCCAGATCAGACGGCTCCTATAGGATATGGGTCTATTCTGTTTGCAAAGGCGTAGAAAGGTGTATTAATACAGCAAAGGGTTCAGATACACGGGCTACATGGTATTATGGTAGCATATCCATTGGGACTAAGAAGTGATGTTTATTTTATATTAATAATTAACTAAAATCTGTTAATGGCTAGTTTACCACGGGGCCTATCCATTGAGAGAAAAAATAGTCTAGCCGTATTTGTCTTGCTGCAATGAAAATTATTAAAATTAATTAAACGATGTATACTTGGATCAGAGTGCTGCTAGAGAATTTCTCTGATCAATGTCTGTACTGTTTTTCATTCAAAATGCTCTTGCAAGTTTAAGCATGTCATACTCAACGGACATTATAATTAAACACTAGTGGGCATTTCTACTCTGAAAAGGGTAATCACAGTTTTGGGCTTACACCGAGGGGATTTGAAACGTTCTTCGACCCTGGGTCAAGCAAAGATTTTGATCGTTCGATATGAATAGTTTTGCTTAATCGCTTGTATAATGAAAACATAGTCCATTGTTGGTTTTAGTGTTATTCCAAAACAGTCTCTAGACTTTAGATCTACAATAGTAGACTCTAAGCTTTCTTAATCATTGCTACAGTAAAACCTCTCTCAACAGGAATTTCAATTTACATTGTAATACGAATTTCGGTGTTGTCGACAGATGACAGCTTAATGCAGGGTGAAAGTCATGTAGAAATCTCCTGTAGGAGCTTTCTGTATGACTTTCACCCTGCATTAAGCAGCCATCTGCCTAAAAGTATCTAAACTCCTTTTCTTCAAGGGTTGCGGTTTACGGGTAATTTTTACTATACATGTACAAGGACTGGGCTCTTTGAACCAGTTCAAGGCGGAATTTCCTACCATTTTTAAACCATTTCCCTGTTCTATATTTAGGCCAAATTTCAATACCTACTGAATATTCATTTACAAAATAGTTATAAAGAAATATGGAAGGTGGAACATTGTAGACATTTTAGAAAGTAGAGAAATAGATCTATCAAATTTTATTAGCAAACAGAGAAGACCCTGATCAGACGGCTCCTCTAGGAGCCGTCTGATCTAGGTCTACTTTGTTTGCAAATGCGTGAAAACACGTTTATATGAGAGAAGGGGTTAACTATAGAGCTCATGCAGTTTGAATGAGTTCTAGATCATTTTGAATGTCAGTGTATATACCCTGATCAGAAGGCTCCTCTATGAGCCTTTCAATCTTGGCCTACACTGTTTGCCCCTTCCAGTAAACACTAGTTTCCCACATTCGAAGTTTTAACCATTCTCTTGCTGAATTTTAAATACTTTTCTCCTTCTTTACCCATGCCCTGTTGTATAATTACATATTTCTTCACTGTGTTCAAGTATTTCGCTGTGCAATCACTGCTGTGGAGTGCACTGGTTGCACAATCAACTTGTAAATAGTGCAGACCCTGGTGAGACAGCTCCTGCAGGAGCTGTCTCATCTGGGTCTTCACTATTTACAGGTAGTTATATTGACGTGAATAGCAAGCGAATGGCTAATTAACCATCACATAATTAACTTTTGACCTGCTATAAACCTTTCATCCACTAAAACAGTTATCTGGTTAAATTCTGAAATTCACACAACTTGCTTTATTATTTTTTTCTTTGATGACTTTTGATCGAGTGTCAAACAGTTTGGATACTGATCAACTGATGGCCCAACAGTGTCTGATCTGGATCCAATCTGTTTGCAACTAACAGCCTTGTTCTAACTACCATGTCAACCAGCATCGTGCGTAGCGAATGTTTCACAAATTTTAATACCTCTTTTTTTTAAAAAAAAAAGGGATGAACTTTTATAAAAAAATTTTTACTGCAAACATACACTCCGTATGTCAGACAGTTTAGATCCTGATTAGCCGCTGAGTTACCCAGCGTCTCATCTGGATCCAAAGTGGTTACCCTGGAGCCCTATTCGCCCGTAGCATGCTAAAGTTTCCAACCAAAACTGATACAGACGTGGTTTTGCTTAATATAATTCCCTCTGTAAATATTTCTAATTTTTTTCAGTATGATCAAACTAGCGTGTGCCTTGTGGAATTAATCCTTTTCCCTTCTAATCGAGATATGAATGCCAGATGCAAACAACTTGGATCCGGATCAGACACCTAATAAATCGAAATCCAATCAAGATCCATGCTGATTCTCTGTCAATAGTTTCTGAAGCGCTTGATAAAATCCGAAATAAGTAAAATGTTTTTGGCAGATTAGAATTTAAGCAGGCGTCATTTTTGCCGCAGGATAAGGAATTAACCCTTATCCTGTTGTGAAAAAATAATGTCTGCTCAAATTTGGATCATGCGCAATTTCGAGAACTACCGATTCAATCACGCTTTTTGAAAGACTATTGCCATATCGTCAAACAGCCTGGATCCGGATGAGTCGCCGAGTTACTCGGCGTCTCATCTGGATCCAAGCTGTTTGCAAATGCCGGTTATGTTTCGCTTAGCTGGATAAGGATTAATATTTTTGCCTGATCAGCGGCTAATAGCCGTGACCCAACAGAACATTTATAAACTGTGCCCATTAAAGACCTGTGAGAGTTGATACAAATTGTAAAAAAAAAGGGATAAAATATGGATACGTCGTTAGAGAAACGGAAGACATTGCATCACGAGAAAAGGTGAACCAACTAATTTTGCTTTAACCCATTTTCTCCTATTGACGCCTTTTTTGTGCCTCTGTAATACTCATGTTTTGAAACCATTGTGATAAATAGAGCATTTGCTCCATAGCAAATGCTCTATTTATCACAATGGTTTAAAAAAAACTACACAATTCTAAAATTCACCTTTTCTTTAGTTATTGTTCGTTTTCGGTAGATTAATTCAAAGAGGTTGGGTCTAAATGTAGTCTAAGAGAGAATGTGTTAAATATTTACTCCTTAGATACACATTTGCAAACAGAGTAGACCTGGTTCAGACGGTTCCTGTAGGAGCCGTCTGATCTGGGTCTGTTCTGTTTGCTGATTAAATAATATAGAACTGATTCTGCAGTTTCGTCTATAGCCAAACAAACGCAGTATTCATGTGCTTATTAATATTCATGATATAAAAATTCAACTTATTAATATTTTTGACTTCATTAATTCTTATATGAATATTCATGGAGTAAAGGGTTACATTTGGATATCATTTTTCATGATTTTTATAATTATTCCTAAATGGATATTAACCCTTCGCTTGCTATTCACGTCAATATACCGGTAAATAGTGAAGACCCTGATGAGACAGCTCCTGCAGGAGCTGTCTCATCAGGGTCTGTACTATTTACAAGTTGATTATGCAACCAGTGCACTCCACAGCAGTGATTGCACAGCGAAATACTTGTACACAGTGACGCTATATGTATACAACAGAGCATGGGTAAAGAAGGAGAAATATATTTTAAAATTCAGCAAGCGAAGGGTTAATCAGAAATGTTCTTCCATGATTTATGATATACTACATACATAGACTATAACAAATACAACATTCTGATCGATACACAGTAGACTCTGTCTTCAGTGACCATCAAAAAGAGGTAGGCCTATAATTATGGGTCTGTGAGGCAGGTGGTAGTTTAATGCAGGTCAAAAGTAATGCAGAAAGCTCCTATAGGAGCTTTCTGCATTACTTTTACCTTGCATTAAGCAATCACCTGCTTTTTAAAAACGTCTGTGTTTAATAAATGGGTGGTCGCTAAAGACGATTTCAACAGTTTGTTTCCTTCCAATATTTTTTTTTTAAATTTTTAATATTTTGTTGTTTAAAGTATGCTGATTTCAAATTAAAAAAGAAAAGAGTGGGTTACAGACTTCATTTTTGAGTAATTACCATGAAAAATAAGCATTAGCGTGTTTCCTGCCTTTTATAGATAAGATAAGATTTTATTTTCACCTTTAGACTAACAAGTCCATATGGGACAGTACAAAATCATGACATCGGTGATATTTTCGTAAATTTCTAAGAAACTTATCCAATATTTTTTTTTCAAAATTTCACATTTTGTGCTTTATAGTATCCTTAACATGAAATCAAAAAGAAATGTATGGGTTGCTGGCTTCGTTTTAAGCAATTACTCAATTTATCACCAAGTGGTGGTGCTCGCTCATGAAAACTATGCCGAAATGGGCGACGTCTTTTGACGTCCATGACGTCACAAATTTGCTATGACGTCGTACCAATTTGTTTATTATACTCCCGTATCGGATTTTCCTGTTTGGTTTTAAATTTTTATATGTTCAGCTAATTATCTTTTAGCAATTTTCTCGTGTAATAGAAATTGTTGATACATTTAAGGTTTGCTGGTATTAAATAAAAGTAAATCCGTTTTTGTAGAGTATATCTTTCACATTAAACAACCAGCGTTTTATACCCATTGTTACAATCTTCTAGACTCATGTTGTAATTAGTTTACGTCTGCATAGCAGGATATGTTATATGTAGGCTAATTACAGTAATCATAATATCTGTCAAGGGCCGGAACGCGTTAGAGTATAACATTAATAGCTGGGACCGCTAGGGCACCCGGTGGGTTCAGGGCAGTGCCCTGGTCGGGGGTCCGGGGAAGCTCCTTAAAATATTGCCACTTTATATAGATCTATTGACGTGACAGATCATTTGTCTAGTTAGTGATGTCTACACGTCGATTAGACCTTAATAACTCTTTACTCCATAAATACGTCTTTCTACGTCTCCGAGTAGAAAGAAATCAGACGGCTCCTATAGGGTCTGCTCTGTTTGCTAACGATATAATACAAATATGATTTTACAGTTTCTGCCATGGACAAAAAGTCCTGTGTCCATGTTCCATTATAAAAAATAATCTTAACCCATTCCCTCATATTGACGACTTTTGACCACTCTGTAAAAGTCATTTTGTGAAACCATTATGATAAATAGAGCAAATGCTCTTTTTATCACAATGATTTCAAACTACAGAATTCTAAAAGTTTCCTTTTCTCTAGTTAATGTTCCTTTTCGGTAGATTTATTCAAAGAGGTTGTATCTAAAAATAGCCTATGAGGTAATGGGTTAATCTATATCCATGATGTCTTTATTTCTTTCATGAATATTCATGGAGTAATGGGATAATGGGTCGTTATCGGTCCGTTGCTGTAGACCTATTTTATGAGCCGATAAGAGTTTTTGAAGACTATTTAAGAGTTCAATGGTCATATTTTAAATCTTTTTTTTCAAGAATTTAGAAAAAGTGTGTGTGTATATGTGATACTAAACTAAGCGAGTGAACGTGATTTAGACGTAAAATGCACTAGACACGCGCTCAATGTACACGTGCGTGTTGACAGGTTTATAATCAGCAGCTCAAACTCGAGATCGAATGCAGGCGCATTTCTTACATACAGTAAACCCCCTCTAATGCGACCACTTAATAAACAGCTATTCGTCTCGTTTAAAGAAGGTGGTTGCTTAATGCAGGGAAAAAGTAATGCAGAAAGCTCCTATAGGAGCTTTCTGCATTCCTTTTGTCCTGCATTAAGCTACCATCTAGCACTCAGAATTATACCTCTTTGAGGTGGTCGCATTAGCGGGGTTATTACTGTATATACCCGTTTGCTCCATTTATTCTACATTGTATATTATTTTAATTACCATTCTGCTATTGCACTACCAACAGAAATTTGTGTGATGACTATTATTCAAGAAAATCGTATTGAATCGTTCTGAATTAAACAGCGCCATTTTAAAACCTCGTTGATATACATGTATACATGCATGTCTATTAATTCTTTCCCTGTTCTACGTTTATTCCGAATTTCAATACCTATTCATGGACAAAATAGTTACAGCAAAATATGGAAGATGGAACTATGTAGTCATTTTAGAACAGACCCTGATCAGACGGCTCCTGTATAGGATCTTGGCCTACTTTGCTTGCAAATGTGTAAAAATGGTCTACAGTAAAACCTCTCTAAACCGGAATTCTAGTACAGAAGAATTTAGATAGTTTTATGCAGGTGGCTGCTTAATGCAGGTTGAAAGTCATTCAGAAAGCTCCTAGAGGAGCTTTCTGAATGACTTTCACCCTGCATTAAGCTGCCACCTGTCTCCAAGACCAATATTTAAACTAAATTTTACGTCCGGTTTAGAGGGGTTTTACTGTATATGAAGAAAAGGGTTAAACATGACTGTTTGAGTCTCGATTTTTGAGTGAAGTAAACCTATTATAACCCTTTCCTTCATAAACTTGTTTTCACGCATTTTCAAACAGACTAGATAGACCCCGGTCAGGCGGTACCCGTATGTGTCGTCTGATCAGGGTTTGCTCTGTTTGCTTATTGCTTATGAAATGATATACAGTTGAACTTCGATATCTCGAACTCGGATAACTCGAACTTAGAGATAACTCGAACTAAAAGTTCGATCCTTCCAAAATCTTACAATACAGAATTGCTCTAAAATGTATCACTACGCATATCTAGAAACACATTTCACAGCTTAATGCAGTTCTGCGGTATTTTTTCTTTGGTTTAGTCATACTTTTGGTATGTTTTAGATACGTATGAAATGTGATTAAAAAATAATGTATTTGTGAAGTAGAAATTGTTGTTGGGACATAGCATGCGAAGGACACCTGTGCATTCTGTGTGAAGCAGTCACTTTCTCAAAAATATCTTAAAACTTTTTTTACTAAGGGTCTGGTTAAAAGCGGTCTGTTGTAGGCTACCTAGTAGCACGTACACTATGTATAGCCTTGAGGTTATAGCAAAGTAATTCTTCTTTTGTTCGAATACCGTGGACTATGTTGTACTAAGAGGTGTGTAAGCAAGGTATTAGGGCAAAAGGGCAATGACAGAGTCACAGCCGCAGCGCATGCGTGTATGTGTTTTTTTATATGCGTGGTTTTAGCAGCGTGTGTTGACTGTTACTAGAGTCTGTGGATAGTACATGTATGATGTGAATCAGGAGCCTTGACCCTTTACCCGATACGGGTCGCCTTTGCAAACAGAGTTGACACAGATCAGACGGCTCCTATAGGAGCCGTCTGATCTGTGTCTACTCTGTTTGCTTGTGATATAATATAGATCTGAAATTCACGTTTTCTGCCATGCATACACCATCATGTAGATCTAGTTATATGTCATTATAAAACATGAGCTTATTGGTTTTTTCTTACATACATATTCACCAGGTAAAGGCTTAACCCTTTACTGTATGAATATTCATGTAAAAAAAGAAATTACATCATGCATATTAATCAACTGTATTGTTATATTAGCATATGAACACATGAATATGTAACAAGGCAGAAAATGTAGAATTAGATCTGTATCATGAATTAGATTGAATAGATCGATCTGTATCATGTCTTAAGCAAACAGAGCAGACCCTGGTCAGACGGCTTCTACAGGAGCCGTCTGATCTGGGTCTACTCTGTTTGCCAAGGCGTGGAAAGGTGTATTTATGGAGTAAAGGGTTCAGCTGGAGAAGGAAGCTTAGATAACGTCAGGATGGGCACGCTCAAGTAAAGTCTATTTTTTATATTTTAAATACTATTATGTTCAACATTTTTTTACTTAACCTTTAGCCAGCTGAGGGCGTATGAGTGACCATCTTTGCAAACAGTTTGGATCCAGATGCGACGCCGTGTAACCTAGTGTCTCATCTGGATCTCATCTGTTTGATACTGTGGCCGTGTCGGTGAAAAGAAATGTAAGATATTAATATTAATCAATGGTGACAACTGAAGTTGATGATATTTTTCATCAGTAGATTAAAGGATACTGAACATGAATATAAGTACTCTCTATAATGGCCGCTATATTACATAATGTATTTTGTTTTAAAGGCAGGTGACTGCTTAAAGTATGGTGAAAGTAAAACAGAACGCTCCTAAAGGAGCGTTCTGTTTTACTTTCATCTTGCTTTAAGCAGCCACCTGCCCTAAATACCAACTAATTAACACAATTCAGTGGCCGTTTTATTGTATCTGCGCCTTATGAATATTTATTGATTAATTAATGTTATATATATATATAACAGAAATGTATTACCGTCGCAGACAGTAGATAATCATATCTGTGACATATAAGTAAAATAGAGTAGATCCTGATCACAGGTGCCAGGCGCGTGACAGTTTCATAAATACTACTTTTAAACATTTTCAAATAAGTTTAGATATCATAATTTGACAGCAGAAAGAAAAAAAACAAGCTTTGATTTTGTTTTCGTATAGTATAATACTATGTATGTACATAGTATTATACTACACGCGTTTATTTCATTTTTTCTGTCAAAGTATGATGTCTAAACGTATTTGAAGAGGTTTGTCAGTAGTATTTATGAAATGGTCACGCGCCTGGCTCATGTGACCCTGAACAGACGCTTATACAGAACTTGTCTGATCTGGGTATGCTGCCTTTGCAAAGGTGTAAACAGAGCGAATAATCATGTGAGTGTCTAGGTATTTGCTGTATGCAACAAATCATTCGGCGAAGTACATGTACACAGAAAACAGTACACAGTATGCCCCTACATACATGTACTGTGGTCAGAGGTTGGTTGGTAAATCAATATACAAATGTATTAACCCTGACCAGGAGGCTCCTGGAAGTTGCAAACATAAATATTATATATTTAATCGCGAGATGAATATGTGGCTGTTTAACTCCTCTCCCGACATTTTTTAGACCCAACTGCTTTGAATTAATCTACCGAAAAAGAGTATTAACTATAGAAAAGGAGAATTTTAGAATTGTGTAATTTTAAAACTATTTTGATAAAAAGAGCATTTGCTCCTATGGAGCAAATGCTCTATATATCACAATGGTTTCAATAAATTAGTTTTACAGAGGCGCAAAAAGGCGTCATTGGGAGAGAATGGTTTAACCCTGGATCTGACAGTGATGCCCTTTTGCGCCCTTGCAGAGTAGACCCAGATCATGTAATTTCCCTATTCATGAGCTGGCTAATCAGAGTATGCTGTTTGTTTATATTCATATTATGAATCATGCATACTTATTTAGCTGAAATTTTATAATAGCGGAACTCTCTGATCGGGATCTGCAAAGCTTGCCATACCAACCAATGTCTAAGGTTTTCTCTAGTAAAATTGATATAATTGGTTGTTTTTCTAGTAGGAAGCCCACACATGCAAAAATAATGATTATGTTCCATTTTTCAGGTTTAACGAGTTTACCGTAAATAATATCGGAGCTAAAAGGTTGGGTTTCTTTTTAGTGACCTTTAATGAGAGGGTTTACCATAGGGTCTATTTGTTTGGTATTTTCAGTGATCTTCTCTCATCCGGAATAGAAGATTTTGAGGACAAGTTGTTTGACTTTTTATGTGACAACAAAGGCAGACTTTCCATCGATAAATTCATCGGGGTAAGACGTATACATGTATCAGTCCTCTTTCGTCTCATTCTGAAGTTTCATATTTTCTTCTTTTTTTCTCTCTTTCTCTCCATTTTTATATGCACATACCTTCGCCTGTCTGTTTGCCTCTTTAACCATTTCCCTCGTATAAACGTGTTATCACGCATTTACAAAGAGGAGCCGTCTGATCTGGGTCTGCTCTGTTTGCTAATAGAATTTGATAGATCTGTTTCTCTGCTTTCTAAAATGTCTACAATGTTCAACCTTCCATATTACTTTATAACTATTTTGTTGATGAATATTCATTAGGTACTGAAATTTGAAACAAACATAGAACAGGGAAAGGGTTAATCCTTTACTCCGTGAATATTCATGTAAGAAAGAATGACATCGTGGATATCAATAAGAACTTTGTTAATGATAGGACATAGACACTGACATTTTTTATATTGTTTAAACTGTATACTAATATATATATAATAACACAGGAAAACAAGGTTATAAAACTTTCTGCTTGAGTCTGAGATCATTCTCAAGCATCTGGCCAATCAGATACTTGATAATGAGCTCAGCCTCAGACTCAGAAGTTTTATAACCTTGGGCACAGAGTTTGAGTTGACATAAGCTTCAGAGCATGAGAAGAGTCAACGCGTTTAGCAGCCGACAGTTTATTAGCCCATTCCCTCCTAGACTATTTTTAGGACCAATCTCTTTGAATAAGTCAACCGAAAAGGAGCATTTACTGGAGAAAAGGAAACATTCAAAATCGTGTAGTTCTGAAACCATTGTGATAAATAGAGCATTTGAGCAAATGCTCTATTTATCACAATGGTTTCAGAAATGACTTTTACAGAGTCGTCAAAAGGTGTTGGTAGGAGGGAATGGGTTAACTTTTCATACGCTAACAGCGGTTTTGTTATGAATATCACAAATAATTTGTGCCAGAACCAGGACCTTGAGTAACCCTGCGTCTGATTAGGAACTGAACTGTTTGATTCCTATTCGAGTTTCAAAAAGGCATTGACAGTAAACACCTGTTAAGGGACCATGTTTTTAACCATGTCCTCATATAAATGCCTTTTCACACATTTGCAAACAGAGATACCCAGGAGCCGCTTGATCAGGGTCTGCTCTGTTTGATTATGGAAGTTGATAGATATATTTCTTTATTTTCTAAGATGGCTGCAATATTCTACCTTCAATATTTTCATACTTCCATGTAACTATTTTATCCATGAATGTTCAGTAGGTATTGCCATTTGAAATAAACCTAGAACAGGGAAAGGGTTAAGGAACATACATGTTTTACTGTTGCTTACCGTGTGAGCGTTCTGCATAACTTTCATCCTGCATTAAAAATATACAAGTGAACTTCGCTATCTCGACCTTGGATAACTCGAACTTCGGGATAACTCGAACTAAAAGTTCGGTCCTTCCAAAATCTTACAATACAGAATTTCTCTAAAATGTATCACTACGCATATCTAGAAACACATTTCACAGCTTAATGCAGGTCTACAGGAGCTTTCAGCATTACTGTAGACCTGCATTAAGCTGTGGATTTGTGAAATTGTCCAGAATAGAACTCGGATAACTCGAACTTCTGTTATCTCGAACTAATTTATGTAGTCCCTTGAAGTTCGAGATATCGAAGTTTAACATATACATGTAAACAGTCATATTTCGGTGGTCGCTTTAAAGGGGTTTCGCTGTATAAGACTTTGAAGGAAATTAACTAATTTACATGTTTTCCTAACCGTCCTAAATGTCGAAACAGGTCATTGCCCAACAGAAATATATAACGAGACATAACTCTTTCCCTATTCTATGTTTATTTCAAATTTCAATACCTACTGAATATTAGTGGACAAAATACGATGTGCATGTAATTATAACGGAATGTGGAGTAAGGAACATTATTTCCATTTTAGAAAGTAAAGAATCAGATCTGTCAAATTCCATTAGCAAACATAGCAGATCCTGATCAGATGCATAGGAGCCGTCTGATCTGGGTCTACTCTGTTTGTAAATGCGTGAAAACACGTTTATATGAGGGAAAGGGTTAAGCAAACAAAATACGGAGGACCTGGTTCGAGATTTTCACATTCCTATTTTGCCAACATCTGCGAGTATTAAAGAACATTATGCATTTATTAATCCACTTAACCTAACGAATTTGCGTGTACGAAAAAATGCCATCATGCATATTTATTAGCTGAATTTGTATAATGGTAGATGAACATATGATTTATTTGCTGTGTCCCAAACTGTAGAATCAGATCGATATAAACCCAATAAACAATGCATAAACTGCCCAGAGGGCTTTTAAAGAAGTACATTGTACTTCGGTCTTGGTCTTGGTCTACTCTGGTTTCAAAGGTTTCTAAGTACGTCTCTATCAGATAAAGGGTTAATTAAACGCATGCCAGTGTATATTAATCCCTTACTTTAAACAAACGCCTGTGAAAACACAGCAGATCCAGACCACGGGCGCCTGTAGGGCGACCGTTTGATGAAGATTAGCTGTATTTGCTTATGAAATCATAATACATGTAGATCTGGCTTCTACCAATACCAAAAGGATGCATATTTACATATGCCAATATGAAAAAAATCAGTTAATAAACGTTGATGACGTCATTGTTGATTATGAATATTTAACAGGGAAAGGGTTAAACGTTGACTGTGGCTTTTATTGGAATAACGCTCAACCTGTCTTAAGCGACCATTAAAAAGAGGTCTAATTATGGTTGCTTAATGCAGGTCAAAAGTAATGCAGAAAGCTCCTACAGGAGCTTTCTGCATTACTTTTGAACTGCTTTAAGCAACGACCTACTTTTTAAAATTCCTATGTTCAATAAATGAATGGTCGCTTAAGACAGGTTGTACTGTGTTGTACTTTTAGGTTTTACGTGAAACAGGGCTAAGAGACAATGATCCCCGTCTAAAGGAGACAATCGAAAATTTTCATGAGGTGGAAATCCAGCAGCTGCATGATGATCACGCGCTGAGGGGCATGGTGGAGCGAGACACATTCAAAGAGTGAGTATAACGAGCTTCCATTTTTATTTCCGGAAACTACCGAATATTTCCGAACACTGGCATCATGTTACCTGAAACAACAGAGTTCATACGGACAATATCGAATATTTTTTTAAATCTATATTTTAACTCATTACTCCATAAATACACCTTTCTACATCTTTGCAAACAGAATAGGCTTCTGTAAGAGACGCCTGACATGTAGGGTCTGCTCTGTTTGCTTATGCTAGAATATAGACTGCAGTTTCTGATATGGCTCAATTTTCCCATGTTCATATGTCATTACAGATACATGTATGAATCTAATTCATATTCATGGCGTCGTTAGTTCGTACATGAGTATTCTGAAGTCTTACCCAGTGTTTATTTTACCGTACTTTTTAACGAGTTTACCAAATTATTCTCATTTGCTTAACCCTTTTGCTGCCAAACTCTGTCGTCTGCTAACTTTGTCGTCTGCTACAAATTTTCATTCTTCTGATTTCCTTCAAATTTGTTTCAAAACAATTGTAACAGTAACAAACAGTCTGGATCCTGATGAGACGCCGAGTTACTCGGCGTCTGATCTGGATCCAAACTGTTTGCATAGGTAATCACATATCCGGCATTGGCAGCGATATGTACAACTTGTCATTTGTTAAATGACATTTACACAGAGTCTAGCTACTTTTCAAATCCTTCTTAATCAGTACTCAAACTTTTAACCATGAAATTCAGTTGATTAAAATATCATTCATCGAATTTCAATGTCAAAGAATATCCCCTTTCTTCATATAAACGCATTTTCGCACATTTGCAAACAGAGAATATCCATAATCAGACGGCTCCTGTAGGAACCGTCTGACCAGGGTATTGTCTGTTTGTTAGTGATAAATATGTGTCTTTAGTTTCCAAAATGGCCAGATATGGCCAGATTGTTCCTCCGTCCATATTGCATTATTCACTATTCTATTTATGAATAATTTGTAGGTATTGAAATGTGGACTAAATACAGTACAGGGAAAAGATTAAACATTTGGTTACTGAGCTCTAATGCAGCTTGTATTGTGATCGACTTACATATGTGTCGCGTCTATGTACGCTTAGGGCTGTTCCAGGAAAAAAGGCCTGGGGGGGGGGGGGGGGGGTAGGAACGCCAGCCAAAAATAGGGGTACCACCAACACAATTTTTTTTTTTACCCCCCCAAACAAGAGAATTAAGATAAGTCAGATACCCACAACCACTAGATTTATATTTAACTTGCCACCCACCACCAAGAAAACTGAAATTTCCGATTCAATAGTACTTTCTAGATTTCTTTACCACTCAAAGCTTGACAAGTTTTACTATGAATGTGCTGTTTTCTGAATGGAAATCATATTGACAGCATATATTGTTTATGTATAGGTTAGACCATGGTTGAGCGTGACTAAACGATTTAGTTCGAGGGGGCATAGCTCCCGAGAACTATGTCGTTTAGTCGCGCTCAACCATTGGCTAACCTATTTAGCACTGGCTTGGGCTCGAGGAAAAACAAGAAATAAAGGTCATCAAATTTGCAATTTAACGTCATCGAGCGCGTGCTGATTTTCCCTCACTTCTCTTCGCACAAGACTGAAAACCATGATTGCGCCTGAATCCATTATCTTGGAAGAAGAGGAAGGAAAAACAACAAAGATGGAAATTTAACGGCAAGATTTTAAAATTGTGTACAATTAAATATTAAACGATAATTTTAAATATTCAACGATAATTTCAATTTCAATATGATGCATTTGAAATAAAAGTTACTTTTAAATATTGAATTAATTCGATCTAGATCTAGATCATTTTATTAAGATTTTTATTATCCTATTTTGTTTAAATTTTTTTAAGAAAGATTGTTTTCAACTTTTCACGCATTGATTAGATTGTATACAATAAAACCTATGTACAATGGTCAATACAATACGCTATGCATTGTGCCGCTTTTTAAAGACAACTTTTTATGCTTGAATGCAGATTAAATGTAACACATAACGCTCAAAATAGGAGCTTTCTGCATACCTTTAGTAATGCATTAAACTGTCACCTGTATTTGAAATTGCATATTCATTTCCCTTAATTGTCGATTAACCTTAGTTTTACTGTATTTCAGTGTAACCAGCTGATCAAGGCTACGATGCATTGGGGTGAAATATCACGTGAAAGCCTAGGATGTGACGTCAAAAAAACATCATAATGATTGGTCGACAGGAACCATTGACTAAATAAACAGTTTGTTAGTTGGTCCATGGTCAAAAAGAGTCGAACTAAACGATATAGTCGACACTATTTGAGGCATCTGATTGGCCGAGAGCTCCAAGCCATGTGCTAAATATTGAAATCATCTACTTTTTGTTGAGTTTGTACACATTACATTGGCATGCTGAAACAATAAACTATTTGCCATCTTGTTTCTAGTGTGGAATGCCTTTTTCCCCATTCCTAGTATATAAACATCTTTAACCTTGACACAAGACGTTCAATTATATGATCATTAAATTTAACCCTTTCTAAGGTGTAAGAACATAGCAGACATTAATTTTGCAAATATGAGCCATGACTGTTGATAACTTTATATCTAACCACTTCTTGATAGCCACTGTTGGTCCAATCTGTGAAATTTAATTTTCCTGTGTTGACTATTTGTATGGCAGCAATTGAATATTAAGACAATCACATTACATTGAATTACATGATTACTAAATTTCTTTTATCGGTATATACAGAAATCAAATCACAAGAGATTGTTAGTGTTGACCTAGATCAGCTGGTGCAATGAAAATCTGATCTGATCTACACTGCTTGCAAATTACCACCACCATCTTTAGTTTGCCAATTTGTCTGGAAAGCAAACAAACTGGTTGCAGTGCATGTCCATACAATTTACATTCAGTTTATCCTGGATCTATTCAATATTACCAGATTAATTTCTTGTAAAACACAAGCAATTAAAACTCACACGTTAAAGATATGAAATTTGATTTAAAAGTCAGCATGGTATTATAACACTTAACAATTAGTTAACTTACTAGACATAGTTCACCTTTTTATACACATTTATAGTCACAATTTCTAATCATATTTACATTCAAACTCAAACTCTTTTTGTCATTATAAACCATAGGGTTCTCCCCAGGATTTTCAGAAGGCAAGTTGCGTCTTGGGGTGGGTACGGGAGGGGTGTCCCCTCCCGCATTCAACGGTGAGATTTTTTTTAAAAGTTCTTACTAAATGATGTAAATTTATGTATACCTGACAAATAAATGAAGCAAAAAATGCTATAGCATGTCAGGTACATTTAGGAGATTTGCCAGGTAGATTCGACTTTTGGACAGGTAGATTTTATTGACACAAAGAAATATGAGAAGACAAAATCTTCTGCTAGATAATTATGTTTGATAAATACCGGTACCATTTCACAAACAAACATTTATATACCTAACCATATTATAATTAGCAAGCTATGCATATCCATACCATTACAGTGCTCTAGTTAGACTTTCAACATGGTAGGGCCGCACTAATGAAAATTAGAGCACTTTCTAAAGTGCAACTTGATAAATGATAAAAAAAAATTCTTTTCATATGTTCCAGAGATAAAACAATTCATGTTTGTTTATTATTATTTCTGAGAATTATTTATGTCCATAACATCTTTGGGTCTCATCAGGCAGATCTTATGATCTTAAACTTTTACATGTAAACATAGTCTGCATGGTTGTCACTCAGTGGTAATTCCCACTCTATGTCTACATTTATAACTTTCATTCTTGATCATTTGTAGGATCACTTCCTAAGTAGGATTGGGTAGTAGTACTAGTAGTTGTCTTAAGTCTAGGATATCGCCTTCCCATTTTATGACCTCGGGCTATGAAAATGTCAATCTTTTTTTTTAGAAAGTGAATATTTTTTACCCTTCTCTTTCTGTTTTAAAATCTTTATAAGAACCTAAACTGGCTAATTCATTTTTCCAGAAATTATTTCCATTCAGACTTTCACACATTCCTGAGTGTTACTTTATAAGGCAAATGTCTGGTCTGACTATTACTAAAAATGTCTTCATACACAGGTGCCATCTGATGATCTCAAACAAATAATGTTGTTGTTTTTTTAAAGAAGAACTCTTGTTTGACATTATTGACTAACTAAAGAAGAGAAGGAAAAAATCAGCTAATGGAATAAATTTATAAATTGTAACCCAAATACTGGTTACTGGTTACCATCTTCAGTTATAATTCATTAAGCTAGTTTATAATTTTTCTGAATCGGTACATGTTGACTAGTTTCTTTAACAAAGCAATATTGACAGACACAAATTTCTGGTGAATACTCAATATTACAGGGTTTTACCTGTGACTTCAACACGCTGTTTCAATAACTGGACATGTCTAGCGGTTTTCAGATGGTTCCCAAAGTCTACACAGCCGCGGTTTCAGTAATTAATTTGTTTGTTTACAGTATTAAACAAGGAACTCTCTCCCGGGAAGGTTTACTTTCACTTTCACGAAATCGCCAACTATCACTTTTCTTGTTTCTTTACTAAATGTCAACGTCATTTCTTACTCTAGCCATCTTGGGCTGAACTTATTTTTCACACTCTTATCGTAATCTCGGTCTGTGCTTTTCAATTTTGTCTTATATTCACATTAATTGGCAGGTACATATACCGAATTTCAGAAACGGACGCCATATTGGATTTGTTGAACGAACATTCGATAATACGAGCGTTTTGATTGGCTGTAGGACATGAGTCTCGTTATTCGATTAGCCGAACCGAAATCTCGCTGTTGACGTGATAAACGTTATTAACGTGGATTTACTTGAAAACGGGAAAGAATATCGGCGACGATTTTTTCTTATTTGGGAAATTTTAAACAGAATTACCGTGCTTAATGCCCCCCCCCCCCCCTCCGAATTGAAATATTCAATAACCCCCGATACAACACAATTACAATTGAAAAAATCGCCCCAACCAACACAAATTTAATTCTTTATTACCCCCCACCCACAAAATTTTAATTCATCGCCGTTTCGACCCCCCCTGGCCTTTTTTCCTGGAACAGCCCTTATTGGCCTGACTTGTTTACTTGGCCGATTGCCTTCATTTATTGACCTAGCGGACTCCATAACTTACTGTCTTGACTTCTCGCTTTGACTAGCTGCTTTGACTTATTGACTTGAGTTGTATTTCAGGTGCGTCACGGACAACATAGTTTTGATATCAAAAGCCCTGAAAAACCAGTTTGTGATACCTGAGTGGCCAGCCTTCAGAGACCACATCAAGGAAATATATGACAAATGCAAAGCAATAAGCGATGGAAAGGTAAGTACTGCAATGGCAATTTCAAAGATACATGTATGTAAGTGATAAAGGGTATGTACCACATCGAAATAATTGTTCACCTCTGCCAAAAAATTACTTATGGAAATTTTAGTGCCATAAAAGTCTTTATCACATATCTGTCAAGTGGGAGTGCCGATACAGAGTGCCGTAATTCGCGGAAATGCACTGGTGCATTTTTATGCAAATGGGCAGTTTTAATCCAGCTATACTACGCTGTAAACAATGACCGAAATAGCCGTCAGATATAGTCTGTTTCACTTTCTGTTGCACTTCTTAACGGTTATTGGATAAAAAAAGTACATTAGATTCGTATTCATTACAAGTTGTTTTCACGAAACTCATTTACTATAATGAATATTACACTCACTAAAGCTCGTGTCATATTATTATAGTAAACTCGTTTCATAAAAGCAATATGTAATGAACACTCATGTAAGATCCTCTATATGTCAACGGCAACGCAATTAGTAATGAGAAGATACCAAGACAATAAAATAAACAGCAAAAACATCAGTGATGTAAAGATAAGTACAGTATAAAACTATCTCTATGACAATTTCAAAGAAATAAGAGATGTAAAGACAGTTACCACATTACCCCATTCCATCTTAGATTACTTTTAGACCAATCCTCTTTGTATAAATCTATTGAAAAGGAGCATTTATTAAAAATGAAATTTTAAGAATTACATAGTTTTGAAATCAATGTGATAAATAGAGCGTTTGCTCCATAGGAGCAAATGCTCTATTTATCACAATGGTTTCTAAAATACGTTGACAGGGGCGTCAAAATGCGTCAATAGGAGGGAATGGATTAAAGGAAATACCCTAGAGGAGCCATCTGACCAGGGTCTGCCCTGTTTGTCACGAGTCTATAATTAAGCAGTGGTTGGTCATATACTTAGAACATTCGGTTAAGAAGACCAAGTTCCCAACTCAATGTGATTTCTTGTTCTATTATCCAGCCGGCCAGCTATATCCCCCAACTTGCAAGAGTCGACCCGAACTACTGGGGATGTACAGTCTGCACCACTGACGGACAGAGGTATCGAAGTTTTATCTAAACGAAGGCAAAATAAATATTTGAGACCTTGCAAACAGTGTAGATCAAGATCAGCCGCTGTAAGAGACGCAGCAATTGTTTTGAGTCTATACTGATTAAGGTTGGATAATTAAATGATGCAAGTCTCTGACCTTAAGTCTCTTGACGATGCGGAGTATTGACCCTTTACTCGATAGATATGCCATTCTACGTCTTTGCAAACAGAGTAGGCCCAGATCAGAACTATGCTGTTTACGGTTGGGTAATTGCATAATGCAAGTCGCTGTGACCTTAAGTCTCTTGGCTGATGCGGAGTTTTGACCCATTACTCCATAGATACTCCATTATACGCCTTTGAAAACAGAGTAGGCCCAGATCAGAAGAACCGTCCCTTCGAGACGATTCTAAAGAGTGGGCACACTATAGGATTTGACAGAGAACTGAAGAATTTATTTTCTGAGTACGAACATTTATCTGTTGCTTATATGTCCTGTTTACCTTTATGCAGTATTGTTTTCTAGGTCACGTTCCCATAATTTCGTTCTCTTCTCAGAATGTCGCTTGGGGACACGAAGATTGCATTTAGTCTCCAGTCGGCAGTGAAGCCTCTGTCGTACGCTCTTGTACTGAATGACCTCACGCCAGAGGTGGTACACAAGTACGTTGGCCAGGAACCCAGCGGCAAGTCCTTCAACGAGCTGACTTTGGACTATCAACGTAAGTACACGAGATGCCAGGTCCTTCTTTGTACAATACATTCTTGTAAACCAAAATTTTAGGTAATAAGACTTTCAATCTTTCTTTTTAAGCAGGTGACAACTTAACGTATTCTCGAAGAGATGATTCTAAAGAGTGGCCACAGTATAAGGTTTTGTGGAGAAATGACGATTTTAGTATTTTGGTAGACACCCTTTTCTATAGCTCTGCTGAAGATGTACCGAATTCACCGACGTCTGATTTGGATCCAAGTTTTTTGCAACTGATTTAAGTATTAATTAGTTTTTACTACAATATTAATTTCAAAATTGATTAGGGTTATTCTCATTTTTTTCATTTTTTGCTAGTGACTGTTGGTATATTTTAAATGTTAAATTTCAGATAAACCTCACAACCCCATGATAAACGCCGGGGCCATTGTCGTGTCGTCTCTCCTTAAGAAAGAACTCAACATCGCCGACAGATTTGATTATGTAAGTCTGCCTTTAATGTAATGTCATGAAAACCGCTTTAACCCTATACTACACGAGTATTCACGTAAAAATGATGACTTTATGACTATTTATTAACCCTTTCCCTGTTCTATATTTAGTCAAAATTTCAGTACCTACTGAATATTCATGGATGATATAGTTATGATGAGATATGGTCAGTGAAACATTCCAGCCATTTTAGAAACTAAAGAAACAGAACTGTCAAATTCCAAACAGAGCAGACCCTGATCAGACCTGTTAATATTAGTATTCAATGGAGATAATATACAGACAATAACAAATACATGTTATACAATTAACTTTTTCCTTCATATAGAATTGTTTTCATGCATCTGCAAACAGAGTAGACCTAGGTCTGCTCTGTTTGCTGATGGAATCTGATAGAATTGTTTCTTTAGTTTCACCTTCCATATTTGATTATAACTATTGTAACCATGAATATTCAATTGGTATCTAATTTCGGAATAAATATAGACTAGGGACAGGGTTTAACGAAAACTAGCGAGAGAAGGATGGAGAGCTGTAAGGTCCCTTAAAACTCATGCTAAGCACGTATTTGCTGGAATTTACAAACAGTTTATATCCAGATGCGTATATTAACCCATTACCTCAGTTGCTATTTTTAGACCCAACCTTTTTAATGAATCTTCTGTAACACAACATTTACTGGAGAAAAAGGAAACGTTTAGAATAGTGTAGTCTTTTAACCATTGTGATAAATGGAGCATTTGCTTCAATGGAGGAAATGTTCTGTTTATCACAATGGTTTCAAAAAATGATTTTTGGACATGCGTCAACAGGCGTCAGCATAAGTGAATGGGATAAATATGTTTTCAAGAATTCAAGAACAGTTTTTTTAATTATGCAATCAACCCCTCTTCTAAGACCACTCATGAGGTCATAACGTAAATGATGAGTTTTTAATGGAAATACATGTACTCACACTTCCTTGATCTATCTACGATTCATCATGAGCCGGGAAACATGCAGATCTTTCTTTCAGGACACCATGCACGTTGATGTTTCACTTTTTGTTGATTAACCTTTTAGCCCTTAAGTTGTCAAATAGAATATTCCAATAATTCAAACTAGCCATGATGCCATGAATATGCAGGTAGTTTTGAAGAAGAGTGTAACATGATAATTTGTGCAGACCCTGATGAGACGGCATTTCTAGAAACCCTCTTATTTAGGTCTACACTGTTTGCAAAAAGTCATCAGTTACTCGTTTCCCTCACTGAAATGGTTAACTATTTCCGCGCCAATGTCGCTTGTTGGCACCATTGAAAACAGTGTAGTCCCAGGTCAGATGCCGCCTTTTCAAGGCGGCATCTGACCTGGGACTTCACTGTTTTCGGTATTTTTTTTAGCCCAAGCATACAGGTTTTTTTAAAAACAAATGTTTAACTAATATACCTTTATTATTTAGTTTAGAATTATATTTAATATGAAATTATTATTGCAAACGACACTTTTGAATTTGGCGCCAAAAGAGTTAACATATTGCTTGAATAATTAATGCACCATTACATTTGATTTGCAGCTTGTTTTCTCTTTTATTTGCTATATATCATTGCTGTGTTCACGTTAATACGTTTTCTATCCAATTAACACTCATGATAAGTACCGAAATGTGTCACTAGGACACAGACGGAATGACGCACGCACGTACACACGAAAATACACGAGTGACATTTTGTCATAGGAATAATTATTCACAAGTTTTCAAAAGATCAGGTAGGGGGGTATACCAGTCACCTAATGAAACAAAGTGTACATGATCAACGAAAAGGACAATATGCAGTAAAACCGCTGTAATAAGACCACCAAATTATGACTAATTCTAGGTCATAAGGGCAGGTGGTAGCTTAATGCAGGACGAAAGTTATGCAAAAAGCTCCTAGAGGAGCTTTTTGCATAATTTTCGTCCTGCATTAAGCAGCCACCTGCGGTTAAAGCCCAATAAAGATATTGATTTAACCCTTCTCTTGCTGAATTTTAAAATACATTTCTCCTTCTTTACCCATGCCCTGTTGTATAATTACATATATCTTCACTGTGTACAAGTATATCGCTATGCAATTACTGCTGTGGAGTGCACTGGTTGCACAATCAACTTGTAAATAGTACAGACTCTGATAAGACAGCTCATGCAGGAGCTGTCTCGTCTGGGTCTTCACTATTCACAGATAGGTATATTGACGTGAATAGCAAGCGAAGGGTTAATGGTCTTTGTAGAGGGGTTGTACTGTATTTTAGATAATACTGTACAAGATAAAACTCGGCAGTCTCCGGCAAGCTTCGGAGATACTGATTTCTTAAGGATGCGAGTTGGTAAGAAACAGTGGTACAAAGACTGGTTTCGTTTTAATTACTTTGTTTTCTAGCAGTCATCGGTTGAAGAAGAGAGAAGAGCAACATTGAATAAGGTTAGAAAAGCATTTTACTTGAGCAAATCATGTTAGAACAACGCTTTGGTTGAGCAAATCATGACAACACTTTGCTTGAGCAAATCATGTTAAAACAGCACTTTAAATAAGCAAAACATTTTAGAGCAGGCCATGTTACAACAGTGCTTAACTTGAGCAAAGCCTTTGGAACACTTTCCTTGAGCTGAGCATGTCATTACAGTGCTTAGCGTGTCTGTGTGCCTCAGGGTTTATGTCGCTCTAACCCATTACCTCATAGGCTATTTTTAGATGATTACCTCATAGGCTATTTTTAGATCAAGCCACTTTGAACAAATCTACTGAAAAGGAGCATTAACTAGAAGAAAGGAACAATTTAGAAATTAGTTGTTTGAAATCATTGTGATAAATAGAGCATTTGCTCCTATAGGAGCAAATGCTCTATTTATCACAATGATTTCACAAAGTGACTTTTACAGAGTCGTCAAAAGTCGTCAATATGAGGGAATGGGTTAACAGCATTTCAGTCATATTGCAACATCCAGCTAATTACACGTGGAGGAAGATCCAAGAGGTTTTTCTGCGTATAGAACACATTTCTGTGTTCTGTGCACCGAAGAACGCTTGTATAGAAACACCGACCTACTGCAAGCCAGCTGAAAGACTTCCTCACCTAACTTAACTTGAGCAAATCCAGTTAGAACAACGCTTTGCTTGAACAGATCATGTTACTACGGCGCTTAAACTGTGCAAATCTTGTTAGAACAATGCTTAGTTTAGCTAATTCCGTTACACGCATGCTTAACCTGAGCAAATCCTGTTAAAACAATGCGTTGCTTAAGCTAATTCCGTCACATGCATGCTTAACCTGAGCAAGTCCAGTTAGAACAAAGCTTTACTTGAGTTATTTGATTCCGTTGCATGAATGCTTAACCAGAACAAGCCCTGTTAGAACAACGCTTTACTTGAGTTAATTCCGTTACATGCATGCTTAACCAGAACAAGCCCTGTTAGAACAACGGTTTACTTGAGTTATTTGATTCCGTCACGTGCATGCTTAACCAGAACAATGCTTTACTTGAGTTAGTTCCGTTACATGCATGCTTAACCTGAGCAAGGCCTGTTAGAACTGCGGTTTACTTGAGTTAATTCCGTTACATGCATGCTTAAAATGGAAAGTCCTGTTCAAACAACACTGTACTTGAGCTAATCATACATGTATTACTCGGCGTCTCATCCAAATCCAAACATTTTTTTCTCAAAATTCTTTACGAATCGGAACTAAGTAACAGTTTGCAGACAGGATAAGAGTTAAGGAGACTTTTAAGGAATGGCACTCGACTATACATTTTGTACTTACTGTAGTTTGCTTTGCATGACTTATTTGAATGGTACAGTAAACCCTCTCTATAACGGCCACTGAATTACATCCAGTACATGTATTTTGTATTTAAGCCTGGTGGCTGCCTAAAGCAAGGTAAAAGTAAAACAGAACGCTCCTGTAGGAGCGTTCTGTTTTACTTTCACCTTGCTTTAAGCAGCCACCTGTCCTAAATACCAACTACTTAACACAATTTAGTGGCCGTTATAGAGAGGTTTTACTGTAGTTGTTAAAATATTTGCAATCGTATATTGTGCTTTAGTTGCATGTATATCTAACTAAGGAGCATCCGTTTACATACAAGAAATGGTCTGGTAGGAAGACACACAATGAAGACACAGATCAAACAGTTCCTATCAATGGTGGGATATCTGGTCTGGTGTAACACTTTACTCTATGAATATTTACGCGAGAAATAATGACATCATCTATATTAATTAGAATCATTGTTATAATGATGCATTGTTATAATGACACATTGTTATAATGACATATTGATACAGGAGAGAAACTGTAGAACCATATCTATATTATATCTTAAGCAACCAGAGCAGACCTATAATCAGACGGCTCCTATAGGAGACGTCTGATCTGGGTTTACTCTGTTTGCAAATGCTTAGAAAGGCCTATTTATGGAGTAAATGGTTAAACTAGATGGAACGCTAGAGAAAATATTGCTATATATTTTTGTGTGCCAACAGTGTAGATGCTAACCATACACCACGTCAGAGATGCGATGGCTTGTCTAGATCTTCACTGTGTGCAATTGCAATAATTATCTCTCCCCAGAGAGTGACTCATTATATTGTTTGTTTTTAACGCTACAGAAAAACGCAGTTAAACTGAAATTCTAGTAGAGAATAATTAAGCTACATTAAGGCAGGTGGCTACTTAATGCAGGATGAACATTATTTAGAAAGCTCATAGAGTTCTGCATTAACTCATTATCTCCTAGGATATTTTTAGACTCAACCTTATTTAATTAATCTACCAAAAAGGAGCATTAACTAGAGATAAGGAAACTTTTAGAATTTTGTAATTTGAAACCATTGTGATAAATAGAGCATTTGCTCCTATAGGAGCAAATGCTGTATTTATCACAATGGTTTCACAATTTGAATTTTATAGAGACGCAAAAATGCGTCACTATGGGGTTCTGCATTAAACTGACACCTGTAGTTTAAAGCAGAAACATATGTTTTACAGGAAGATCCCGTTTATTCTTATTTTGTTTTGCTTTTCTTTCGTTCTGCACAAAACAACCACCTGTTTCAATTCACTAGTTGTATTTATTTACCCGCTCCCTGATAGTAACATACTGTATATTTACGCCTTTGCAACCAGAGTAGACTCAGATCAGACGGCTCCTACACTACAGGAGCCATCTGATCAAGGTCTTGTTCTGTTTGTTTTTAGATAAACTAGTTCAGTTTCGCCTATGAACATAATTTATTCTGTTACTGCGTCATTAATATTCACGAAATCGCCACCTTTACATAAATATTCACGGGGTAAAGGGTTAACAATTTATTCCATAAATACGCCGTTTTACACCGTTGCAAACAGAGTAGACCTAGATGTGACGGCTGATATGTTTGTACCGTTTCTGCTACAGTGCTCCCTCCATATTGCTTAAATTTCCCCGTCTTCATAATAAAACTCATATACAGTACTCCCTCTCTACAATGACACCCTTTGGGATACGAATATTGTATGTGTTGTTCAGAGGGAGTTATTATAGGGAAGGAAAATCAAATATAATTAGTTTGTTTGCAGATCCCAAGATAAGGTGTATTTCGAGAACTTAAACCGTTATGCCTCAATCAAACCCTATATTGTGACCACTCTTTAGAATCGTCACAAAGTGACGATTCTAAAGAGTGGCCACAACATAGGTTTTGATGGAGGCATAAAGAAAATACGATGGAAAAAAAGTTGTTTCCGGAGCCTTGTTGTTTCGGAAACAGTGACATGCGTTGTTGTAAGGAGGGAATCGTTATTGAGAGTATATATATATATATAGAATATAATATACAGTAGAATCCGCCTTAAGCGACCATCCATAAGAGGTCTAAACATGGGCCCTGTAATGCATGTGGTAGCTTAATGCAGGTCAAACGTAATGCAGAAAGCTCCTATAGGAACTTTGCGTGTTACCTTAGCCCTGCATTAAGCAACCACTTGCTTTTTAAGACTCATGTGTTCAATAAATGAATGACCGCTTAAGACAGGTTATACTGTATTACGAAATAGAACTCCTTAAAGAATATAGACAAATATGATATAGTTCAACTTCGATATCTCGAACTTCATGGGACCATACAAATTACTTCGAGATAACAGAAGTTCGAGTTATCCGATTTCCAATCTGGACACTATGTCAAGTTCACAGCTTAATACAGATCTGAAGTAATGCTGAAAGCTCCTGTAGGAGCTTTCAGCATTACTTTAGACCTGCATTAAGCTGTTACGTGTTTTTTCTTCTAAATATGCGTAGTGATATATTTCAGAACTATTCTGTAATTGTAAATTTTGAAAGGATCGACGTTTTACTTCGAGTTATTCCGAAGTTTGAGTTATCCATGATCGAGGTATCGATGTTCAACTGTGTTTGAAAACTGTTGGGTTGAATCTTTCCTACTGTCTCCGATCTCATTAAGCCTTTGAATACCGAATTTTCAATGGAAAGTTCCATCCATGTTTATCGATAGAGTCCCTTCCCTATGAAAAGTTAGAATTGTTCTTGGTACAAACAATGCATTAGGTTCTTGCGTTCATGTCATGTGTCTTGAACTATGCAGAACGTTGACAAAATGCTATATTTGAAGTTCTTAAACATTGTCATGTTTAATATGTGGAGACAGCTTGGGTGCAGGTGAGACGTCGAGTAAATCGGTGTTCTCATCAGAATTTGTTATATGTTTGCCATTTGGCCAAAAATTCTGATTAAATCGGAAATTGTTAAAAACAACAGAGGAGACGACATGTCGGTACACCAATAAATTTCATGCCAGATTAAGGAAGTAAGGGGTCCTGGGACAGTGTGTATCGCTTGTATTAACCCTTTCCCTCATATAAATACATTTTCATGCATTTGCAAACAGAGTATACACAGATCAGACGGCTCCTATAGGAGCCGTCTGATCATTGTCTGCTCTGTGTGCTAATGGAATTTTAAAAGATCTGTTTCTTTACTCTCTATAATGGCTAAAATGCCCCACCTTTCATATTTCATTTTATATATACATGTACCTCATGAATATTCAATAGGTATTGAAATTTGTAATAAACATAGAACAGAGAAAGGGTTAAAGCAAATTCAATAGCCGACTGGAGATTATTGGTTTAACCATTTACTCCATAGGCAGGTCTTTTATAGCCTTTGCAAACTATTTGAGAAACATTTTGCCGAGTAACAAACTGCTTGGCTTACTCGGCGTCTCACCAGGATCCAAGCTACTAGTCATTCGGTTGTTAGCTTCGAATCGAAAGTACATGTAATCCAATTTGCTTTAGATCCAAATTTGAAACATACTTATTTGCAACAACAATAATAACATCAAGATTTAAGCGTGCCAACACTTCCACGCACATTTTGTAATTATTACACAAGAAGTACAGTAGATGTTAAACACATGTTGTCAGATTGTTTTATTACTTTCAGACGATGGACCAGCTTAAGAGACTAACAGGTGGAGAACATCTAGCCTTCAACAATTCTGTGTATGTATTTAACCCACCCCCTCATGAATATTTATACGAGTATATGTGACTATGGGAATATTCAGTACCTGAATTTATATACATGTATTGGCGAATGCAAAATGGATTTTTGTAATTTTAGAAGCTGTAGAATCAGATTTATATATATACGCTGTAAAGGCCTGAAAATTCGTTCATATAGAAGGAAATGTCTAACGTAGTGCTTTAACAAAGTATGGGCGGAGTGGCAAACAACTTAGATCTCGATGAGTTATTCGGCGTCTCAACTGGATCCAAACTCTTTGCAAATGCAAGCCAGATCGTAAATAACATGAGAACTGTAAATCCATTTGCGCCCACGATCCCATATGGGACGTAGGCAAACAGTGTAGACTCTGATCAGACGCCGCATTATGCGGCGTCTGATCAGAGTCTACACTGTTTTGGTGACAGGAAATGCAATATAAAACAAAACAAAAATGAAAATTTAGACCAGACATCCCGTAGATAAAAAATGGACTAATCCATTATATAAGCACGGAAGAATCCACTGGGAGCAAATGGGTTAATATCTAAGGTGCATGTTTTGACAAGTACCTTTCACAATCAAAGATATATTTATTTGAAAACATTATATGCGTTTGTTCTTTCTAGATATCTCTCCGAGCGAGCCACGGCTGACCGAAACTTCGCCCTTGGCTACTACATGAGAGAAAACAACGTAAATATGATATGTTGTAAAATGTTTTGTAAACCCGACTTTCTTCTTCCATGGTATCTTATGTTTCCAACTGTCTTTCTTTTTTCTTCCTTTCAGCCTCTTTCTTGTTGTTTGTATAATTCATCTTTGTTTTGTGTTTCTCTACTTTCCTATTTCTTTCGCTTTTCTCTCTCTCTGATATCACTTTCTGCTCTACCTTTCTCTTTCAGTGTACGTATATATTTTCTGGAATTGGCCGTTTTTGATTGATTGGTTGGTTGTTTAATTATTTGCTTTATTACAAGCTTTCTTGCTTGACTGGCCGTTATATTAATAATTGCTTGATTGATTGTTGGAACAAACGAACAAACTGGTGAATGCATTGATGTTTTGTCGCGACTTTGCAATAATATTCATTTCCTTTTCCAGTGCTTTCCAGACGGAGTAAATCTGCACGAAGTCCTTGAGTTCTACTTTCAGGTGAGCTAGAATTACTCTCGAATCCCTCATACTCTTCAAAGAAAATGATGCTTTGAATGTGCATGTACCCATGGTAACAATCTCAGGATAAAATTTCATTAGAGACCACTGATTTATTACATGTAAGAAAATTGTCAAAACATCCATATCCCTATAAATAGAAATAGAAAATAATAATGTAGATCGTTTAAGGCAAGTGGCTGCTTAATGCTAGATGAAAGTCATTCATAAAAGTCATTTGGTCACCACTTCTGTCCTGCTTGAAGCTACCGCCTGTCTTAAACATCCAGAATGATTCGTCTTTTGTGTGGCCGTATTAGTAATACATTACTATACAGTAAAACCTCTCTAAAACGGCCACTAATATACATCAAGTATTTTGTGTTTAAAGCAGTTGGTTGTTTAATGCAATTTGAAAGTAAAACAGAACGCTCCTATAAGAGTGTTCTGTTTTACTTTCACCTTGCAGTGTCCTGATATACCAATTAATTAACACAATTTAGTGGCCGTTATAGAGAGGTTTTACCATTGTAGCGTTTGTCGTATATTTGACTGTGATATCCCGCCATAAGACTTGTCCCGAATGAGCATTGTATACAGTAGAACCTGTCTTAAGCGACCATTAAAGTAGGGCTAAATCTGGGTCTTTAACGCAAGTTTAAGACATGTGGTAGCTTAATGCAAGTCGATAGCAATGCAGAAAGCTCCCATAGGAACATTCCGCATTACTTTGACCTTGCATTAAGTGATCCACCTGGTTTTTTCAGGCTCCTTTATCCAATAAGTGAATGGTCACTTAAGACAGGTTATAACATAAATGCATTGTTTTATATTGCAGTTATGTTCAATAGAGGTCACCTGCGAATCTGGCGCTGTCATTGCTGCAACTCTCGCGAACGGCGGGATTTGCCCGCTGTCTGGAGACAAAGTGCTGTCACCAGAAGCTGTTCGGAACACCTTGTCACTTATGCACTCCTGTGGCATGTACGATTATTCAGGACAGTTTGCCTTTAATGTAAGTGTCTATTGCGGCTTCGATGTTGTTTTAATAGTATCGTTTCTTTTATTCCCCGCGATATTACTGTTCTACAATCATAATATTCTGTCTTCTGCTTCAATAATATCTAACATCAATTCTGTTAAAGCTCAGGGGACAACTTTTTCATTCATTCTATAGAAGCGTCCGTTACTCGTATATCAATATTTCAACGAATGCCACGTCATTCATATATGCTTTTTAACCCGTTGAATACATGTAGGTGAAACGCGTATACTGATATACAAGGGAACAGAGACTCAATACTCTAGAATGTCAAACAGTTTGGATCTTGATGAGATGCCGAGTTACCCGACGTCTCATCTGGATCCAAACTATTTGCATATACATGTACCACCACGAGTTCGCCCAGCGTATTGAAGTAACGAAAATACATCGAACATCCCTCGATGTGTGGTAATGTCTAAGATAACTGAATTTAAACACTGTTTCGTCGCAGGTTGGACTCCCAGCAAAGTCTGGAGTTGCTGGAGGTGTCATGCTGGTCGTTCCTAACGTGATGGGTCTTTTCTTATACTCGCCACCTCTAGACAAATGGGGCAACAGCTGTAAGGGCGTAGAGTTCTGCAAGGTAGGTAGACTAAGGCATATTAACCCGTATCCCACTATCAGCGATCTGACTCGCATTTGCAAACAGCTTGGATCCTGATGAGACACCGAGTAACTCGTCCTTTCATCAGGAAGAAAGCCGTTTGTGCTCGATCAATAGCTTGTCAAAAGCTTAATAGAATCAGACGTCGTTAAAAATTGAACAGATCAATATTTGACCAGACCAACATTTTACAGCGAGGTAATGCGTAAAATCCAGAATCATCTTTTCTGTGTACATTATGTAAGCTTAACCCTTCTCTTGCTGAATTTTAAAATACATTTCTCCTTCTTTACCCATGTCCTGTTGTATAATTACATATATCTTCACTGTGTACATGTATTTCGCTGTGCAATCACTGCAGGAGCTGTCTCATCTGGGTCTTCACTATTTACAGGTAGGTATATTGACGTGAATAGCAAGCGAAGGGTTAATTGACTCTGATGCTGCCAGTTTCGTATGTGTTATTAGTTATTACATATATATGTAAATAGTATAGATACATATGAGACACAGAAACACTTGGTCGCTCAACATGATCCAAACTGATTGGTATTGTGATTATCTTTCTTTTCTTTCAATCAAAGAGGGAGATTAAAAACTAAAAAATGCCAGCGGATCACAGTGCTTTAAGTAAGCATATCTGAACAACTGCGAAAACCAACCAACCTTTCCCGTTCTATAAAACAACCTACAAACGATGTCCAATTTTTAAAAACCGACATACCACTTCCACTCTAATAGTATGCCTTACCTTACAGGCAGGCAGCAGGTTAATGTAGGCCGGGAGTTTTACTTACTAATTCCGCTCTTCATTGAACAACCAGATTAGCTAATTGCACTATTAGTTACGAGTAGCATGTCAGTTGTGGCTTTATTTCTGCGTCTTGGCCATTTTAAGAGTTCAAATGTTGCCATAGAGACATCTGCCTTCTTCCAAAACATGCAGTATTCTGACTTTAAAGGGCACCAGTGCATATTAATTAAGTGTTCGTTATAGACAGATAGGCGCGTAGCTAGCGATACACACTTACTGCACGTGCGTAACATCAATATGAAAAGTGAGAACATTATTATGGCCAAAATGGAACAAACATCGTAGGCTAAGAGGGATAGACTTTGATAAACGTTCTGTCTTGTCAAGTAAGCTTTAACACATTACCTCATTTTGAAGCCTTTTGACGCCTCTGTAAAAGTCACCTTTTGAAACCATTGTGATAAATAGAGCATTTGCTCCATAGGAGCAAATGCTCTATTTATCACAATGGTTTCAAAACTACACAATTCTAAACTTTCCCGCAGGGAGCATAACCCCGGATCCCTATAGCCAAGGTGCATACATTATATTTGGATTCAGCTAAGCCCCTGGCATGTTCTATTGTTTTATCTGAAACAAAATCTTTGCAGGAACTTGTTACAAAATTCAACTTCCACAATTACGACAATCTCAAACATACTCAGAGGAAGATCGACCCCCGGGGACGGGCGATGGAATCAAAAGCCCAAGATGTCGTTAACTTGCTCTTCAGTGCATACAATGGTGACGTCACGGCAATGAGAAGGTACGTTTTGTAGTCACGTGATAGAAATACCGATTTGTTGTTTCAACAATAAGCGCTACACCTTTACTGTAGTTTTCTTCAAATAAAATCCGACGGTCAAACAGTAACGCAACGTTTGCAACTGGCTTATCAACTTGATGTAAATATAGCACATGTGTCATCAAAACCTCGCCCAAAGCAGGACAAAAGTATATCAAACATTCTTACCGGGCTTAGGTTACTTGACATAATTAAGTAATGGCTTAACATGCTTATCACTATCCTAAATTAAATATCGACAGGAGAACATGACCGTTTTGGTATTTGCGGAACCTGTAGATTAATATCTACAGTAAAACCTCTCTATAATGGCCACTAAATTGTGTTGATAAGTTGGTATTTAGGGAAGGTGGCTGCTTAAAGCAAGGTGAAAGTAAAACAGAACGCTCCTATATGAGCGTTCTGTTTTACTTTCACCTTGCTTTAAGCAGCAACCTGCCTTTAACACAAAATAATTGATGTAATTTAGTGGCCGTTATAGAGAGGTTTTACTGTATATAATTTCATAAGCAGACAATGCAGTCCCTGGTCACGTGGTTTCTATATTTCCCATCTGATATGGGTCTACTCTGTTTGCAATGCATGTAAAAAGCGAATAAACGTTTATATGATGAAAATAGTTAACAATCCGTCCAGGAAATGACGCCATTACTGGTCTATTTTTAGATACTCGCTGCTCGGTATGGACATGTCATTGGCTGATTATGACGGCAGAACAGCCCTCCACCTGGCGGCCGCTGAGGGACACGAATCCATCGTGAAATTTCTACTGGACAAGTGCAAAGTGTCTCCTTATTTAAAAGACAGGTTTGTGACATATCATTCAATATAATTATTTTTTATCTGTTATAAATGTGATATAGGTAAAATAAACAGTCAACTGTATACCTTTTGTATACACGAAACATTATAAAATCCTTTCCTCCAGAAATACGCCTTTCTATGCCTCTGTAATAGTCACTTCTTCAAACAAGTGTGATAAATATATAGAGCATTTGCTCCATAGGAGCAAATGCTCTATTTATCACAATGGTTTCAAAACTACACAATTCTGAGATTTTCCTTTTTCTCTAGTAAATGCTCCTGTTTGATAGATTTATTCAAAGAGGTTAGTTCTAAAAATAGCATTTGAGGGAATGGGATAAAACTTGATTGCTTTCAAGGTCAATAATGTCAAATAATGTGTAACGTTCATGTTTCACCTAATGTTATTAACCTATTCCTTCATACAGACGCTTTTACACGCCTTGACACACATAGTAAACGCAGATCAGACAGCTGATCAGGGTCTGCTCCTTTTGCTTATTAAATTATGAATTCAATAAGTTAACCCTTTCGCTGCCAGTGCCGGATCTGTGATAACCTATGCAAACAGTTTGGATCCAGATGAGACGCCGAGTAACTCGGCGTCTCATCAGGATCCAAACTGTTTGTTACTGTTACAATGTTTTTGAAACAAACATGAAGAAAAACAAAACAAAAATGAAAATTTGTAGCAGACGACAAAGTTAGCAGACGACAGAGTTTGGCAGCGAAAGGGTTAATGATTAAACATCGTTGTTCATTTAATGGCTACCACTATTCGCTCGGGTTCTTTTGGTGTAGTGGAGTTGGGTATGATTTATATTTCATGACAAGCGCTATTTTTTGTCATTGCTAGGTGGGGATGTACACCTCTCGAAGATGCTGAAAAGTTTAACCACCCGGCGGTTGCCGAGCTGTTGGAGGAATACATGTCGAAGCATTCTGAGCGAGAATATGAAAACATGGCGAATGGTTTGAAAGGCCTCAGCTTTGACTAAACCATTTAGTGTAATGAAATTGTGTCCGTACCCTGTTTCGGAAGTGTGCATTGATTTGAGTAGAACTATTTCTGTGATTTACAGTCCAATTGTTCAAGACAATATTTCACCCTTACCTGCTGTAAGAAATAATATTTGCAGAGCAACAAATAAATATGCGTTCTCAAGTACTAAAATCGTCATTTCTCCACCAAACCCTATGTTGTAATCACTCTTTAGAATCGTCATTTCGAGACGATTCTAAAGAGTGGTCACAACATAGGGTTTGGTCGAGAAATTAAGAAGTTATTCTTGAAAATGTTTTAATTTACGCATCTTATTTGGACCTCTCTGTTCAAATTTGGATTCGAGCAAAATGGCTACTTTCGATTCGACCGAGTTTCTAAGAAACTACTGACCGAGTGTCAAATAGACTGGATCCTGATGAGATGCCGAGTGACTCGGCGTCTCATCTGGATCCAAACTGTTTGCAAATGTGAGTCGGGTCACGAAAAGTGGGGTAAGAGTAAAGTTAGAGGGAAAAACTTCAGTGGTCTTGATACTGCTTATTCAGCATGTTTTGTTTAAGTTTCAAACTATGGATTAGTATAAGTTGCATAGCCGACGAAGCTATGTGACTGTTTTATAGTTTCTGCCAATGCGCATAGTCGTTGTAACAAAATAGTTCATATATATGCATAATGTCATTATTTCAGAAAATATACAAAATAATTTACCCACTACTCCAAATACAACAATCATTCCTTTATTCCATGAACATTCGTTAGATGTATCATTATACAGTAAAACCGCTATATACCGTGCATTCAAGTTGGTATAAATATCGGCCTTGGAGACATGTGGGTGGCAGCTTAATGCATGGTGAAAGTCATGCAGAAAGCTCCTCTAGGAGCTTTCTGCATGACTTTCACCCTGCATTAAGCAGCCATCTGCTGAAAAGTATCGGAATGTTTCTTTATTAAAATTCTGGTTTAGAGAGTGTTTTTTTACTGCACTGGTATATGAACACGGGCATTTTTGTCTTGGAATAAAGTCTAGAATCATATTTCAAGTAGTTCATAAGCAAACAGAGAACACCTTAATAAGAAATATGCCGTAGTCGTCTGATATGGATTTACTCTGTTCGCAAATACATGTATGTTAAAATGTGTATATAAGGGGTAAAGGAATAAACATATTAACATCATATCAAAAGTAAACTTGTAAACTTGTCACGTCCATATTTCACGTAAGGGTGCTACCTGCAAACAATGTAGATCCAGATCCTACTGAAGCATCTGATCTGGATCTATACTGTATGACATTCCTTCAGTTGTTTCAGCGTGAATAAAGGGTTAGTTTAACTCTTATCTCGCTGAAAGTGACACAAGTCGCAATTGAAATATGACTGGATCCAGATCAAACGCCGAGTAACTCGGCGTCTCATTTGGATCCAAGCTGTTTGATAATTCGTCAGTAGTTTCTTAACACTTTCCTTCGTATAAACGTGTTTTCACGCATTTGCAAACAGAGTAGACCCAGATCAGACGGCTCCTAGAGGAGCCGTCTGATCAGGGTCTGCTCTGTTTGCTCATGGAATTGGATAGATCGGTTTTTAACTTTCTAAAATTTTAACTGTAACTATTCTGTCCATGAATATTCAGTAGGTATCGAAATTTGTAATAAACATAGAACAGGGAAAGGGTTAACAGATTGATCATATCAGAAGTTGTAAAACTGCTACAGATCCATTTTTTAGCGAACCATTGTTTACGGTAGGGCGAGGTATATTTTGATTTATATTAGTTACCATGCGTTTGATCTATTAAAGGTGATTTCTATACATATGTTATATGTGTATGACTGCACTTTTTTATATTTATATGACAACATGTTTTATATTTGTATGACTGCACATGCATTATATTTGTATGATTACACATATTTTATATTTGTATGACTACGGTATATTGTAAATATATATTGCTGTATAACTTTGCAATAAACGAGTTTAAAAAAACAAATGTTCCATTTTGGTGGTGGTTGTAGTTTTTTGTTTACTTTGCGTAAGCAATGAATACATGTGCGGCGTTCTATCATCGAACCCATGCTGAGCTTGCCTACCGGACAACTGCCATTCCGCATATCAGTCTAGTGTAATTTATTGACCTGCATTCGATTGATACAAAAAGCGTTTAATAACATGGCATCCTGAAACAATCATGGTATACTACTTCTGGCATGAAAATGCTTCGTAAAATTAGCTTTGGTTTAGTATGTGCAACAAAATCAACAAAATACAATGTATAGTAATGTGTAAGAAAGGCGCACGAATATACAAATATCAGTCACATGACGAAATCACGTGAACATAATATGAATGAAAGTATTCTCCCAGAGGCATTTACTCAGTGCATAAAGAAGTGGTGCGCTTCGGATGACATTATGCATGCGATTAGGTAATCACATGTATCACATCGGAAGCATCCCCGAGTGGTCAGTTTGATAATAAGCATAGCAAGAAACGGCTATGTCAACTGCAACTGAATAACCCACTAGGAAGAGTGTTAAGCCTTTCCCCTATAAGACACGCTATTCATGCCAGAAATCAGAAAATTGATTTTCAAAACATTGTTCTCGTGCAAAGAATACTGCAGCGTCTGCAACGCTTTGATCTGTTTTAGAGTGCCTAGGTTGTTTTAACCCATTCCCTCATATTGACGACTTTTGACGACTCTGTAAAAATCACTTTGTGAAACCATTGTGATAAATAGAGCATTACATTCTCTATTTATCACTATGGTGTCAAACAAAAAAATCTAAAATTTTCATTTTCTCTAGTTAGTGCTATTATTAACCCCTCTGAATCGGGAGTTTTTATACAGAACAATTTAGGTCTTGCTTAATGCAGGATGAAACTGATATAGACATATCCTATGGGATAAGCTTTCTGCATAACTTTCAACCTGCTGTAAGCTATAAAAAAAATTTGGAAAAAAACCGACACCGATGCCAACTTTAACCCTTTCCTTCATATTGACGACTTTTGACTTTGTGAAACCTTTGTGATAAATAGAGCATTTGCTCCTATAGGAGTAAATGTTCTATTTATCACAATGGTTTCAACTACAAAGTTCTAAAATTTTCGTTTTTCTATAGTTAATGCTACTTTTCGGCAGATTTATTCAAAGAGGTTGTATCTAAAAATAGCTTATGAGGTAATGGGTTAACGTCCGGTTTACACGGAACGGATAGTTTACGGTCTAAGGGAGATAATTCATCTTGTGCTAAATTGAACAAATTTAAGAAGTTACATTACGATCTCGGTAAATATTGTCTTTCTTACATTGTTTAGTGCTGAAGTAATTAATATTGATGCTAATTATTAGAACATATACTGTATTTTTCCATTGCAATTTGTTGAAAGTGTTGAAAATGATGATGATGATGATGATGATGATGATGATGATGATGATGATGATGATGATGATACTACTACTACTACTACTAATAATAATAATAACAATAATAATAAAAATAATAATGATAATAATAATAAAAATGATAATAATAACAACAATTATAATATAACATAGAATACTTAGATAGCTCTCTTATTTAAATAAAGGCCCGTAGTGGTAAAGGCCCGTAATGGTAAAGGTCCGTAGTGGTAAAGGTCCGTAGTGGTAAAGGCCCGTAGTGGTAAAGGTCCGTAGTGGTAAAGGTCCGTAGTGGTAAAGGCCCGTAGTGGTAGAACTATTAGATGAGACCTATTTAAGTATTTATGTATTATCTTAAATCCCTTTTTGGAATGTTATCTTCATTGTGAATAATATAACAATAATAATATATTAACATGAAAATGCGTATCTATGGGGTACAAAATTAAAAAGCATGTTAGAAGAGATAAAAATCACGATTACTGAAACTTTAAATAAATTTGTTCTATACTTCCCCTAGTCAATATCCCCTCACATTTAACAAAATAAAGGTCAATGTCACACGTCGTCCCCACATATAATCTTGTTTCATGAAATACTCGTATACTACAATATTGCATTTCCCGTCATTGTTAAACGTGGATAGTATTTTGAATAATAATAACCCATTTCCTTTTTTGACGCCTCTGTAAAAGTCACTTTTTGAATCCATTGTGATAAATAGACCATGGGAGCAAATGCCCTATCTATCATAATGGTTTCAAAACTACGCAATTTTAAAATGTCCCTTTCTCTAGTAAATGTTCCTTTTTGGAAGATTTATTCAAAGAGGTTGGATCTAAAATTAGCCTATGGGGTAAATGATTACATGCGTATATATACTTATATGGCACGCCGACTGATTAAGTTCTATCATAGTAAAGTGGTACTTCATTGCACTAAAACAGTTAAACCTCTCAAAACCAGAAGAATTTAGATACTTTTACGCAGGTAGCAGCTTAAACCTTCAATTGCTATTCACGTCAATATACCTACCTGTAAATAGTGAAGACCCAGATGAGACAGCTCCTGCAGGAGCTGTCTCATCAGGGTCTGCACTATTTACAAGTTGATTGTGCAACTAGTGCATTCCACAGCAGTGATTACACAGCGAAATACTTGTACACAGTGAAGATATATGTAATTATACAAAAGGACAATAGTGGGTGACAGTCACGCAGAATGCTCCATTGGGATCTTCCTGCATGATATTCACGTTGCATTAAGCTGCCAACTGTCTACAAGACCGATATTGATACTAAATCCGGTATCGATGAGTTTTACACTGTTTGTCTGTTAGTGTGGGGATGGAATAAGTGTGAGGTAGGGCGCCCATAAACCGGTTTAACCCCACCAGTGACTTTTGTCACTGACCGTTCCAAGGCGGTGCTTCCATCTTCCCCCTATAGTGTGTTTGTTTTATCTTTGTGCGTCTCTTGTTGTTTTTATAGTTATGTACATTTGCTGTTTTCTTGTGTTGCTGTTCGGGCGACTGTTTGTTCTGTATGTGGTGTTTCCTGCATGACTCATTCTTGTACGTTTTTTTTATTTTATGTGAAGTTAAGAACTATAAAAAAGGTACATGAAATCATCATTTCTCCACCAAACCGCATGTTGTGACCAGTATTTTGAATCTTCTCGAGGAGAAATAAAAGTACTAAAAGCAATGACCCTACGACCTAGGATTCAGTGAGCACTGAACATATGAAGTTATGAAGTCATTATTAAATAATTAAGTATTTAGATGTACATGTGTATTATTAAATTTCAATTACTTCTGTAAACAACTCTGGGATTTGTTTCATTTTTTTAAATGATGATACAGAGTTAATGTTTTAAAAACACAGTTTGCAAGAATTACTATTTCAAATTGGTGAATTGTAAATATTAGTATTTTACAACTGCAAAAAAATGCGAAGTGGCCATCACAAATAATCCAAAAGATTGTTTAGTTGGGGATGTGGAATATGTTCAAAAATTCGGAACTAATTACAGTTTTATTATTAAAAAGTATAAATTCGTCGACACATGGAGTGGAAAATCAGCACCTCGGTGCCTGAAATTAGACAATTGATTTGGATAAAAGCTTGTGTTTCATCAGAAAATCGTATTTAATATTACCAAGAGTTATTGTTTTTAAACCAAGACGATAAATTGCGTTAGTAAATGCTACACCAGTCATGTAATCAATGTTTTTGTCAGATATAACCCTCTACTCCATATATTTTTAATGCATTTGTTGAGTACACCCAAGGTATTCTCTGTTAACCCTTCGCTTGCTATTCACGTCAATATACCTACCTGTAAATAGTGAAGACCCAGATGAGACAGCTCCTGCAGGAGCTGTCTCATCAGGGTCTGCACTATGTACAAGTTGGTTGTGCAACCAATGCACTCCATAGCAGTGCTTGCACAGCGAAATACTTGTACACAGTGAAGATATATGTAATTATACAACAGGGCATGGGTAAAGAAGGGGAAATGTGTTTTAAAATTCAGCAAGCGAAGGATTAAATACTATATTCTCCACTTATATGTAAATATGTATATTAGTTTAAAAGTACACGACCACAGTGAAGTCAAACAGTACATATGGGATAAGAGCGTATCGAGGGTTTCCCCGCTGAACTAGTGTCTCCTTTAATATTCAAAGACCATTTTTATATATTTTCTTAATCACGATCAAAGGGTCCTGTTCGGATACCAATAGGACGCTAATTTACATTTGAGGATACATTGATACAAACTACTTGCAATCAGTAATAAGCACCTGTTTGCAATAAGCAATAAGTATATGGAAAGTAACAATTTGAGTGACAGCGCATGTCACTGCAATAGTCATGCAGTAAGCAGTGCTTTTATCTATAATCGTTATCTATGATACAAACTGAATTACAGCAAAAACGATGGCGTTGGTATTTGGGAGGAATCTTTTTATTTTGACTGGAGTAATTATCGCATATCTTGGTAGGTTCTTGCGATATTCTTCTAACAACATCCAGATATGAAATTTTCTAAACAATGCATATCTATAATGCATTTCACGAAATACAGACAAATGCATTATCCATAATTTGATTCCACGTTATAGTAAAGGCGCGCTTATGTGACCACACACTTTATTAAAACAGGGGACAGGCGGTTGCTTAAGGTAGCGAGATAGGTGCAGCACACGTCGTCGGAAAATCCTATTTCATACTACCAAATGTCATCTGTTATAAACCAAGTTTATAATTTACATTAATTTATTTTCAAAAACATCGACAATTTTATCGACATCAACATTTAAAATCTATTTATAAACAGCGATTAAAATCATCTTTCGAACTAAACGTATTGCATTTTTTGACAGTATGTAATCAGACGCATCTCTAGGGAACCATGTCACAGAAGTTTAATAAATCCTCCCGATCAGGAGTTATGCAATATTTTAGTTTTAAGACTCCCTTAACTTCTACCTCCCGCTACGATTAGTTTGATGTTAGACGATCGAAGCAAGATATAAAAAAAAACTGTGACATGGATATTTTTAGACATTAGCTAATTAATATTCACGATGTCATTGCATGTTTATATTCATGGAGTAAATGATTACAGTTGTTATATGAGTGTATTATTACAGAATGCGTTTCGTCCACGGACTGTCCGGATACATGGGTTGCCTTTGAAGGTTCATGCTATCTGTTTGGAACTGACATACACTTGAACTTTTTCGAATCAGAGGTACTTGATACTTTGAATAAGACCCAGCCCTGATCAACCATATAAATTAAATTTAGTTCCTTACCTTAATTGAATATCTGCCAATGTATATGCATGTCGCAGTGTTAGGGGCTTGCGACCGACTCTTACTGGAGACTTTAGCGCCCTGTAGGTAACGTATTTATACCTATGCTGATTTGAGGCCGTATTAAGACAATGTGACTGGTCGTTGGGTTAGTCCAAACGTTGGTCAGTGTTTTTATACATTGACTACACACAGATGATCCCTTTTTATGTTACCGCAAACTGAGTTATCCCATTTCAGACGCCTCTTGTAGGAGCCATCTGATCAGCGTTTGGTCTGTTTGTATATGAAATACAGTAGAACCCTTCTAATGCAAGCACTTAATCAATAAACATGGGTGTCTTTATAAGCAGGTGGTTGCTTAATACAGAACAAAAGTAATACAGAAAACTCCTTTTGTCCTGCATTAAGCTATCACCTGTATCTAGCACCCAGAATTATACCTCTTTTAGGTTGTCGCATTAGCGGGGTTTTACTAAAACATTGATTTTATTCTACAATGTTAGTCCTGTCAAAATGATGCAGTTCATATTGCCATTATAAAGACATTATCTGATTAATATGCATACATTTTCTTTATTTTACATGAATATTAATGACTGGCCACATTAAAGAAAAGAGGAATTCAGAAAAGGTTATTCCTACCCGATAAACTTTACCTCTTCCCTTTTCCACATGAATTAGCCCTAAATGACGAAGCATAATAAAATAAGAAAATCAAAGTAACGCAAGCCATCAAATACAATTGTTTCAGCACTACTGTCGACAACATGGCGGACATCTTGTGCACGTCAATAATGCCATGGAAAATGCATTCCTCAAGAATTTCATCACGTCTCTCATACGTATGTATTTTTCATCCAAAACAATTTGACCACTATGGAGTAGACATCGTTCTGTGTATACACTATTTGCAATCTCATATTATGTTCGTTTTCCCTTTTGTTCCCATTACGTATTTATTTCTTACTGTAACCTCGGTTCTTAGCACAGCTGTCAGTTACTCTATCATTTAATATGAGAGAGCAATTGTCCAATTGCGTATTGTATAAGTCTTTAACCCTTTCGGGGCCAACTTTCTAATTGTGTACATAATTATTCCTATAAATTCTGCACGCATATTAAAGACCAATTCGTGTTTTTTTTGCAAAACAAGGAATGTTTTGATAATTTGTAAAACAAATGTATGGATGTATGCTTTATAACCTAATTAACCCTTTACTTCATCGTACGCATTTGCAAACAGAGTAGACACATATCACATGCTTCTGTAGTAGGAGCCGTCTGGTCAAGGTCTGCTGTGTTTTCTTATGGAATAATATACGAGGTATCATTTTACAGTTTCTGTCATGGCAAAGTATTCCTGTGTTATTAATAATGTTATTGTTTCTTACATACATACATTTTCATAAAGTAAAGGATTAATCGAGAGAAGCTGTGACTTTAACCCATTCCTTCATATTGACGACTTTTGACGACTCCGTAAACGTCACTTTGTGAAACCATTGTGATAAATGGAGCATTTACTCCTATAGGAGCAAATGCTCCATTTATCACAATGGTTTCAAACTACAAAATTCTAAAATTTTCCTTTTCTCTAGTTAATGCTCCTTTTAGGTACATTTACACAAAGAGGCTGTATCTAAAAATAGCCTATGAGGTAATGGGTTAAAAGCGGATGGATGCATGCTTACTGGCAACAAATAACGACAACTCCTTCGTGCCATGGTACGCAATTGGTATGCAATACACATCAACTCCGTATGTAAAGAACCCCATATTTGTATACTTAAAATACATGTATGTATTCTTTATATTCTTTACACGTTTGTCACCATATGCATACATGTGCGATAACATTTGCAAACAGTTCGGATTCAGATGAAATAAACGAGCAACCGGTCCAACATGTTGGTCACTGATTATGTTTGTAAATAAATAAAAGTATACAGACACTGAAAGTCGAGTAGGAGATGCCACACGAAAACATACAATCACCAACGAAGATCACAATAGTCTTAATAAGAGTACAGTAAAACCCCTCTAAACCGAAATTCTAGTTGAGGGAAATTTAGATACGGGTACTTTTAAGCAGGTAGCTGCTTAATGCAGGATGAAAATCATGCAGAAAGCTCCTAGAGGAGCTTTCTGCATGACTATCACCCTGCATTAAGCTTCCACCTGTCTCCAAGACCGATATTTATACTAAATTGAATGTCCGGTTTAGAGAGGTTTTACTGTAATTTATTTTGAGGCGTAAGGATTGTAACGTGTTGTATTTTGAAATTGCACTGTAGCTCCCGAGTACTGGATGGGACTTACAGATGAGAGAATAGAAGGAGTGTGGGTATGGTATGATACAGATACTGTAACAAATTTTACTGACTGGGCTCAGGGACAACCGGATAATAATTATAACGGAAAAGAAACTGAAGACTGCTGTCTGTTCCGTCGAGACTTTGGTTACCATTGGAACGATGCCGCGTGTGAACTTGCAAAAGAGCCAATATGCGAGATAAGGTTTGTATGGAAATGGTGTGCACAGTACTCTTTGTCAATACAGTGCTCCCTCTCTGCAACGACACCCTTTGGGATACGAAGATTGTATGTGTTGTTCAGAGGGAAGTTGTTATAGGGAGGGAAAATCAAACATAATTAGCTTGTTTGCAGATCCCCAGATAAGGTGTATTTCGAGAACTAAAACCGTCATGCCTCAATCAAACCCTATGTTGTGACCACTCTTTAGAATCGTCACGATTCTAAAGAGTGGTCACAACATAGGGTTTGATGGAGGCATAAAGAAAATACGATGGAAAAAAGTTGTGTCTGGAGCCTTGTTGTTTCGGAAACAGTGACATGCGTTGTTGTAAGGAGGGAATCGTTATTGAGAGGGCCGTTGTAGGGAGGGAGCACTGTATTATAATTATTCTTCACAAATATTGAGGTAATCAACAAGCACACACCGGCATGTTCCGATTGTCTGCGTGACTTTTACGGTCTCTGATCCCAATTGTTACATGTTCATCACTTCCACACAAAATGGCTTTAATGTTCTGAACTTGTTTTATCCGTCTCACTGGGGGCCAACTACGTATTATTTTCAAAATGTTTTTCTACGACAATTTATATGAGTATTATAATATATTTGTTTTCCTACGAAGGCAACTTTGTTATCGTAGGAAAACATTTCCCAATTGATACACTGGCTTCGTAGGAAAACAAATCTATTAAAATACCCATATAAATTGTCGTAGCAAAACATTTGATAATAATACGTAGTTGGCCCCCAGTGCGTCTGGAGTCAAATATCGTCGCTGTGATATGTGTATCCTTAGCCGCTGCATGCGTATGAGTGATTCCTATACACACAGTCTGGATCCATATCAGACACCGAGGAACTCCGCGTCTTATATTATCAGGATCCAAACTGTTTCTTATTCTGACTGTGCTGTTGAAACGAAATGTGAGATGAATTAATTGCGACAACTGAAGCCGATGATATTTTCTACCAATCAAAGTTTGATCAGCAGGCTAAAGCTTAATTATCAAAACCATTCATGAATTCAAAGATTCCAAAACTTTAACCCTTTCCCTCATATAAACGTGTTTTCACGCATCTGCAAACAGAGTAGACCCAGATCAGACGGCTCCTAGAGGAGCCGTCTGATCAGGGTCTTCTCTGTTTGCTAATGGAATTTGATAGAACTGTTTCTTTACTTTCCAAAATGGCTACAATGCTACACCTTCCATATTTGATGATAACTACTTTGTCCATGAATATTCACTAGGGATTGAAATTTGGAATAAATGTAGAACAGGGAAAGGGTTAAAGTCTTTGCCTTGGTACGTACTGAAGAACGGAAACATCTATTACTTTGGAATTTATTTGCCATGAAATAACTTGTTAAAATACGCACCGCCGTAATCCTTTCTCTCCTACTGACGCCTTTTTGGCGCCTCTGTTAAAGTAATGTTTTGAAACCATTGTGATAAATAGAGCATTTGCTCCATATGAGCAAACGCTCTTTTTATCACAATGGTTTCAAAATTACTTAATTCTCCTTTTCTATACTTCATGCTCCTTTTCGGTAGAATTATTCAAAGAGGTTGGGTCTAAAATAGTCTAGGAGGGAATGAATTAAGCAATGCTTATGTGTTTGCATAAAATGGCATGTATAAACACTACTTTGATTGAAATTCAAAGAAACAGCACAAAGTATAGTTGGTAAACTGACAGGAAATATTGGTAGAATCAAGGTCAAAATTAGAACATTTAAAGTGATAAAAAAGTGATATAGCGGTTACCATAATTAATTGCTGATTGATCAAACTTTCACAAGCATATAGTTTACCTGGTTACGAGGTATACATAGGAGTTATCTTAGAGTTCTGTGACCATAATGCACTATGAACAGTTATAGTACGAATTATCATTTTGCAAATGCGCACTAAGGTGTTCAATGTTTATGCGCGTTCTAAATCGCATTGCGAAATTTGACTCAGTTGCTGTACCATAAAACCTTTGGAAATTTGACGTCCATGCTGCAACATTTCAAACAAGATATGCTATTATGACAAATTACGTATGATTACAACAGATACAAATTTTGCAACAAATAGCACAATACTTTGCGACATTCCGACAACATGGTGAATTACGACAAAAGAAGTTGTAACACCAGCCAAAGTTATCTTAACCCTATCCCTTATATAAGCGCATTTTGACGCATCATCAAACAGAGTAGACCCACATCAGACGGCTCCTATATAGGAGCCGTCTGATCAGGGTCTGCTCTGTTTGCTTATGGTGTAATATAGATCTGATTCTACAGCTTCTGCCTGAGCCGAAATGTCCTGTGTTCATATGCCATTCTGAAAATAATTTATTAATATTCATGACGTCATTATTTCTTACATACATGTATATTAATCAGGGAAAGGGTTAAATCTGTCCGTGGTGAAAGACAGATCAGACATACAGGCGAGTGCATTACTCAGATCGCTTACCTTCATATCTACACATTCTTATCATTTATGTTCAATCAATGTACATGCCTCCCTCGCAGTGCGTTAGAACTGTTACTCTTAATTGGTGGAATTGAAAGTAATCCAGGACCTCACAAAAACTATCCGCGGAAAAATATAACTATTGTACATAATAATGTATGCAGCTTATTCCCTAAACTAGATATTGTGGAATCTGAATTGACACAAAACGATATTATTTGTATATCTGAAACGCATCTAAGTGACACCATTTTAAACAGAGATTTAGAACTCCCAGGTTTTCAAGGCCCAGTACGTAAGGATAGAAATCGTTTTGGCGGCGGAGTAGCAATATATATTAAAGACAGTATGCATTATCAAGTTCGAGAAGATTTAACATCAGTCAATTTAGAATTACTTTGGGTCGAAATAAATACTAAAGGGTGTAAATTTTTATTAGGAATATTTTATAGACCTCCTAACTCAAATAATGATTTGCTAGACAATTTATATGATAACTTGTCACGTGCTCTAGATTGCAACATCCCTACATTTTTGCAAGGGGATTTTAATATCAATATGCTTTCAAATTCTGCAATGAAATTTAAACACTTGCTTCAAAGATTAAACATGGAAAATATTGTACATGAACCCACTAACTACACGACTGATACGGGAACGTGCATCGATCTCTGTATTACTAATAATACTGCCAATGTTTATAACGTTGATGTTTCTCCTCCTATCTGTAGCTCACATTGTGTTGTCTCAGTTGAAGTGAAATTTTCAACATACAAAAAATATGCTTATAAACGTACCATAAGAAACTACAAGTCAGCAAATTATGACGAATTAAACACGGAATTATCTTCTCAAAATTGGGATAGAGACGTCTTTAAGAGTAATAACTTAAATACGGTATATACTAATTTTGTAAATACATTCCAAAGCTGTGCTCAACGTCACATCCCAACAAAAACTGTTGTTATTAGGCCAAACGATAAACCGTTTATTAATAATACTATCCGCCATAAAATGCGTCAGAGAAATCGTGCTCACCAAAAAGCAAAGCGTTCCGACAACCCGAACCATTGGGAAACGTTTCGTAAACTCCGAAATGACGTCATCAAATTAGTGCGTGAATCGAAAGAAACATACAAAACTAAACTGTGCACACAACTGACAGATAAAAATATTCCGCCTGGTAAATGGTGGCGAATTACAAAATCCATTGCTAAATTTAATAATGTTAACGTATGCAACCCGCCCCTAAAGTCGAATGGTCAAATTTTATTTCACCCTACTGAAAAGGCCGAGGCTTTTAATGAGTACTTTTGTTCCGTTTCCAAATTAAGTGATGAGCCACTACCACCACAATTCAATGAGCGCACTGGATCGCGGCTTGAAAATATAACGGTGCTTGAATCGGAAGTGGTTGACCAATTGAAACTGCTAAATAGTATGAAACCACCTGGGCCGGATAACATTAGTCCGAGAATTCTCAAACAAGTAATCCCGTCTATATCAGCACCATTAACAAAACTATTTAATTTATCTCTTTCTCAAAAGCAAGTCCCTTATCAGTGGAAACGGTCACACGTGACACCAATATTCAAAGGAAAGGGAGATTCTGATATACCAAACAATTACCGTCCAATATCACTAACCAGTGTTGTATGTAAGCTCATGGAAAAGATTTTATTTAAACATCTATTCAACTACATTAAAGAAAATAATTTATTATGCAAACAACAATCAGGGTTTCAACCCAATGACTGTACAGTCAATCAGCTGATAGATATCTATAATTCGATTATTTCCAATCTAGATAAAGGTAAAGATGTAAGATTCGTTTTTTGTGATGTTGCCAAGGCATTTGATAGAGTTTGGCATACCGGTCTTTTACTAAAACTAAGTCAATATGGAATAAGTGGAAATATTCTAAAATGGATAGAAAGTTATCTTAGTGATAGGGAACAAAAGGTCATGACTGAAGGTTTCTTCTCTGGGTTTTCACCGGTCGAGGCCGGTGTTCCCCAGGGATCTGTATTAGGACCGTTCTTATTCTTACTCTATGTTAATGACATCACTGATGATCTAACAAATAGTGTAAGGCTGTTTGCAGATGACACTTCACTCTTTGTGATAGTTGACAAAAACCAAGAGGCAATGTGTGCAGCATCCCTATCGACAGACCTTGAAATGGTAAATAATTGGGGAAATCAATGGGCTGTTTCCTTCAATCCACAGAAAACCAAGTCATTAGTTTTCACTCGGAAACACACAGACCATCCTTCTATCCATTTTGCTGGGGAAACAGTTGAAGAAGTCCAATCACATACTCACTTAGGGGTAACTTTCCAATCGAATGCATCTTGGTCTGTTCACATTAACACTATCTATAACAAAGCATGTAGCAGACTAAACATCCTTCGCATGCTGAAATACTCTGTTAGTCGTCCTTCTCTTCTAAATATTTATCTCGCGTTCATTCGACCTGTGCTGGAGTACGCTAATTCGGTCTGGACAAATTGCACCCAGCTCGAATCAGATTTATTAGAAAGTGTCCAGGTTGAAGCAGCTCGCATTATTACCGGCCTGCGTCGAAACTCTTCCAGATCTTGTTTATACGCAGAATTAGGTATAGAGACTCTGTTTGAAAGACGAGAAAACCACAAGCTCGCAATTATGTACAAAATCCTAAATGGTATATGTCCCCAGTATTTAACGGATCTTATGTCACCCTTCTTACCCGTAGAAACAGAATATAACCTCCGATCTCGTGGCCAAACTCTTCAAATTCCTCGTTGCAGAACATCTTCCTATCAAAATAGTTTCTTACCTTGCACGATAAAAGCGTGGAATGCTCTACCAGACACAGTTAAATCTGCTACTTCCGTTAACCAGTTCAAAAATAAGCTATCGTCATTTAAAAGCAAAACGAAACCTCCTATCTATTACAGTCTAGGCATGCGACGTGAAAATATTCTTCTTTGTCAACTGCGTAACAATGCTAGTTCCCTTAATACGCACCTGTTTAATCATTCTTTATCAGAATCGCCATCTTGTCCAAACTGTGCTGACTCCCTCGAAGATAATCACCACTTCTTCTCTGTTTGTTCATCATTCAATATACACAGACGAAACATGCTGACAGCATTAAGGAGAATACCCGACTTAGGGGAAGTAACTCTAAACACACTCTTATTCGGAGGCAGTGGTCTGAGTAGGGGATCTGTAGAAGCACTTATTGATATAGTGCACACCTATATCAGGAGCACCAGGAGATTTGATTGAGGAATTTGACTGATTGATTGACGGATAGTTGTTAAAAAGAAATAATGTTTATTTTTTGTTTGTTTGTTTTTTCATTTTAATATTATTATTATTGATAAGGAAACTTTCAGATATATATTAATCACAAACCAAATGTTTTACATTGAAACATATCTCACTATTTTCACATATTTTCCTTAATCTGTACTATCGGACCCCGATCTCATGGTCACTGATCTGGACTAGGTCTTGTTATTGATTGTGCAGTCGGGTCCAGGTCATGCCGATTAATCCTTACTTCATAACGTTATTGAATATGCATGAACGATTAGTTACTCTACATGTTAAGTATTGCATGTATTTATATATTTCTTGCATGTACGACATGTGATTACCTTGTACCACTGGAGAGGACTTACATAGGCTATGCCTGTTGTCCAATCCTTTTCTTCAATGAATAAAATATTGTTGAAATGGGGAGTGCATTACAATTTCATCTTTAGCAAAGGCTAATATGATTAACGGCTGTTACGTTGAATATGATTTTACTCAATAAATACGCATTTAAACAACGATTTTGCCTATGGAAGTATGTAGATCGGAGTTATAGTTTCTGTCTTAGCCAAACTTTTACTTTCATGTGTTTATGTACCATTATTTAAAATGGTGTAATTAATATACATGATATCAGGACCCAACTATCTTACACTCTGGTCTAAGCTGTCAACAGAAACGGAAATATATTGGGGAACCAAATGTTTTGTAAATGCTAATAGGTGTTGAATAATGTACGTGTAGTTGTAACATATTTGCGCTGAGTCCACGGCAATACTTTTGAATTGTTCCATGCCTCGTTGATTAATACGGGAATCGTTTTGCGAGAAACAAACGCAGGATGTAATCGTTATTGCAACATTCGCTATTACTAAATCCTTCGTTATTTCTCCTGTCCTTCGAAATTCTTACATCCTTCGCTATACCTACATCATTCTTTATCATTTAATACACATTTCGTTATTCATACAACCTTCTTTATTATTACATACTTTTTTCATTCGCCTGCATTATTGCTATCCTTTAATATTCATAAATACTTTATTATTATTACCTCCTACGTCATCCATGCATCCTTCACTATTATTACATCCTACGCTATTTCCACATTCCTTCGTTATTCTGACATCCTTCTTTCTTACATCCTTGGTTACCATTACATCTTTCGTAATTCTTACATCCTTCGTTATTATTACATCCATCATTAATATTAAAGTATTCGTTATTATTAAATCCTTCGTTTTTTCTTACATATTTCGTTATCATTAAACCATTCGTTATCTATGCATCTTGCTTTATTATTAATCCTCTCATTGTTACATACTATGTACCTGAAAGATCATTTATTTAACAGGAGAACAGGAGCGCATGCTATCGTTGGCTGACAGAACTGGCGTCTGAAATTACTGTTGATGCTATTTGTATTGAAATAAAAGCAATATAGCACTGGAATAAAGCGGTTTCAATTTTCGATTTTCTGCTTATACATACATTTAAATCTCGATTATTGGAAATTTTAGTATAAATGAATTTAGACGTTTAGTCAAGCGGCTGCTTAATGCATGGTGATAGTCATGCTGAAAGCTCCTAGAGGAGCTTTCTTCATGACTTTCAACATGCTAGATGTGGTGATAAAAAGTTATTAACCCTTCGCTTGCTATTCGCGTCAATATACCTACCTGTAAATAGTGAAGACCCAGATGAGACAGCTCCTGTAGGAGCTGTCTCATCAGGGTCTGCACTATTTACAAGTTGATTGTGCAACCAGTGCACTCCACAGCAGTGATTTCACAGCGAAATACTTGTACACAGTGAAGATATATGTAATTATACAACAGGGCATGGGTAAAGAAGGAGAAATGTGTTTTAAAATTCAGCAAGCGAAGGGTTAATCGTTCATCTGAAATAACGTATAAATATTATGGCAGAAATTCTAGAACCAGGTCTATATAAATCCATAAGTAAACAGAATAGACCTTGATCGGACGGCTCCTACATGAAATCTGGATCTACTCTGTTTGCAAAGGTGTAAGAAGGTGACTCTTATCGGGTAAAGATGCTTATGCAACCATTACCATGAACATTCATTTATTTAACATGGGAGCTTAAAAAAGCGGACGGTTGCCTAATGCATAAATGTTGTCCTGCATCAAGCTACTACCTACATTTAAAAAAGCAGAATTAGAGACCTTTCATGGGTCGTCTTGTTTTGGTTTTATAACAGGGTTTTAAATTGGAAAGCTTTGAATACACTTAGTTGTTTTGTCCTCACTTGTAACGAGTGGCCTCCCTTCAGCCATACAGCTGCCACATGTCTTTTAGAGTCAGAGTTAGATCTCCTTATTGGTGGTCACTTGAGAAATATTTTTCTGTATGTGTTTCTGATTTCGGTATATAGGATACACTTAATATTATTTTTTCTATATACAGTAAAACTCGATACTTCATTTCCCGCTAGTGAATTTATAAAGACGTACAGATCATACATCAAATTTATTGTAAAATTGTAAAGTTTGTGTTTCGTGAGTATGATTTATCATGTTCAGTTATTTAGCAATTGTATTTTGCTAAATCAAAAACTCCGATGTGTGCCTTTAACCCTTTAAATGTAGGATATGTAAGCACTGTCTATAATTTTCAAACAGTGTATACCCAGATCAGATGGCTCCCAGTAGTGCTTTTTGATCAGTCCACGCTCTTTGCCATCCAAAATCCTCTAGTAAGTTTGTCTTTCATACTGAGTGGATTATATGCAAATACAGTAGAACCCCTCTAATGCGACCACTTCATGAATAAACATGGGTGTCTTTATAAGCAAGTGGTTACTTAATACAGGTCAAAAGTAATACAGAAAGCTCCTCTAGGAGCTTTCTGTGTTACCTTTGTCCTGCATTAAGCTACCATCTGCATCTAGCACCCAGAATTATACCTCTTTTAACCCTTCGCTTGCTGAATTTTAAAATACATTTCTCCTTCTTTACCCATAATATAGATCTGATTCTACAGCTTCTGCCTGAGCCGAAATGTCCTGTGTTCATATGCCATTCTGAAAATAATTTATTAATATTCATGACGTCATTATTTCTTACATACATGTATATTAATCAGGGAAAGGGTTAAATCTGTCCGTGGTGAAAGACAGATCAGACATACAGGCGAGTGCATTACAATTTCATCTTTAGCAAAGGCTAATATGATTAACGGCTGTTACGTTGAATATGATTTTACTCAATAAATACGCATTTAAACAACGATTTTGCCTATGGAAGTATGTAGATCGGAGTTATAGTTTCTGTCTTAGCCAAACTTTTACTTTCATGTGTTTATGTACCATTATTTAAAATGGTGTAATTAATATACATGATATCAGGACCCAACTATCTTACACTCTGGTCTAAGCTGTCAACAGAAACGGAAATATATTGGGGAACCAAATGTTTTGTAAATGCTAATAGGTGTTGAATAATGTACGTGTAGTTGTAACATATTTGCGCTGAGTCCACGGCAATACTTTTGAATTGTTCCATGGCTCGTTGATTAATACGGGAATCGTTTTGCGAGAAACAATGCAGGATGTAATCGTTATTTCAGCCTTCGCTATTACTAAATCCTTCGTTATTTCTACTGTCCTTCGAAATTCTTATATCCTTCGCTATACCTACATCTTTCTTTATCATTTAATACATGTTTCGTTATTCATACATCCTTCTTTATTATTACATACTTTTTTCATTCCCCTGCATTATTGCTATCCTTTAATATTTATAAATACTTTATTATTATTACCTCCTACGTCATCCATGCATCCTTCACTATTATTACATCTTACGCTATTTCCCACATTCCTTCGTTATTCTGACATCCTTCTTTCTTACATCCTTGGTTACCATTACATCTTTCGTAATTCTTACATCCTTCGTTATTATTACATCCATCATTAATATTAAAGTATTCGTTATTATTAAATCCTTCGTTTTTTCTTACATATTTCGTTATCATTAAACCATTCGTTATCTATGCATTCTGCTTTATTATTAATCCTCTCATTGTTACATACTATGTACTTGAAAGATCATTTATTTAACAGGAGAACAGAAGCGCATGCTATCGTTGGCTGACAGAACTGGCGTCTGAAATTATTGTTGATGCTATTTGTATTGAAATAAAAGCAATATAGCACTGGAATAAATCGGTTTCAATTTTCGATTGTCTGCTTATACATACAGTTAAATCTCGATTATTGGAAATTTTAGAATAAATGAATTTAGACCGTTTAGTCAAGCGGCTGCTTAATGCATGGTGATAGTCATGCTAAAAGCGCCTAGAGGAGCTTTCTTCATGACTTTCAACATGCTAGATGTGGTGATAGAAAGTTATTAACCCTTCGCTTGCTATTCGCGTCAATATACCTACCTGTAAATAGTGAAGACCCAGATGAGACAGCTCCTGCAGGAGCTGTCTCATCAGGGTCTGCACTATTTACAAGTTGATTGTGCAACCAGTGCACTCCACAGCAGTGATTTCACAGCGAAATACTTGTACACAGTGAAGATATATGTAATTATACAACAGGGCATGGGTAAAGAAGGAGAAATGTGTTTTAAAATTCAGCAAGCGAAGGGTTAATCGTTCATCTGAAATAACGTATAAATATTATGGCAGAAATTCTAGAACCAGGTCTATATAAATCCATAAGTAAACAGAATAGACCTTGATCGGACGGCTCCTACATGAAATCTTGATCTACTCTGTTTGCAAAGGTGTGAGAAGGTGACTCTTATCGGGTAAAGATGCTTATGCAACCATTGCCATGAACATTCATTTATTTAACATGGGAGCCTTAAAAAAGCGGACGGTTGCCTAATGCATAAATGTTGTCCTGCATCAAGCTACTACCTACATTTAAAAAAACAGAATTAGAGACCTTTCATGGATCGTCTCTTTATAGGTTTTATAACAGGGTTTTAAATTGGAAAGCTTTGAATACACTTAGTTGTTTTGTCCTCTCTTGTAACGAGTGGCCTCCCTTCAGCCATACAGCTGCCACATGTGTTTTAGAGTCATAATTAGATCTCTTTATTGGTGGTCGCTTGAGAAATATTTTTCTGTATGTGTGTTTCTGATTTCGGTATATAGGATACACTTAATATTAATCCATATACAGTAAAACTCGATACTTCATTTCCCGCTAGTGAATTTATAAAGACGTACAGATCATACATCAAATTTATTGTAAAATTGTAAAGTTTGTGTTTCGTGAGTATGATTTATCATGCTCAGTTATTTAGCAATTGTATTTTGCTAAATCAAAAACTCCGATGTTTGCCGTTAACCCTTTAAATGTAGGATATGTAAGCACTGTCTATAATTTTCAAACAGTGTATACCCAGATCAGATGGCTCCCAGTAGTGCTTTTTGATCAGTCCACGCTCTTTGCCATCCAAAATCCTCTAGTAAGTTTGTCTTCCATACTGAGTGGATTATATGCAAATACAGTAGAACCCCTCTAATGCGACCACTTCATGAATAAACATGAGTGTCTTTATAAGCAAGTGGTTACTTAATACAGGTCAAAAGTAATACAGAAAGCTCCTCTGTGAGCTTTCTGTATTACTTTTGTCCTGCATTAAGCTACCACCTGTCTCTACCACCCAGAATTATACCTCTTTTAAGTGGTTGCATTAGCGGGGTTTTACACACAGATGGACTATTCTTCTCAGAAAATTCAACATTGAAAGGGGTACCCGTACAGTGTGTGACACGGGTCACAGTATAGACCTAGATAAGCTCTCTAATCAGCCTCTGTCCTGTATGTCATGCTACATTTGTAAGAAAATCCCTAAATATTCACCTGTTTTTAGGTTTTAAGCGAGGAGTAGTCCATTTGAAAATTCGTAGTTAATATATTTTGCAGAATTAGTCTGCCTGTGAAATTTAAGAATCATTTACGCAAAAAAACATCGACAATGGACAAACTACGATTTATTCTAACTAGCGTAAACAATGTAATCCATTGTCAATCATTTCCATGAAAATACGGCGTCTGATCATCAAGTTACACCTTTATGAGTTCCTTTTTCCGGTCACGTGAGTTAAATTTCAAAACAAACATCACCCGATTCTCTCTGCATCGTTTAACCGCATTTTAGAATATGGTCCGATGTTTTATACATAACCTTCAACCGATTTGGACTCAAATGTACCCAATGAAATTTGAGATGACAATGGATACAATAAAACCTTCATATAACTATAGCAACTTGTTAGATTTTAAAAAATATTGTTCACTCAAAATTGGATATAGTGCAAATTTGACTACTTCCGGTTCGATCAAGCTTTTGAGAAGTAAGTGACCGAGTGTCAAACAGCTTGGATCCAGATGAGACACCGAGCTAATCGACGTCTCATCTGGATCCAAGCTGTTTTCAAATGCAACTAAAGTCGTGGAACTCGGGATTAGGGTTAACACATTATCTCCTAGTGACGCATTTTTGCGCATCTATAGAAGTCGATTTATGAAACCACCGTGATAAATAGAACATTTGCTCCTGTAGGAGCAAATATTTTATTTATCACAATGGTTTCAAATTACAAAATTTTCCTTTCGTCTAGTTAATGCTCCTTTTCGGTAGATACATTCAAAGAGGTTAGGTCTAAAATAGCTTAGGAAAGAATGAGTTAATAAACGAGTCGAGAAACGTTCATGAGCGATGACGTTTTCAAATCAGACGTTTATTTTCAAGCAGACGGCAGTTTTTAAGAATACACCACTTTTTTCCGCAGACGGAAGCATAGAACTCTACTCTTAAGGAAGACAAGCGGTTGGAAGCCGGCGAAGTCGTTTGGCAAAATATCACGTGACAGCTTTCTCAAGTTTCTTTCCAGTTGGGTTTATATTCTTTAAACCCCTTGAAAGAGAGAAATCCAGAAAGTGTTATTTGCAAACAGCCCAAACCAAGATCAGAGGGTTCCGCGAGGAGCCCTCTGACCAGGGTCTGCATCGTTCATCATCAACTACCCTCAAGCAATTTCAACCCTCTCATACTGAATTGACTCTACTATTAAACGATAATGGGTCATCCCACTTTGAGAATTCGACATCTTAAGGTTATAAGCGCCAAGAAGAGTTCCGTCACGATGGTTATTTAGTACATATCAATTTACCAAAAGAAACTGCCCGGGTAGCCTTTTGGCCGGGTAGATCCGGTCTTTCATTTCAAACAAACAAAGTTTTGAGCGATGAATAGCCTCCCGATGTGAAGCGACGAGGTTGACTGGTTTTTGGGGTAATTATCCAATGACCCCTACTATTATTTATCATTTTTTATACATTGTTGACATTTTTTCTCATTCATTAACCCCTATTCCGCTATCCGCGACTTGACTCATATTTGCAAATAGCTTGGATCCAGATGAGACGCCGAGTTACTCGGCGTCTCATCAAGATCCAATCTTTTTGACACTCGGTCAATAGTTTCTCAAAGGTTTGATCGAATCGGAAGTAGTCCATCCTGAACTAGATCCAATTTTAAGCAGATATTATTTTTTTCACAGCGGTATAAGAGTTCGAACAAACATGCTGTGTGAGTTTTGTTATTATACCCACTCGTCATCTGCCCCAGTTTCCCTTGTATGCGTATACAGTAAAACCTCTCTATAACGGCCACTAAATTACATCAAGTATATTTGTTAAAGGCAGGTGACTGCTTAAAGCAAGGTGAAAGTAAAACAGAACGTTCCTATAGGAGCGTTCTGTTTTACTTTCAAATTGCTTTAAGCTGCCACCTGCCCTAAATGCCAACTAATTAACATAATTTAGTGATCGTTATAGAGAATTTTTATTGTATGTCCATGTCTCTTCTATATACAATAGAACCTGTCCTAAGCGGCCATTCATTTATTGAACATAGGAGTTTTAAAAAGCAGATGGTTGCTTAATACAGGGCAAAAGTAATGCAGAAAAGTCCTAGCCCTATAGGAGCTTTCTGCATTACTTTTGACCCGCATTAAGCTAACACCTGTCCAACAGGCCCATAAACCGGATATCTTATTGATGGCCGCCTAAGGCATTTCCTACCGTATAACACAACCTCGCTATGGCGACCACAATTCAAACCAGTATTGTCTTTAAAAGCAGATGGCTGCCTAGTCTTTTACTCCATAAATTCACCTTTCTACGCCTTTGCACACAGAGTAGACCCAGCTCAGACGGCTCCCTTAGGAGCCGTCTGATCAGGGTATACTCTGTTTGCTTATGTATTAATGTAGATATGATTCTACAGTTTCTGTAATGGCCAATTATTTCTGAGTTCATGCACTTTTATAAAACAAATATATCTAATTAATATTCATGATATCATTATTACTTCCATGATTATTCATGAAGTAAAGGGTTAGTAGAGAATACGAGTAATAAGTAAGCTCTTTCGGTCGTGTTATGTATATTACATGGACCCTTTACGTCATGAATATGCATGTACGGATAATGGCTGTATAATTATTCATTAGTAAATTTTTTTATTATGACATTATGCGCAATGTATGGTTTCATTATGGTAGACACTGTAGAATAACATTTGTATTGTCTCATCTCTCTCTCTCTCTCTCTCTCTCTCTCTCTGTTTCTCTCTGTCTGTATGTCTGTCTGTCTGTCTGTCTGTCTGTCTGTCTGTCTGTCTCTCTCTCTGTCTCTCTGTCTCTCTCTCTGTCTGTCTGTCTGTCTGTCTCTCTCTCTCTCTCTGTCTGTCTCTCTGTCTCCCCCTCTCTCTGTGTCTCTGTCTGACTCTCTCTGTCTCTGTGTCTGTCTCTCTGTGTGTCTCTCTCTGTCTTTCTCTCTGTGTCTCTCTCTGTGTCTGTGTCTCTGTCTCTCTATCTATATCTCTCTCTATTTCTGTCTCTTTTTCTCTTTGTCTCTTTCTCTGTCTCTCTGTCTGTCTGTCTGTCTCTGTCTCTGTCTCTGTCTCTGTCTCTGTCTCTGTCTCTGTCTCTGCCTCTGTCTCTGTCTCTGTCTCTGTCTCTGTCTCTCTCATCCAATCTCTCTCTCTCACTCTATCGTTAACAAACATTGTATTAAGTTTCATATTTTGTTTGCCATTACATGTATATATGAATGCTTTGTATGGGGAGGGTCAAATCTAATGTTATAAGAACTTGTGACCCGACCTAATTTCCCCTAATATGGAAATAAAATATGTTTAAACTAACATAGCAGACATTGATCAAATGGAACTTCTGTTCTGAAACTACTATGTATGTAAGGCATTTAAAGGCGTGTCTGTAGATTAAAGGGTTACATACAATTAGAGATATTTTCTTCAAAATGTCATTTTAGAGAGGGTTGTAATGTAAAATTATTGTGTCAAACACTTGGATTTTTTATCCTGCCAAGAAGTGACTTGATAAAATTTGCAGACAGTCTGGATCCAGATGAAACAACGCCTCCTTCAACGGCCAATCAGCATCCACATCTAGTCCATTTCATATGAAAACCACAAACACATTACCGAAGAACCTGTCTTAAAGCGGCAATCATATAAAGGCCTATCTAAGGACATGTTAGACAGAAGGTAACTTAATGCAGGTCAAAAGTAATCCATAAAGCTCCTCTAGGAGCTTTCTGAATTACTTTTGCCCTGCATTAAGCAATCACCTAATCCTAACACTCCTTTGATCAATAAATGATTTTTTTTTAAAAAAAAGAGCTTTTGTATAGCTATCATATAACAGAACAGAACAGATATTTTATTCGGCATAAACATACAGTGTTCATTGCCATACATACATAACGCGCCTAATCATTCGCTTGCTATTCACGTCAATATACATGTACCTACCTGTAAATAGTGAAGACCCAGATGAGACAGCTTCTGCAGGAGCTGTCTCATCAGGGTCTGCACTATTTACAAGTTGATTGTACAACCAGTGCACTCCACAGCAGTAATTGCACAGCAAAATACTTGTACACAGTAACGATATATGTAAGTATACATCAGGGCATAGGTAAAGAAGAAGAACTGTATTTTAAAATTCAGTAAGAGAAGGGTTAACTGATGTATTGTTGAAAAAAAACAACAGTGTGCCAATAATCTGATCTGTTGAAGAGTTTATTAACGTTCAATTCGCTCAAGCTATTTAGAAACTAATACCTGTCAAGTCCCAGACAGTTTGGATCTTGATCAGATACCTGGTGAATCAGTGTCGGATCTGGATCCAAGCTGTTTGCAAAGTCGATTATGTCATCATTATAGCTGGTTGCGGGTTTATCCATTTGAATCCGTAACACACGTGCACTGTCATTTGCAAACAGAGTAGAACTAGATAAGAAGGCTCATTGAAAACCCCTCTGATCAGTAACTGTCATTTAAAATCCTCTGACAAGTTTAAACCTTTCATAATAAGTGGACTCTATAGTTAAACAATGATGGACTTGTCCATTCTGACAAGTTAGCGCTGAAAGGGTTAAAATTGCAGATTAACATGATAGTTCGGGCTATTGCTTATATATTAGATCTTTAAAGTTGTGATCATTCACTAGATAGTTTCATATCATTGCCATGGATATTGTATTGAAAGCAACACCCGTTTGTACAGTAAAACTTGCCTTAAACAACCAATCATTAATTGAACACGGTAGTCTTAACCATTCTCTTGCTGAATTTTGAAATACATTTCTCCTTCTTTACCCATGCCCTGTTGTATAATTACATATATCTTCACTGTGTACAAGTATTTCGCTGTGCAATCACTGCTGTGGAGTGCACTGGTTGCACAATCAACTTGTAAATAGTGCAGACCCTGATGAGACAGCTCCTGCAGGAGCTGTCTCATCTGGGTCTTCACTATTTACAGGTATGTACAGGTATGTATATTGACGTGAATAGCAAGCGAAAGGTTAATATATTGTTAAAGTTTCTGCATTATTTTTTTCCTGTAATGATGGTTTGCCTTTGCTATAAGTGTATTATGTATGTTTTATGCAATAAGAAATTGTATTGTATTACAAATGTAAGCTACCACCTGCCTTACAGACCCATAATTGGACCTCTTTTTGATGGCCCTTAAGACAGGTTCTACTGCGTATATCCAATAATCCTTAGCCGTAGTGTCAAAAAATCTGTCTGATCAAATTATGGATCTGGTGCAATTTTGACTTCAGTCGATTCGGTTAAGCCTTTGAGGAAATCTTGACAAAGTGTCATAACTTTTGCGAAACTACTGACCGAATGTCAAACAGGTTGGATCTAAATGAGACACTGAGTTACTCGGCGTCTCATCTGGATCCAAGCTGTTTGCAAGTACGTCTTAAGTAGCGGACGGAGGGGTGCGGCTTAAACCTTATACTATACGTGATCTATACGTCGTCTAAACGTGACCTAACTAGCATTTGCAAACAGCTTTGATCCAGATGAGACGCCGAGTAACTCGGCGTCTCATATGGATCAAAGCTGATTGACACTCTGTCAGTAGTTTCAGAAACGTTACAAATAAGAAGTAAATAATAATTGCTACAGGTAAGAGAGCACAAATGATCGGTACTATGTGAGTATTAATTAGTCACATCATCTACATGATCTACAATAAAACCTCTCTATAACGGCCACTAAATTACATCCAGTATTTTGTCTTAAAAGAAGGTGGTTGCTTAAAGCAAAATGAAAGTAAAACAGAACGCGTTCTCTTTTACATTCACCTTGCTTTAAGCAGCCACCTGTCCAAATGTACCAACTAATTAACACAATTTGTTGGCCGTCTGGGCACGAGCAGTTGGGCTCCACCGAGCACAAATTAGCCATTAAGCATCAAATGACTACTGAGGAGTAGATGGACACTGAACATCAATTGATATCTAAAACTCAAATGGTCGCTGAGCATTGACTGATCACCAAATGGACACTGAACATCAAATGACCACTGAGAATAAGAAGGACACTGAGCATCAAATGGCCACCACAAACCAAATGACCACTGAGATATTCAATGATCGCCAATCATTTAATGGTCTCTGAGGATTAGATTGCCGCCGACCATCAAATGATCACCCAAACTCAAATGGCCGCTGAGAATTGAATGATCGACAAACATCAAATGACCACTGAACATCAAATGACCGACATACATAAAATGACCAACATACACTAAATGATCACTGAACACCAAATGGTCACTGAACATTAAATTGTCACTGAATATCAAAATTACCACTGAGCATTAGATGACAACCAATCATCACATGGTAAAGGTTATTCTTTTTTTGACTTCTTCAATGTACGATAAAATATATTACAAGCTTCGAGATTTTACTAATTTACTCGATGAATAGCCATACAAGATAGTTATGTGACAATTAACTCTTTCCTCCATGAATATTCGTGTAAGATAAAATGACGTCATGAATATTAACTAGATTAATTTGTTATAACAGTACATGGACACAATAATTATTTGTTATAATAGTATATGTACACAGGAATTATTTGTTATAATAGTATATGTACACAGGAATTATTTGTTATAATAGTAAATGTACACAGGAATTATTATCCAAGACAGATTCTGAAGAATCATATTTATATTATATCATAAGCAAACAGAGCAGACCCTGATCAGATGGATCCTATAGGAGCCATCTAATCTGGGTCAACTCTGTTTGCAAAGGCGTAGAAAAGCGTATTTATGGAGTAAAGGGTTTAAGGGGAAGTCCCTATATTCGACGCATTTCAAAAATACCTAAAAAATTCAAAACTCATTTGCTTATATGCTGAAAAGCAGTACATCGCAAGAAAACCTATCCAATAAATGTTGAAAATGACATAACATCCATGTGTTTGATATCGATTGTCCCGTTTTATTCCCCGATGTTTCAGTTTATTCGGGTTGGGTTTTAGTTTCGTATGTGTTCGCGCTATTCACTTCCGAAAAAAGTTGTTACGTAAACAATGGAGGGATCCGGCGATCATCGGCAAAACGCGGAAAATTTAAACGGAAAACGCCGATAATACTTTGTTGTAGAACAACAATTATAAGTGTTGATGAAATCGGTGTATGTTGTATCACAGGGGCATTTTCGATATAAGTTCGTATTGACAATCTTCATTATAATGATTGAGCATAACACATACCAAGTTTTATGACAGTAATGAAAATATGCGTTCATTGTAGGGACTTCCTCTAATGTCATTCCTGTTGTAGCCATTACCCCCCTATAACAAAGTTCGACCTGATGCAATATTGGCTGCTTCAGATTCGATCCAATTATTGACTGAATGTCAAATAGCGTTCTATCTTTATACGACGTCGGGTTACTTGGCGTCTCATCTGCAGGGGCGTAACTAGCGATACGCACTTACGCACGTGCGTAACATCAATCTGAAAGGTGTAAACATTATTATGGCAAAATGGAAGAAAATCGTAGGCTAAAAGAGAGAGGTAGACCTTGATAAACGCTCTGTCTTGTCATGTAAGATTTAACCCATTCTCACCCTTTGGAACCATTTTGACAAATACTTATCACAATGGTTCCAAAACTACATGATTCTAAATGTTCCCGGGGGGATGCCCTCGGACCTCTACAGCCACTTTGCGTACATTACATTTGGATTCAGCTACGCGCATGGGCCGGATTCAAGCTGTTCATCAGTGCGAGTCAAGTCGCGGATAGAGGAATAAGGGTAAAACAATAGTGTTATTGCAAACAGCAGAGTATCAGGCCCCGAGGTTATAAAACGTTTTGCTTGAGTCTGAGATCATTCCCAGGTATTTGATTGGTCAGATTCGGCCAATCAGATACCTACGAATGAGTTCAGACCCAGACTCTGAATGTTTCATAACCATTTGGACCTCCGGGTATATATAAAGTGTAATCCAGTAGTGCTGACCCCAGTCCTACAGGAGATGTCCGCTGTGGTTCTACCCTGTTTGTAAAGTCGTAAAAAGGGCCAGGCTTAACAGGCACATATTAACCCCTTTCTTCATATATAAACGCCTTTCCATGCAAACTGAGTTGACCATGATCAGACGGTTCCTGCAGTAGGAGCCGTCTGATCTGGGTCTGCTCTGTTTGCTTATGATATTACAATAGATCTGACTCTAAAGTGTCCACCAATACAAAAACAATGCACGTGCGCATATGCCTTTATAGCATTTCAAGTACAGTAAAACCTCTCTATAACGACCACTAAATTGTGTAAAATAGTTGGCATTTAGGACAGGTGGCTGCTTAAAATCAAGGTGAAAGTAAAACAGAACGCTCCTATATGGCTAATTTCGCCCGCTATGGTGAATTGTGCTGTAAATACCCAACTACATTTCATCTGTGTTATTTTTTCTGAACGTAATGCTTGTCTTTTGTTACAGCCGGTTCACTTGTTTTCGTGAAACTATGTAAATGAGGATTGGACAGAACACCGGGTTTGAGGAAAAGAAGGAGATTGCCGTAAATCGATGTAAATACCTACAAAATATCACCGGAATACTAGTGACCGGTGTGTTAAATTGAGAAGGCGGTGCGGTAAACAGACAGCCGGGGATTTGAACGACAGACCGAGTTGTTCTGTACTTTTTCCCCACAGGGATTGGCTTAGTTAATTTTGGTGGATGCATATTGTGAATAAAAGAACTTGAGTTAATTGTTGCAACTCTATATTATTGTTAATTGTACAAACAGTACGCATTGAAGCTATTTTGAAGAACTCTTTAATTCTGTGGCATTGTTTAAAAAACTGTGACAAGTAAACAAGACAATTATGGAAATTCGAAAAATCAGGTTTAGTGTGTTTGCAATTATTTTGCAAGTTTTATTCATCATCATCTTCGGAGTGTTCGGAGAGTATGCCTCCACCGCCGAAAACGCCGATAATACTTTGTTGTAGAACAACAATTATAAGTGTTGATGAAATCGGTGTATGTTGTATCACAGGGGCATTTTCGATATAAGTTCGTATTGACAATCTTCATTATAATGATTGAGCATAACACATACCAAGTTTTATGACAGTAATGAAAATATGCGTTCATTGTAGGGACTTCCTCTAATGTCATTCCTGTTGTAGCCATTACCCCCCTATAACAAAGTTCGACCTGATGCAATATTGGCTGCTTCAGATTCGATCCAATTATTGACTGAATGTCAAATAGCGTTCTATCTTTATACGACGTCGGGTTACTTGGCGTCTCATCTGCAGGTGCGTAACTAGCGATACGCACTTACGCACGTGCGTAACATCAATCTGAAAGGTGTAAACATTATTATGGCAAAAATGGAAGAAAATCGTAGGCTAAAAGAGAGAGGTAGACCTTGATAAACGTTCTGTCTTGTCATGTAAGATTTAACCCATTCTCACCCTTTGGAACCATTTTGACAAATAGAGCATTTGCTCCTACAGGAGCAAATGCTCTACTTATCACAATTGTTTCAAAACTACATGATTCTAAATGTTCCCGGGAGAGCATGCCCTCGGACCTCTACAGCCACTTTGCGTACATTACATTTGGATTCAGCTACGCGCATGGGCCGGATTCAAGCTGTTCATCAGTGCGAGTCAAGTCGCGGATAGTGAGATATGGGTAAAACAATAGTGCTATTGCAAACAGCAGAGAATCAGGCCCCGAGGTTATAAAACGTTTTGCTTGAGTCTGATATCATTCTCAAGTATCTGGACAACCAGATACATGAGAATGATCTCAGACTCATACGGAGAAGATTAATAATATTGGACGCTCGGGTCTATAACGCATTATCCAGTATAGTGCAGACCCCAGTCAAACAGTTTCAACAGGAGATGTCTGCTGTGGGTCTACCCTGTTTGTAAAGTCGTAAAAAGGGCAGGATTATCAGGCACATATTTTAACCCTTTCCCTGTTGTATATTCATGTAAGAAATAATGACGTTATGAATATTAATAAGATTATTTTTATGAGGGCATATGAACACATGAGATTTTGGCTCAGGCAGAAGATGTAGAATCAGATCTATATTACACCATAAGAAAACAGCGCAGACCCTGATTAGACGGCTCCTACAGGAGTCGTTTGGTCTGGCTCTTCTCTGTTTGCAGATGCGTGAAAATGCGTTTACATAAGGGAAAGGGTTAACCCCTTTCTTCACAAATAAACGTCTTTCCATGCTTTGCAAACGGAGTTGACACTGATCAGATGATTCCTGCAGTAACAGCCGTCTGATCTGGGTCTGCTCTGTTTGTTTATGATATTACAATAGATCTGACTCTACAGTGTCCACCAATACAAAAACAATGCACGTGTGCATATGCCTTTATAGCATTTCAGCTACAGTAAAACCTCTCTATAATGGCCACTAACTTGTGTAAATAAGTTGGTATTTAGGACAGGTGGCTGCTTAAAGCAAGGTGAAAGTAAAACAGAACGCTCCTATAGGAGCGTTCTGTTTTACTTTCACCTTGCTTTAAGCAGTCACCTGCCTTTAACGCAAAGTACTTAATGTAACTTAGTGGCCGTTATAGAGAGATTTTACTGTAATAAATGTCATTATTCAACAGGAGTAGAGTACGTCTTACCATTCCGGTCGAAGCTGTGACTCGACGTATCATCAGGGTCCAAACTGTTCGAAACATTGACAATTTGAAAGAGACAAAGGAGGAGAAAATTTACGCAAATAAAAAAACAGCTAATTAATATTCATGATGCCATTGTTTTTGACATGGATTCTTAAACAGGGACAAGGTTTTTCATACCCAAAAACACACTTCCCTTAACCTGTTCCTTCATATAAACGCCTTTTCACGCAAATGTAAACAGAGCAGATCCAGATAAGACGGCTCCTATAGGATCATGATCTGCTCTGTTTGCTTATGACATAATGCAGACCCGATTCTACAGTTTCTGTCTGAGCCATAATGTCCTGTGTTCATATACCATTATAAAAATAATCTAACTAGTTTTAATGATGTCATTATTTCTTACATGAATATCCAACATATAAAGGGCTGATTTGTCTTTGTCCAGACGTTTTTATAGTACAGTAAAACATCTCTATGACGGCCACTAAATTATATCAAGTATTTTGTGTTACAGGCAGGTGACTGCTTAAAGCAAGGTGAAAGTAAAACAGAACGCTCCTATAGGAGCGTTCTGTTTTACTTTCACCTTGCTTTAAGCAGCCACCTGCCCAATATACCAACTAATTAACATAATTAAGTGGCTGTTATAGAGAGGCTTTACTGTACAGTGAAACCCCTCTTAATCGGAATTCTAGTAGAGAAGAATTTAGATAATTTTAGGTAGATGGATGCAGACAATTCCTATAGGAGCTTTCTGTGTGACTTTCATCCTGCACCAAGCTGCTACCTGTCTCCAAAGCTGATATTTATACTAAATGTAACGTCCGGTTTAGAGGGTTTTTTGCTGTATAATGTATCTATACAGCCATATCAGGACATCTCAACTGAATCCAGTCTATGTGCAGATATCAGGAAGGAACAATAGTGAACAGTTTCGGTCATTCAGGATTTGTGGCAGGTCTTATCTCTTACGTAACTTTCTCCCACGGTCGCTGACGATTCTTTTACAGTTCATAGAAATGTCAAGTAGATACACAAACATCATAGCAATTTAATCATATGTAATAATAGTAATATTATACCAGCTTTATCGAATAATGACGCAATAATTCGCAACGTAAACATCGGGACACATCAGCGGCGTTCAACCGGTGGCTAATTCCGTCCGCTATGGTGAATTGTGCTGTAAAACACCCAACTACATTTCATCTGTGTTATTTTTTCTGAACGTAATGCTTGTCTTTTGTTACAGTCGGTTCGCTTGTTTTCGTGAAACTATGTAAATGAGGATTTGACAGAACACCGGTTTTGAGGAAAAGAAGGAGATTGCCGTAAATCGATGTAAATACCTACAAAATATCACCGGAATACTAGTGACCGGTATGTTAAATTGAGAAGGCGGTGCGGTAAACAGACAGCCGGGGATTTGAACGACAGACCGAGTTGTTCTGTACTTTTTCCACACAAGGATTTGCTTAGTTAATTTTAGTGGATGCATAGTGTGAATAAAAGAACTTGAGTTAATTGTTGCAACTCTATATTATTGTTTATTGTACAAACAGTACTCATTGAAGCTATTTTGAAGAACTCATTAATTCTGTGGCGTTGTTTAAAAAACTGTGACAAGTAAACAAGACAATTATGGAAATTCGAAGAATCAGGTTTAGCGTGTTTGCAATTATTTTGCAAGTTTTATTCATCATCATCTTCGGAGTATTCGGAGAGTATGCCTCCACCGCCCGACCTGTTAATCCGGAGAAATCCGAAGATTTCAAGACTCTCTATCCATGTAAGTGCTTATGTTTAATTATTGACCACGCTTGAGTAGAAATTATTTCTTCCGTGTTTTGCAAAGAGTGTAGACCCAGATCATGGCGCGGCTTCTGGTCGAGGTTTGCACTGTTTGACATTTATCAGTGTCATATGCAATTACATGTACATTACCAATCTTGACAAAGAGTTTAGAACCTGTTTATAAGCCACGCCTGTAAATTGTCTAAGACGGCTTCTCTCTTTGCATTTTAACTGAAGATAAAAAGCGTATTATATAAAACAGTAAAAACTTTTTTTTTATATTTCTCCGCTAAACCATATCTCCGAGGCGATTCTAATGAGTTGTATCAAGATAGGGTTTGGCGACTCGTTTGGCGAGTTGTATCAAGCTAGGGTTTGGCGATTTGTTTTGGCCAGTTGTAACAAGATAGGGTTTGGCGATTTGTTGTGGCGAGTTGTAGCAAGATAGTGTTTGGCGGAGAATTAAGATGTACAGTAGAGATGCATGCAGCCTCGATGACACATGTCACTGCGTATACTTGCTTACATTCAACTTGTATTGTCTTCCATGCACATGCTTCTTTCTTGTGCCATTTCCTGTCTGTTTATAATGCTAGTTCTTCATTCCGGACTATAAATGATCCGGAATCCGGAATCGTATTTCCGGAAACAAAATAGCCAACTGTTTATTATTTGATTTGACAAAATCTGTACATATGCGTAAGCATTATTGCATTAAGCATATATATGACTTAACCGGGAAACTTATAGCAGAAAATGTGCTCAGATGATTAGGAGAATCCAATGTTTATTAACTTGACTAAATTGTCTTTAATAGCTTAGTTTGAATACATTTATGTCTACGGCGGTCATTGAAGAGAGATGATAGCTTAATGCAGAAGGAAGCTCATACATAAAGCTCCCTTTCAGTATTAGTTAAGACCTGCATTGAGCTGCCACTTGCCTTTAATGACAACCACGATTTATTCACCAAATGTTAGTTTTAGAGGGATTCCAATATATATGTGGTTATATAGGTGGTTGTCCTTAAAGCAGGTGACTGCTTAATGCAGGTCGAAAGTAATGCAAAAAGCTCCCATGGGAGCTTCCTGCATAACGTTCGTCCTGCATTAAGCTACCACATTCAACGTCGTATATGAATAGGGTGGACTGAACACTTCTCTCGATATGTTCATTTGAGTTAGACAATTCTCCGGTTCGCCAAACTAAAAAAGCCTTTATAATTTAGCACAGACTTCAAAATTACAGGTTACGTGAAAATGTGTATTTTGGTAGGCAGACTGAACCCTTATATCGCTGAGTGAAATAACATATCAGTGTTTAACCCTTTCCTTCATATAAACGTGTTTTCATGTATTTGCAAACAGAGTAGACGCAGATCAGACGGCTCCTATAGGAGCCGTCTGATCAGGGTCTGCTCTGTTTGCTAATGGAATTTGAAACATCTGTTTCTTTACTTTCTAAAATGGCTACAATGTCCCACCTTCAATATTTTATTATACTCGTAAATGTAATTCTTTTTTGTACATGAATATTCAGTATTTAAAATAAACATAGAACAGGGAAAGGGTTAGTTATTGAGTCCACTCAGTATGAAAAGTTTTAACATCCTATAGAAGTTTGAATGACAGACAGTGGATAGTCTGTTCAGAGATCTCCTCTAGGAACCCTCTGATCTGGGTCTACACTCTTTGTATACCTGTCCTGGGTCGAAAGATTTATGATACACGCTGAAACACAGTAATGTTTAACTAGTTCGGCTTGGGCATTTTGTTTGCTTTTTATGTGAGGAAGCATTCTAGCTAGCTTGTTGTAAGACGCTGGTTCTACCCGTACGTCCTACTGTGCACAAAAAAAATCAAATTGTCCCATGCACAGAAATACCTTTGGAGTCTTCTTCTACCTGTAATTAGCACGACGTCGTGATATGGCTATTAACTCTTTCGCTGCCAAATTTTGTCATATGCAACCTTTGTCGTCTGCTACAATTTTCATTTTGTTTACATGTCTTCATTTTTGTTTAAAAAAAACATAGTCATAATAACGAACAGTTTGGATTCTGATGAGACGCCGAGTTACTCGGCGTCTCATCTGGATTCAAACTGTTTGCATAGGTAATCACAGGTGCGACATTGGCAGCGAAAGAGATAAAGCGACGTTCAAAACCCGATAGGTGCTACTGTATAAATGTCACGCTGACCTCAGATGTAACTCTGCGACTGTCAAGGGTAAATAATTATGTTGTTACCTATGAAATAGTTTGGATATAGATATGAGAACGAGTTACTCCCCGTCTCTTAGGGTAGTGCTGTGATAAGGTTGAAAGGAATCGGAAGAAATTTGTAGCAGACGATAAATGTTGCAGACGACAATATTGTTTGACAGTAGCAGAGTTACAAATGAGGTCAGCATGACATTTAGATAGTACATGTAGCACCTCTCTATTTAAAGCGCTAACTTAGTGAGTAAATACATGTATCTTTGAAAGCAGGTGGCTGATTAACCCTTATCGTGATGGAAACAATGTCTGCCAAAAACTCTGATCTGTTGAAATTAGTATATAAGAATTAATAACACCATGGTCATTAATTAAATTATTTATTACAGTTGAACTTCGATAACTCGAACTTATAGGGACCATACAAATTAGTCCGAGTTAACAGAGGTTCGAGTCATCCAATTTCTAATATGAATAATTTCTCAATGCCACAGCTTAATACAGGTCTAAAGTAATGCCGAAAGCTCCTGTAGGAGCTTTCGGCATTACTTTAGACATGTATTAAGCTGCGACATGTGTTTCCAGATATATGTAGCGATATATTTTAGAGCATTTATGTATTGTAAGTTTTGGAAGGACTGAACATTTTGTTCGAGTTATCTCGAAGTTCGGGTTATCCGAGTTCGAGATATCGAAGTTCAACTGTATTATTATTCATTATGTAGAATCTTATCTACATTCATATTATTTCATAAGCAATCAGAGCAGACCCTGATCAGACGGCTCCTACAGGAGGCGTCTGATCTGGGTCTGCGCTGTTTGCATATGTGCAGAAAGGCGTATTTATGGAGTATAGAATTAACCCTTATCGTGCTGAAAAAAATATGTCTGCCAAAATTTTGATCTGTTCCATTTTTTACTTACTTCTGATTCTTGTCAGACACTTGTACTATATTTCTACTATGGTAAAACAATTCTCGTTTCCATGTGTCATAAAAATAATCTAATTAGCTTTAATGATGTCATTTCTTACATGCATATTCGTGGAGTAAAACCCAACACACACAGTAGAGGCCCGAATGGGATTCCGTACCTTACAACAAAATATCAAAACCCTGATGCTCGTAAGGTTTGGTGTCTAATATCCGCCTCGTTTTCAGTCTAGGTCACCGCGACCCTAGGTCACCGCGACCTTGACCTTTAAGTGCGGTCAACGTTGGAATATAACTTACGATAAGATAACCAAATTCTGCACAATGGTCAAATGTGAAGGAATGAGATAAGAAAGAATTGCTCCTGTGTGACGTCATGACAAGCTTATCACAAAAAGTAACTGTCGTTTCAAAAAAATATGTCGTCTGCGTTAACTTGCAATGTTAATTTATCGTGTTTTATTTTTCATACACTTTAATTACCCCTGGTACTGAAGCAAATAGTGCACACCTAGATCACACGGCCCCTAAAGGAAATGTTTGATCAGGGTCTACACTGTTTTGCTACTACATGTATGTATGTTTAACTTAACCCTTTCCCTGTTCTATGTTTATATCAAATTTCAATACCTACTGAATATTCATGGCCAAAATAGTTATAATGAAATGTGGAAGGCGGTACATTGTAGCCAGTTTAGAAAGTAAACGAACAAATCTATAAACTTCCATTAGTAAATAGAGCAGACCCTGATCAGACGGCTCCTATATGAGCCGTCTGATCTGGATCTACTCTGTTTGCAAATGCCTGAAAATTCGTTTATACATGTATGAAGGAAATGGTCCCAAAGGATGAGTTTTACGACTTTGAATTGATTGAATACAGAAATCTTAAAAAGCAGGTGGTTGTTTAACATATTTGCTCCCACGATCCCATATATAGGACGTAGGCAAACAGTGTAGACTCTGATCAGACGCCGCATAATGCGGCATCTGATCAGAGTCTACACTTTTTGCTGATAGGAATTTCAATATAAAACAAAACGAAATTGAAAATTTAGCCCAGGCACCCCTTAGATAAAAAATTGACTAATCCAATATATCAACATGGAATAATCTACTGGGTGCAAATGGGTTAATGCAGGGCACATACAAACGCTTTGGGAAACTATTACATTTAGTTGCTTATTCCTAGTGGGAGGGGGAAGTATTCCACTATTATAAAGCACTAGCGATCATTCGAGAAACACCACCATACGTTCAAGAAAAGTCGAAAGTTGATGCTCAAAAATAAAATTCCAATATTGTTCATGTTGTAAGCTCGCCAATTTTGAAATGTCTAATTTTGCAAATGAAACCACTTGTTCACAAAGTATGCACGAGCAATAAAGGCCTATGAGGCTACATAGTGCGACGAAAGTTAGCCAGAACGTTTCTGTATTACTTTCGTCCTGTATTGTTCAACCACCTGTTTTTATTTTAACCCTTCGCTTGCTATTCACGTCAATATACCCACCTGTAAATAGTGAAGACCCAGATGAGACAGCTCCTGCAGGAGCTGTCTCATCAGGGTCTGCACTATTTACAAGTTGATTGTGCAACCAGTGCACTCCACAGCAGTGATTGCACACCGAAATACTTGTACACAGTAAATATATATGTAATTATACAACGGGGCATGGGTAAAGAAGGAGACATGTATTTTAAAATTCAGCAAGCGAAGGGTTAACCGGATGTTATTATTTAGTGGTTGCTATAGAGGGGTTTTACAGTATACAGTAAACCCCCTCTAAACCTGAATTTTAGGAGAGATGAATTTAGATATTTTAAGGCACTGCTTAATGCAGCGTAATAGTCATACAGAAAATATGACTACAGTAAAACCTCTCTAAACTGGGCATTAAACTTAACCCTTCGCTTGCTGAATTTTAAAATACATTTCTCCTTCTTTACCCATGCCCTGTTGTATAATTACATATATCTTCACTGTGTACAAGTATATCGCTATGCAATCACTGCTGTGGAGTGCACTGGTTGCACAATCAACTTGTAAATAGTGCAGACCCTGATGAGACAGCTCCTGCAGGAGCTGTCTCATCTGGGTCTTCACTATTTACAGGTAGGTATATTGACGTGAATAGCAAGCGAAGGGTTAATATCAATACCGATTTTACATACATGTTGCAGCTTAATGCAGGTTGTAAGTCATGTAGAAAGCTCCTCTGGGAGCTGGCTGTCTATATGACTTTCATCCTACATTAGGCTGTCACCTGCCTCCAACAGCTATATCAAATTTTGTACTAAATTTAACGTCCGGTATAGATGCGTTTTATTGTACATAGTAAATAATTATTAAAGTAGCAAAATTTACAAGCTGAACTTATTTTATTTGTTTGTACTTAATACGAAGGAATATATTGTTTACGCATTTTGATTAAGCAATGGCCTAGGAACTGTTTAACCTCCTCGTAATTTAAACTTCCGACAAAAGACGAACTCATGGATGTTTCCGAATTAACCCTTTCCTACATAATTATACAACTATTTTCACGCATCTGCAAACAGAGTAGACCGATATCAGACGGCTCCTATATAGGAGCCGTCTGATCAGGGTCTTCTCTGTTTGCTTAAAGAATTTGAAATATCTATTTCTATACTTTCTAAAATGGCTACAATGTGCCACCTACCATATTTCATTATAACTAATTTGTCCATGAATATTCAGTAGGCAATGAAATTTGTAAATAAGCATAGAAGAGGGGAAAGAGTTTAGACGACTAGGCAGGGTCATGGCTAAATTGGCAACGAATAAATATCAAGATGGTCACGGTAGTTGACAGTGTATATCAATTGGAGGTGTTAATGTCGTCATTAATAACCCTTTTCATGGCGAATAAAATAAATGTATGCACATAGTCTGATCCAGATCAAGTTTTATTTATTTCCGATTCGTTCAGACGTTTGATAAGTTATTAACCGAGTGTCAAACAGCTTGGATCCAGATGAGACGCCGAGTTGCTCGGCGTCTCATCTGGATCCATGTTGTTTGCAAACGATATCTAGGTCGCGCTTAGCGTGGAAAAGATTAAAACTGCTGAAGAGGAGAGATTGGAGACATAAAATATTGTCATGAATATGTCAACTTTCAACATGTAGAAGTTTGTCTTTGTACTGTCAACCCTTTGCCTGTTAGACACGCCATTTCATGCATTTACAAACACAGTCGACCAAGATCTGACAGCTCATATAGGAGCTGTATTATCGGGGTCTGCTCTGTTTGCTCATGCCGTTTTATAGCCTTGATTCTAGTTTCTGTCGAAGCCAAACGTTCACCCGTTCATATGACATTTAATGAAAACAATCTTATTAATGACATTCATGAAGGTATTTAAACATGTTTCCAAAAACATCTCGTTAGGTGAAGGTTCAAGGATAAGTCAGTTTATAAATGACGTTGATATTTAACATTATGGTCTGGATGTATAGCACAGCACATGCTCTAGATCTACAAGGTTTTCAAAGCTTGGGAACAACAAATGTAAATGTATCTGTATTACAGCAGAATTTATCTTAAGCGGCCTTAAAAAGACTACCAATTATGGGTCTGTAAGGCAGGTTGTAGCTTAACGCAGGTCAAATGTAATACAGAAATCTACTATAGGAGCTTTCTGCATTACTTGTGCCCTGCATTAAGCACAACTTGCTTCTGAGGACCCCCAAGTTTAATAAATAAACTCCTTTTTAGGACATAAAACAATATGTCTAATAATGGTTCTGTAAGGCAGGTGGTTGCTTAATGCAGGTCAAAAGTAATGCAGAAAACTCCTATAGGAGCTTTCTGCCTTACTTTTGCCCTGCATTAAGCGAACACATGCTTTTTAAGACGCATATGTTTAATAAATGAAATGCATTGGCAATACAAACAGCAGAAATATGTCCTAATAATTTCGCTTTACCTCGAATCATTTGACCTGGGTCTACATTGTTTTACCTGATTGCGTTAATGCTGTATTTTGATTTACTAAGTAACGGCAAATTCAGTGTTTGGTTGGCTTTGAAAAACCCCACCTAATTAAATTAAGTATTAGAACAGTCAAACTTAGGCAATTTGTGCAGCCCAAGATCAAGTGGCCTGCCAAAAAGCTGTTACTACTTGCTACTATATCAGTGTAATTTTAAGTTATCAAAAAATGTGCCAAATTGGATTGTCAGCAGACCAGTCAAGATGGGAGATTGGGTGTCCGAATGCGTACCGTAAATCGGGTGTCTGTTGAAATTGGACGAATATTTCTTCCATGTTTACAAGCTATAATAGCTTTCAGCTACATGCATTCCACTGGAGGGTCACAGGTCAATGTCCTGGTTATGTTCACTGTTGGCGTGGGGTTACAAATGATTTATGCTTCTGTTGTTTAGAGACCTGTTTTAAGCCTTTGAATGCGGTACACGCATTCACTGGGTTTTGCAAACAGTGTAGACCCAGATCAGAGGGCTCCTAGAGGAGCCCTCTGATCTGGGTCTGCACCGTTTGTCATTCAAAATAATTCTAAATTAAACCTTTAAGACTTAGTGGACTCTATAGTTAAACATTGATGGGCCATTCCACTTTCAGAAAAAATAAATCAACATTGAAAGGGTAAGAACCGTTGTTTTCAACTGGCTAAACAAGGTCAAATAAATAAATTAACCTCGAAATTTATACGGACTTGAAACAGCTTTCATCTTGAATAATAAAACCTGTACGGTCAACAAAGCCCGTGCGAATAAAACTCATATAAAACGATGATCAGCACACTCTGAGCAAATTCATATTTGTAACAGTAAAACATTCTCATACCAGACTTTCAAACCAACATCAATACATTAAAACTTCTCTGGATCAGATGGTCAGTATAGTACAGATATCGGTCTTGGATACAGGTGGAAGCTTAATGCAGAGTGAAAGTTATGCAGAAAGCTCCTGTACGATCTTTCTGCATGACTTTCACCCTGTATTAACCCACTTCATCATAGGCTATTTTGGATACAAAGTATTTGAATTAATCTACCGAAAAGGAGCATTAATAAGAGAAAAGGAAAATTTTAGAATTTGTAGTTTGAAACCATTGTGGTACATGTAAATAGAGCATTTGCTCCTACAGGAGCAAATGCTCTATTTATCACAATGGTTTCACAAAGTGACTTTTACAGAGCCGTCAAAAGTCGTCTATATGAGGGAACGGGTTAAGCAGCCACCTGACTGACAGTATCTAAACTCTTCTCTACTAGAAGTCCGGTTTAGAGAGGTTTTCTGTACCAGTTTTACTTTTCCTTGTTGAATATTCATATAAGAAATAATAATATCTTGTATTTTTATTAGCTGATCATTTTATAATTGCATTTGTACACGGGAAATGTCGGTACAGTAAAACCTTTCTAAACCGGACGTTCATATTAGTATTAATTCTGGTCTGTTGGACAAGTGGGAGCTTAATGCAGGGTGAAAGTTATACAGCAAGCTCCTCCAGTAGTTTCCTGCATTAAGCAGCCCTCTGCCTAAAGTACATAAAATATTCTCTCCTAGAATTCCAGTTTAGAGGGATTTACTGTATTAGTTGTAACTGTAGAGTTAGATGCATAACAAGTGACGTCTGATTTGGGTCTACTCTGTTTGCAGCGGCATAAAAAAGCGTAACTGCATGTAAGGGATGTGACAGATGATAGCTTAATGTAGAGCTTAAGGCCCCTAGAAAGCTCCCAAAGGAGTTTTCTGCATGCCTTTCTCTTTGCATTAAGTAGCTACCTGCCTTAAAAAGATTAAAATCAATTTGACTAAAAGTGCAGTTTAGAGGGGTTCACTGTACAGTGCTCCCTCCCTACAACGGCCCTCCCAATAACGATTCCCTCTTTACAACAACGCATGTCACTGTTTCCGAAACAACATGGCTCCAGAAACAACCTTTTTCCATTGTATTTTCTTTATACATCCATCAAACCCTTTGTTGTGACCACTCTTTAGAATCGTCACTTTGTGACGATTCTAAAAAGTGGTCACAACATAGGGTTTGATGGAGGCATAACGGTTTTAGTTCTCGAAATGCACCTGATCTGGGGATCTGCAAACAAGCTAATTACGTTTGATTTTCCCTCCCTATAACAACTCCCTCTGAACAACACATACAATCTTCGTATCCCAAAGGATGTCGGTGTAGAGAGGGAGCAATGTAGATAAAAAAATGTTTCATGTTGATAACAGTGACATATGTAAGCTTACGAAAGCGGATATAAGGGTTAGGATGGGAGTAATTTACGAGGTTCACAACTGAGCGCGTACAAACAACCGTTGTCCTCTCTATTTTTTGTTTGCAATATACTCCAACATTAGATTTATTTCTGAGCAGACTTTCATGTTAAAGTAACTTTTTATGGGCCAATAGCAAGTACAGTAGAATATTCTTAAGCGGCCACCAAAAGGAAGTATAATTATGGGTCTGCAAGACATGTGGTATCTTAATCTGTGTTACGTTTTCCCTGTATTAAGCAACCGCCTGCTTCAAAGACTCCCCTGTTCGATAAAAGAATGTCTGCTTAAGACAGACTCTAATGTAAGCAATTATATAATCATGAACCTCATAGAGGCGCCTCCTTTCCACACATTGGCACAGAGAATAGACCCAGATTAGATGACTCCTTGCTCGTCGTCTCATCTGAATGTCATCAGAATGACCCGTAGTTTGATATAAATAATAGTTTACTTAGCATCTTTAAGTATGAACAACATGTACCTATAAGTTAACCCTTTCCTTCATATAAACGTGTTTTTACGCGTTTGCAGAGTAGACCCAGATCAGACGGCCCCTATAAGAGCCGTCTTTTCAGGGTCTGTTCTGTTTGCTTATGAAATTTTACAGTTATAATATTTCAATATAACTCTTTTGTCCATAAATGTTCAGTAGGTATTATTATTATTTGGAATAAATATATAACATGGACAGGGTAACAAACATTTGTTGTAGCCGGTGTTAATTAATCCTTTGGCTGCAAAGCGTGATCTAGCAGAATGAGGGTAAAGGATGTTATCAATTAATTGCAAACTAGCGAATAATTTGTGCTGACCTCTGCAAAAAGTTTGGATATAAATAAGACAGCGAGTAATATAACAAGATCCAAACTGTTTGACATTCTGGCTATATTTAAAATAGAAATACTAATAAACAGTAACGCCTTATCAGGCTATAAAAAATAAGGTCTGCTCAAAACTCGAGTTTGTCCCGTTTTTTTACTACTTCCGATTGATCAAGCTTTGAGAAGTGTCAAACAGTTTGGATCCTGATGAGACGCCGAGTTACTCGGCGTCTCATCAGGATCCAAACTGTTTGCATTATGCGAGTCTGGTTAGTTTTTGAGAATTGAACCAGATGACAATTGTGCAAAGAGTAAATCAATTGTTTATTCAATATGGACTGTTCAGTTGATCAGATGCTATAGTTAACGTTGATTGAAATAACAGCCCACAGATTTACGTGTTGTTAGTGTTTAATCATAACAATATAAATTATAGGAATTTACAAACAGTGTAGACCTTGATCGGCCACAGTTTTTAAACACTTATCCCGCTATGCGCGTTTTGACTCACTTTTTGCAAGCAGTTTGGATCCAGATTAGACACCAAATTACTCGAAGATCCAGACTGACATTCGGTGATTTAGTATCAAAATCGGTCTTTCCGAGACTGTCACAGGTAGCAGCTTCATAAAGAAACAAGAGAAGTTTTGGTCAGGCCAGACACTATAGATTTAGATTCAGTATACATGTAATTTTGTAAGCAAACACAACATGCCTAGATCAGACTGTTACTGGGTCTACTATGTTTGCAAATGTGTAAATGTGGGTTTTTATCAAGCAAAGGGTTATATGTTTATGATTCAACAAGGATTAAATATAGCTCCTTCTAGCTGATCTTAATTAATCAGCTTTAATCATATTTATTGGCACATCAGCAATAATCACTGCCTTTGACCATAACTCTATATCGAACTGTGTTTAACTCTGTGAATGACTAACACTGCCATATTACAATCTATTGGACAACTTTGCCATACCTTTAATGGGTAGTTTAGACCCAGATGGGATGGTGAATCACTCTCATCAGGTTCCAAGATGTGTGGCGTTTGGTCGTATTAATTTCCCTGTTGAATATTCATGCAAGAAATAATAACATTATTTATAATATTTATTGGCTAACTTTTATAATGACATACATGTATATACAGCAAAACCTCGATACTACGAACAATCAAATGCGTATCATTATTGATCTTTAACACAGGTGGCAGCTTAATGCAGGGTGAAAGTCATACAGAAACCTCCTCTAGGTGCTTTCTGTATGACTTTAAACCTGCATTAAGCAGTCACCTGCCTACACAGAAATTTCGTAGTATCGGGTTTTTACTGTACACAGTTTTTTTTGCTACAGAAATACATGTGTAGTGTCAGATCTATTTTAATTTCATGAGCAAATAAAGCAGACCCTGCAAAAGTAGTCTTATCTGTGTCTTCACTGTTTGCAAATGCATGGAAAACCGTATGTATGAGTTAAAGGGTTAAATTAGATCAAAGGTTTAAAGAAGACGAATTTTTGTAATAATGTAACTACAGTAAAACCTCTCTATAACGGCCACTAAATCACATCCAGTATTTTGTGTTAAAGGCAGGTGGCTGCTTAAAGCAAGGTGAAGGTAAAACAGAACGCTCCTATAGGAGCGTTCTGTTTTACTTTCACCTTGCTTTAAGCAGTCACCTGCCCTAAATACCAACTAATTAACACAATTTAGTGGCCGTTATAGAGAGGTTTTACTGTAATACTGTTCTGCGCCAAGACATTGGACTGTTCTTAACCATATCCCTCATGACCATTTTATACCATAATTCGTGATTTCCTTATTCTCGTGCCCTGATTTGTATATAGACAAATGAAATAATATCATGGACATAGTTGCCATTTCAGAAACTGCAGTTATCATATTTTTATTATCCCTTATGCGAACAAAGTAGATACAGATCAGGCGGCTCCCGGGTTTTCTCCGTTCCCAAATGCACTCGAAGTCGTCTATATAAGGATAATGGTACAACGTGTTTATCATGATACTAGCAATTAATGGAAATTAATGACGTCTTATATTAGCTAGGTAACACGTGTGATACATGTATGACAGATGTTCATGAGAAACTCCTGTTACATATTTAACCCTTTCCAGGCTGTGAAAAAATAATGTCTGCTTAAATTTAGATCTGATGCAATTTTGATTACTTCCGATTCGAAACTTTTTAGTAAATAGCTGAAACTTTATAAGACACCGAGTTAATTTAACACATTCCCTTTAGAATGTATGCACATGTGCAGTAAAACTTGTATATAACGGTAGATACATGAAACATTATGAGTGTCTTTATAAGCAGGTGGTTGCTTAATGCAGGAAGAAAGTAATGCAAAAAGCTCCTATAGGAGCTTTTTGCATTACCTTCTTCCTGCATTAAGCTACAACCTGCATGTAAGACACAAAATCTTCTTCTTTTTGGTAGTCGCTTGAGAGAGATTTTGCATGTGTGTACGTGTTCAACGTTTATTATAGATAATGGGCAAGTAATTAAAAGATACGAATTGCATGAAAGAACACAAAATGGGGAAATGAGTCTGTTCAAATATTTACTCTTCAAATCAGCCTTTTTTCAAATCTTTCAAATCTGTCAACTTGAATTCTACACCGAGTTGATTATTGCAAATATCATCGAAATTAGAGGGAAAATGCGATAATCGTGTTAAAGAAATTATGTACAATAGATCGGAAATTGAACTGTCTATGCGAAATGGTTCGAAACTTTTTAACACTTATCGTACTGAAATACATGATTGCTTAAACTCTGTTCTGTTACATTTTCTTTCTATTCTCGTTTCATACAAACTTTTGGGAGACTCTTGTCCGAGTCTCGAACAGCTTGGATCCTAATGAGACGCCGAGTTATTCTCGGTCTCATCTGTATTCAAGTTGTTTGTAAATAACAGTCAGGTGGAAGTTAGCAGGATAAGGGTAAGCGCTTTAACTCATGCAGAAGCTTTCATACGCCTATGCAAACAGAGTAGACCCAGATCAGACGGCTCCTGTTGTGTTTCCTTTTTTATATGATTCTACAGTTTCTACGAATGCAAAAGATCCCGTGCTCAAGGGCATTTATAAAAGTCCATCTAATAAATATTCATAATGTCATTCTGCCTTATTTGAATACATGTTTAAGGGTTATTCCATGTATCTTTTACTGCATGTATTTGTAAGCTGTAGCATATTGATTATATCATGTATATCATGTAACATGCAAACCTGCTTATCAAGCAAATCTATATAGGAATACACGAGTAGCAAGTTTGAACACTGCGACTTGTTCATCAGGCAGGCCCAATACAGTAGCAATTGTCCTAAGCAGACATCACACAGGTCTAACTATTGGTCTTTAATGCAGGTGGTAGCTTAATTCAGGTCAAAAGTAATGCAGAAAGCTCCTGTGGGAGCTTTCCGCATTACATTTGCCATGCGTTAAGCAATCACCTGCTTTTTAAGTCTCATATGTGCCATAAATATATAAATGGCCGTTTAAGACATGTTCTACTGTATAGGCCTACAATAAAACCTCCAGATAACGACCACTCAAACCTGGTCTAGTTTTCGGGGGTTGACGTAACAACATGGACGAAACACTCAACCCTCTCTGTAACGACCAAATAAAGCGGTCTATTTTGAGGTTTTTAAACAATCCACAGAATTCTGCAGTACAACTTATCACTGACCACTGTTTAGAAATCGTCTTGGTGGAGAAAGGACGATTTTAGAAGCTGACTATGCACATTTATCGGTTGCATGCTCAGGATCACAGCAATAGGTTTGGCGGAGAAAGAAAGATTTTGGTATTTTAAAAAAGCCCTTAAAATAGGACTCTGGATGCCATAATAATTAAAACAAATAAGATGCTATTTTGACACATAATGACCCGATTCTTATCAGCATTCCTAGACTTAATTAAAATATACAATACACACTCTCTATAACGGCCACTAAATTACATCAAATATTTTGTGTTAAAGGCAGGTGGCTGCTTAAAGCAAGGTGAAAGTAAAACAGAACGCTCCTATAGGAGCGTTCTGTTTTACTTTCACCTTGCTTTAAGCAGCCACCTGCCCTAAATACCAACTAATTAACACAATTTAGTGGTCGTTATAGAGAGGTTTTACTGTATTCGTTAATCCTTTTCCCTCTATTTGGCAAACTGACTCGCATTTGCAAATAAATTGGATCCAGAATAGACGCCGAATTATTCGATCCAAGCATCTTGCATTCGGCCAATGGTTTATCAAAACCTTTGTTAAAAAGTAGTCAAAAACACAACAGACCTAAATTGAATTTGAGCAGACATAATTTTGTTTAAATGCGGAGGAAGGGGTTTAAATGTGGGGTAAGAGGATTAATAAATTGTATAATACTATGGGGCAGGCGGAATTCTTACCCGGTGGTATGTTGGTGTCAGACCAAGATGAACCTACTTATAGGAAGGGTCCCATTATAAGGTATAGGGTCACAATTTGTTCCTTTTAAGTTTTAAACTCTTTCAATGCTGAATTTTCAGAGCTGAATAGTGGGAATCAGTGTTTAATTGTAGGGTCCGCTCAATATGAAAGGCTTAAACTTGCTAGAGGATTTTGAATGACAAACAGTGCAGACCCTGATCAGAGGGCTCCTCTAGGAGCCCTCTGATCTGGGTCTACACTGTTTGTAAATGACAGTGCATATGTACCGCATTTAAAGGGTTAATATCAAATATCAGAGTAAGTTTTACTGTTCACCGTTGTTTTGCTTAAAATGTTAAAAAAATGTTAAAAATACTTCAATACCTATCTCTAATATGTTTCGCTTACTCGTGCTTCCTTCAAGCTTTTGAGAAACTACTAACAAAGTGGTGTCAAACAGTTTGGAACCTGATGAGATGCCGAGTAACTCGGCGTCTCATCTGAATCCAGGCTGCTTACATGAGAACAAAGCAGCGATTAGCAAGCCAATGGTTAATTGATTTCTTTCTTAATCGCAGTGGCGTGAAATTGAATTTATTATCTTTTTCAATAATATTTTTTCAGGTAGATTTATTAATTGTAACACTTACCCTGCTGGTCATGAATTTGCCAAAAAAAAAAGGAGGGACGTCAGGGATCATTTTCATGAATCTCTGATGGAGACAATACTAATTAAAAAGAAACATCATTAGTTTCTTAAATACTCAATGATTTTATACAAATAACAGTATTCTTAAACGTTATATACATCATAATATATAAAACAGGTATTTAACACAAATATTCTGAAAAATAACCTGAATGAAAATTTACTTTCTACAATAGTTTGATATAACCCTTTCCCTCATATAAACATGTTTTAACGCATTTGCAAACAAAGTAGACCCAGATCAGACGGCTCCTAGAGGAGCCGTCTGATCAGGGTCTGCTCTGTTTGGTCATGGAATTTGATAGATCTGTTTCTTTACTTTCTAAAATGGCTACAATGTTCCACCTTCCATATTTCATTATAACTATTATGTCTTTGAATATTCAGTAGGTATTGAAATTTGTAATAAACATAGAACCTGTCTTCAGTGACCATCAAAAAGATGTATAATTATGGGTCTGTAAGGCATGTGTTAGCTTAATGCAGATTAAAAGTAATGCAGAAAGCTCCTATAGGAGCATTCTGCATTACTTTTTACCCTACAGTAAGCAACCATCTGCTTTTTAAAACTCATGTGTTCAATAAACGGATGGTCGCTTAACCCTTCACGTCAATATATCCACCTGTAAATAGTGAAGACCCTGCAGGAGCTGTCTCATCAGGGTCTGCACTATTTACAAGTTGATTGCGCAACCAGTGCACTCCACAGCAGTGATTGCACAGCGAAATACTTGTACACAGTGAAGATATATGTAATTATACAACGCGGCATGGGTAAAGAAGGAGAAATGTATTTTAAAATTCAGCAAGAGAAGGGTTAAGACAGGTTCTACTGTATCTAGGGGGTTAAGCAACATGGGTTTAAGTAAATCTTTTTATGATAAGGATCAAAACTAATACAGCAAAGTCCCTCTAACATGGCTACTCAAAATATTATGGATATAGCAGAAGAAATCTGATTACTTCCAAGCTGTCCGGAATGCAAATCGGGTCGTCGAGGTTATAAATACCCGCCAATTTCATCACTGAAACGCCCCTCTCTAATTGTATGGATGTCTGTGAATTATGGATTAACCCTTGCATTCATATAAACGCCTTTTCGCGCATTTGCAAACAGAGTAGACCCAAATCAGACGGCTCCTGTAGGGGCCGTCTGATCAGGGTCTGCTCTGTTTGCTTATGACATGATATAGATCTGATTCTTCATTTTTTTTAAAGCTAAACATTCCGTTGAAAAGTTTACATTATGTAAGTTCTACCAATAATTACGAGTATTCATGATGTCATAATTTCTTACAGGTTAACCCTTCTCTTGCTGAATGTTAAAATACATTTCTCCTTCTTTACCCATGCCCTGTTGTATAATTACATATATCTTCACTGTGTACAAGTATTTCGCTGTGCAATCATTGCTGTTGAGTGCACTGGTTGCACAGTCAACTTGTAAATAGTGCAGACCCTGATGAGACAGCTCCTGCAGGAGTTGTCTCATCTGGGTCTTCACTATTTACAGGTAGGTATATTGACGAGAATAGCAAGGGAAGGGTTAATAACTCGTAAAGAGTTAATAGGCCCAACGTTCTGGTTTTATTTAGTCTCTTTTATTACTATGCACAACAAGAATTTATCAAACTGCAAACTAATAATTATCAAATTTAATAAACTCATGAATAACTCTGCTAATACTGTACCCTTATACTGTTAATAGAGACCTATTCTGATAATTTAAGTAGTGTAACCCCCCCCCCCCCCCACTCAACCGGAATACTAATAGAGAAGCATGCAGATGGCAGCTTAATGCAGGGTGAAAGTCATGCAGAAAGCTCTGCATGATTTTCATCCTGCATTAAGCTGCCATCTGTCTCAAAGGCCGGTATTTATATCAAAATAAACGTCCGGTTTAGAGGGGGTTTGCTGTATAATGAGATGATAGACACCATTTTGATGATTTATGTATATATATACAGCTGAACTTCGATATCTCGAACTCGGATAACTCGAACATCTGGATAACTCGCCTCAAAGTTCGGTCCTTCCAATACTTACAATACAGAATAGCCCTAAAATGCATTACTACGCATATCTAGGAACATGTAACAGCTTAATGCAGGTCTAAAGTAATCACAAAAGTTCCTACAGTAGCTTTTGACATTACTTTAGACCTGCATTAAGCTGTGAACTTGAGAAATTGTCCAGATTACAGATCTGATAACTCGTACTTCTGTCATCTCGAACTAAGTTGTATAGAACCTTGAAATTCGAGATATCGATGTTCAACCGTAACATATTTCATCAATTGTACGGTGTAGACACTAAGGTGACATGTGAACTAGTTTGTATCTTGTGCCCACGACTTCATTTCGTTTTGACGACATTTTTCACTTTACACTGTTGTAAAATATCAACCCTTTATTATGCATAGACGATTAATTTCATCCCATCATATAAACTGTCTTAACCGTTTCCTTCATATACATGAGCTTTCATGCATTTGCAAACAGAGTAGACCCCGATCAGTCGCATCCTGTTCCACCTTCCATATTTTGTTGTAACTATTTTTCCGTGAATATTCAGTAGGTATAGAACATTGAAATAAACATAGGCCATTAAGCGCATTTTGACGCATCTGCAAACAGCGTAGACCCATATCAGGGTCTGCTCTGTTTGCTTATGGTGTAATATAGATATGATTCTACAGCTTCTGCCTGAGGCAAACTGTCGTGTGTTCATATGCCATTATAAAAATAATCTTATTAATATTGATGACGTCATTATTTCCAACATGAATATTCATCAGGGAAAGGGTTAATGGATTTAGCCCTTACCCTGCTATTCAGGACCTGTCTAAAACAGACGTCGAATAGACGACTAACATGGTGTCTAATCATCAACAACTTGCCTAATGCATACATAGAGCTCCTATGAGAGCTTTCTCTGCATAACTTTCGTCCTGCATTAAGCTACCACCTGTATTAAAAGACATCGAATTAGACCTGTTCTGAGTAGCTGTTGTAGAGGGGTGTGTAAGATGAGATGTATATATATACGATGATACAGCGCTAATATAAACCCTTTTAACGCTTCTGCAAACAGAGTATACCCAGATCAGACGGCTCCTATAGGAGCCGTCTGATCAGGGTCTGCTCTGTTTGCCTATGGAATTATATACATCCGATTGTACAGCTTCTGCTAAGGCTAAAATGGTACGAGTTCATATACAGTAGAACCCCTCTAATGCGACCACTTAATGACTAAACATAGCTGTCTTTATAAACAGGTGGTTGCTCAATGCAGGACGAACGTTATGCAGAAAGCTCCTGCAGGAGCTTTCTGCATAACTTTCGTCCTGCATTAAACTACCACCTGCCTCTGCCACTGTGAAATATGCCCCTTTTTGCTGGTCGCATTAGAGGGGGCTTACTGTACCATTATAAAAGTTTAACTACTAAATACCTATGATATCGTTATTTTTACATGATGTTTACTAGATAAAGGGTTAGAAAAATACTTCAAGGTCTTAACAGGGACAAGCATCATTGTTGTCTTTTGTGCGAAACAGGTCAACTGTGAGACAGCGACATAAAGACCCGCTGACACGCTCGGCCCGTAACGATGCCACACAAGGTCACTCGAATAGCTTCACGAGAAAAGAAACTCGACCATTTCTTATTTTCGTCGCCCTTGCAAACAGGTAGTAGACCCAGATCAGACGATGTCTGTAGTAGCCGTCTGGTCAAGATTTGCCCAGGTTGCTTATGACATAATATAGATTCTACAGTTTCTTCTATGATAAAAATATTTTTCAGTGATCATTACAAAAAACAACAATTAAATAATATTCACGAAGTCATTAATTCTTGAATAAATATCCATGTTGTTAAACGTCTAATGGATACCCTTGCCAGGGATCACGTACAGATAACCCTTGTTTGAGGTCCCGTTTATCCTTAACCCTTCGCTTGCTATTCACGTCAATATACCTATCTGTAAATAGTGAAGACCCAGATGAGACAGCTCCTGCAGGAGCTGTCTCATCAGGGTCTGCACTATTTACATGTTGATTGTGCAATCCATAGCAGTGATTGCACAGCGATATACTTGTACACAGTGAAGATATATGTAATTATACAACAGGGCATGGATAAAGAAGGAGAAATGTGTTTTAAAATTCAGCAAGCGAAGGGTTAACACTTCATTTCATATAGCAATGTTTTCACGCATCTGCAAACAGTGTAGACCCACACCAGATGGCTCCTATAGAAGCCGTCTGAACAGGATTTGTTGTGTTTGTTTATGGACTTTGATAGTTCGATTTCTTTGCTTTCTAAAATGGCTACAATGCTCAACCTTCCATGTTTCATAATAACTATTTTGTCAATGAGCATACAACAGGGAAATAGTCTCTCTCTCTATCCCTGTCTCTCTCTGTCTCAGTCTCAGTCTCTGTCTCTCTCTCTCTATTTCTGTCTGTCTGTCTGTGTCTGTCTGTCTCTGTGTCTGTCTGTCTGTCTGTCTCTGTCTGTCTGTCTGTCTGTCTCCCCCTCTCTCTCTCTCTCTCTCTCTTCTTTATGTTTGTCTCTCACTCTCAGTAAGCATTTCCTATATGATTAATATATGTATAATGTTTTAATAAAAGGAATATTTTATTCATAACCATTAATCTTTACCTCTTTGAATATTTATATTAGAACTACTGACTGATTAATATTTTATACACTAATGAACATTGGAATTGTTAGCTTTGCAGTAACTGTAGAAACTTATCCATGTTATTTCATAGGCACACATAGCAGACCCAGATCAGACCCCTCCTGCAGGAGCCGTCTGACCTGAGTCTTCTCTGTGTGCAAAGGTATAAATAACGTCTTATTGTGCTGAAAACCCTACAATCTGTATTTGTCAGGCGAGATGAGAACACCAGATTACCAGGCATCTCACCTGAATATAAAAAGCAAAATGCCTGTCAGGTCGCACATGGCGAACTAAGGATTGACCCTTTCCTTCATTTAAACGCCTTTCACTCATTTGCAAACAAAGCAGACCCAGATCAGACGGCTCCTACAGGAGCCGTCTGATCTGGGTCTGCTCTGTTTGCGTTTCACATGATTTAGATCCGATTCTACAGTTTGTGTCAAAGCAAATGAAAGGTCTACATTATGAAAATTTCAGATAATAAACATTCCTGACATCATTATTTCTTACATTAATATCTGACAGGGAAAGGATTGAAACTTGATATAAAAATTCTTCAAATGGTTTCTTTAACTCATAAAGTGCTTGACTGAGTATTATACGTTTTCGCTTTTTTTGTCGAAACCTCGTTTGATAAATTTTATATTTAACAGCTCCTTATAAGGTAGAATAGATGTACAAGAGACCTCGTCTTAAGCGGACAATCGTTTATTGAACATAAGATTCTTAAAAAACAGGTGGTTGCTAAATGCAGGACACCAGAAATACAGAAAACTACTATCCAGAAAGCTCCTATAGGAGCTTTCTGTATTACGTTTGACCTAAAGTAAGCTACCACTGCCTCACATATCCATATTTAGACCTCTTTTTGACAGGTTATACTGAAATAAAGGTAAATCTTTGGTTGCCATGGAAACTGACTCATAGTTTGGATATAGATGGGACGGTGTGATCAGGACCAAAACTGTTTCATACTGTGATTATGTTTTTTCGAAACTAATTGAAACAGACGTCAAATGTTGCAGACCAGTAGATCCAGATCAGACGGTTCATGTAAGAGCCAAGTGATCAGGATCTGATCTGTTTGTTTATAGCGTATAATATAGATTATGATTCTACAGTTTCTTCTTTAGGCAAATTTTACTGAATTCTTACATCATTATAAAAGTTCAGCTACTTATTGCTCGTGATGTTATTATTAATTTGTCTTTCTTGTATATTCATGAGGCATAATATTAACCCTTTCCCTAATATTAACGCTTTTTTTTTCAAGTATTTGCAAACAGAGTAGACCCAGATCAGACGGCTCCTATAGGAGCCGTCTGATCAGGGTCTGCTCTGTTTGCCTATGGAATTATATACATCCGATTTTACAGTTTCTGTCAAAGCTAAAATGGCAAGAGTTCATATACATTAGAACCCCTCTAATGCGACCACTTAATGAATAAACATCGAATTATGCTTGTTCTGGGCAGCTGTTGCAGAGAGGTGTGTAAGGCGAGGTGTATATACGATGATACGGCGCTAATAAAAACCCTTTTGACGTTTCTGCAAACAGGGTAGGTCCAGATCATAGGAGCCGTCTGATCAGGGTCTACTCTGTTTGCCGTTTACATGATATAGCTCTGATTCTACAGCTCTTATGAAAGCAAAACAATCCTTTATAAAGTTTGCATTAACCCTTCCCTCCATAAATACGCCTTTCTAACCCTTTCCTCCATAAATACGACTTTCTAACCCGTTCCTCCATAAATACGCCTTTCTAACCCTTTCCTCCATAAATACGCCTTTCTAACCCGTTCCTCCATAAATACGCCTTTCTACGCCTCTGTAAAAGTCACTTTTCGAAACCATTGTGATAAATAGAGCATTTGTTTCTCAATGGTTTCAAACTACAGAATTCTAAAATTTTCCTTTTCTCTAGTTAATGCTCCTTTTCGGTAGATTTACTCAAAGTGGTTGGATCTAAAAATAGCCTATGAGGGAATGATAAAACTTCAGCTAATAAGTAGTCATGATGGCATGATTTCGTACAGGGGAAAAGGTTAAATACAGAGTAGGTCTGTTGTTGCAGGCGAAAGTGGATTGTGTGTTGTTTTCTAAATTGTACAACATTATGTGTAAAGTAGTAATCCCCTGTAAGATTGTGTCACGCTATAAGCTACTTATATATGTAATCTTTGATCAGCAAAAAATCGCTTCATTTCACTGCTTATTTGCTTAAAATGTCATTTGCTTTACGCTTTAAGCTCAGTGTCTTTTGTAGGCTTAAATTTTATAAATATTAATAAAATAATATAAATATAAATTGAGATATTTATTTATTCTTGTAGATGTTAATTAGATACGTAAATCCCAATGATCTGTGATCAAACTACTTACGAATGTCCCTGAGAAAAGTAAGCAGAAGAACATAAGAAAGTGTCCTGCCCCAGCTGTCTACTACATGTCTCTCGCCTAAGCGTTCTGTTTTTACGACAGAACCACGGGGGCATACAATTGAATAAACGCATCGCATGCGCGTAGCATTGGTATTCATGAACAAAATTAATGAACACATACGGGTATTGATGCAATGTAACCTTTTACTTTATAGAGACGCTTATTTACACATTTGTAAACACGTCAAGTCAAGAAATATTTATTTAACTCTTTCGGTGCCAAATTTCTAATTGTCGTCTGCAATCCAATTTTGTTCAGTCATTCAATAACATAAAGAAATGAGATGAATAAATGCAATTTAAAAAATGTCCGTGAAGTTGGCTACTTGTTCCTTGTTCCCAGTTCGACATTCAATGGATTGTGAATGTTCAATAGCAAACAAGTAGCTAACTTCACACCCCGTTACTTATTCGACTGTTTTCGTTTTTGTGAATAACGAACCGGGAATAAGTAGCTAACTTCACACCCAGTTACTTATTCAATTATATTCGTTATTCTGAATAACGAACCGGGAATAAGTAGCTAACTTCACATCCCGTTACTTATTCAATTATTTTCGTTATTTTGAATAAGGAACCGGGAATAAGTAGCTAACTTCACATCCAGTTACTTATTCGATTATTTTCGTTTATGTGAATAACGAACCGGGAATAAGTAGCTAACTTCACATCCAGTTACTTATTCGATTATTTTCGTTTTGGTGAATAACGAACCGGGAATAAGTAGCTAACTTCACATCCCGTTACTTATTCGATATTTTCGTTTTTGTGAATAGCGAACCGGGAATAAGTAGCTAAATTCACATCCCGTTACTTATTCGATTATTTTCGTTTTTGTGAATAACGAACCGGGAATAAGTAGCTAACTTCACATCCCGTTACTTATTCAATTATTTTTCGTTATTTTGAATAAGGAACCGGGAATAAGTAGCTAACTTCACATCCCGTTACTTATTCGATTATTTTCGTTGTTCCGAATAACGAACCGGGAATAAGTAGCTAACTTCACATCCCGTTACTTATTCAATTATTTTCGTTATTTTGAATAACGAACCGGGAATAAGTAGCTAACTTCACGTCCAGTTACTTATTCGATTATGTTCGTTTTTGTAAATAACGAACCGGGAATAAGTAGCTAACTGCACATCCAGTTACTTATTCGATTGTTTTCGTTATTCTGAATAAGGAACCGGGAATAAGTAGCTAACTTCACATCCCGTTACTTATTCGATTATTTTCGTTTTTGTGAATAACGAACCGGGAATAAGTAGCTAACTTCACATCCCGTTACTTATTCGATTATTTTCGTTTTTGTGAATAACGAACCGGGAATAAGTAGCTAACTTCACATCCCGTTACTTATTCGATATTTTCGTTTTTGTGAATAACGAACCGGGAATAAGTAGCTAACTTCACATCCCGTTACTTATTCGATTATTTTCGTTTTTGTGAATAACGAACCGGGAATAAGTAGCTAACTTCACATCCAGTTACGTATTCGATTATTTTCGTTTTTGTGAATAACGAACCGGGAATAAGTAGCTAACTTCACATCCCGTTACTTATTCAATTATTTTCGTTTTTGTGAATAACGAACCGGGAATAAGTAGCTAACTTCACATCCAGTTACTTATTCGATTATTTTCGTTTTTGTGAATAACGAACCGGGAATAAGTAGCTAACTTCACATCCCGTTACTTATTCAATTATATTTCGTTATTTTGAATAAGGAACCGGGAATAAGTAGCTAACTTCACATCCCGTTACTTATTCAATTATTTTCGTTGTTCCGAATAACGAACCGGGAATAAGTAGCTAACTTCACGTCCAGTTACTTATTCGATTATGTTCGTTTTTGTGAATAACGAACCGGGAATAAGTAGCTAACTTCACATCCCGTTACTTATTCGATTATTTTCGTTATTCTGAATAACGAACCGGGAATAAGTAGCTAACTTCACATCCCGTTACTTATTCAATTATTTTCGTTAATTTGAATAACGAACCGGGAATAAGTAGCTAACTTCACATCCAGTTACTTATTCGATTATTTTCGTTTTTGTGAATAACGAACCGGGAATAAGTAGCTAACTTCACATCCCGTTACTTATTCGATTATTTTCGTTTTTGTGAATAACGAACCGGGAATAAGTAGCTAACTTCACATCCCGTTACTTATTCGATATTTTCGTTTTTGTGAATAACGAACCGGGAATAAGTAGCTAACTTCACATCCCGTTACTTATTCGATTATTTTCGTTTTAGTGAATAAGGAACCGGGAATAAGTAGCTAACTTCACATCCCGTTACTTATTCGATTATTTTCGTTATTCTGAATAACGAACCGGGAATAAGTAGCTAACTTAACACCTCGTTACTTATTCAATTCTTTTCATTATTTTGAATAAGGAACTGGGAATAAGTAGCTAACTTCACATCCAGTTACTTATTCGATTATTTTCGTTTTTGTGAATAACGAACCGGGAATAAGTAGCTAACTTCACATCCCGTTACTTATTCGATTATTTTCGTTTTTGTGAATAACGAACCGGGAATAAGTAGCTAACTTCACATCCCGTTACTTATTCGATTATTTTCATTATTCTGAATAACGAACCGGGAATAAGTAGCTAACTTCACATCCCGTTACTTATTCGATTATTTTCATTATTTTGAATAAGGAACCGGGAATAAGTAGCTAACTTCACATCCAGTTACTTATTCGATTATTTTCGTTTTTGTGAATAACGAACCGGGAATAAGTAGCTAACTTCACATCCCGTTACTTATTCAATTATTTTTCGTTATTTTGAATAAGGAACCGGGAATAAGTAGCTAACTTCACATCCCGTTACTTATTCGATTATTTTCGTTGTTCCGAATAACGAACCGGGAATAAGTAGCTAACTTCACATCCCGTTACTTATTCAATTATTTTCGTTATTTTGAATAACGAACCGGGAATAAGTAGCTAACTTCACGTCCAGTTACTTATTCGATTATGTTCGTTTTTGTAAATAACGAACCGGGAATAAGTAGCTAACTTCACATCCAGTTACTTATTCGATTGTTTTCGTTATTCTGAATAACGAACCGGGAATAAGTAGCCAACTTCACATCCCGTTACTTATTCGATATTTTCGTTTTTGTGAATAACGAACCGGGAATAAGTAGCTAACTTCACATCCAGTTACTTATTCGATTATTTTCGTTTTTGTGAATAACGAACCGGGAATAAGTAGCTAACTTCACATCCCGTTACTTATTCGATTATTTTCGTTATTATGAATAACGAACCGGGAATAAGTAGCTAACTTCACATCCAGTTACTTATTCGATTATTTTCGCTTTTGTGAATAACGAACCGGGAATAAGTAGCTAACTTCACATCCCGTTACTTATTCGATTATTTTCATTATTCTGAATAACGAACCGGGAATAAGTAGCTAACTTCACATCCCGTTACTAATTCAATTATTTTCATTATTTTGAATAAGGCACCGGGAATAAGTAGCTAACTTCACATCCAGTTACTTATTCGATTATTTTCGTTTTTGTGAATAACGAACCGGGAATAGGTAGCTAACTTCACATCCCGTTACTTATTCGATTATTTTCGTTTTTCTGAATAACGAACCGGGAATAAGTAGCTAACTTCACATCCCGTTACTTATTCAATTATTTTCGTTATTTTGAATAACGAACCGGGAATAAGTAGCCAACTTCACGTCCAGTTACTTATTCGATTATTTTCGTTTTTGTGAATAACGAACCGGGAATAATTAGCTAACTTCACATCCTGTTACTTATTCAATTATTTTCATTATTTTGAATAAGGAACCGGGAATAAGTAGCTAACTTCACATCCAGTTACTTATTCGATTATTTTCGTTTTTGTGAATAACGAACCGGGAATAAGTAGCTAACTTCACATCCCGTTACTTATTCGATATTTTCGTTTTTGTGAATAACGAACCGGGAATAAGTAGCTAACTTCACATCCCGTTACTTATTCGATTATTTTCGTTTTTGTGAATAACGAACCGGGAATAAGTAGCTAACTTCACACCCCGTTACTTATTCAATTATTTTTCGTTATTTTGAATAAGGAACCGGGAATAAGTAGCTAACTTCACATCCCGTTACTTATTCGATTATTTTCGTTGTTCCGAATAACGAACCGGGAATAAGTAGCTAACTTCACATCCCGTTACTTATTCAATTATTTTCGTTATTTAGAATAACGAACCGGGAATAAGTAGCTAACTTCACGTCCAGTTACTTATTCGATTATGTTCGTTTTTGTAAATAACGAACCGGGAATAAGTAGCTAACTTCACATCCAGTTACTTATTCGATTGTTTTCGTTATTCTGAATAACGAACCGGGAATAAGTAGCTAACTTCACATCCCGTTACTTATTCGATTATTTTCGTTTTTGTGAATAACGAACCGGGAATAAGTAGCTAACTTCACATCCCGTTACTTATTCGATTATTTTCGTTTTTGTGAATAACGAACCGGGAATAAGTAGCCAACTTCACATCCCGTTACTTATTCGATATTTTCGTTTTTGTGAATAACGAACCGGGAATAAGTAGCTAACTTCACATCCAGTTACTTATTCGATTATTTTCGTTTTTGTGAATAACGAACCGGGAATAAGTAGCTAACTTCACATCCCGTTACTTATTCGATTATTTTCGTTATTATGAATAACGAACCGGGAATAAGTAGCTAACTTCACATCCAGTTACTTATTCGATTATTTTCGCTTTTGTGAATAACGAACCGGGAATAAGTAGCTAACTTCACATCCCGTTACTTATTCGATTATTTTCATTATTCTGAATAACGAACCGGGAATAAGTAGCTAACTTCACATCCCGTTACTAATTCAATTATTTTCATTATTTTGAATAAGGCACCGGGAATAAGTAGCTAACTTCACATCCAGTTACTTATTCGATTATTTTCGTTTTTGTGAATAACGAACCGGGAATAGGTAGCTAACTTCACATCCCGTTACTTATTCGATTATTTTCGTTGTTCTGAATAACGAACCGGGAATAAGTAGCTAACTTCACATCCCGTTACTTATTCAATTATTTTCGTTATTTTGAATAACGAACCGGGAATAAGTAGCCAACTTCACGTCCAGTTACTTATTCGATTATTTTCGTTTTTGTGAATAACGAACCGGGAATAATTAGCTAACTTCACATCCTGTTACTTATTCAATTATTTTCATTATTTTGAATAAGGAACCGGGAATAAGTAGCTAACTTCACATCCAGTTACTTATTCGATTATTTTCGTTTTTGTGAATAACGAACCGGGAATAAGTAGCTAACTTCACATCCCGTTACTTATTCGATATTTTCGTTTTTGTGAATAACGAACCGGGAATAAGTAGCTAACGTCACATCCCGTTACTTATTCGATTATTTTCGTTTTTGTGAATAACGAACCGGGAATAAGTAGCTAATTTCACATCCCGTTACTTATTCGATTATTTTCATTATTCTGAATAACGAACCGGGAATAAGTAGCTAACTTCACATCCCGTTACTTATTCAATTATTTTCATTATTTTGATTAAGGAACCGGGAATAGGTAGCTAACTTCACATCCCGTTACGTATTCGATTATTTTCGTTATTCTGAATAAGGAACCGGGAATAAGTAGCTAATTTCACATCCCGTTACTTATTCGATTATTTTCGTTGTTCTGAATAACGAACCGGGAATAAGTAGCTAACTTCACATCCCGTTACTTATTCAATTATTTTCGTTATTTTGAATAACGAACCGGGAATAAGTAGCTAACTTCACGACCAGTTACTTATTCGATTATTTTCGTTTTAGTGAATAAGGAACCGGGAATAAGTAGCTAACTTCACATCCCGTTACTTATTCGATTATTTTCGTTATTCTGAATAACGAACCGGGAATAAGTAGCTAACTTAACACCTCGTTACTTATTCAATTCTTTTCATTATTTTGAATAAGGAACTGGGAATAAGTAGCTAACTTCACATCCAGTTACTTATTCGATTATTTTCGTTTTTGTGAATAACGAACCGGGAATAAGTAGCTAACTTCACATCCCGTTACTTATTCGATTATTTTCGTTTTTGTGAATAACGAACCGGGAATAAGTAGCTAACTTCACATCCCGTTACTTATTCGATTATTTTCATTATTCTGAATAACGAACCGGGAATAAGTAGCTAACTTCACATCCCGTTACTTATTCGATTATTTTCATTATTTTGAATAAGGAACCGGGAATAAGTAGCTAACTTCACATCCAGTTACTTATTCGATTATTTTCGTTTTTGTGAATAACGAACCGGGAATAAGTAGCTAACTTCACATCCCGTTACTTATTCAATTATTTTTCGTTATTTTGAATAAGGAACCGGGAATAAGTAGCTAACTTCACATCCCGTTACTTATTCGATTATTTTCGTTGTTCCGAATAACGAACCGGGAATAAGTAGCTAACTTCACATCCCGTTACTTATTCAATTATTTTCGTTATTTTGAATAACGAACCGGGAATAAGTAGCTAACTTCACGTCCAGTTACTTATTCGATTATGTTCGTTTTTGTAAATAACGAACCGGGAATAAGTAGCTAACTTCACATCCAGTTACTTATTCGATTGTTTTCGTTATTCTGAATAACGAACCGGGAATAAGTAGCTAACTTCACGTCCAGTTACTTATTCGATTATTTTCGTTTTTGTGAATAACGAACCGGGAATAATTAGCTAACTTCACATCCTGTTACTTATTCAATTATTTTCATTATTTTGAATAAGGAACCGGGAATAAGTAGCTAACTTCACATCCAGTTACTTATTCGATTATTTTCGTTTTTGTGAATAACGAACCGGGAATAGGTAGCTAACTTCACATCCCGTTACTTATTCGATATTTTCGTTTTTGTGAATAACGAACCGGGAATAAGTAGCTAACGTCACATCCCGTTACTTATTCGATTATTTTCGTTTTTGTGAATAACGAACCGGGAATAAGTAGCTAATTTCACATCCCGTTACTTATTCGATTATTTTCATTATTCTGAATAACGAACCGGGAATAAGTAGCTAACTTCACATCCCGTTACTTATTCAATTATTTTCATTATTTTGATTAAGGAACCGGGAATAGGTAGCTAACTTCACATCCCGTTACGTATTCGATTATTTTCGTTATTCTGAATAAGGAACCGGGAATAAGTAGCTAATTTCACATCCCGTTACTTATTCGATTATTTTCGTTGTTCTGAATAACGAACCGGGAATAAGTAGCTAACTTCACATCCCGTTACTTATTCAATTATTTTCGTTATTTTGAATAACGAACCGGGAATAAGTAGCTAACTTCACGACCAGTTACTTATTCGATTATTTTCGTTTTAGTGAATAAGGAACCGGGAATAAGTAGCTAACTTCACATCCCGTTACTTATTCGATTATTTTCGTTATTCTGAATAACGAACCGGGAATAAGTAGCTAACTTAACACCTCGTTACTTATTCAATTCTTTTCATTATTTTGAATAAGGAACTGGGAATAAGTAGCTAACTTCACATCCAGTTACTTATTCGATTATTTTCGTTTTTGTGAATAACGAACCGGGAATAAGTAGCTAACTTCACATCCCGTTACTTATTCGATTATTTTCGTTTTTGTGAATAACGAACCGGGAATAAGTAGCTAACTTCACATCCCGTTACTTATTCGATTATTTTCATTATTCTGAATAACGAACCGGGAATAAGTAGCTAACTTCACATCCCGTTACTTATTCGATTATTTTCATTATTTTGAATAAGGAACCGGGAATAAGTAGCTAACTTCACATCCAGTTACTTATTCGATTATTTTCGTTTTTGTGAATAACGAACCGGGAATAAGTAGCTAACTTCACATCCCGTTACTTATTCAATTATTTTTCGTTATTTTGAATAAGGAACCGGGAATAAGTAGCTAACTTCACATCCCGTTACTTATTCGATTATTTTCGTTGTTCCGAATAACGAACCGGGAATAAGTAGCTAACTTCACATCCCGTTACTTATTCAATTATTTTCGTTATTTTGAATAACGAACCGGGAATAAGTAGCTAACTTCACGTCCAGTTACTTATTCGATTATGTTCGTTTTTGTAAATAACGAACCGGGAATAAGTAGCTAACTTCACATCCAGTTACTTATTCGATTGTTTTCGTTATTCTGAATAACGAACCGGGAATAAGTAGCTAACTTCACATCCCGTTACTTATTCGATTATTTTCGTTTTTGTGAATAACGAACCGGGAATAAGTAGCTAACTTCACATCCCGTTACTTATTCGATTATTTTCGTTTTTGTGAATAACGAACCGGGAATAAGTAGCCAACTTCACATCCCGTTACTTATTCGATATTTTCGTTTTTGTGAATAACGAACCGGGAATAAGTAGCTAACTTCACATCCAGTTACTTATTCGATTATTTTCGTTTTTGTGAATAACGAACCGGGAATAAGTAGCTAACTTCACATCCAGTTACTTATTCGATTATTTTCGTTTTTGTGAATAACGAACCGGGAATAAGTAGCTAACTTCACATCCCGTTACTTATTCGATTATTTTCGTTATTATGAATAACGAACCGGGAATAAGTAGCTAACTTCACATCCAGTTACTTATTCGATTATTTTCGCTTTTGTGAATAACGAACCGGGAATAAGTAGCTAACTTCACATCCCGTTACTTATTCGATTATTTTCATTATTCTGAATAACGAACCGGGAATAAGTAGCTAACTTCACATCCCGTTACTAATTCAATTATTTTCATTATTTTGAATAAGGCACCGGGAATAAGTAGCTAACTTCACATCCAGTTACTTATTCGATTATTTTCGTTTTTGTGAATAACGAACCGGGAATAGGTAGCTAACTTCACATCCCGTTACTTATTCGATTATTTTCGTTTTTCTGAATAACGAACCGGGAATAAGTAGCTAACTTCACATCCCGTTACTTATTCAATTATTTTCGTTATTTTGAATAACGAACCGGGAATAAGTAGCCAACTTCACGTCCAGTTACTTATTCGATTATTTTCGTTTTTGTGAATAACGAACCGGGAATAATTAGCTAACTTCACATCCTGTTACTTATTCAATTATTTTCATTATTTTGAATAAGGAACCGGGAATAAGTAGCTAACTTCACATCCAGTTACTTATTCGATTATTTTCGTTTTTGTGAATAACGAACCGGGAATAAGTAGCTAACTTCACATCCCGTTACTTATTCGATATTTTCGTTTTTGTGAATAACGAACCGGGAATAAGTAGCTAACTTCACATCCCGTTACTTATTCGATTATTTTCGTTTTTGTGAATAACGAACCGGGAATAAGTAGCTAACTTCACATCCCGTTACTTATTCAATTATTTTTCGTTATTTTGAATAAGGAACCGGGAATAAGTAGCTAACTTCACATCCCGTTACTTATTCGATTATTTTCGTTGTTCCGAATAACGAACCGGGAATAAGTAGCTAACTTCACATCCCGTTACTTATTCAATTATTTTCGTTATTTAGAATAACGAACCGGGAATAAGTAGCTAACTTCACGTCCAGTTACTTATTCGATTATGTTCGTTTTTGTAAATAACGAACCGGGAATAAGTAGCTAACTTCACATCCAGTTACTTATTCGATTGTTTTCGTTATTCTGAATAACGAACCGGGAATAAGTAGCTAACTTCACATCCCGTTACTTATTCGATATTTTCGTTTTTGTGAATAACGAACCGGGAATAAGTAGCTAACTTCACATCCCGTTACTTATTCGATTATTTTCGTTTTTGTGAATAACGAACCGGGAATAAGTAGCTAACTTCACATCCCGTTACTTATTCAATTATTTTTCGTTATTTTGAATAAGGAACCGGGAATAAGTAGCTAACTTCACATCCCGTTACTTATTCGATTATTTTCGTTGTTCCGAATAACGAACCGGGAATAAGTAGCTAACTTCACATCCCGTTACTTATTCAATTATTTTCGTTATTTAGAATAACGAACCGGGAATAAGTAGCTAACTTCACGTCCAGTTACTTATTCGATTATGTTCGTTTTTGTAAATAACGAACCGGGAATAAGTAGCTAACTTCACATCCAGTTACTTATTCGATTGTTTTCGTTATTCTGAATAACGAACCGGGAATAAGTAGCTAACTTCACATCCCGTTACTTATTCGATTATTTTCGTTTTTGTGAATAACGAACCGGGAATAAGTAGCTAACTTCACATCCCGTTACTTATTCGATTATTTTCGTTTTTGTGAATAACGAACCGGGAATAAGTAGCCAACTTCACATCCCGTTACTTATTCGATATTTTCGTTTTTGTGAATAACGAACCGGGAATAAGTAGCTAACTTCACATCCAGTTACTTATTCGATTATTTTCGTTTTTGTGAATAACGAACCGGGAATAGGTAGCTAACTTCACATCCCGTTACTTATTCGATTATTTTCGTTATTATGAATAACGAACCGGGAATAAGTAGCTAACTTCACATCCAGTTACTTATTCGATTATTTTCGCTTTTGTGAATAACGAACCGGGAATAAGTAGCTAACTTCACATCCCGTTACTTATTCGATTATTTTCATTATTCTGAATAACGAACCGGGAATAAGTAGCTAACTTCACATCCCGTTACTAATTCAATTATTTTCATTATTTTGAATAAGGCACCGGGAATAAGTAGCTAACTTCACATCCAGTTACTTATTCGATTATTTTCGTTTTTGTGAATAACGAACCGGGAATAGGTAGCTAACTTCACATCCCGTTACTTATTCGATTATTTTCGTTGTTCTGAATAACGAACCGGGAATAAGTAGCTAACTTCACATCCCGTTACTTATTCAATTATTTTCGTTATTTTGAATAACGAACCGGGAATAAGTAGCCAACTTCACGTCCAGTTACTTATTCGATTATTTTCGTTTTTGTGAATAACGAACCGGGAATAATTAGCTAACTTCACATCCTGTTACTTATTCAATTATTTTCATTATTTTGAATAAGGAACCGGGAATAAGTAGCTAACTTCACATCCAGTTACTTATTCGATTATTTTCGTTTTTGTGAATAACGAACCGGGAATAAGTAGCTAACTTCACATCCCGTTACTTATTCGATATTTTCGTTTTTGTGAATAACGAACCGGGAATAAGTAGCTAACGTCACATCCCGTTACTTATTCGATTATTTTCGTTTTTGTGAATAACGAACCGGGAATAAGTAGCTAATTTCACATCCCGTTACTTATTCGATTATTTTCATTATTCTGAATAACGAACCGGGAATAAGTAGCTAACTTCACATCCCGTTACTTATTCAATTATTTTCATTATTTTGATTAAGGAACCGGGAATAGGTAGCTAACTTCACATCCCGTTACGTATTCGATTATTTTCGTTATTCTGAATAAGGAACCGGGAATAAGTAGCTAATTTCACATCCCGTTACTTATTCGATTATTTTCGTTGTTCTGAATAACGAACCGGGAATAAGTAGCTAACTTCACATCCCGTTACTTATTCAATTATTTTCGTTATTTTGAATAACGAACCGGGAATAAGTAGCTAACTTCACGACCAGTTACTTATTCGATTATTTTCGTTTTTGTGACTAACGAACCGGGAATAAGTAGCTAACTTCACATCCCGTTACTTATTCGATATTTTCGTTTTTGTGAATAAGGAACCGGGAATAAGTAGCTAACTTCACATCCCGTTACTTATTCGATTATTTTCGTTTTTGTGAATAAGGAACCGGGAATAAGTAGATAACGTCGCATCCCGTTACTTATTCGATTATTTTCGTTATTCTGAATAACGAACCGGGAATAAGTAGCTAACTTCACATCCCGTTACTTATTCAATTATTTTCGTTATTTTGAATAAGGAACCGGGAATAAGTAGCTAACTTCACATCCAGTTACTTATTCGATTATTTTCGTTTTTGTGAATAACGAACCGGGAATAAGTAGCTAACTTTACATCCAATTACTTATTCAATTATTTTCGTTATTCTGAATAACGACCGGGAATAAGTAGCTAACTTCACATCCCGTTACTTATTCAATTATTTTCGTTATTTTGAATAACGAACCGGGAATAAGTAGCTAACTTCACATCCAGTTACTTATTCGATTATGTTCGTTCTTGTAAATAACGAACCGGGAATAAGTAGATAACTTCACATCCCGTTACTTATTCGATTATTTTCGTTGTTCTGAATAACGAACCGGGAATAAGTAGCTAACTTCACATCCAGTTACTTATTCAATTATTTTCGTTATTTTGAATAACGAACCGGGAATAAGTAGCTAACTTCACATCCAGTTACTTATTCAATTATTTTCGTTTTTGTGAATAACGAACCGGGAATAAGTAGCTAACTTCACATTCCGTTACTTATTCGATTATTTTCTTTTTTGTGAATAACGAACCGGGAATAAGTTGCTAACTTCACATCCCGTTACTTATTCAATTATTTTCGTTATTTTGAATAACGAACCGGGAATAAGTAGCTAACGTCACATCCAGTTACTTATTCAATTAGTTTCGTTATTTGGAATAACGAACCGGGAATAAGTAGCTAACTTCACACCCAGTTACTTATTCAATTATTTTCGTTATTCTGAATAAGGAACCAGGAATAAGTAACTAACTTCACACCCTGCCAAATTACCGTGTAATTAAATTATTACCAGTCAGAAATCCGACTTACCTAATTAAGAAAGGAACAACTCTTATTTTTGCTGACATGAGACGTCATCACCGAGCAAATATGACGTCGTCTCAGAGCAATTTCGAAAGAGGAATTCAATCTTCACTTGTAAACATTTGAGTTTAAACGGTTACACGTTGTACCTAGAAGTTGATAGTGTCAAATTGAGGAACATACGAGGAACAATCTTTCACGTTTATTATCGATTTTTGGTCGTAATCCGTCAAGAATTAATGGACTAAGGACGATATGAAATTTCGAATCGACGTCAAATTTGAATTCTGTATTCTCCGTGGAAGCCCCCGAATACGGTTCTGTACACCCCGGCAGTTTTTAGCAAATTTGCCAATCAAATTCCAAGGATTTACTCTGACTGGTAATAAATACTCATTTGAATAGTCAACCGGCAATTGGCAGCCAGCTGCCAAATCAAATGTAACTTCAGAAATTGTTTACTAGCGAACCGTCAACTGGCAACTGGCAGCCAGCTTCAAATTCGCTCTTAACATATCAAAACAGAGTTGATCACGACTAGTCAACTGGCAACTGGCAGCCAGCTTCCAATTCGACTTCTATAATCCCTAGATACATATTCATGTGAATTGATGAGATAGTGTGAGATGAGATGAAATGAGATAAGAATAGATCAGATATAAAGCTGATCGGAATCTGATCTGTATCTGGTTTGTATCCGATCAGATCAACTCAGATCAAGATCAGCTCAGATCCAGATACGATTATATTAGATCAGAATCTGATCTGGATCTGATCTAGTTCTGATCTAAATCTAATATTGTACTTGTTTTGAGCAAAGCAGATCGGATCAGATCTAGACCCAGATCAGATCAGATAAGATTCGATTATATCATATCATCCCAGATTACATAAAGTCAGACTAGATATGACCAGAGGAGATCCAGATCCAGATCTTGATCCAGATCAGATCGGATCAGATCATATGTTTATCCAGTCTAAGTCAAGATCTATACAGATATGTTGATCCGGCTAATTGGGCGGAGTTTGCAGTTACTGCACAGCATCTAAATTAACTCATTTTGTGCTGAAAATTATTCTGCCACAACTCTGATGTGTTTCATTTTTACTTGCTTTGTTACATTGTTTACTTACTTCTGATTCGTTACAACTGTTTGAGAAACTATTGAACAAGTGTCAAACAGCTTGGATCCTCATCTCGGTGCCTCATCTGGATCCAAGGTGTTTACAAATGCAAGTCATATCGTGCTTAGCATAATAAAGGTCACAAAACACTTAGATAAATAACAGCTTTATTCAGGAGAACGAGTGAAAGGATAATCGGTGATAGAGTTTAATAGATAGAGAACCTCGATCTATGCTGTTTTATATCGCACTAATTACGTAAGATTTCCGACATCACATTTTTAGAGCATACATTTATTATTTTGTAGATTTTCATTATTTCAAGACTTTGTTGATCTTTATCTGGTTACATATTTTAACAGTTTGGATTCAAATCAGACGATGAGATACGTCTTGTTTAATCTAGGCTGGTAATGTTTATTTACTAACAATGTGTACAACCTGCTACAACGTATGTGTGACTTGATAACATGACATAGAGTTGAGTCGCACATCTGTTAATCATGAATTTGTCAATTGCGCACGCTAAAGTTACTCAACTACTCTCATTACATGAACAAACCCGAGCTGATCTTATCTGATCTGGATCTAGATCTCGTCTGATCTTGATCTGATTTGGATCTGGATCTGAATCACTTCTGACCTGATATGGTATGATCTAATCTGATCTAATCTGATCTGGATATGAGTTGGATCTTATCTGGATTGAATCATTTCTGATTTGGTCTGATTTGATCTGATTTGATTTGCATCTTGATCTAATCTGATCTGACATAATCTGGATCTGGATCTGGCTGTTCTTATCTGATCTGATCAAGACAAGCGAAAACTCTAATTAAGATCAGGGCCAGATCGGATCAGACCCTGATCAGATCCTGATCAGATCCAGATCTATTCTAATCAGATATGGATATTGATCTGAATAAGATATTGAAATATACTTCATCTAATCTGATTTGATTTAATAGTTGACATGTTAAGAGTGAATTGGCAGCTGGCTGCCAGTTGTCAGTAGACGGTTCGTTAAGCACAATACCTGAAGTAACATTTGAATTGGCTGCTGGCTGCCAGTTGCCAATTGACGGTTCACCTGTAAATACAGTTTCTTATGTTACATTTGAATTGGCAGCTGGCTGTCAGTTGCCAGTTGACTATTCGTGGTCAACCCTGTTTTGATATGTTAAGAGCGATTTGGAAGCTGGCTGCCAGTTGACAATTCACCTGAATACGTATCTATGTATGATAAAATACGAATTGGCAGTTGGCTGCCAGTTGCTAGTTGACTTTTGGCTAGTAAATACAATTTCTGAAGTTACATTTCAATTGGCAACTGGCTGCCTGTTGCCGGTTCGTTAGTAATCACAATACCTGATGTATAATAAAAGTCGAATTGGCAGCTGGCTGCCAGTTGCCAGGTGACTGTTTGCTAACACAAAAAATGTCAGGAGTTACATTTGAATTGGCAGCTGATTGCCAGTTGCCAGTTCGCCTTTAAACACAATTTCTTATGTTATATTTGAATTGGCAGCTGGCTGCCAGATGCCAGTTACCTATTCGTAATCACCTCTGTTTTGATAGTTTAAGAGCGAATTGTCAGCTGGCTGACAGTTGCCATTTGACAATTCACATGACTATGTTTCTATGTATAATAAAATTCGAATTGGCAGCTGGCTGTCAGTTGACAATTCACGGTTCTCTAGTAATCACAATTCATGAAGTTTCATTTGAATTGGCAACTGGCTGCCAGTTGCTAGTTGACGATTCGCGAGTATCATATTGAATTGGAAGCCGTATAGTGGAATTGGCTGGCAAATGGCAGCTAACTTCACGCACATCTGAGGGTTAGATTTTTGCAAGCGATCTCATTTAGTGCCTTGTTAATGCATTTTAAATTTCAGAAAATACAAGATTAGTACATATTAGCTACGAAAGAAAAACAAATTGCGCAATGTAACATATCCGAACAATTGAAACTGACTTTTAGCGATTTGTTTCACTTTCAGGACATTTTAGGAAAACAGTTGATTTTTTATATCGAAGTCGGGTGCCTCGAAACATCGGATATTTCGAGGTACAATTTCTTTCCCTTCAACAATTTGCAAATTATCTATTTTATGTAAATTTTCTAAAGTTTCCGTCTACAGCTTAATACAGGTCAAAAACAATGCTGCACGCTCATGTACGTGCTCTCTATGTTTTCGAACTACATTAGGCTGTCACCAACGGACCATTATTAGGCTAGAAATTGATGTCAACTTTTCTCTTCATATGAATTGTCTAGTTCCCTTGAAATTAGAGATATTAAAATTCCACTGTACATGTAATTAGTTCTCAATAGCTACACTGTGGAATAGCTTACCTACTCTACTGTTTTCCCAATAGATTTTCCAACCGTATTTCTTATTGCATATTTTAATTCCTTTAAACTGGGAATTGAAAAGATGAGTTATGTGGTGGATAATTTTTACAGCCTGACATTGCTGCGCAATAAACATAATTTTAAAATTAACTTTGTGAATACTCATGGCACTAGTTCACGAAAAAATAGAAGAAATCTATATTTTGACTAATTAGATCTATACCTTAGCACACTTGAATCCCGACGATTTAGATCTTTTTAAATTTAGATAAAGTGAATTCTGGATAGTTTAGCTTGATTTGATCTAGATCTATTCAACAATTATTTTACCAGATTTGCTACGGACCCTACTGTACAGTAGCCGGAAAGACATTTTACACACCATGAATGAAGGCCATGAGACTGTATAAATACATGTTATAATTATATCTTATCTAGATCTTACCAAATTAAGAGGAGGAGTAAAAGATCTAGATCTTATCAAAATAAAGGAAGGAGTAAAATTTTAAACACTGATAAAAAATTTCGATCACCGAAAGAAAAATGCAAGATGTGTTCTTTGCCAATATCTTTAGGTATTGAAATCGATGAAAAATTATGTGTGAGTAAATCTCTTCACGACTATAAACCCTACATGTACACTCCACGTGCCTGTTTATGTCAATGCAAACACAGTAGACCCAGATCAAACGTAATGAAACAAATTTACAAACAGAGTACATCCAGATCAGACAGCTTCTGTTGTAGCTCCTTGATCACTGATCAGGGTCTAACTCTTATCGGTTTGCTTATGAAATAATATACCGGTAGGTATGGTTGTACAATTACTGTCAAAGCCAAACTTTCATGTACTCATGTATCATTACAAAAACTCGATCTCCATGAAATCATTTTTTTCTTACATGCCCTTTTTTCACAATGCTAATTTTTCAAAGGGATCTTTGGCTCTGACAGAAACTATAGGATTAGATGAACAGAATTTCATAAGCAACAGAGCAGAACCTGGTCAGACAGCTCCTACAGGAACTGTCCGATCTGGATCTACTCTATTTGCAAACGTGCGTGAAGCCGTTTACATAATACGAGAAGGATTGGGAAATTGATTTTAAAGCAAATTTAGTGTCTGCTGTCAACAGAGCTAACTGGTGTTTATTAATTCTTTTTTCTCTTAAGAATATTTATTAAAGATTTCATGACCTCATGCATATTCATTTACAGGGATTACAGAGACGCTAGACAACCATGATCGAATCTAAAGAAATAAGTCTACGGACTAAGCAATCAGAGCAGATCCTGATCAGACAGTTCCTACGTGATTTAGGTTTACGCTGTTAACAAAAAGTTTGAATAGAATAATTTTCCAATACGAAAAGACCCATTAACCTACAGTGCTAACCTCTAAAGTCACATTCATAATAGAATGTAGCATATCCTTTTTTATAATTGTAGACCCAAGTCATTGGCTTAAACGGCTTTAAAACGCGTTTGAAACGCAATAAGTTGGAAAGAATAACAGTTTCTCCACTGTAATTACTTAACGCAGCAAACACATAAAGATCTACGATGGAGTTGCAGAGTTACGATGCAGTAACTCGGTTTAAAAGTATACTGTCGCTACAAAAGATTAACGTTGGAAGGAATGCGGTGGTAACGAGAGTCCATTGTATGCATGTATATAGTTTCTTATTCCCGGTTCCTTATTCAAAATGACTAATATAATTGAATCAGTATTTGGATGTAAAGTTAGCTACTTATTCCCGGTTCGTTATTCACAAAAACATAAAATAATCGAATAAGTAACTGGATGTGAAGTTAGCTACTTATTCCCAGTTCGTTATTCACAAACACGAAAATAATCGAATAAGTAACGGGATGTGAAGTTAGCTACTTATTCCCGGTTCGTTATTCACAAAAACGAAAATAATCGAATAAGTAACGGGGTGTGAAGTTAGCTACGTATTCCCGGTACGTTATTCAGAATAACGCAAATAATTGAATAAGTAATGGGATGTGAAGTTAGCTACTTATTCCCGGTTCGTTATTCACAAAAACGAAAATAATCGAATAAGTAACGGGGTGTGAAGTTAGCTACTTATTCCCGGTTCGTTATTCAGAATAACGAAAATAATCGAATAAGTAACGGGATGTGAAGTTAGCTACTTATTCCCGGTTCGTTATTCACAAAAACGAACATAACCGAATAAGTAACGGGATGTGAAGTTAGCTACTTATTCCCGGTTCGTTATTCGGAACAACGAAAATAATTGAATAAGTAACGGGATGTGAAGTTAGCTACTTATTCCCGGTTCCTTATTCAAAATAACGAAAAATAATTGAATAAGTAACGGGATGTGAAGTTAGCTACTTATTCCCGGTTCCTTATTCACAAAAACGAAAATATTCGAATAAGTAACTGGATGTGAAGTTAGCTACTTATTCCCGGTTCCTTATTCAAAATAATGAAAAGAATTGAATAAGTAACGAGATGTGAAGTTAGCTACTTATTCCCGGTTCGTTATTCAGAATAACGAAAATAATCGAATAAGTAACGGGATGTGAAGTTAGCTACTTATTCCCGGTTCGTAATTCACAAAAACGAAAATAATCGAATAAGTAACGGGATGTGAAGTTAGCTACTTATTCCCGGTTCGTTATTCGGAACAACGAAAATAATCGAATAAGTAACGGGATGTGAAGTTAGCTACTTATTCCCGGTTCCTTATTCAAAATAGTAAAAAATAATTGAATAAGTAACGGGATGTGAAGTTAGCTACTTATTCCCGGTTCGTTATTCACAAAAACGAAAATAATCGAATAAGTAACTGGATGTGAAGTTAGCTACTTATTCCCGGTTCGTTATTCAGACTAACGAAAATAATCGAATAAGTAACGGGATGTGAAGTTAGCTACTTATTCCCGGTTCGTTATTCACAAAAACGAAAATAATCGAATAAGTAACTGGACGTGAAGTTGGCTACTTATTCCCGGTTCGTTATTCACAAAAACGAAAATAATCGAATAAGTAACGGGATGTGAAGTTAGCTACTTATTCCCGGTTCCTTATTCAAAATAACGAAAAATAATTGAATAAGTAACGGGATGTGAAGTTAGCTACTTATTCCCGGTTCCTTATTCACAAAAACGAAAATATTCGAATAAGTAACTGGATGTGAAGTTAGCTACTTATTCCCGGTTCCTTATTCAAAATAATGAAAATAATTAAATGACTAACGGGATGTGAAGTTAGCTACTTATTCCCGGTTCGTTATTCAGAATAATGAACATAATCGAATAAGTAACGGGATGTGAAGTTAGCTACTTATTCCCGGTTCGTTATTCACAAAACAAAAATAATCGAATAAGTAACGGGATGTGAAGTTAGCTAATTATTCCCGGTTCCTTATTCACAAAAACGAATATATCGAATAAGTAACGGGATGTGAAGTTAGCTACTTATTCCCGGTTCCTTATTCACAAAAACGAAAATAATCGAATAAGTAACTGGATGTGAAGTTAGATACTTATTCCCGGTTCCTTATTCAAAATAACGAAAATAATTGAATAAGTAACGAGATGTGAAGTTAGCTACTTATTCCCGGTTCGTTATTCAGAATAACGAAAATAATCGAATAAGTAACGGGATGTGAAGTTAGCTACTTATTCCCGGTTCGTTATTCACAAAAACGAAAATAATCGAATAAGTAACGGGATGTGAAGTTAGCTACTTATTCCCGGTTCGTTATTCACAAAAACGAAAATAATCGAATAAGTAACGGGATGTGAAGTTAGCTACTTATTCCCGGTTCGTTATTCACAAAAACGAAAATAATCGAATAAGTAACTGGACGTGAAGTTGGCTACTTATTCCCGGTTCGTTATTCACAAAAACGAAAATAATCGAATAAGTAACGGGATGTGAAGTTAGCTACTTATTCCCGGTTCCTTATTCAGAATAACGAAAATAGTCGAATAAGTAACGGGATGTGAAGTTAGCTACTTATTCCCGGTTCGTTATTCAAATTAACGAAAATAATTGAATTAGTAACGGGATGTGAAGTTAGCTACTTATTCCCGGTTCGTTATTCAGAATAACGAAAATAATCGAATAAGTAACGGGATGTGAAGTTAGCTACTTATTCCCGGTTCGTTATTCACAAAAACGAAAATAATCGAATAAGTAACTGGACGTGAAGTTAGCTACTTATTCCCGGTTCGTTATTCAAAATAACGAAAATAATTGAATAAGTAACGGGATGTGAAGTTAGCTACTTATTCCCGGTTCGTTATTCAGAACAACGAAAATAATCGAATAAGTAACGGGATGTGAAGTTAGCTACTTATTCCCGGTTCGTTATTCAGAATAACGAAAATAGTCGAATAAGTAACGGGATGTGAAGTTAGCTGTTTGTCTTTTAGGATGGGGATGGAATAAGGGTGAGGTTGGGCGCCCATAAACCGGTTTAAACCCCCGGTGACTTTTGTCACTGACCGTTCCAAGGCGGTACTTCCATCTTCCTCCTATTGTATGTTTGTTTGTCTTTGTGCGTCTCTTGTTGTTTTTTCTACCTATGTACATTTGCTGTTTCCTTGTGTTGCTGTTCGGGCGAGTGTTTGTTCTGTATGTGGTGTTTCCTGCATTACTCATTTTTGTACTTTTCCTATTCCCGGTTCGTTATTCACAAAAACGAAAATAATCGAATAAGTAACTGGATGTGAAGTTAGCTACTTATTCCCGGTTCCTTATTCAAAATAATGAAAATAATTGAATACGTAACGGGATGTGAAGTTAGCTACTTATTCCCGGTTCGTTATTCACAAAAACGAAAATAATCGAATAAGTAACGGGATGTGAAGTTAGCTACTTATTCCCGGTTCCTTATTCACAAAAACGAAAATATCGAATAAGTAACTGGATGTGAAGTTAGCTACTTATTCCCAGTTCGTTATTCACAAAACGAAAATAATCGAATAAGTAACTGGGTGTGAAGTTAGCTACTTATTCCCGGTTCCTTATTCAAAATAATGAAAATAATTGAATAAGTAACGGGATGTGAAGTTAGCTACTTATTCCCGGTTCGTTATTCACAAAAACGAAAATAATCGAATAAGTAACGGGATGTGAAGTTAGCTACTTATTCCCGGTTCCTTATTCAAAATAATGAAAATAATTGAATAAGTAACGGGATGTGAAGTTAGCTACTTATTCCCGGTTCGTTATTCACAAAAACAAAAATAATCGAATAAGTAAAGGGATGTGAAGTTAGCTAATTATTCCCGGTTCCTTATTCACAAAAACGAATATATCGAATAAGTAACGGGATGTGAAGTTAGCTAATTATTCCCGGTTCCTTATTCACAAAAACGAATATATCGAATAAGTAACGGGATGTGAAGTTAGCTACTTATTCCCGGTTCCTTATTTACAAAAACGAAAATAATCGAATAAGTAACTGGATGTGAAGTTAGATACTTATTCCCGGTTCCTTATTCAAAATAACGAAAATAATTGAATAAGTAACGAGATGTGAAGTTAGCTACTTATTCCCGGTTCGTTATTCAGAATAACGAAAATAATCGAATAAGTAACGGGATGTGAAGTTAGCTACTTATTCCCGGTTCGTTATTCACAAAAACGAAAATAATCGAATAAGTAACGGGATGTGAAGTTAGCTACTTATTCCCGGTTCGTTATTCACAAAAACGAAAATAATCGAATAAGTAACGGGATGTGAAGTTAGCCACTTATTCCCGGTTCCTTATTCAGAATAACGAAAATAGTCGAATAAGTAACGGGATGTGAAGTTAGCTACTTATTCCCGGTTCGTTATTCAAATTAACGAAAATAATTGAATAAGTAACGGGATGTGAAGTTAGCTACTTATTCCCGGTTCGTTATTCAGAATAACGAAAATAATCGAATAAGTAACGGGATGTGAAGTTAGCTACTTATTCCCGGTTCGTTATTCACAAAAACGAAAATAATCGAATAAGTAACTGGACGTGAAGTTGGCTACTTATTCCCGGTTCGTTATTCAAAATAACGAAAATAATTGAATACGTAACGGGATGTGAAGTTAGCTACTTATTCCCGGTTCGTTATTCAGAACAACGAAAATAATCGAATAAGTAACGGGATGTGAAGTTAGCTACTTATTCCCGGTTCGTTATTCAGAATAACGAAAATAGTCGAATAAGTAACGGGATGTGAAGTTAGCTGTTTGTCTTTTAGGATGGGGATGGAATAAGTGTGAGGTTGGGCGCCCATAAACCGGTTTAAACCCCCGGTGACTTTTGTCACTGACCGTTCCAAGGCGGTACTTCCATCTTCCTCCTATTGTATGTTTGTTTGTCTTTGTGCGTCTCTTGTTGTTTTTTCTACCTATGTACATTTGCTGTTTCCTTGTGTTGCTGTTCGGGCGAGTGTTTGTTCTGTATGTGGTGTTTCCTGCATTACTCATTTTTGTACTTTTCCTATTCCCGGTTCGTTATTCACAAAAACGAAAATAATCGAATAAGTAACTGGATGTGAAGTTAGCTACTTATTCCCGGTTCCTTATTCAAAATAATGAAAATAATTGAATACGTAACGGGATGTGAAGTTAGCTACTTATTCCCGGTTCGTTATTCACAAAAACGAAAATAATCGAATAAGTAACGGGATGTGAAGTTAGCTACTTATTCCCGGTTCCTTATTCAAAATAATGAAAATAATTGAATAAGTAACGGGATGTGAAGTTAGCTACTTATTCCCGGTTCGTTATTCACAAAAACAAAAATAATCGAATAAGTAAAGGGATGTGAAGTTAGCTAATTATTCCCGGTTCCTTATTCACAAAAACGAATATATCGAATAAGTAACGGGATGTGAAGTTAGCTAATTATTCCCGGTTCCTTATTCACAAAAACGAATATATCGAATAAGTAACGGGATGTGAAGTTAGCTACTTATTCCCGGTTCCTTATTTACAAAAACGAAAATAATCGAATAAGTAACTGGATGTGAAGTTAGATACTTATTCCCGGTTCCTTATTCAAAATAACGAAAATAATTGAATAAGTAACGAGATGTGAAGTTAGCTACTTATTCCCGGTTCGTTATTCACAAAAACGAAAATAATCGAATAAGTAACGGGATGTGAAGTTAGCTACTTATTCCCGGTTCGTTATTCACAAAAACGAAAATAATCGAATAAGTAACGGGATGTGAAGTTAGCCACTTATTCCCGGTTCCTTATTCAGAATAACGAAAATAGTCGAATAAGTAACGGGATGTGAAGTTAGCTACTTATTCCCGGTTCGTTATTCAAATTAACGAAAATAATTGAATAAGTAACGGGATGTGAAGTTAGCTACTTATTCCCGGTTCGTTATTCAGAATAACGAAAATAATCGAATAAGTAACGGGATGTGAAGTTAGCTACTTATTCCCGGTTCGTTATTCACAAAAACGAAAATAATCGAATAAGTAACTGGACGTGAAGTTGGCTACTTATTCCCGGTTCGTTATTCAAAATAACGAAAATAATTGAATACGTAACGGGATGTGAAGTTAGCTACTTATTCCCGGTTCGTTATTCAGAACAACGAAAATAATCGAATAAGTAACGGGATGTGAAGTTAGCTACTTATTCCCGGTTCGTTATTCAGAATAACGAAAATAGTCGAATAAGTAACGGGATGTGAAGTTAGCTGTTTGTCTTTTAGGATGGGGATGGAATAAGTGTGAGGTTGGGCGCCCATAAACCGGTTTAAACCCCCGGTGACTTTTGTCACTGACCGTTCCAAGGCGGTACTTCCATCTTCCTCCTATTGTATGTTTGTTTGTCTTTGTGCGTCTCTTGTTGTTTTTTCTACCTATGTACATTTGCTGTTTCCTTGTGTTGCTGTTCGGGCGAGTGTTTGTTCTGTATGTGGTGTTTCCTGCATTACTCATTTTTGTACTTTTCCTATTCCCGGTTCGTTATTCACAAAAACGAAAATAATCGAATAAGTAACTGGATGTGAAGTTAGCTACTTATTCCCGGTTCCTTATTCAAAATAATGAAAATAATTGAATACGTAACGGGATGTGAAGTTAGCTACTTATTCCCGGTTCGTTATTCACAAAAACGAAAATAATCGAATAAGTAACGGGATGTGAAGTTAGCTACTTATTCCCGGTTCCTTATTCAAAATAATGAAAATAATTGAATAAGTAACGGGATGTGAAGTTAGCTACTTATTCCCGGTTCGTTATTCACAAAAACAAAAATAATCGAATAAGTAAAGGGATGTGAAGTTAGCTACTTATTCCCGGTTCGTTATTCAGAATAACGAAAATAGTCGAATAAGTAACGGGATGTGAAGTTAGCTGTTTGTCTTTTAGGATGGGGATGGAATAAGGGTGAGGTTGGGCGCCCATAAACCGGTTTAAACCCCCGGTGACTTTTGTCACTGACCGTTCCAAGGCGGTACTTCCATCTTCCTCCTATTGTATGTTTGTTTGTCTTTGTGCGTCTCTTGTTGTTTTTTCTACCTATGTACATTTGCTGTTTCCTTGTGTTGCTGTTCGGGCGAGTGTTTGTTCTGTATGTGGTGTTTCCTGCATTACTCATTTTTGTACTTTTCCTATTCCCGGTTCGTTATTCACAAAAACGAAAATAATCGAATAAGTAACTGGATGTGAAGTTAGCTACTTATTCCCGGTTCCTTATTCAAAATAATGAAAATAATTGAATACGTAACGGGATGTGAAGTTAGCTACTTATTCCCGGTTCGTTATTCACAAAAACGAAAATAATCGAATAAGTAACGGGATGTGAAGTTAGCTACTTATTCCCGGTTCCTTATTCACAAAAACGAAAATATCGAATAAGTAACTGGATGTGAAGTTAGCTACTTATTCCCAGTTCGTTATTCACAAAACGAAAATAATCGAATAAGTAACTGGGTGTGAAGTTAGCTACTTATTCCCGGTTCCTTATTCAAAATAATGAAAATAATTGAATAAGTAACGGGATGTGAAGTTAGCTACTTATTCCCGGTTCGTTATTCACAAAAACGAAAATAATCGAATAAGTAACGGGATGTGAAGTTAGCTACTTATTCCCGGTTCCTTATTCAAAATAATGAAAATAATTGAATAAGTAACGGGATGTGAAGTTAGCTACTTATTCCCGGTTCGTTATTCACAAAAACAAAAATAATCGAATAAGTAAAGGGATGTGAAGTTAGCTAATTATTCCCGGTTCCTTATTCACAAAAACGAATATATCGAATAAGTAACGGGATGTGAAGTTAGCTAATTATTCCCGGTTCCTTATTCACAAAAACGAATATATCGAATAAGTAACGGGATGTGAAGTTAGCTACTTATTCCCGGTTCCTTATTTACAAAAACGAAAATAATCGAATAAGTAACTGGATGTGAAGTTAGATACTTATTCCCGGTTCCTTATTCAAAATAACGAAAATAATTGAATAAGTAACGAGATGTGAAGTTAGCTACTTATTCCCGGTTCGTTATTCAGAATAACGAAAATAATCGAATAAGTAACGGGATGTGAAGTTAGCTACTTATTCCCGGTTCGTTATTCACAAAAACGAAAATAATCGAATAAGTAACGGGATGTGAAGTTAGCTACTTATTCCCGGTTCGTTATTCACAAAAACGAAAATAATCGAATAAGTAACGGGATGTGAAGTTAGCCACTTATTCCCGGTTCCTTATTCAGAATAACGAAAATAGTCGAATAAGTAACGGGATGTGAAGTTAGCTACTTATTCCCGGTTCGTTATTCAAATTAACGAAAATAATTGAATAAGTAACGGGATGTGAAGTTAGCTACTTATTCCCGGTTCGTTATTCAGAATAACGAAAATAATCGAATAAGTAACGGGATGTGAAGTTAGCTACTTATTCCCGGTTCGTTATTCACAAAAACGAAAATAATCGAATAAGTAACTGGACGTGAAGTTGGCTACTTATTCCCGGTTCGTTATTCAAAATAACGAAAATAATTGAATACGTAACGGGATGTGAAGTTAGCTACTTATTCCCGGTTCGTTATTCAGAACAACGAAAATAATCGAATAAGTAACGGGATGTGAAGTTAGCTACTTATTCCCGGTTCGTTATTCAGAATAACGAAAATAGTCGAATAAGTAACGGGATGTGAAGTTAGCTGTTTGTCTTTTAGGATGGGGATGGAATAAGTGTGAGGTTGGGCGCCCATAAACCGGTTTAAACCCCCGGTGACTTTTGTCACTGACCGTTCCAAGGCGGTACTTCCATCTTCCTCCTATTGTATGTTTGTTTGTCTTTGTGCGTCTCTTGTTGTTTTTTCTACCTATGTACATTTGCTGTTTCCTTGTGTTGCTGTTCGGGCGAGTGTTTGTTCTGTATGTGGTGTTTCCTGCATTACTCATTTTTGTACTTTTCCTATTCCCGGTTCGTTATTCACAAAAACGAAAATAATCGAATAAGTAACTGGATGTGAAGTTAGCTACTTATTCCCGGTTCCTTATTCAAAATAATGAAAATAATTGAATACGTAACGGGATGTGAAGTTAGCTACTTATTCCCGGTTCGTTATTCACAAAAACGAAAATAATCGAATAAGTAACGGGATGTGAAGTTAGCTACTTATTCCCGGTTCCTTATTCAAAATAATGAAAATAATTGAATAAGTAACGGGATGTGAAGTTAGCTACTTATTCCCGGTTCGTTATTCACAAAAACAAAAATAATCGAATAAGTAAAGGGATGTGAAGTTAGCTAATTATTCCCGGTTCCTTATTCACAAAAACGAATATATCGAATAAGTAACGGGATGTGAAGTTAGCTAATTATTCCCGGTTCCTTATTCACAAAAACGAATATATCGAATAAGTAACGGGATGTGAAGTTAGCTACTTATTCCCGGTTCCTTATTTACAAAAACGAAAATAATCGAATAAGTAACTGGATGTGAAGTTAGATACTTATTCCCGGTTCCTTATTCAAAATAACGAAAATAATTGAATAAGTAACGAGATGTGAAGTTAGCTACTTATTCCCGGTTCGTTATTCACAAAAACGAAAATAATCGAATAAGTAACGGGATGTGAAGTTAGCTACTTATTCCCGGTTCGTTATTCACAAAAACGAAAATAATCGAATAAGTAACGGGATGTGAAGTTAGCCACTTATTCCCGGTTCCTTATTCAGAATAACGAAAATAGTCGAATAAGTAACGGGATGTGAAGTTAGCTACTTATTCCCGGTTCGTTATTCAAATTAACGAAAATAATTGAATAAGTAACGGGATGTGAAGTTAGCTACTTATTCCCGGTTCGTTATTCAGAATAACGAAAATAATCGAATAAGTAACGGGATGTGAAGTTAGCTACTTATTCCCGGTTCGTTATTCACAAAAACGAAAATAATCGAATAAGTAACTGGACGTGAAGTTGGCTACTTATTCCCGGTTCGTTATTCAAAATAACGAAAATAATTGAATACGTAACGGGATGTGAAGTTAGCTACTTATTCCCGGTTCGTTATTCAGAACAACGAAAATAATCGAATAAGTAACGGGATGTGAAGTTAGCTACTTATTCCCGGTTCGTTATTCAGAATAACGAAAATAGTCGAATAAGTAACGGGATGTGAAGTTAGCTGTTTGTCTTTTAGGATGGGGATGGAATAAGTGTGAGGTTGGGCGCCCATAAACCGGTTTAAACCCCCGGTGACTTTTGTCACTGACCGTTCCAAGGCGGTACTTCCATCTTCCTCCTATTGTATGTTTGTTTGTCTTTGTGCGTCTCTTGTTGTTTTTTCTACCTATGTACATTTGCTGTTTCCTTGTGTTGCTGTTCGGGCGAGTGTTTGTTCTGTATGTGGTGTTTCCTGCATTACTCATTTTTGTACTTTTCCTATTCCCGGTTCGTTATTCACAAAAACGAAAATAATCGAATAAGTAACTGGATGTGAAGTTAGCTACTTATTCCCGGTTCCTTATTCAAAATAATGAAAATAATTGAATACGTAACGGGATGTGAAGTTAGCTACTTATTCCCGGTTCGTTATTCACAAAAACGAAAATAATCGAATAAGTAACGGGATGTGAAGTTAGCTACTTATTCCCGGTTCCTTATTCAAAATAATGAAAATAATTGAATAAGTAACGGGATGTGAAGTTAGCTACTTATTCCCGGTTCGTTATTCACAAAAACAAAAATAATCGAATAAGTAAAGGGATGTGAAGTTAGCTAATTATTCCCGGTTCCTTATTCACAAAAACGAATATATCGAATAAGTAACGGGATGTGAAGTTAGCTAATTATTCCCGGTTCCTTATTCACAAAAACGAATATATCGAATAAGTAACGGGATGTGAAGTTAGCTACTTATTCCCGGTTCCTTATTTACAAAAACGAAAATAATCGAATAAGTAACTGGATGTGAAGTTAGATACTTATTCCCGGTTCCTTATTCAAAATAACGAAAATAATTGAATAAGTAACGAGATGTGAAGTTAGCTACTTATTCCCGGTTCGTTATTCAGAATAACGAAAATAATCGAATAAGTAACGGGATGTGAAGTTAGCTACTTATTCCCGGTTCGTTATTCACAAAAACGAAAATAATCGAATAAGTAACGGGATGTGAAGTTAGCTACTTATTCCCGGTTCGTTATTCACAAAAACGAAAATAATCGAATAAGTAACGGGATGTGAAGTTAGCCACTTATTCCCGGTTCCTTATTCAGAATAACGAAAATAGTCGAATAAGTAACGGGATGTGAAGTTAGCTACTTATTCCCGGTTCGTTATTCAAATTAACGAAAATAATTGAATAAGTAACGGGATGTGAAGTTAGCTACTTATTCCCGGTTCGTTATTCAGAATAACGAAAATAATCGAATAAGTAACGGGATGTGAAGTTAGCTACTTATTCCCGGTTCGTTATTCACAAAAACGAAAATAATCGAATAAGTAACTGGACGTGAAGTTGGCTACTTATTCCCGGTTCGTTATTCAAAATAACGAAAATAATTGAATACGTAACGGGATGTGAAGTTAGCTACTTATTCCCGGTTCGTTATTCAGAACAACGAAAATAATCGAATAAGTAACGGGATGTGAAGTTAGCTACTTATTCCCGGTTCGTTATTCAGAATAACGAAAATAGTCGAATAAGTAACGGGATGTGAAGTTAGCTGTTTGTCTTTTAGGATGGGGATGGAATAAGTGTGAGGTTGGGCGCCCATAAACCGGTTTAAACCCCCGGTGACTTTTGTCACTGACCGTTCCAAGGCGGTACTTCCATCTTCCTCCTATTGTATGTTTGTTTGTCTTTGTGCGTCTCTTGTTGTTTTTTCTACCTATGTACATTTGCTGTTTCCTTGTGTTGCTGTTCGGGCGAGTGTTTGTTCTGTATGTGGTGTTTCCTGCATTACTCATTTTTGTACTTTTCCTATTCCCGGTTCGTTATTCACAAAAACGAAAATAATCGAATAAGTAACTGGATGTGAAGTTAGCTACTTATTCCCGGTTCCTTATTCAAAATAATGAAAATAATTGAATACGTAACGGGATGTGAAGTTAGCTACTTATTCCCGGTTCGTTATTCACAAAAACGAAAATAATCGAATAAGTAACGGGATGTGAAGTTAGCTACTTATTCCCGGTTCCTTATTCACAAAAACGAAAATATCGAATAAGTAACTGGATGTGAAGTTAGCTACTTATTCCCAGTTCGTTATTCACAAAACGAAAATAATCGAATAAGTAACTGGGTGTGAAGTTAGCTACTTATTCCCGGTTCCTTATTCAAAATAATGAAAATAATTGAATAAGTAACGGGATGTGAAGTTAGCTACTTATTCCCGGTTCGTTATTCACAAAAACGAAAATAATCGAATAAGTAACGGGATGTGAAGTTAGCTACTTATTCCCGGTTCCTTATTCAAAATAATGAAAATAATTGAATACGTAACGGGATGTGAAGTTAGCTACTTATTCCCGGTTCGTTATTCACAAAAACGAAAATAATCGAATAAGTAACTGGATGTGAAGTTAGCTACTTATTCCCGGTTCCTTATTCAAAATAATGAAAATAATTGAATAAGTAACGGGATGTGAAGTTAGCTACTTATTCCCGGTTCGTTATTCACAAAAACGAAAATAATCGAATAAGTAACTGGATGTGAAGTTAGCTACTTATTCCCGGTTCCTTATTCAATATAATAAAAGTAATTGAATAAGTAACGGGATGTGAAGTTAGCTACTTATTCCCGGTTCGTTATTCAGAATAATGAACATAATCGAATAAGTAACGGGATGTGAAGTTAGCTACTTATTCCCGGTTCGTTATTCACAAAAACAAAAATAATCGAATAAGTAAAGGGATGTGAAGTTAGCTACTTATTCCCGGTTCCTTATTCACAAAAACGAATATATCGAATAAGTAACGGGATGTGAAGTTAGCTACTTATTCCCGGTTCCTTATTCACAAAAACGAAAATAATCGAATAAGTAACTGGATGTGAAGTTAGCTACTTATTCCCGGTTCCTTATTCAAAATAACGAAAATAATTGAATAAGTAACGAGATGTGAAGTTAGCTACTTATTCCCGGTTCGTTATTCAGAATAACGAAAATAATCGAATAAGTAACGGGATGTGAAGTTAGCTACTTATTCCCGGTTCCTTATTCACAAAAACGAAAATAATCGAATAAGTAACTGGACGTGAAGTTGGCTACTTATTCCCGGTTCGTTATTCACAAAAACGAAAATAATCGAATAAGTAACGGAATGTGAAGTTAGCTACTTATTCCCGGTTCGTTATTCACAAAAACGAAAATAATCGAATAAGTAACTGGACGTGAAGTTGGCTACTTATTCCCGGTTCCTTATTCACAAAAACGAAAATAATCGAATAAGTAACGGGATGTGAAGTTAGCTACTTATTCCCGGTTCGTTATTCAGAATAACGAAAATAATCGAATAAGTAACGGGATGTGAAGTTAGCTACCTATTCCCGGTTCGTTATTCACAAAAACGAAAATAATCGAATAAGTAACTGGATGTGAAGTTAGCTACTTATTCCCGGTTCCTTATTCAAAATAATGAAAATAATTAAATGACTAACGGGATGTGAAGTTAGCTACTTATTCCCGGTTCGTTATTCAGAATAATGAACATAATCGAATAAGTAACGGGATGTGAAGTTAGCTACTTATTCCCGGTTCGTTATTCACAAAAACGAAAATAATCGAATAAGTAACGGGATGTGAAGTTAGCTAATAATTCCCGGTTCCTTATTCACAAAAACGAATATATCGAATAAGTAACGGGATGTGAAGTTAGCTACTTATTCCCGGTTCCTTATTTACAAAAACGAAAATAATCGAATAAGTAACTGGATGTGAAGTTAGATACTTATTCCCGGTTCCTTATTCAAAATAACGAAAATAATTGAATAAGTAACGAGATGTGAAGTTAGCTACTTATTCCCGGTTCGTTATTCAGAATAACGAAAATAATCGAATAAGTAACGGGATGTGAAGTTAGCTACTTATTCCCGGTTCGTTATTCACAAAAACGAAAATAATCGAATAAGTAACGGGATGTGAAGTTAGCTACTTATTCCCGGTTCGTTATTCACAAAAACGAAAATAATCGAATAAGTAACGGGATGTGAAGTTAGCTACTTATTCCCGGTTCCTTATTCAGAATAACGAAAATAGTCGAATAAGTAACGGGATGTGAAGTTAGCTACTTATTCCCGGTTCGTTATTCAAATTAACGAAAATAATTGAATAAGTAACGGGATGTGAAGTTAGCTACTTATTCCCGGTTCGTTATTCAGAATAACGAAAATAATCGAATAAGTAACGGGATGTGAAGTTAGCTACTTATTCCCGGTTCGTTATTCACAAAAACGAAAATAATCGAATAAGTAACTGGACGTGAAGTTGGCTACTTATTCCCGGTTCGTTATTCAAAATAACGAAAATAATTGAATACGTAACGGGATGTGAAGTTAGCTACTTATTCCCGGTTCGTTATTCAGAACAACGAAAATAATCGAATAAGTAACGGGATGTGAAGTTAGCTACTTATTCCCGGTTCGTTATTCAGAATAACGAAAATAGTCGAATAAGTAACGGGATGTGAAGTTAGCTTCCTATTCCCGGTTCGTTATTCACAAAAACGAAAATAATCGAATAAGTAACTGGATGTGAAGTTAGCTACTTATTCCCGGTTCCTTATTCAAAATAATGAAAATAATTGAATAAGTAACGGGATGTGAAGTTAGCTACTTATTCCCGGTTCGTTATTCACAAAAACGAAAATAATCGAATAAGTAACGGGATGTGAAGTTAGCTACTTATTCCCGGTTCGTTATTCACAAAAACGAAAATAATCGAATAAGTAACGGGATGTGAAGTTAGCTACTTATTCCCGGTTCGTTATTCAGAATAATGAAAATAATCGAATAAGTAACGGGATGTGAAGTTAGCTACTTATTCCCGGTTCGTTATTCAAAATAACGAAAATAATTGAATAAGTAACGGAATGTGAAGTTAGCTACTTATTCCCGGTTCGTTATTCAGAATAACGAATATAATTGAATAAGTAACTGGGTGTGAAGTTAGCTACTTATTCCCGGTTCGTTATTCACAAAAACGAAAACAGTCGAATAAGTAACGGGGTGTGAAGTTAGCTACTTGTTTGCTATTGAACATTCACAATCCATTGAATGTCGAACAGGGAACAAGGAACAAATAGCCAACTTCACGGACATATTTAAAAAGGAAATAAAGCACATATATAGAAACAGAGTTTGAGACAAAAAGTGAAGTTCCTGATCAGACGCCGCCTTGAAAAGGACTGGGACTGCACTATTTGTCGTGGTGCATTTATGCGACATTGGCGGTGAAAGGGTTAATGTCGGAGGTTTACAATAACAGTAATAATACAAGCTCTGCAGGGATTTTAAACCGATTGGAATAGAAACTAAAAACATATTCTGAAATAGAATTGATTCTTATCAGATTGCTCATGTAGGACCTGTCTAATAGGATAACATTCATTTAAACCATTCCCTCATATTGACACCTTTTGACGCCTCTGTAAACGTCCAATTCTGAAAACATTGTGATAGATAGATATATAGATAGGAGCAAATGCTCCATTTATCACGATGGTTTCAAATTTACACAATTCCAAATTTTACATTTTCTCTAGTAAATGCCCCTTTTCAGTAGATTTGTTTAAATCGGTTAATGCAAATCATAGCATTTTGCGATTTCACGAATTCGTACATATTTATTAAGTAAAATGTTAACACAAATATGAATGATATCACGGGAAAACGTATCTTCAGGGATTTGCAAATAGTGAAAACCCAGATTATATACCGCTTCATAGATGTGATTAGACCTGCGTCTTAATACTTTACGCTATGAATAATCATTTAACCAATTTTTTCATACTGACGCCTTATTGCGCCTCTGTAAAGTCATTTTATAGTTTCAAAACTACACAATTCTAAAATTCTCCCTTTCTATCGCTACTGCTCCTTTTAGGTGTAGATTTATTCATAGAGGTTGGGTCTAAAAGTAGTCTAGGAGGGAATGAGTTAATAAAAATAATTACACCATAAATACCAATTAGCTGATGTTTCTCTAATAACAAATGCATTCATTTTCATGACAAAAACTACAGAATCAGACCTATATTACTTTATACAAATACTGCAGGAGTCTTTTCTGTTTGCAAAGGTGTAGAAAGGCGTATTTGTGGGGTTAAGCATAAACTATTGCCCTTTTTCTTGTCGTTCTAAATGGCATAAACATTTTCGAAAGATGTCATGACATCTATAATCAAATCTCGGATAAATCTAGATATTGATCAATGGTCAGCCGGACGAGACTCCAAACTGAAATTTTATACCGATACAATGAGCACGCACACCACTTAGATTAAGTACCAAAGTAACAAAAAACAAAACAGAAGCAATGGTGCTCCGCTTCCTGTGTTTTTGAATAGCTTAACCCTTCGCTTGCTAATCGCGTCAATATACCTACCTGTAAATAGTGAAGACCCAGATGAGACAGCTCCTGCAACCAGTGCACTCCACAGCAGTGATTGCACAGCGAAATACTTGTACACAGTGAAGATGTATGTAATTATACAACAGGCCATGGGTAAAGAAGGAGAAATGTATTTTAAAATTCAGCAAGAGAAGGGTAAACTTTAGATAGCACGGATAACAAGACCTTTGACTGATCCATCGGCCTTTCTTGTATTGAAACAAAAGTCTATCAAGCGCTCTATTTAAATGTTTACAATTAGTCACCTTGAACTTAGTATCATTTCAATCTGAGGTTAAACCCTTGCTGTACTTAGCGTCACATGACCGGCAGTGGCAAACAGCTTGGATCCAGATTAGACGTCAAGTAACTCGGCATCTAGTCAGAATCCAAGCTGTTTGACATCCAGTCAATAGTTTCTCAAAAGCTTGAACAAATCAGAAGTAAGAAAATATTAAAGTAACACAGTTTTTGAACCGATATAATTTTTACCACTCAATTAGGTGTTCTCTTATCGGGAATCAAGAAACAGTTGATAACATCATTCAGCTGCACGGCACGTGTAATTTAAGATTAACCCTTTGCCTGCTTTAAATGTCTACTTAACCGTTTACGCCCTTTTTACGCCCTTGTAAACAGAGTAGATCCAGATCAGACGGCTCCTGTAGGAGCCGTCTGACCAGAGTCTGCTCTGTTTGCTTATGATATAATATACATGTAGATCTGATTCTACATATTCTGTCATGGTAAAAATGTTTAAATGGTAAAAGCACAGATGCCTGGAGGTAAAAGTTACATTTTTAATTAACATTTACATGTATCTATATTTCACTAGTTTAATTAATTTATTTGCGCTCAGCGTCCCATAAATATGACATTAACAATCAGTCTAGATTCATATCAGAGGATTCCTGATGGAATACAGTAAAAACCCCTCTAATACGACCAGCAAAAAGGGGCATAATTCACAGTGGCAGAGGCAGGTGGTAGCTCAATGCAGGACGCAAGTTTAATGCACAAAGCATAACTTACACCCTGCATTAAGCAACCACCTACTTATAAACACAGGTATGTTTATTCACTAAGTGGTCGCGTTAGATTGGTTCTACTGTACTCGCTGAACCCATCAATATCAATGACTTATACCAGTAATTATTTAGTTTGCTGTGCGTCCTAAAGACGAGTGAGACCTGTACGGGAAGTCCTTAACCATTTACTCCATGAATATTTATGTAAGAAATGACGACACCATGAACATATATTATATTAATTGTAATACATGTAATATCACATGGACAGGGGCAATTAGATTAATTGTAATAATAGCACATGGGCAGAGGAATTTTTTTTTTGCGCTAGCAGGAACTGTAGAATCATATCTGTATCTATATACAGTTTAACTTCGATATCTCGAACTTCAAGGGACCACACAAAGTAGTTCGAGATAATAGAAGTTCGAGTTATCCGATTTCTGATCTGAATATTTTTTTAAGTTCACATCTTAATGCTGGTCTAAAGTAATGCTGAAATCTCCTGTAGGAACTTTCATCATTACTTTCGACCTGCATTAAGCTGTCACATGTGTTTCTAGATAATTATGTGGAGTGATACATTTTAGAAGCATTCTGTATAGCAAATTTTCGAAATACCGACCTTCTAGTTCGAGTTATCCCGTTGTTCGAGTTATCCGAGTTCGATATATCGAAGTTCAACTGTATATAGGCTATGTTGCGAGTAGTCATTTTGTACAAACTGATATCAAACGAGTCTTGGAAAATGTTATAAAGCGAGCCTCTGGTGAGTTTAATATCAGTTTGTACAAAATGACTACGAGCATCATATTCTTTTTATCACATAACTGGTTTCGACTAAAATGCCGTTTTTGACAGGTCCTGTGTGTGTATTTCTACATGACGTCGTGGGATTTCTACATGACGCTATAGCTTATATTTAACATGTGGAATATAGACGAATATATGGTGGCTATGTAGCAACCCGTTTTGAAATAACGTTGCACTTTGAAATACTTATTTCAAAACGGGTTGAAGTTTATTTCAAAGTGCGATTTTCGATGCTAATCCGTTTTGAAATAACGTTGCACTTTGAAATAATTATTTCAAAACGAGCTGAAGTTTATTTCAAAGTGCGATTTTCGATGCTAATCCGTTTTGAAATATCGTTGCACTTTGAAATAATTATTTCAAAACGAGCTGAAGTTTATTTCAAAGTGCGATTTTCGATGCTAATCCGTTTTGAAATAACGTTGCACTTTGAAATAATTATTTCAAAACGAGCTGAAGTTTATTTCAAAGTACGATTTTCGATGCTAATCCGTTTTGAAATATCGTTGCACTTTGAAATAATTATTTCAAAACGAGCTGAAGTTTATTTCAATGTGCGATTTTCGATGCCAACCCGTTTGGAAATAACGTTGCACTTTGAAATAATTGTTTCAAAACGGGTCGCAGTTTATTTCAATGTGCGAATTTTAGATGTCAACCCATTCTGAAATAAAGTTGTAAATTGAAATAAACATGACTAAAGTTGGGACATGGTAAAAACAGAATACGTTCAAACTCATATACACTCATAGTGTGTTTCCAGTGACTGTAGACTAGTGTCGTCAAGTCGATGTCATATGACGTCATTGACTTAAAATGCATTTTTCACTACAAAAAAATTGAAATATACATAGAACAGGGAAAGTTTTAAGGGTTAAAATGAAGACGATCATCCAAAAACTTGCAACGACGCAAGTACAAGACTGACCGGCTAGCTCAGTAAGACTCGTACTATTGGCTCTCTGGCTTAGCGAAATAAATGCTCAGCACGTGTGGAAAACGCAGAACTGGTTGGTTCAGTATAAGAATAATGTGACTGTGTTTGGTTAAAATCTCATCGCATATCAGTGCTTTATACTTGGCGAGTTACAGAATCAGAGAATATTTGCCCTAGCCCCCTGCCCCCACCCATCCCTTAAAAACAACAGAAAACCTGATCACAAGACAGCCAAGCAATCTGCGGTATGGTGTTTTTATTTCGAAAATATGTTTTAATGGTAAGCACTTTTGTACCTAGTTGATAGTCGACACATCAAAGGAAAGATATACGCCTATTGTATGTCTCCACAAGCATACAATTGTCCCTGTCCTTATTTAATGCTGGGCGGGATGTTTTTGTTGTTTAAATTTGCCTTTTCTATACTGATGACCTTGGGGCTCAGACTAGCGATGAAACTCCACCAGCGTAAATAGTAATTAAACCTACAGTAAACCTTCTCTATAACGGCCACTAAATTACATCAAGTATTTTGTGTTAAAGGCAGACGGCTGCTTAAAGCAAAGTGAAGGTAAAACAGAACGTTCTTAAAGCGCTCCTATATAGGAGCGTTCTGTTTTACTTTCACCTTGCTTTAAGCAGCCACCTGCCCTAAATACCAACTAATTAACACAATTTAGTGGCCGTTATAGAGAGGTTTTACTGTATCTAATTAGACTGAATTGTGTTCCGTGTTTGAATCTTTTATCCTGTTAGCGTAATCTCCCACTACTTGCTTTTACACACCGCCTGTCTCCAGATGAAGGTCCGAACTATTTACCACTTGTCCAGCAACTACATGTATACAAAGCACACAAATACAGTAAAAACCCTCTATTGCAACCACCGAAAAGGGACATAATTCTTGGTGGCAGAGGCAGGTAGTAGCTTAATGCAGTACGAAAGTAATACAGAAAGCTCCTGCAGGAGCTTTCTGTATTACTTTCGTCCTGCATTAAGCTACCACCTGTATTTAAAGACACATATGTCTCTTCATTAAGTGGCCGCTTTAGAGGGGTTTGCTATATATTGGAAACTATTTAACCCTCTCCCTGTTGAATATTCATGTAAGAAATAATGACGTCATTGATACGTAGTAGCTGTTTGTTTACAATGACAAACATTCACGTGCTCTTTTGATATTGGTTAAATATATTATTCATTTCATGAGCAAACAGAGCGGTCGTTGATCAGAGGGCTCCTACAGGAGCCGTCTGATCTGGGTCTACTCTGTTTCCAAATGCGTGAAAGTGTGTTTATCTGAAGGAAAGTGTTAAAATAGCAGGATAAGGGTTCAAAATGTTGGCCATGATATATAGCCTCTTTGAATACATTTACCGAAAAGGAGAATTAACTAGAGAAAATGGAAATTTTAGAATGTTGCAGTTTGAAACAATTGTGATAAATAGAGCATTTGCTCCTATAGAAGCAAATGCTCTATTTTATCATAATGGGTTCAGAAAGTGACTTTTAAAGAGGCGTCCAAAGGCGTCAATATGATGGAATGGGGTAAAATCTAGTATATTTTATACTCTTGTCTTGATTTATTCCTTAACTCTATAGAAATGCTGTCAATATAGTGGATCCAGATCAAATGGCTCCCCTAGGATCACCAGGATTTGCTGTTTGCTTATGTAGATATGATTTGACAGTTTTTTCACACGGCCATTGTGTTATATCCCGTTAATATTCATATATACAATATCTGTTACATGAATATTCATAGAGTAAATGGTCAACCAATCAAACCCTTTCCCTTATGTAAGCGCATTTTGATGCATCTGCAAACAGGGTAGACCCATAGGAGCCGTCTGATCAGGGTCTGCTCTGTTTGCTTATGGTGTAATTAAAGATCTGATTCTACAGCTTCTGCCTTAGTCAAAATGCCCTGTGTCCATAATGCCATTATAAAAATATCTGCTATGTTTGCTTATAATATGACGTCATTATTTCCTACGTGAATATTCATCAGGGAAAGGGTTAAGATTTGCTGTCTAAGTATTCTTGTTTTCTATTCTATGTGTTCTCTTTTGTTTCCATACAATGCGAATCTTGCTGAAATACAACATTATCTCTTTCCTCCATAAATACGCATTTCGACGCCTCTGTAAAAGTCACCATTTGAAATCATTGTGATAAATAGAGCATTTGCTCCTATGGAGCAAATGCTCTATTTATAACAATGGTTTCAAAACTACACAATTCTAACATGTTCCTTTTCTCTAGTAAATGCTCCCTTTCGATACATTTATTCAAAGAGGTTGGGTCTAAAATAACCTATGAGGGAATGGTTTATAGGCGTAAGGCATGTTCTGGGTCTGCACTGTTTACGGGACAATAAGACATACCCTAAACTGTACCGTTAAGTCACAAGGATCTTATTACCCCACATTTAGTGTAGACCAAGATCAACCATCGCCCCTGTACTAAAAGACAAAGACCAAGTTACCACACATTCCGATGAGCTCTGAACTGTTGCGACATGTGGTCAGACATTACGTCAGCGACCGGTCTCGGTCTACACCGTTTGCAATGCAATAAGATCCAATTTTTCTGAAGGATTGATCAAATTTAGCGCTATACCTGGTATAAAAGCCTTTTTGACGTCTTTGCAAACAGCGTAGACCCAGATCAGACGGTTCCTGTAGGAGCCGTCTGATCAGGGTCTGCTCTGCTTGCTTATAAATATCGATATTATTAAATGTCGATATTATTAAATATCGATATTATATGAGTCTACATTTTCTGACTTGTTGAAAACATGTCTTGTTGGTTCATAATTTCATTACAAAAAAATAGCTCAATAATATTCATACAGGCGTACATCTTTCATGAATAATTATGCGTTAAAGGGCTAACATAATATTGTTGTGTATAAATCATTTTCTGCTGAGGCCGATTTTGTCTATGTTGAATAAGTTAGCGACCAGTAAATGCTGCCTATAAATCAAGAAATGTGATATACCATGTTATAAGAACCTTTTCTCGACAGCAGCACACTCTAGTCTACTCAAATTTGGATCAGGAGCAATGTTTGCTATTTCTGATTCGGTTAATCTTTTGAGAAACTATTGATCGAGTGTCAAACAGCTTGGATCCTGATGAGACGCCGAGTTACTCGGTGTCTCATCTGGATCCAAGCTGTTTGCAAATGCGAGTGAGATTGAGAATAGTGGAATAAGGATTAATGTCAAAATAATGAAACAGATACCGTCTGTAGTCAAACATTTAAGAACCCATTTCAATGGGTTTTTTTGGACAATTGATGCATTTGCACTGAACAGGAAGAATTTGAAATTACCTTGGCAACCATTTTCAATCCAAATTTGAGGTTGTGTACCTCGGTATTTTATCTGGATCCAGCCTGTTGCATACTTTGATCATGTTTAGCAGAATAAAAGTAGAAACCTTAGCTAAAGAAGGTGGTAGTTTTGTCATTGTTGATAAAGGTTAACCCTTTCCCTCATATAAACGCTTTTCACGCCTATGCAAACAGAGTAGACAAAGATCAGACGGCTCCTGTAGGAGCCGTCTGATCGAGTCTGCTCTGTTTGCGTATGAAATTATGATATAGACCTGACATAACAGTTTCTATCAATACATGTACCTAGAAATCCTGTGTATATATTATATGCCATTTTTAAAATTCAGCTAATGAATATTCGACAAGGAAAGGGCTAAATGATATATCAGCTGTATTATTCCTCCAAGTCCTTCGTTTCAGCAGTCCTTATAAAGTAGTAAACGGGTCAAATTTGCGCTATTAACGCACTATTGGTAACCGTATTCCCCCGCATCTGGCTTTTCGCTGAAACGTATACCGTATAGCCATTGAATATCTTTAACTCCTTACCTATACTGAATATTTAGTAAGAAATAATGGCTACAGTATAACCTGTCTTAAGCGGCCATAAAAAAAGGTCTAATTATGGGTCTGTAAGGCAGGTGGTAGCTTAAGGCAGGTCAAAAGTAATACAGAAAGCTCCTATAGGAGCTTTCTGTATTACTTTTGCCCTGCATTAAGCAACCGTATGCTTTTTAAGAGTTCTATGTTCAATAAATGAATGACGGCTTAGGAAATGTTCTACTGTACATGAATAACAATTCAGCTGAAGTTTTATGATGGCATTTTGAGCAAGGAAATATTTCATAATCACAAAAACTGTAGAAGCATGCATTTATTATTTTATAAGCAAACATAACAGGGCCTGACCAGGCCGCTCCGATATGCACCGTCTAATCTTGGAATGCAGTGTCGTAGAAACAGAGAAGACCAATATCAGACAGCTCCTAATTGGGCCTACTGATCTGAGTCTATTCTGTTTGCAAAAATTGGGAATAATGATTATTCCTTAGCCTGATAGAAACTTTTCATGTTTTTTTGCAAACAGAGTAGATCCAGATCAGACGGATCATATAAGATCTGTCTGGTCATTCGGGCTTTGCTGTATTTGCTTTTTTTCTATTTGTAATTGCAATGTACTTTTAAATCAAAAAGCTAAGCTCATAATACAGTAGAGCCCCTCTAATGCGACCACTTCATGAATAAACATGGGTGTCTTTATAAGCAGGTGTTGCTTAATGCAGGACAAACGTAATGCAGAAAGCTCCTAGCTCCTACATCTAGCACCCAGAATTATACCTCTTTTATGTGGTCGCATTAGCGGGGTGGTCGCATTAGCGGGGTTTTACTGTAGTCATAATGGATAGAGTCTGTCATGATAGTCTTAAGTGAAGGTTTAAACTTTAAACCACAGCAAAAGCACAGCATTTTGTGAACATTAAACTTTAAAGTGCACACAATGCTGTGATTTTGCGATACAGACACGACTGGATTTTGATTTTAGTAGTTACACAGAGGACAGTAAAACCTCTTAACCCTTCGCTTGCTGAATTTTAAAACACATCTCTCCTTCTTTACCCATGTCCTGTAGTATAATTACATATATCTTCACTGTGTACAAGTACTTCGCTGTGCAATCACTGCTGCGGAGTGCACTGGTTGCACAATCAACTTGTAAATAGTGCAGACCCTGATGAGACAGCTCCTGCAGGATCTGTCTCATCTGGGTATGCACTATTTACAGGTAGGTATATTGACGTGAATAGCAAGAGAAGAGTTAAAATTAAAGAAATTTTTTGATAGAGATTTGTGATAAACAATAAAACCTCTTATGACTGAACAACCACATAAGTGCAGTAGAACCTGTCTTAAGCGACTTTGAATTGATTGAATGTAAAAAACCAGGAGTTTTAAAAAGCATGTTGTTGCTTAATGCAGGACAAAGGTAATGCACAAAGCTCCTATAGGAGCTTTCTGTATTGCTTTTGACCTGCATTAAGCAACCACCTGCCCCACATACTCATAATTAACCATGTGTTTGATGGTTCTACTGTAGCATGTTCGGTGTTTGTGATAGGTGGTAGCTTTACGCAAGGTCAAAGTCCTCTGAGAGCTTTCTGCGTGACATTCACCCTGCATTAAACAGCAATTTGCCTAGAATCTCTCAAAAATTGTGATTTGCGAGATTTAACTGTATACTGTTGTGAATATTGGGGTTGTCCTGTTGAAATGTCAGTTTTAAAGTACATGAGATATGATACGGTAGCAATGAAATAAAAGTAATGGTTTGCATTAATGTAAATGTCACGTGCTTTGATGACTGGGCAATATTTACCATGAAAGGAAGTGCAAGCCAACAGTATAGTAACACCTCTCTATAACGGCCACTAGATTACATCAAGTATTTTGTGTTAAAGGCAGGTGGATGCTTAAAGCAATGTAAAAGTAAAACAGAACGCTCCTATAGGAGCGTTCTGTTTTACTTTCACCTTGCCTTAAGCAACCACCTGCCTAAAATATCAACTAATTAACACAATTTAGTGGTTGTTATAGAGAGGTTTTACTCTACATGAAAATATGAACGAAACTACAGTAAAGTTTCACTATAGCGACAATTATACCCGTCAGTGTTTTGGTTGCCATATTCTAACTTAACAATTGGCTTGTTAAGCATGAATTAACCCTTTCGGCGCCAAATTTCAAATTGTCGTCTTCAAACTAGTTTTGTTAAATCATTCGGTAACATAAGGCAATGAGATTTAAAAAAATGCAAATTTCAAAGGAATGAAGCAAAGATATAGAAATAGAGTTGAGACAAAAGAAGTAGTCCCTGATCAGACGCCGCCTTGACGCGTCTGATCTTGGACTGCACTATTTGTCGCGGCGCATTTTTGCGACATTGGCGGTGAAAGGGTTAGCTCACATTTGCAAACAGATTGGATCCAGATGTTTTTCGTTCAATGATTTCTCAAAAGCTTGAACGAATCAGAAGTATCTGGAAATTGTATCAGGTCGAAGATTAACCCTTTACTCCATGAAAACGTTTTTCTACGCCATTGCAAACAGAGTAGATCCATATCCGACGGCTCCTATAGGAGCCGCCTGATACGAGTCTGCTATGTTTACTCATAATATAGGTATGATTCTACATTTTCTGCCCTGACCAAATATTCCTACACATGTGTGCTATTATAACAACTAATCTAATTAATATTCATGGTGTTATTATTTCTTTCATGAACATTCATGGAGTGAAGGGTTAAGCAGATGCTATTTGTATAACAGCCAAAGGGTTGCCATGACATTTTCTCTGAGGATATCGCCTTGTACATTTACTTCATGATACCTTGATGAATGAACCATTACAACGCTGTGTAAAAATTATGTCTTGTTCAAAATTCGATATGGTGCAACTTACAATACAGTAGAACCCGTCCTAAGCGACCATTTACTTACTGAATATATAAAAAGTAAGTGGTTGCTTAATGCAAGACAAACGTAATGCAGAAAGCTCCTATAGGAGCTTTCTGCATTACTTTTGCCCTGCATTAAGCAACCACCTGCTTTATAAGACTCTTATGTTCAATAAATGAATGGCCACTCTTTAGAATCGTATCTTCGAGACAGCCCTAACGAGTGGTCACAAAACAGATTTTGATGAAGAAATGACGAGCTTAATATTTCGAGGGCTTGGTGCAAAACTATTGTAACTCCTTCACTTTGTGAAGGAGTTACAATAGTTTTGCACCAAGCCCTCGATTTGAAATATACTCAATTATCCTCTTATTGTATATAAGTTGTTCATGTATAATTATAAGCTATTTATAGATTGTCTTAAATATTTGTTTTCTATATTTAGATTTCCAGGATGTGCACGTGATGATATTCATCGGTTTCGGGTTCCTGATGACATTCTTGAAGCGCTATGGTTATGGAGCCGTATCTATCAACCTACTGATTGCCTCCTTCTGTATCCAGTGGGCCATGATTGTCAGAGGATTTATCCATCACGTGCTGCACGGGCACGCCAAATTCCCTGTTTATCTTTCTGAGTAAGTTGCTGTCATAGGTTTAGTTTCTTGGATATTTATTATTTCTTGTTGTTTTTCAACAAAACTTGACAGCTGTCTCGGGAAAAGGCATTGCTTATCTCCAATTTTGGTAAAACCTTATTCCTCATGAATATTTATTCCAGAGTTCGTGACTTCATGAATATTTATTGGCTGAACTTTTATCAAGGCCAATGATAAAGTGGTATTTTGGTCTTTTCGGAAACTAGTATAGAATCAGATGTACATGTATATAATTCCGTAAGCAAACACAGCAGACCCTGATCAGAGGGCTCCTATAGGAGAATATTGGTCTCCTCTCTTTGCAATGACATTTATTTTGGAGTAATAGGTTACAAATATTGAATCCTACGCATTATGTTACTTATCAAGCATGTTTACAGGTGGCCATACTTTTAGGAATCTTTACCTTCAGTTCTTTCAGTGCTTTGAGTTAAAGTATGATCGACCAATGGTGTTCGATTGCTCGTCATTCCTATATAGCTTCACTTTTATTTATCATATTTCTCAGATAGGCTACAGTTAACTTATTGCCTAATTCATTAATTGTGTTTTAACTTGCATTTCTTTTCGTGCATTTGATCAAAGTGTCAATCAGTATAGATCCTCTCCTCGGAGTCTCGTATGAACCAACTCGGTTTGCAAATGCAACAATTCGCCCGCGATATATTCCGGGTTAACCCATTACCTCATAGGCTATTTTTAGATACAACCTCTTTACCTCTACCGAAAAGGAGCATTAACTAGAGAAAAGGAAAATTTTAGAATTTTGTAGTTTGAAATCATTGTGATAAATAGAGCAAATGCTCTATTTATCAAATGGTTTCACAAAGTGACTTTTACAGAGGCGTCAAAAGTCGTCAATATGAGGGAAATGGGTTAACACATAAACAACCATGGTGTACATGCAACAGCTGTAGACCCAGATCAGAGGGCTGTACATATCAATTTCAGCGCTTTCCCCCAACATATATTTCTTTTGCAGGGATCCTTCCTATGAAAAATGAATGGATTCCAAATGTTAGTTAAGAAGAGTTTATGTGATATGGGTATTAAAGTGTTAAATAATACTTTTATTTTTGTTTCCAGAATGCTGACTGCCGATTTTGCCTCTGCCACGGTTTTAATCTCATTTGGCGCCGTTCTGGGGAAGACAAGCCCCTTGCAGCTCCTTATTATGGGAATGATAGAGGTTCTGTTGGCTCAAATCAACGAATATATAGGAGTAGACAAACTTGGGGTAAGAGCATGTTCAGTGTTGAACTAAAACATACGATAATAGGAACAACGTCGGGGATATATACATGTACATGTACAGCTCCTATATTTCTCAATCAATCCCTATTTTGTGACCACTCTTGACGGGAAATTTCTAAAGAGTGGTCACAAGATAGGTTCGCTGGTGAAACAATGAGGGACAAAATATGTCAAATATGTCTCTTTATATACGGAGCTGGGATAGTAGAGTCAGATTATATGATTCAATATACAGTAGGGTTTGTCTTAAGCGACCTTATATTGATAGGACACAGGAATCTTAAAAAGCAAGTGGTTGCTTAATACAGGTCAAACGTAATGCAGAACGCTCCTATAGGAGATTTTTGTATTACTTTTGACCTGTATTAAGCTACTATCTGCCTTATACACCCATTATTATATCTATGTTTGACGGTCGCTTAATGCAGGATCTACCGTATCAGGAAATATGAATACCATACTACTATTACTACTACTATTACTACTACTACTACTACTATTACTACTACTATTACTACTACTACTACTACTACTACTACTACTACTACTACTACTACTACTACTACTACTACTAATACAACTACTACTATTACTACTACTACTATTACTACTACTACTACTACTACTACTACTACTACTACTACTACTACTACTACTACTACTACTACTACTACTACAACTACTACTATTACTACTACTACTACTACTACTACTACTACTAATACTACTACTACTAATACTACTACTGTTACTACTACTACTACTACTACTACTACTACTGTTTTACTCATTTGAATTATTTTACATAATTAACCTTATTTCGTTCCTTTCTATTTCATACAGGTCGCTGACGTAGGAGAGTCTATGTTTATTCACGCTTTCGGTGCTTATTTCGGTCTCGGATGTGCCCGTATTTTGTACAACGATCAGTACAACGAGGCTAGGTCAGAGGGCGCTGTCTATCATTCGGATATCTTTTCGATGATCGGTAAGAATCATAGCTCGTAAAGTGGTACATGTATACATGTCTTCCACGCCTTTTAGATTTTATAATATGTTCTCTCATATTAGCGCAGAACATATACTACGTCCATAAATTATCAGACAGAAGCATCTTAACCCTTTCCTTCATATAAACGTGTTTTCACGCATTTGCAAATAGAGTAGACCCTGATCAGACAGCTCCTATGGGAGCCGTCTGATCAGGGTCTGTTCTGTTTGCTTATAGGGTTGTTACAGAACTACTTGCCAGTTTTATAACAATGGATATACTCATCTTACATTTTAAAAAAGACTTGACGTTATTGATGAGGGAATTTTGCATGAGTATTCATCGTGCCATTAATAAAATCTTCTAAAATTGGTGGCAAGTGCAAAAATGAAACTAACACAGAACCCCTTTGTATTACATTAGTGAGTTAAACTGTGCTGCCTGCATTCAGGAAGTTATTTGTAGTTTCTATTCTGACTCATTTTTCCATTGTTTTCTCCGGAAATGCATTCAATGTAAAATGACAGAACAGCTATTCAGACTCATACCTTGACAGCATGGCGAAAGGTGGTTTGAGTAATTTATTGCATTGGTATGCTCAGGTAAGATGCGTGAATTAACCCATTTGCTCCAAATGGATTCTTTCATGCTTATATATTGGATTAGTCCATTTTTATCTAAGGGGTGCCTGGCCAAAATTTTTAATTTTTCTTTTTGTTTTATATTGAAATTCCTATCAGCAAACAGCATAAACTCTGATCAGACGCCGCATTATGCGGCGTCTGATCAGAGTATACACTGTTTGCCTACGTCCCATATATGGGATCGTGGGAGCGAATGGGTTAAAATATTTTCAGGAATATCTTCTTTATTCCTCTACCAACTCTGCAAGTCAATTCTAAAGAGTGGTCACAACATAGAGTTTGGTGGAGAAATGACGATTTTATTATTTGAGTACGCACATTTATCTGTTGTTCTGTAAGCACTATTTGTGTTGCATTCTAGCATTAAATTCAATAAAATGTGGTTTTGTTGAACTTCTTACTCAGTAATTAAATATTTATTATTATGTTTGCATATTTCAATAGGCAGTGATATGCTTGATCTAAAATTATATTTTGAAGCATCTATAAAGTAAAATCTTTTATTTAGGTTAAAATTGGCGATGGTTGTATTATTTACTGTCAACATTTCCAATTCTTGTTAACTATTGTAATATTGGGAACACGTTTGCGCAAAATGATTGGAAAGTAAAACATGACTATAAAACACAAATACATGTAATATGTGTGTGGGCATAATTTAGCCATTTTCCTTCCATTTTTCATTTACCTTCTTATCGTCCTTCATTTCTTCCATTTGTCCCTGCTCCCTTCTTTTACGGTCCTATTTCTTCCTCATTTCTTTCATTCTATATTTGTTTCGTTCTTTCTCCCTTCATGTCGCCCTTTCCTGTTGATATTTTAGTATCCCCTCTCCATCTATACAAGTCAATCTGTCTGTTGTGTCATCCGTTTTTCTCCCCTTCCCTTTTTTCTTCCTGTCCTTCGTTCCCTCCTTCATTCATTCCGTTTCCTTATGCTTCCATTCTTACCCATTTAACCCTACTCCTTGCTTATTTTTCATTGGTTTAATCAAGTGATCGCTCATTTAATCCCTATGAATAATCCCCATCTCTCCTTCCAGGAACGGTCTTTCTGTGGATCTTTTGGCCCAGTTTCAATGGAGGGGCCGCATCAGGGGATGAGCAGGAAAGGGCCATCATCAACACATACTTGTCCCTGTGTGCCTGTACCCTTATTGCCTTCGCAGTCTCACAATTGGTCGAGAAAAGGGGACGATTTGACATGGTTTGGCATCCATTTAACTCTTATTTATGCTGTGCCTAGTGTATATCATTAACCCTCTGCCTAATGAATATTCATCTAAAATATACAGTAGAACATGGAGATAGAGAGCGATAGAGAGAGAGAGAGAGAGAGAGAGAGAGAGAGAGAGAGAGAGAGAGAGAGAGAGAGAGAGAGAGAGAGAGAAAGAGAAGCAACTACTGTCTTGAAATTTTGTCATGATGCATAAATGAGTTCAAGTTAATTATTGCAACATAGTCAAATACCTTTTGTTGATCTCCTGAAATAACCAACACAAACGTGCAAGTAACGGTTTATACCAGGGACGAATTACCCATGGTACGAAAGGAAAAAAGCATGCATTCAACACTTTACAGACAGTAAAACAAACATTACCTTGGCCGTCAACGGTAAGTTATCGAAATTCCTTTAGAAAAACAGCACAATAAATGCATTTCCTATGAATGACACTTTCGAGAATACAAGTAAATTACATTCCAATAAAATCCGACACATATTTCACTTTCCTCGTGCTAATGAGTGGACATGGCTAAGTCCCGGGAAGTACTGCAAATAGCAGAATATCCTCGGGACTTTCCATGTAGATCTACCAACTAAAATAGTACTTTTACAAACATATGCTGTTCTCTTCCTTTCGAAATTAGTAGGTAAAACTGAAAGTCATCAGGTTAAGAAATTAAATGGATCATCTTATTTGTTATACTGTCTCATCTCATTTTACCTTTTCCCTCATACAAAAGTATTTCCTCGCCGAGATAAAAAAATAAATATTACAGAATTAAATATTTATATGTAGATAATTGTTAAGTTTTGCATTTTACGATATGATATGGGGGTATTTTAGTATGTTTACGTATGAATACAGTTGAACCTCGATATCTCGAACTCGGATAACTCGAACTTTGTGATAATTCGAACTAAATGTTCGGTCCTTCGAAACTTTACAATACAGAATTGCTCTAAAATGTACCACTGCGCATTTCTAGAAATACATGAGACAGCCTACAGGAGCTTTCAGCATTACTTAAGACCTGCATTAAGCTATGAACCTCAGACATTGTCCAGATTAGAAATCGGATAACTCGAACTTCTGTTATCTCGAAATATTTTATATGGTCTCCTCAAGATAATTAAGTTCAACTGTATTAATTATTAAGTTATTTTTCAATATCAAACACCGATGTATGCATTTAACCCTTTCACCGCCGATGTCGCATAAATACACCACGACAAATAGATCTAGTGCAGTCCCAGATCAGACGCCGCCTTTTGAAGGCGGCGTCTGATCAGGGACTTCACTTTTTGTCTCAATATCTATTTCTGTATCTGTGCTTTATTCCTTTGAAATTTGCATTTATTTATCTCAGTTCCGTGTTGTACCGAATGATTTTAAAAAATTGGGATTCCAGACAGTTAGAAATTTGGCGCCGAAAGGGTTAAGGTAAATGACGATTGTATAACTACTGTTGAACAACGATATCTCGAACTTTAAGGGGCCATACAAATTACTTTGAGTCATCCAATATCTAATCTGAACAAAGTCTCAAGTTCACAGTTTAATGCGGGTCTAAAGTAATGCTGAAAGCTCCTATATGAGTTTTCAGCATTACTTTCGATCTGCATTAAGCAGATAATTCGTAGATAATCTGGATACTTTCTAGATAATGTTTAGTGATACCTTTTCGACCACTTGTCTATTGTAAATTTTAAACTTAAATATTGTAAACTTTTACTCGAGTTATCCCGAAGTTAGACTTATCCGAATTCGAGATATCGAAGTTCATCTGTATTGCATTAACTTTTGTCTCCTGTAGGTACACGTTCAGAACGCCACCCTTGCTGGCGGTGTGGCCCTTGGGACCAGTGCAAACATGCCCCTCAGCCCATGGGCATCCTTGTTGATAGGGTCAATAGCTGGTGTTCTTTCTGTGGTCGGATATGCTTACATCACCGTAAGTATAACCCAATATGAACGAATGAGTACAATATATAACTATGGAACGCCATTCTGCCATGCTAATTGCTAAATACAAAATGCGAAATGATTTTTGCCAATTGTGTAAATTGCTAGGGAATGTTCCAAATGGTGGATGTAAATGTCAAATGCGAAGTGCGAAGTGCGAAATGCTTATTGCTAAATTGCATGTTTGCACTACTGGCATTGCACAGCGCCATTTTTAAAGTGACTTTACATTTGCTAAATGCCTGTTTATTTACATTAAAGCTTATTGCTTATTGCACTACTGAATTAAAAATGTCGCTGTTCAGTGCAAGTAGTGCAAACATGCATTAAGCAATACGCATTTTGCATTTCGCATTTGTCATTTAAATCTATCATTTGGAACATTCCGGTTCTTTCCCACAATTGGCAAAAAGCATTTCGCACTTTGCATTTAGAATTTCGCATTTAGCAAATAGCATGGCAGAATGGCGTTCCAAGACATATAACCAAGACAAGCACACCACATCAGTCTGAAATCCTCGTCTGATCCCGACAAATCCGTTGTAGTTTTAACCGCCATCGCCAAGGGTTCCGATTGGCCCAACATTTCTTTTACACAATTTTTGCTTTGCACAAATGTTCGTACATTATAGGTATAGTATAGATACGCCATTAACCCATTCCCTCATATTAACGCCTTTTGACGACTCTGTAAAAGCCTCTTTGTGAAACCATTGTGATAAATAGAGCACTTGCTCCTATAGGAGCAAATGCTCTATTTATCACAATGGTTTCAAATTACACAATTCTAAACTTTTCCTTTTCTCTAGTTAATGCTCCTTTTCGGTAGATTTATTCAAAGAGGTTAGATCTAAAAATAGCCTATGAGGTAATCATCTAAAAATAGCATATGAGGTAATGGGTTAAAGCCTTTGCATACAGAGTAGACACAGATCCTGTAGGATTCGTCTGATGATGTTCTGTTTTGTTTGCTAACGAAACTATATACACGTAGATCTCATTCAACATAGCCAAACATTCGCGTGGCCTGGTTCCAATGTTATAAAAACTTCTGAACCTGAGTCTGAGATCATTCTCAAGTATCTGATTGGTCAAGCAAAAAGTTTTATAACCTCGGGGTCGTGTGCAATAATAAACTTTCAGCTATTCAGTATTCATGACGTCGCTATTTCATACATGATGCCACTACAGTAAAACCTCTCTATAACGGCCACTAAATTAAATCAAGTATTTTGTGTTACAGGCAGGTGGTTCCTTAAAGCAATATGAAAGTAACACAGAACGCTCCTATAGGAGCGTTCTATTTTACTTTCACCTTGCTTTAAGCAGCCACCTTCCCTAAATACCAACTAATTAACACACTTTAATGGCTGTTCTAGAGAAGTTTTACTGCATTTCTTACATGGCTATTCAATATTTTCTTGTTCAACTGCAGCCATTCCTGAAGGATAAACTGAAGATCCATGACACTTGTGGCGTGAACAATCTACATGGCATGCCTGGTATTCTGGCAGGCGTTGTTGGAGCTATAGCGGCTGCCATGGCGAACCTGGATAGCTGGGGTTCTAGGTACAGTCAGTTCTCGTTACAACGAACACTTTCGTTCCCACAGAAAGCGTCGTTGTATTGAAAGCGTCGTTGTATTGAAAATGTCGTTGTAATGAAAGCGTAGTTGTATTGAAAATGGTCGTTGTAATGAAAGCGTCGTTGTATTGAAAATGTCGTCGTTGTAATGAACATTAAGTTATACAGTAACTTAACATTCCTCCACACCGGACAATCAAATTACAGTAAAACCTCTCTATAACGGCCACTAAATTGTGTTAATTAGTTGGTATTTAAGGCAGGTGGCTGCTTAAAGCAAGGTGAAAGTAAAACAGAACGCTCCTATAGGAGCGTTCTGTTTTACTTTCACCTTGCTTTAAGCAACCACTTGCTTTTAACACAACAAACTTGATATAATTTAGTGGCCGTTATAGAGAGGTTTTACTGTAGCATCGATACTGGTCTGTATGACAGTCGGAAACTTAATGCAGGATGAAAGCTATACAGAAAGCTCCCAGAGGAGCTTTCTGTATGACTTTCATCCTGTATTTAACAGCCACCTGCTTAAAAAGATTTTAAGGTCTACTTTGCTAAAATTTCGGTTTAGCGGGGTTTTACTATATTTGTTTCCAAAATTCGTGTCTGTATAATGAAGATTCCCTTACATCGAATACCGTTGTAAAGAAGTCTTAAATACTGTTTCTATTAACACCTAAATCTGATGTTAAATTGATGCCTTCTTCAACTCCGATCGTATGCAATCTTTACTAACTTCGGATCCGTTCTGTCTTTTGAAAAACAATTGACCGAGTGTTAAAACACTGATAAGACACTGATTTGTCAAAAACTGATGATACACTGATTTGTCAAACGCTGATGAGACACTGATTTGTCAAACACTGATAAGACACTGATTTGTCAAACACTGATGATACACTGATTTGTCAAACACTGGTGATACACTGATTTGTCAAACGCTGATGAGACACTGATTTATCACAGACTGGTGAGACACTGATTTGTAAAACACCGATGATACACTGATTTGTCAAACGCTGATGAGACACTGATTTGTCAAACACTGATGAGACACTCATTTGTCAAACGCTGATGAGACACTGATTTGTCAAACACTGATGAGGCATTGATTTGTCAAACACTGATGAGACACTGATTTGTCAAACACTGATGAGACACTGATTTGTCAAACGCTGATGAGACATTGATTTGTCAAACACTGATGAGACACTGATTTGTCAAACACCAATGAGTCACTGGTTTACTCGGTTTTTCATCGGAATCCAATCTGTTCGCAAATGTAAACCAGGCCACGCATAGTTTAGAATGATAAAGGTTATGTCTGATGAATAATTTCGATCATAATACAGAGATGCCGCTTATAAATGAATACCTGGGGGCTTTACGAGTGATTTTGTTATACCCATATATCGTGATATCTGCATAAACGTAGTACAGTAGTACTCCTCTAATGCGACCATTTAATGAATAAACCTGTGTGTCTTTATAAGCAGGTGGTTGCTTAATGCAGGACAGAATTAATGCATAAAGCTCCTCTGGGAGCTTTCTGCATTATTGTTGTCCTGAATTAAGCTACCACCTGCATCTAGCACCCGGAATCATACCTCTGTTTGGTGGTCGCATTAGCGGGGATTTACTGTACAGTAAAACCAACCTAAACAGGAATTCTAGTAGAGAAGAATTTAGATACAGTGATCCATCTCTACAACGACACCCTTTGGGATACGAAGATTGTATGTGTTGTTCAGAGGGAGTTGTTATAGGGAGGGAAATTCAAACATAATTAGCTTGTTTACAGATTCCCAGGTAAGGTTATTTCGGGAACTAAAACCGCTATGCCTCTATCAAACCCTATGTTGTGACCACTCTTTAGAATCGTCACAAAGTGACGATTCTAAAGAGTGGTCACAACATAGGGTTTGATGGAGGCATAAAGAAAATACGATGGAAAAAGTTGTTTCTGGATCCTTGTTGTTTCGGAAACAGTGACATGCGTTGTTGTAAGGAGGGAGTCGTTATTGGGAGGGTCGTTGATGGGAGGGAGCACTGTACTTAAAGGCAAGTAGCAGCTTAATGCAGGAAGAAATTTTAATGCAGAAAGCTCAGGGAGAAACTTTCTGCATGACTATCACACTGCATTGAGCTGTCACCTGTCCCGGTGACCGATGTTTATACTAAATTGAACGTCCAGTTTGTAGGGGTTTTATTGTACAGTAAAATAAGAGAATACTTTAGGTGAATAAATTTTACTTTGTATTAAGCAAATATTCATTATTTCAGAGTTAGGTATAAGAGAACATCACCATACATTCTGTAATTCCTTGATACACTGCTTGTAGCATTCCACACTACAATCAACTATGAATAAAACCTAGTCGAAAATGCCGACAGGCGGTCTTTGAGAATCGGATGCAAGTTTCTATATGCAGGAAGTATGACTTTTTTACATATGCAAGATATTTGACTTTTTCCATATACAGCATGTATGAAATCTTCCCCGCCACAATCCCAATGAAGGACAACACGACCGCTTATGAAATGGCAGTCGCCAACTACAGTGTGACCCACCCCGGGGCCGGGAGGAACGGCGTAACCCAGGGAGGCTTCCAGATGCTGGCCCTCGTCATTACCCTGATTGTAGCCATTGTTGGTGGCCTTGTGACCGGTAAGAGAATATTCGTCAAACTCAAGTCCAGCTTAAGAATAAACACATTTTAGTTGCATAACGATATTCCTTAACCCTTTCGGCGCCAAATTTATAATTGTCGTCTGCAATGCCATTTTGTTAAATCATTCAGTAAATATGGAAATGAGATGAATAAATGCAAAAAAACAAAGGATTAAAGCACATATATAATTAAAAATAGAGATTGAGACAAAAAGTGAAGCCCCTGATCAGACGCCGCCTTGAAAAGGCGGCGTCTGATCTGGGACTGCACTGTTTGTCGTGGTGCATTTATGCGACATTGGCGGTGAAAGGGTTAACAATTAATGTAAGAAATAATGACATCACGAATATTAATTAAATGATTTTTATAATTGTAATAGACACTGGAAGCTGTGCCTATATTAGATCCTGAGCATATAGATAGTTTTATGCCTTGTACGATTGAGTATGTACTTGTAGTGCCTAAACAATATGTACAACAAAGTATCGATGTTCGAAGTGGTGCCCTTTTTTGGCTTTCAATGACAGATGTAGCTGTGTCGTTTTGGCGCCAAATTCAAAGGTGCCGTCTGCAATTATAGTTTCATATTAAATTTCATTCTAAACTAAATAATAAAGGGATATTAGTAAAACATTTGTTTTTAAAAACCTGTATGCTTGGGCTAAAATAATACAGAAAACAGTAAAGTCCCAGGTCAGATGCCGCCTTGAAAAGGCGGCATCTGACCTGGGACTGCACTGTTTTCAATGGTGGCAACAGGCAACATTGGCACCGAAAGAGCGTGTATTAATGATGTACTGCATATTGCGGTTTATACACCTGTCGCGTATTGATAGCGTTCATAGCAACGTTATCGAGTGTGTGCATGTTGCTGTTTTTGCTTCTATGCCTGCTGTGTCGTAAAAACGTAAATTGTATACAGCAAAGTTATCGATGTTTTGCACATCGCGGTTTATGTTCTATATGACTGCCACTGCGCCTGTCGTTCATTGGCAGCGTGCACAATAAAATGTATCGTTGTTCTTCCTGTTGCGGTTTAATCTCTCTATATGACTATCACTGCGCCTGGCGTACCTAGACATCGTGCACGGGAAGGTTGTCGATGTTCTGTCGGTTGCGGTTTAATCTCTCTAAATGACTGTCACTGTGCCTGGCGTACCTAGACATCGTGCACGGGAAGGTTATCGATGTTCTGTCGGTTGCGGTTTAATATCTCTATATGACTATCACTTCGCCTGTCGTACCCATACACCGTGGACAGGAAGATTATCGATATTCTGCATGTTGCATGTTATACCTTTCAGGACTACTGCTGAGGCTTCCATGCCTAGATAACGTGCACGGAGACAAGATGTTTGATGATCGTCAGTTCTTCATCGTAGATGGGCAAGGCTTTCCTGAAAATGAGCACGGTGACCTCAATCATGACGGCAATGCAACCGGAAATGACGAAAGATTGTAAGATTGATATTATCAAATTTTTATAACGTATTAAGAAAATGTGTTTTCAGGCTTTGATAACATTGCATGCTTTAGATTTGGGTATACAAACTTATGGTGTAAATATTAACCCTTTATTACACGAGTATTCATGTATGAAATAATGACGTCATGAATATTTATTATATTGATTTTTAAAATGGCACATGGGCACGCGAATATTTGGCAATTACAGAAACTGTAGAATCATGCATGTATCATTGCATAAGCAAACAGAGCAGGGTCTGCTCTATTTGCTGATGACGTAATATAGATCTGATTCTACAGCTTCTGCCTGAGCCAAATTGTCCTGTGTTCGTATGTCATTATAAAATATGATCTCATTAATATTCATGACGTCAGTATTTCTTACATTAACCCTTCTCTTGCTGAATTTTGAAATACATTTCTCCTTCTTTACCCATGCCCTGTTGTATAATTACATATATCTTCACTGTGTACAAGTATTGCGCTGTGCAATCACTGCTGTGGAGTGCACTGGTTGCACAATCAACTTGTAAATAGTGCAGACCCTGATGAGACAGCTCCTGCAGGAGCTGTCTCATCTGGGTCTTCACTATTTACAGGTAGGTATATTGACGTGAATAGCAAGCGAAGGGTTAATATACAACAGTGAAATGGTTAAAACATGCATATGTTGTATATACAGAACAACAGATAAAGGTGTATATTTAAAAACTAAACTCATCATTTTCCCATCAAACTCCACGTTGTGGGTGCGCTTTAGAATCGTCTTGAAGAGAGGTCACAACATAGGGTTTGGTGGAGAAATAAAACAGTTACAGTAAAACCTCTCTATAACGACCACTTAATTACATCAAGTATTTTGTGTTAAAGGCAGGTGGCTGCTTAAAGCAAGGTGAAAGTAAAACAGAACGCTTCTATGGGAGCGTTCTGTTTTACTTTCACCTTGCTTTAAGCAGCCACCTGCTCTAAATACCAACTAATTAACACAATTTAGTGGTCGTTATAGAGAGGTTTTACTGTATTCAAGAACATGTTTTAATTTACTCATCATAGCTGGACCCCTGTGTACTTTAATACTTAAATTTTGTTTTTGTTTTCTTTTTCAGGAAAATGATGGAATAAAAGTCCACCCCCATCATCGTAATAACTGTATATGTGCCTATGAAATAATATGTGTATAGGAATGTACGTATACAGATCTGTACCAAGTTTCGAAACAGTTCTGACAGTTTATGGAAAGTAAAACCCCTCTAAATCGACCTCTAAAATTCCGGCATATAAAGGTAGATGGCAGCTTAACCCTTTCACCGCCGACGTCGCATAAATGCACCACGACAAATAGTGCAGTCCCAGATCAGACGCCGCCGTCTGATCAGGGACTACACTTTTTGTCTCATTCTCTATTTCTATATATGTGCTTTATTCTTTCGAAATTTGCATTTATTTATCTCATTTCCTTACTGTACCGAATGATTTAACAAAATTTGGATTGCAGACGACACTTAGAAATTTGGCGCCGAAACGGTTAAAGAGGTCGAAGGTAATGCAGAAAGCCCCTGTGGGAGCTTTTTGCCTTACTTTCGGCCTGCATTAAACAAACACCTGCTTTTAAAAACATATATGTTTGTTGATCAAGTGGTCTATTTGAAGGAGTTTTACTGTATATGGACAAGGTTATGTGTAACTGGCTGTCTGCAGCATACTCAACGCAGTATTATGTGAATATATATAATCATAATCCACAATTAAAGATCTGGACTGAACCATTTCCAATAGAGGTGTTCATTGCTGACTTATCCTATATACAATTCAACTTCGATATTTCGAACTTCAAGGGACGATGCAAATTAGTTCGAGATAACAGATGTTCGAGTCATCCGATTTATAATCTGACCAATATCACCAAGTTCACAGCTTAATGCATGTCAAAAGTAATGCTGAAAGCTCCTGTGGGAGCTTTCAGCATTACTTTCGACCTGTATTAAGCTGTCACATGTGTTTCTAGACGTGTATAGTTATACATTTTAGAAAAACTGTGTATTGTAAATTTTGGAGGGACCGAACTTTTAGTTCGAGTTATCCCGAACTCCGAGTTATCCGAGTTCGAAATATCGAAGTTCAACTACACGTGTATCTTCCCACCATTACACATACCAAGACAATGTGAGAATGATTAATCAGATAACCTTGGCCGATATCCTCATTAAATTCGAAACCGAAGTTCCCTGGGATTGCCGAGGTTGTACGACTAGTGGATTGGTGAAATTTGAATCCTTTACACGATGAAGACACATTTGGATGTCTTTGCAGACAGGGAAGACAGATATCAGACAGCTTTTGTTGTTTGATCATTGTCTGCTCTGTTTGTTTATGAATATATAGATCTGATTCTACAGATACTGCCATTGCCAAGAAATAATTTGTTCATATATGTCATTATAAAAATCCAGCTAATAATATTCATGATGTCATTATTCATACATTAATAGTCATGAGGTAAAGAGCTATTAAGCACATATACATGTATCTTAGAAGGGCAAGATCCTGGGGGTGATATTCACGTCTTCCAATATCTTTACAAGGGTAATTTGGGCATATAGCACAATGTCGTCACGTCTTGATTTTGATTTTTTTATCATCAAAGTATACATGTTAAAACTACACTGTGTGATGATATATAACTGTAATGCGGGGTTTGTATTAGCGACCTTTCCAAACGCTACGAATACAGTAGAACCTGTATTGGACTGTCATTTATTGATTATATGAGTATTAAAAACAGGTGGTCGCTTAATGCAGGGCAAAAGTAATGCAGAAAGCTCCTGTAGGAGCACATTGGTCCTGCATTAATGTACTATGCCAATGAAACCGCGTGTAAGGTGGGTTTGGAATTATTGGTACTTTAAAACCTCGCGAATACAGGGAAAATAAAACCACGTGAACATAATCTGCCAACAAGAGACATTTTGTTTCTGTATATATGATACATGTAAAAGCGTATTGAAAATAAGTGACTTACCTTTAACAAAACAACAATGTACTGTACAATCTGTTTTAAGAAACATCAAAGGGGCTATAATTAATTGCCTATAAGGCAGGTAGTAGCTTAAAGCAGGTCAAAAACATTGTTTTGCCCGGCATTAAGACTGATTTTTAACACTCCTATGTTCAATAAATGAATGGTCGTTTAGGACAGGTTCAACAGTATTCTGTCCGTAGAATGAATATGATAGTCCCACTCTCGCCTGTTTGATATTACAGTAAAACGTCTCTATAAAGGCCACTAAATTGTGTTAATTAGTTGGTATTTAGGACAGGTGGATGCTTAAAGCAAGGTGAAAGTAAAACAGAACGCTCCTATAGGAGCGTTCTGTTTAACTTTCACCTTGCTTTAAGCAGCCACCTGCCTTTAACACAAAATACTTGATGTAATTTAGTGGTCGTTATAGAGAGATGTTACTGTAGAGATACATTTAATTAACCATTTACCTGATGACCTTGACCCGGCCCTGACACCAGTCCCATACATTTGCCACTCAGCATAAGTAGGTTTAGAAGAAAATTCATACTAATTTAGCACTATGCATCTATGTATCCTAAATAACGTTTACATAAATATGTTTTTATATAGAACTTAACCATTGTGCCTTATGTGTTTTGATATTGCATAATAAAATGTGTAATTAAAACATGTATGACTTGTTGTTTATTATTATTTCTTAACCCTTTCCCTCATATAAACACCTTTTCATGTGTTTGCGAATAGAGTAGATCCAGATCAGACTGCCCCTATAGGAGCCGTCTGATCTGGGTCTGCTCTATTTGCTTATGAACCGACTCTGCAGTTTCTACCAATACCAAAACATCCTGTGTTCATTTACCATAATAAAACTTCGGCTCGTAAATATTCATGATGCCACCATTTCTGATATGAAAAGGTGTTTATATGAGCGTTCTGTTTTACTTTCACCTTGCTTTAAGCAGTCACCTGCCTTTAACACAAACTATTTTATGTAAATTAGTGTCCGTTATAGAGAGGTTTTACTGTACTTGCATATGAAAAATGATAATGGCACATGAACACATAGGCGATTTGGCCGTGACAGAAATTGTTGAACCAGATCTATATTTGTCCATAAGCAAATCGAGCAGATCAGATGGCTCCTACAGCAGCTTGCTCTAATTGAAAAGATATAAAAAGACGCACACATAGAGTAAAACAGTGCCTAGTTATAGTCTACTCTCAGTCCGAATGACCGTTCAGCCGACTGTACATTTACTTCCCTGGTCATTGAGTCATTCGCCTACAATATTGAGCACTGCTAACATATGGTGCAATCATGCAGCCGCAGTACCGGCTAGTGACCCTCACATGTACCCATTTGAACCCCTGAGTGGAGAGGAGGTGCGGGTTGGAAACACTGAAAAGCGTGTCTGAAATGTTCGGGAGGGACCGGGATTTGAACTCCGGACCTCCGGATTAATAGTCAAGTGCCTTATCACTAGACCACCGCACCACCACAAAGTAAGTGGGTTAGCTTCCATATAAAACAAATTCAATTGAAATTTTAATTCCGGTCCTATTATTCAACTGTGTTGGAGGGGGTGGGTGGGGTGGGGTGTCTGCAAAACAATCACATGCTAATGAAACCCTTTGGTATTGACCCTGATCAAAGGCTCCCTGTAGGAACAATCTGAGCTGGGTCTATTCCGCCCAGTGTAATCTATTGGTCTAACCCTTACAGTGCGGGGAACGAGCCACTAATGTCCTTTGTAAACAATGTAGAACCAGATGAGTCCTACAGGAGCCCTCTCATCAAGGTATGCACTGTTTGTCATGTTACACTCTTCATTAGAAAAATCTCTAAATACAGTAAAACTCGATACTACGGACACTCAAATACGTACCATTATTGGTCTTTAACCCTTCTCTTGCTGAATTTTAAAATACATTTCTCCTTCTTTACCCATGCCCTGTTGTATAATTACATATATCTTCACTCTGTACAAGTATTTCGCTGTACAATCACTGCTGTGGAGTGCACTGGTTGCACAATCAACTTGTAAATAGTGCAGACCCTGATGAGACAGCTCCTGCGGGAGCTGTCTCATCTGGGTATTCACTATTTACAGGTAGGTATATTGACGCGAATAACAAGCGAAGGGTAAACACATGTGGAAGCTTGATGCCGGGTGAATGTCATACACTAGGATTTTTCTGCATGACTTTCAGCCTGCATCAAGCAACCACCAGCCCACAAAGACATAAATTCCTCCTTACTAAATCTTCGCAGTATCGAATGTTTACTGTATTTACACTTATATAAGCTTGACAAGTTTGAATTTTGGAATCGTCAGTTTTAAAACTTTAGCGTTATGAGGATTAATTCTAGTCACTAGTAAGTACAGGGGACAAAACCTATCGCTCAGTTTGGTGACACGTTCGCTTGTCATAAACGGAGTTATCTGCCTTGTCACACATGGTATTAACCCTTTAAATGCGGAAAACGAGTGTACTACCATTTGCAAACAGTGTTGAACCAGATCAGATGATTTCTGATGGACCCCACCCCCTAATCAGGCGCTCCATTGTGTATCATTCAATAACGTGGCAATTACATTTGCAACTGGGGTGAGTAACTTGGCGTTTCACCAGGATCCAAACTGTTCGAGAATCTGGTCAAAATTCCCAAAAATCTTTTTATATTTAACCCATTCCCTCATATTGACGACTTTTGGCGACTCTGTAAAAGTCACTTTGTGAAACCATTGTGATAGATAGAGCATTTGCTCCTATAGGAGCAAATGTTCTATTTATCACAATGGTTTCAAACTACAAAATTCTAAAAGTTTCCTTTTCTTTAGTTAATGCTCCTTTTCGGTAGACTTATTTAAATAGGTTGTATCTAAAAATAGCCTAAAAGGTAATGGGTTAAACATTGAAAATGGTGTTTGTACATGGAATGTTTCGAGGGCTGAACGCGTTAACCCATTGACCCTTCTGCTGGCGCCTTTTGTCGTCTCTCCAAGTCATCTATTCAAACCATTGTGATAAATACATGTAGAGCATTTGCTCTGATGTCATTATTTCTTACATGAATATTCATTGAGTATTGAGGGTTAAGAAAATGTCTTCAGGGGAGGGGTCAATTTTAATTTATTCAGTAGAATTAGGGTTAACGTCAAGCAAATGTTCGTTGGTAGAAAATGGCTTTAACCCTTTACATCATGAATATTAATGAAGAAAAAAATTACATCATGAATACTAATTAGATTAATTGTAATATTAGCACATGGACACACGAATTTTGGACTATGGCAGAAACTAAAGAATTGTTTCTTTATTACATCATAAACAAACAGAGCAGACCCTGATCAGACGGATCATACAGGAGCCGTCTGATCTGGATCTACTTTGTGCGTAAATGCGTATTTATGGAATGAAAAGGGTTAAAATCAAGTTTTGAAGCAGTCATTTTTCTATTTCTTTTCAGAGACGAAACGCTCGTCCCGTCTGGACCCTTGCTGTATTCAGATGTAGCATACTAAATGATAACTCTTAGTACGAGTTAGCTCGTACGCTTTTAAAATATAATATCTTAGTACGAGTTAGCTCGTACGCTTTGAAAATATAATATCTTAGTACGAGATAACTCGTACGCTTTTAAAATATAATATCTTAGTACGAGATAACTCGTACGCTTTTAAAATATAATATCTTAGTACGAGATAACTCGTACGCTTTTAAAATATAATATCTTAGTACGAGATAACTCGTACGTTTTTAAAATATAATATCTTAGTACGAGATAACTCGTACGCTTTTAAAATATAATATCCAACTGTTAGATACTCTGATTATGTTTCTCTACAGAAAGTGGAAGAAAGTCCGCGATTAAATTTCTTTTTTCTTCTTTCTTTCTTTCATTCTTCTTTATTTTTTCTTTATTTTTTTCTGTCTTTCTTTCTGTACTTAAGTTTTGACTTTGATAAGGTTGTTGGTGGTTGCAGAACTACTAGATATACATGTACAGTCAGTCTTTATCAGTTTTTAGCTTAGTATGCTAAACTCTTTCGCTGCCAATGCCGCATCTGCGGTTACCCATGCGAACAGTTTGGATCCAGATGAGACGCCGAGTAACTCGGCGTCTCATCTGGATCCAGACTTTTTCATTCTGTGACTGGTTTTTAAACAAAAATGAAGAAAAATAAATAAGAAAAATTAAGTCAGACGACAAAGTTTGCAGACGACAACATTTGGCAGCGAAACGGTTCATGCTAATGAGGGTTACGTAAAACCAATTAACAGTCACCTTAAAAAACATCTAGGTAAAAAGGCCAAGGTTACAATCCCTAACTGGGATAATCACCCAACCCTTTCAAATCTCAGTTAATTTCGTCTGCATAAAATGACGTCTGATAAAATTAAAAAACTACATTTTCTTCTATTCCTCTTCTAATTCTTAACACAGTGTCTTATTTTTCAAATAACTTAGGTCCGAATGATTCCTCGGCGTCTTAACTGGATCCAAACTGTCTGCCTACGTCATCGCGAATCGGTCCATAGAGTTGAAAAGGTTAAACATCCATCCGCCGTATGACCTCAATAGACCAATTTTGACTTACTTATGTCTTGTAGGGCAAGTAGAGGTGTCGCCAATATGCAACGCGATATTGTGACACATGTGAAGTGTGTCATTACCACCTTTCGGGAAAAAAACACTTTGTGCACTTGTCGTTTAAGCCCTACCATTTAATTTGAAACACTGACTCAGATTAACCCTTTTCTCGATAAATACGCCTTTCTACGGATTTGCAAACAGAGTAAACCCAGAACAGACGGCTCCTATAGGAGCCGTCTGATCAGGGTCTGCTCTGTTTTGGAGGATTAACCAGATGGTCATACATGTACACTTCTCCAGTAATAACACTTTAATATGAAAGCAGCACAAAGTCTCCTAGAAAAATGATAAGGCATAATAAGTCATAAATAAGTATAGACTATAAAATAAACCCCATGTAAGCCGGAATTTTAGTAGAGAAGAATTCAGAAACGTTTAGGTAAGTGGCTGCTTAATGCAGAGTGAAAGTCATGCAGAAAGCTCCTAGGGGAGCATTAACCCATTCCCTTATATTGACGACTTTTGACGACTCTGTAAAATCACTTTGTGAAACCATTGTGATAAATAGAACATTTGCTAATAAGGAGCAAATGATCTATTTACTACAATGGTTTCAGAACTACAAAGTTCTGATTTTTCTCTTTTTGCATTTTTACTTTATCTTTCGAAGGATCACCCATTTTAAGAATATATATTCATGAAAAAATGTTTTTATTTAAGGGACTGTCACACTAGTCCCTAAATAAAAAAGATTTTTCATGAATAACTTTTTTTTAATTCTCCACCTAAAGGGGGTGTCACACTAGAGCGTATGGCACGAACGTATGCGAGCGTATGAGAAAACGTTCATACGCTCGCATACGCAGATATACGCTAGGAGTAGGTTAGGCACACGCTGTATACGTTTCAGGTACGCTGCCATACGTCGGTGTACGTTCTCATACGCAGAGGTCGAATTTTTTAACATGTTCAAAAAGTTCAGCGCATACGAGCGTATGAATTATACGTTACGCATACGCTCATCATATGCTAAGCACACGTTGAATGCATTAGAGTGTCGGTAATGGTACGTTACTTATAGGTCAAATACGTTTCACATACGGTGGCATGAAGGCGGCCAGTAAAGCAACCATATGGATAGCGTATCAGTAACGTAATTGTAACGTATGTCTGACGAATGACTAACGTATTTAACTTATTTGTGGCTATCCATACGCTACTCATGCGCTCACATGCGGTAAGAATACGTTACTCATATGCTCGCATACACTACTTATACGCTGACATACGCTACACTGACGGTGACATAAGTTGACAAACGCTCGTATACGTTTCGCAGGCGCAGCATATACGCCAGTTATACGGTACACATACGCTTATCATGCGCTGCTAATACGTTCCTCGAAGATAGTGGTGGAAAATTTCGGGTCCATACGCTCAACAGTTGTGCGTATGACCAGTTTTTTTATACGCTATGCATACGTTCGTCTCATACACTACATGTAGTGTGACAGGGCCATAACCCTATGTTGTGACCACTCATTAGAATCGTCTCGAAGAGACCTCTTCGAGATATTACCAGGATCCAAACTGTTTGTTACTGTGACAATGTGTTTAAACAAATCAGCAATAAAATTTGTAGCAGACGACAAAGTTTGCAGACGACAAAATTTGGCAGTGAAAGAGTTAAGACAAGTGGGGGCTAAATGAAGGAAGAGAACTTCGAGACGATTCTAAAGAGTGGTCACAGCATAGGGTTTGGTGGAGAAATGGTGGATAACTTTGTTCCGCCCCAAACTCTTGTTATTTCTTTTGAGAGCGGTTGTTTGGATCGAATCGACGAAGTGAAGCTAGTCTGCCATTTTTAGTTTGTTGTAGCAATGAAGCGAGGCCCTCGACAGGGGAAATTCCATTGTTGTTCATGACTCCGTATATACATCAGAATTTAGAGGGATACACGGCTTTTATACATGGCTAATTGACCAATCAAAATCGAGGATTTTACTTTTCAGTATAATAAACAGTCAAACCTTTCTTGGGCGGCCATGCTTTGAGGAAGCATAGTGGACATTGGGGGGGGGGGGGGTTGTAGCTGGGTGTGGATTGGAGGTAATGCAGAACGCTCCTGTAGGAGTATTGTGCATCGCTTCATACCTGCAGTGGGCTGCAGCCTGCTATTTGTGTTCACAAAACTTCTTCACAGCATGGTCGATTAAGACAGGTTTTACCTGTACTTGGGATTAGTGTTTTGTAGTGTGTAAGCTTACGCGCGTATGTGTGTGGGTGTTATTGTATGTATGTTGGTATGGCGTGCGTGTAGTTGTTTGATCTGGGGTTGTTGTTGTTTTTATATTTTCTTTTTTCTTTAATCTTTTTCATAAGTACTAGTAAATACAGATCTAGATTTTTGTTTCTGATCAACCATATCGAGGATTTGTACCACCAAATATCTCGAATTCTCCTTTTCATTGAGTTGATTACAGTATGTCTACAACCATTCAATTTCAACCATGTCTTATTCTCTTTCTACTTCTACTTTTTTTCTTCCTACTTTCTTCTTCTGCGTTTTTGTGTTACAATTTGTTTGTAATTTGGTATACAGGTGCTCCCATGACAGACATTGGCCATGAAATGGTCCAGATGGATATCTTTCAATTAATGGTGGTGTTATTTCCACATAGGTAATGACTTAAATGCGTGGAGGATATCTATTGGACTGTTTCATGGCAGATGTTTTAGTGTATCTAAACGATTTCGGGTGCATCATGATATTTTTGTTTTCTTTAGATACTGTATTTGGCTGTTTGTAAATTTGCATCTTTCCCTACATAAAGGAATATGTCTTTCAAAAGAAATATTTTACAATATTAGTTTTAGTATGGTTGTCATGCTACTACTGTTTGAAGCTGGAGACGTGGAAAAAAACCCTGGTCCTGACATATCTGACAATGCATCACTCTTATCTGTTATGCATTGTAATAAAAGGAGTATACGAAACAAATTGGATTTTATTAGAGACCATTACCTTGATTTTAATATACTTTGTTTTACAGAAACTCATTTAGATAACTTAATGTCAAATGAATCATTGTTTTTATCCAACTCTTTTGATGAACCATACAGGAAAGATAGAACAAACCATGGAGGTGGAATTCTTGTTTATTTGAACAAAGACTTAGTGCACTCAAGGGTTACTGATCTTGAGACATTCTGTGCTGAATCAATTTGGGTAGAGGTTATTTTAAAAAATGAGCGTTATCTATTTGGTGTCTTTTATAGCCCCAATACTGCTGATAGTGTATTTTTTAATAATTTAAATCTAAACCTCGAAGCAGCTTATGAGAAATCAAAAAATATAATTTTGCTTGGAGATCTTAATGAGGACTTGTTAAATCCATCCTTTCATAATTTAAAAGATGTAATGCTACTAAATTCATTGCATAATGTTATTAAGGTTCCAACCCGTCAAAATGCTATTCTTGATCCTATAATTACACCAATAGACACAGTAAATTCAGATGCAGGAATTCTTCAAGTACCCAGTGAAATCAGTGATCACAGTGCTACATATATAATCTTACCATTCTCTTATCATGTTCAACCTTGTTTTGAAAGAACTGTGTGGCTTTATGATAGGGCAAATTTTGAATTACTAAATCAGAAATTAAGTGATAATAACTGGGATGTCTTATATAATGGATCAATTCACGAAGCTTGTAATGTTTTTACTGATTTTTTTATGTCCTTTATTAAACAGTGTATACCTTCTAAACAAGTATGTGTTCGGCCTGATGACCAACCATGGTATGATTCGGAAATAAGAAAAATGTCTAGAAAGAGAGATCGAATAAAAAACAGCAAAATCCTCTAAAAAACAAACATATTGGCTAAAATATAAACAATTGAGAAACAAAGTTAATAATTTAAAGAAATACGCAAAGGAGAAATTTTATAATACTTTAGAAACAAACTTGGCAGAATTACAATGTAATGACAAACGGGGTTTCTGGAAAATAATAAGACATTTTGTGAAAAGTAATTCTTCTTCAGCTTGCTTTCCGCCAATTCGTGAAACTTTATCTAATGGAAATGAAATTTGTTTTACAACAAATGAAGAAAAGGCAGAATGTTTAAATAGGTATTTCACGTCAATCTCAAATGTTGATGATAGCAATGTAACTATTCCCTTATTTCATGAAAAAACTATTAATAGACTTTCAGTATTTGACATCAGCCAAAATGAAATAGAAGAAATTATTTTAAATTTAAATGTGAACAAGGCTAGTGGACCTGACAGCATAAGTCATATAATGTTAAAAAATTGTTCTAAATCAATTTCAATTCCTTTAACTATATTATTTAATAGATCTATACAGAACGGAATTTTTCCAGATGCTTGGAAAATTGCCCAAGTAACTCCAATTTTTAAAAAAGGAGACAAATCAACACCTTCAAATTATAGGCCTGTATCTCTTTTAAGCTGTTGTGGAAAAGTTTTAGAAAGAATTGTTTTTAAACATATGTACAATTTTCTCTTAGACAATAATTTGCTTTATAAATACCAGTCAGGGTTTTTACCAAATCACTCAACTACTTATCAACTTATTGATATATATCACCATATCTGTCAAAGCTTTGAACATAATCAATATTCTTGTATGTTTTTTTTGTGATATTTCAAAGGCCTTTGACAGAGTATGGCATAAGGGTTTACTTTTTAAACTAAATGAAAATGGTATAACTCTTAATTTAATGAATTGGATTTCAAGTTACTTAAATAATAGACATCAAAAAGTTACAATACAGGCTGCTGAATCTAAATTGATGCCAGTTAATGCCGGTGTCCCTCAAGGTTCAGTTTTAGGGCCATTACTTTTTCTCATCTATGTCAATGATATAACTGATTCATTACTTAGTTTAACAAGGTTATATGCTGACGATTGTTCACTTTATTACTCTGCAAGTTCCTTAGAAGATATTGAAGGTATAATAAATCATGATTTAAATAAAATCTCAGAATGGGCAAAACAATGGCTAGTTAATTTTAACCCTAACAAAACAGAAGCTATTCTTTTTACTCTAAAAAGGCAATCTCCTTTACCTAGACTGCTCTTTGATAACACTATAATAAACTTTG